>CM075867.1:27587633-28265635 GCA_038021265.1 Cyprinella venusta
TGCCGAGATATCGGATGTCAAAGTTTTGACCTGAAAAAAAAAACATAAGGGGTAACACTGTCGTTTTTGGACGAAATTTTGACCCCCTCCGATCTTCTTGAAACTCTGGATTCTGACAGAGGGCCACGAGACTTCGACCAGCGCGCAAAAATGGAGGCTCTAGACCCTTCCAGAGCCGAGATATCGGATGTCAAAGTTTTGACCTGAAAAAAAAAACATAAGGGGTAACACTGTCGTTTTTGGCCGAAATTTTGACCCCCTCCGATCTTCTTGAAACTCTGGATTCTGACAGAGGGCCACGAGACTTCGACCAGCGCGCAAAAATGGAGGCTCTAGACCCTTCCAGAGCCGAGATATCGGATGTCAAAGTTTTGACCTGAAAAAAAAAACATAAGGGGTAACACTGTCATTTTTGGCCGAAATTTTGACCCCCTCCGATCTTCTTGAAACTCTGGATTCTGACAGAGGGCCACGAGACTTCGACCAGCGCGCAAAAATGGAGGCTCTAGACCCTTCCAGGGCCGAGATATCGGATGTCAAAGTTTTGACCTGAAAAAAAAAACATAAGGGGTAACACTGTCGTTTTTGGCCGAAATTTTTACCCCCTCCGATCTTCTTGAAACTCTGGATTCTGACAGAGGGCCACGAGACTTCGACCAGCGCGCAAAAATGGAGGCTCTAGACCCTTCCAGAGCCGAGATATCGGATGTCAAAATTTTGACCTGAAAAAAAACATAAGGGGTAACACTGTCATTTTTGGCCGAAATTTTGACCCCCTCCGATCTTCTTGAAACTCTGGATTCTGACAGAGGGCCACGAGACTTCGACCAGCGTGCAAAAATGGAGGCTCTAGACCCTTCCAGAGCCGAGATATCGGATGTCAAAGTTTTGACCTGAAAAAAAAAACATAAGGGGTAACACTGTCGTTTTTGGCCGAAATTTTGACCCCCTCCGATCTTCTTGAAACTCTGGATTCTAACAGAGGGCCACGAGACTTCGACCAGCGCGCAAAAATTGAGGCTCTAGACCCTTCCAGAGCCGAGATATCGGATGTCAAAGTTTTGACCTGAAAAAAAAAACATAAGGGGTAACACTGTCGTTTTTGGCCGAAATTTTGACCCCCTCCGATCTTCTTGAAACTCTGGATTCTGACAGAGGGCCACGAGACTTCGACCAGCGCGCAAAAATGGAGGCTCTAGACCCTTCCAGAGCCGAGATATCGGATGTCAAAGTTTTGACCTGAAAAAAAAACATAAGGGGTAACACTGTCGTTTTTGGCCGAAATTTTGACCCCCTCCGATCTTCTTGAAACTCTGGATTCTGACAGAGGGCCACGAGACTTCGACCAGCGCGCAAAAATGGAGGCTCTAGACCCTTCCAGAGCCGAGATATCGGATGTCAAAGTTTTGACCTGAAAAAAAAAACATAAGGGGTAACACTGTCGTTTTTGGCCGAAATTTTGACCCCCTCCGATCTTCTTGAAACTCTGGATTCTGACAGAGGGCCACGAGACTTCGACCAGCGCGCAAAAATGGAGGCTCTAGACCCTTCCAGAGCCGAGATATCGGATGTCAAAGTTTTGACCTGAAAAAAAAAACATAAGGGGTAACACTGTCGTTTTTGGCTGAAATTTTGACCCCCTCCGATCTTTTTGAAACTCTGGATTCTGACAGAGGGCCACGAGACTTCGACCAGCGCGCAAAAATGGAGGCTCTAGACCCTTCCAGAGCCGAGATATCGGATGTCAAAGTTTTGACCTGAAAAAAAAACATAAGGGGTAACACTGTCATTTTTGGCCGAAATTTTGACCCCCTCCGATCTTCTTGAAACTCTGGATTCTGACAGAGGGCCACGAGACTTCGACCAGCGCGCAAAAATGGAGGCTCTAGACCCTTCCAGAGCCGAGATATCGGATGTCAAAGTTTTGACCTGAAAAAAAAAACATAAGGGGTAACACTGTCGTTTTTGGCCGAAATTTTGACCCCCTCCGATCTTCTTGAAACTCTGGATTCTGACAGAGGGCCACGAGACTTCGACCAGCGCGCAAAAATGGAGGCTCTAGACCCTTCCAGAGCCGAGATATCGGATGTCAAAGTTTTGACCTGAAAAAAAAACATAAGGGGTAACACTGTCGTTTTTGGCCGAAATTTTGACCCCCTCCGATCTTCTTGAAACTCTGGATTCTGACAGAGGGCCACGAGACTTGGACCAGCGCGCAAAAATGGAGGCTCTAGACCCTTCCAGAGCCGAGATATCGGATGTCAAAGTTTTGACCTGAAAAAAAAACATAAGGGGTAACACTGTCGTTTTTGGCCGAAATTTTGACCCCCTCCGATCTTCTTGAACCTCTGGATTCTGACAGAGGGCCACAAGACTTCGACCAGCGCGCAAAAATGGAGGATCTAGACCCTTCCAGAGCCGAGATATCGGATGTCAAAGTTTTAACCTGAAAAAAAAAACATAAGGGGTAACACTGTCGTTTTTGGCTGAAATTTTGACCCCCTCCGATCTTTTTGAAACTCTGGATTCTGACAGAGGGCCACGAGACTTCGACCAGCGCGCAAAAATGGAGGCTCTAGACCCTTCCAGAGCCGAGATATCGGATGTCAAAGTTTTGACCGGAAAAAAAAACATAAGGGGTAACACTGTCGTTTTTGGCCGAAATTTTGACCCCCTCTGATCTTCTTGAAACTCTGGATTCTGACAGAGGGTCACGAGACTTCGACCAGCGCGCAAAAATGGAGGCTCTAGACCCTTCCAGAGCCGAGATATCGGATGTCAAAGTTTTGAGCTGAAAAAAAAACATAAGGGGTAACACTGTCGTTTTTGGCCGAAATTTTGACCCCCTCCGATCTTCTTGAAACTCTGGATTCTGACAGAGGGCCACGAGACTTCGACCAGCGCGCAAAAATGGAGGCTCTAGACCCTTCCAGAGCCGAGATATCGGATGTCAAAGTTTTGACCTGAAAAAAAACATAAGGGGTAACACTGTCGTTTTTGGCCGAAATTTTGACCCCCTCCGATCTTCTTGAAACTCTGGATTCTGACAGAGGGCCACGAGACTTCGACCAGCGCGCAAAAATGGAGGCTCTAGACCCTTCCAGAGCCGAGATATCGGATGTCAAAGTTTTGACCTGAAAAAAAAACATAAGGGGTAACACTGTCGTTTTTGGCCGAAATTTTGACCCCCTCCGATCTTCTTGAAACTCTGGATTCTGACAGAGGGCCACGAGACTTCGACCAGCGCGCAAAAATGGAGGCTCTAGACCCTTCCAGAGCCGAGATATCGGATGTCAAAGTTTTGACCTGAAAAAAAGACATAAGGGGTAACACTGTCGTTTTTGGCCGAAATTTTGACCCCCTCCGATCTTCTTGAAACTCTGGATTCTGACAGAGGGCCACGAGACTTCGACCAGCGCGCAAAAATGGAGGCTCTAGACCCTTCCAGAGCCGAGATATCGGATGTCAAAGTTTTGACCTGAAAAAAAAAACATAAGGGGTAACACTGTCGTTTTTGGCCGAAATTTTGACCCCCTCCGATCTTCTTGAAACTCTGGATTCTGACAGAGGGCCACGAGACTTCGACCAGCGCGCAAAAATGGAGGCTCTAGACCCTTCCAGAGCCGAGATATCGGATGTCAAAGTTTTGACCTGAAAAAAAAAACATAAGGGGTAACACTGTCGTTTTTGGCTGAAATTTTGACCCCCTCCGATCTTTTTGAAACTCTGGATTCTGACAGAGGGCCACGAGACTTCGACCAGCGCGCAAAAATGGAGGCTCTAGACCCTTCCAGAGCCGAGATATCGGATGTCAAAGTTTTGACCTGAAAAAAAAACATAAGGGGTAACACTGTCGTTTTTGGCTGAAATTTTGACCCCCTCCGATCTTTTTGAAACTCTGGATTCTGACAGAGGGCCACGAGACTTCGACTAGCGCGCAAAAATGGAGGCTCTAGACCCTTCCAGAGCCGAGATATCGGATGTCAAAGTTTTGACCTGAAAAAAAAACATAAGGGGTAACACTGTCGTTTTTGGCCGAAATTTTGACCCCCTCCGATCTTCTTGAAACTCTGGATTCTGACAGAGGGCCACGAGACTTCGACCAGCGCGCAAAAATGGAGGCTCTAGACCCTTCCAGAGCCGAGATATCGGATGTCAAAGTTTTGACCTGAAAAAAAAAAACATAAGGGGTAACACTGTCGTTTTTGGCCGAAATTTTGACCCCTTCCGATCTTCTTGAAACTCTGGATTCTGACAGAGGGCCACGAGACTTCGACCAGCGCGCAAAAATGGAGGCTCTAGACCCTTCCAGAGCCGAGATATCGGATGTCAAAGTTTTGACCTGAAAAAAAAACATAAGGGGTAACACTGTCGTTTTTGGCCGAAATTTTGACCCCCTCCGATCTTCTTGAAACTCTGGATTCTGACAGAGGGCCACGAGACTTCGACCAGCGCGCAAAAATGGAGGCTCTAGACCCTTCCAGAGCCGAGATATCGGATGTCAAAGTTTTGACCTGAAAAGAAAACATAAGGGGTAACACTGTCGTTTTTGGCCGAAATTTTGACCCCCTCCGATCTTTTTGAAACTCTGGATTCTGACAGAGGGCCACGAGACTTCGACCAGCGCGCAAAAATGGAGGCTCTAGACCCTTCCAGAGCCGAGATATCGGATGTCAAAGTTTTGACCTGAAAAAAAAAACATAAGGGGTAACACTGTCGTTTTTGGCCGAAATTTTGACCCCCTCCGATCTTCTTGAAACTCTGGATTCTGACAGAGGGCCACGAGACTTCGACCAGCGCGCAAAAATGGAGGCTCTAGACCCTTCCAGAGCCGCGATATCGGATGTCAAAGTTTTGACCTGAAAAAAAAAACATAAGGGGTAACACTGTCATTTTTGGCCGAAATTTTGACCCCCTCCGATCTTCTTGAAACTCTGGATTCTGACAGAGGGCCACGAGACTTCGACCAGCGCGCAAAAATGGAGGCTCTAGACCCTTCCAGAGCCGAGATATCGGATGTCAAAGTTTTGATCTGAAAAAAAAACATAAGGGGTAACACTGTCGTTTTTGGCCGAAATTTTGACCCCCTCCAATCTTCTTGAAACTCTGGATTCTGACAGAGGGCCACGAGACTTCGACCAGCGCGCAAAAATGGAGGCTCTAGACCCTTCCAGAGCCGAGATATCGGATGTCAAAGTTTTGACCTGAAAAAAAAAACAAAAGGGGTAACACTGTCATTTTTGGCCGAAATTTTGACCCCCTCCGATCTCCTTGAAACTCTGGATTCTGACAGAGGGCCACGAGACTTCGACCAGCGCGCAAAAATGGAGGCTCTAGACCCTTCCAGAGCCGAGATATCGGATGTCAAAGTTTTGACCTGAAAAGAAAACATAAGGGGTAACACTGTCGTTTTTGGCCGAAATTTTCACCCCCTCCGATCTTTTTGAAACTCTGGATTCTGACAGAGGGCCACGAGACTTCGACCAGCGCGCAAAAATGGAGGCTCTAGACCCTTCCAGAGCCGAGATATCGGATGTCAAAGTTTTGACCTGAAAAAAAAAACATAAGGGGTAACACTGTCGTTTTTGGACGAAATTTTGACCCCCTCCGATCTTCTTGAAACTCTGGATTCTGACAGAGGGCCACGAGACTTCGACCAGCGCGCAAAAATGGAGGCTCTAGACCCTTCCAGAGCCGAGATATCGGATGTCAAAGTTTTGACCTGAAAAAAAAAACATAAGGGGTAACACTGTCGTTTTTGGCCGAAATTTTGACCCCCTCCGATCTTCTTGAAACTCTGGATTCTGACAGAGGGCCACGAGACTTCGACCAGCGCGCAAAAATGGAGGCTCTAGACCCTTCCAGAGCCGAGATATCGGATGTCAAAGTTTTGACCTGAAAAAAAAAACATAAGGGGTAACACTGTCATTTTTGGCCGAAATTTTGACCCCCTCCGATCTTCTTGAAACTCTGGATTCTGACAGAGGGCCACGAGACTTCGACCAGCGCGCAAAAATGGAGGCTCTAGACCCTTCCAGGGCCGAGATATCGGATGTCAAAGTTTTGACCTGAAAAAAAAAACATAAGGGGTAACACTGTCGTTTTTGGCCGAAATTTTTACCCCCTCCGATCTTCTTGAAACTCTGGATTCTGACAGAGGGCCACGAGACTTCGACCAGCGCGCAAAAATGGAGGCTCTAGACCCTTCCAGAGCCGAGATATCGGATGTCAAAATTTTGACCTGAAAAAAAACATAAGGGGTAACACTGTCATTTTTGGCCGAAATTTTGACCCCCTCCGATCTTCTTGAAACTCTGGATTCTGACAGAGGGCCACGAGACTTCGACCAGCGTGCAAAAATGGAGGCTCTAGACCCTTCCAGAGCCGAGATATCGGATGTCAAAGTTTTGACCTGAAAAAAAAAACATAAGGGGTAACACTGTCGTTTTTGGCCGAAATTTTGACCCCCTCCGATCTTCTTGAAACTCTGGATTCTAACAGAGGGCCACGAGACTTCGACCAGCGCGCAAAAATTGAGGCTCTAGACCCTTCCAGAGCCGAGATATCGGATGTCAAAGTTTTGACCTGAAAAAAAAAACATAAGGGGTAACACTGTCGTTTTTGGCCGAAATTTTGACCCCCTCCGATCTTCTTGAAACTCTGGATTCTGACAGAGGGCCACGAGACTTCGACCAGCGCGCAAAAATGGAGGCTCTAGACCCTTCCAGAGCCGAGATATCGGATGTCAAAGTTTTGACCTGAAAAAAAAACATAAGGGGTAACACTGTCGTTTTTGGCCGAAATTTTGACCCCCTCCGATCTTCTTGAAACTCTGGATTCTGACAGAGGGCCACGAGACTTCGACCAGCGCGCAAAAATGGAGGCTCTAGACCCTTCCAGAGCCGAGATATCGGATGTCAAAGTTTTGACCTGAAAAAAAAAACATAAGGGGTAACACTGTCGTTTTTGGCCGAAATTTTGACCCCCTCCGATCTTCTTGAAACTCTGGATTCTGACAGAGGGCCACGAGACTTCGACCAGCGCGCAAAAATGGAGGCTCTAGACCCTTCCAGAGCCGAGATATCGGATGTCAAAGTTTTGACCTGAAAAAAAAAACATAAGGGGTAACACTGTCGTTTTTGGCTGAAATTTTGACCCCCTCCGATCTTTTTGAAACTCTGGATTCTGACAGAGGGCCACGAGACTTCGACCAGCGCGCAAAAATGGAGGCTCTAGACCCTTCCAGAGCCGAGATATCGGATGTCAAAGTTTTGACCTGAAAAAAAAACATAAGGGGTAACACTGTCATTTTTGGCCGAAATTTTGACCCCCTCCGATCTTCTTGAAACTCTGGATTCTGACAGAGGGCCACGAGACTTCGACCAGCGCGCAAAAATGGAGGCTCTAGACCCTTCCAGAGCCGAGATATCGGATGTCAAAGTTTTGACCTGAAAAAAAAAACATAAGGGGTAACACTGTCGTTTTTGGCCGAAATTTTAACCCCCTCCGATCTTCTTGAAACTCTGGATTCTGACAGAGGGCCACGAGACTTCGACCAGCGCGCAAAAATGGAGGCTCTAGACCCTTCCAGAGCCGAGATATCGGATGTCAAAGTTTTGACCTGAAAAAAAAACATAAGGGGTAACACTGTCGTTTTTGGCCGAAATTTTGACCCCCTCCGATCTTCTTGAAACTCTGGATTCTGACAGAGGGCCACGAGACTTGGACCAGCGCGCAAAAATGGAGGCTCTAGACCCTTCCAGAGCCGAGATATCGGATGTCAAAGTTTTGACCTGAAAAAAAAACATAAGGGGTAACACTGTCGTTTTTGGCCGAAATTTTGACCCCCTCCGATCTTCTTGAAACTCTGGATTCTGACAGAGGGCCACAAGACTTCGACCAGCGCGCAAAAATGGAGGATCTAGACCCTTCCAGAGCCGAGATATCGGATGTCAAAGTTTTAACCTGAAAAAAAAACATAAGGGGTAACACTGTCGTTTTTGGCTGAAATTTTGACCCCCTCCGATCTTTTTGAAACTCTGGATTCTGACAGAGGGCCACGAGACTTCGACCAGCGCGCAAAAATGGAGGCTCTAGACCCTTCCAGAGCCGAGATATCGGATGTCAAAGTTTTGACCGGAAAAAAAAACATAAGGGGTAACACTGTCGTTTTTGGCCGAAATTTTGACCCCCTCTGATCTTCTTGAAACTCTGGATTCTGACAGAGGGTCACGAGACTTCGACCAGCGCGCAAAAATGGAGGCTCTAGACCCTTCCAGAGCCGAGATATCGGATGTCAAAGTTTTGAGCTGAAAAAAAAACATAAGGGGTAACACTGTCGTTTTTGGCCGAAATTTTGACCCCCTCCGATCTTCTTGAAACTCTGGATTCTGACAGAGGGCCACGAGACTTCGACCAGCGCGCAAAAATGGAGGCTCTAGACCCTTCCAGAGCCGAGATATCGGATGTCAAAGTTTTGACCTGAAAAAAAACATAAGGGGTAACACTGTCGTTTTTGGCCGAAATTTTGACCCCCTCCGATCTTCTTGAAACTCTGGATTCTGACAGAGGGCCACGAGACTTCGACCAGCGCGCAAAAATGGAGGCTCTAGACCCTTCCAGAGCCGAGATATCGGATGTCAAAGTTTTGACCTGAAAAAAAAACATAAGGGGTAACACTGTCGTTTTTGGCCGAAATTTTGACCCCCTCCGATCTTCTTGAAACTCTGGATTCTGACAGAGGGCCACGAGACTTCGACCAGCGCGCAAAAATGGAGGCTCTAGACCCTTCCAGAGCCGAGATATCGGATGTCAAAGTTTTGACCTGAAAAAAAGACATAAGGGGTAACACTGTCGTTTTTGGCCGAAATTTTGACCCCCTCCGATCTTCTTGAAACTCTGGATTCTGACAGAGGGCCACGAGACTTCGACCAGCGCGCAAAAATGGAGGCTCTAGACCCTTCCAGAGCCGAGATATCGGATGTCAAAGTTTTGACCTGAAAAAAAAAACATAAGGGGTAACACTGTCGTTTTTGGCCGAAATTTTGACCCCCTCCGATCTTCTTGAAACTCTGGATTCTGACAGAGGGCCACGAGACTTCGACCAGCGCGCAAAAATGGAGGCTCTAGACCCTTCCAGAGCCGAGATATCGGATGTCAAAGTTTTGACCTGAAAAAAAAAAACATAAGGGGTAACACTGTCGTTTTTGGCTGAAATTTTGACCCCCTCCGATCTTTTTGAAACTCTGGATTCTGACAGAGGGCCACGAGACTTCGACCAGCGCGCAAAAATGGAGGCTCTAGACCCTTCCAGAGCCGAGATATCGGATGTCAAAGTTTTGACCTGAAAAAAAAACATAAGGGGTAACACTGTCATTTTTGGCCGAAATTTTGACCCCCTCCGATCTTCTTGAAACTCTGGATTCTGACAGAGGGCCACGAGACTTCGACCAGCGCGCAAAAATGGAGGCACTAGACCCTTCCAGAGCCGAGATATCGGATGTCAAAGTTTTGACCTGAAAAAAAAACATAAGGGGTAACACTGTCGTTTTTGGCCGAAATTTTGACCCCCTCCGATCTTCTTGAAACTCTGGATTCTGACAGAGGGCCACGAGACTTCGACCAGCGCGCAAAAATGGAGGCTCTAGACCCTTCCAGAGCCGAGATATCGGATGTCAAAGTTTTGACCTGAAAAAAAAACATAAGGGGTAACACTGTCGTTTTTGGCCGAAATTTTGACCCCCTCCGATCTTCTTGAAACTCTGGATTCTGACAGAGGGCCACAAGACTTCGACCAGCGCGCAAAAATGGAGGATCTAGACCCTTCCAGAGCCGAGATATCGGATGTCAAAGTTTTAACCTGAAAAAAAAACATAAGGGGTAACACTGTCGTTTTTGGCCGAAATTTTGACCCCCTCCGATCTTTTTGAAACTCTGGATTCTGACAGAGGGCCACGAGACTTCGACCAGCGCGCAAAAATGGAGGCTCTAGACCCTTCCAGAGCCGAGATATCGGATGTCAAAGTTTTGACCGGAAAAAAAAACATAAGGGGTAACACTGTCGTTTTTGGCCGAAATTTTGACCCCCTCTGATCTTCTTGAAACTCTGGATTCTGACAGAGGGCCACGAGACTTCGACCAGCGCGCAAAAATGGAGGCTCTAGACCCTTCCAGAGCCGAGATATCGGATGTCAAAGTTTTGACCTGAAAAAAAAACATAAGGGGTAACACTGTCGTTTTTGGCCGAAATTTTGAACCCCTCCGATCTTCTTGAAACTCTGGATTCTGACAGAGGGCCACGAGACTTCGACCAGCGCGCAAAAATGGAGGCTCTAGACCCTTCCAGAGCCGAGATATCGGATGTCAAAGTTTTGACCTGAAAAAAAAACATAAGGGGTAACACTGTCGTTTTTGGCCGAAATTTTGACCCCCTCCGATCTTCTTGAAACTCTGGATTCTGACAGAGGGCAACGAGACTTCGACCAGCGCGCAAAAATGGAGGCTCTAGACCCTTCCAGAGCCGAGATATCGGATGTCAAAGTTTTGACCTGAAAAAAAGACATAAGGGGTAACACTGTCGTTTTTGGCCGAAATTTTGACCCCCTCCGATCTTCTTGAAACTCTGGATTCTGACAGAGGGCCACGAGACTTCGACCAGCGCGCAAAAATGGAGGCTCTAGACCCTTCCAGAGCCGAGATATCGGATGTCAAAGTTTTGACCTGAAAAAAAAACATAAGGGGTAACACTGTCGTTTTTGGCCGAAATTTTGACCCCCTCCGATCTTCTTGGAACTCTGGATTCTGACAGAGGGCCACGAGACTTCGACCAGCGCGCAAAAATGGAGGCTCTAGACCCTTCCAGAGCCGAGATATCGGATGTCAAAGTTTTGACCTGAAAAAAAAAAACATAAGGGGTAACACTGTCGTTTTTGGCCGAAATTTTGACCCCCTCCGATCTTCTAGAAACTCTGGATTCTGACAGAGGGCCACGAGACTTCGACCAGCGCGCAAAAATGGAGGCTCTAGACCCTTCCAGAGCCGAGATATCGGATGTCAAAGTTTTGAGCTGAAAAAAAAACATAAGGGGTAACACTGTCGTTTTTGGCCGAAATTTTGACCCCCTCCGATCTTCTTGAAACTCTGGATTCTGACAGAGGGCCACGAGACTTCGACCAGCGCGCAAAAATAGAGGCTCTAGACCCTTCCAGAGCCGAGATATTGGATGTCAAAATTTTGACCTGAAAAAAAAAACATAAGGGGTAACACTGTCGTTTTTGGCCGAAATTTTGACCCCCTCCGATCTTCTTGAAACTCTGGATTCTGACAGAGGGCCACGAGACTTCGACCAGCGCGCAAAAATGGAGGATCTAGACCCTTCCAGAGCCGAGATATCGGATGTCAAAGTTTTAACCTGAAAAAAAAAACATAAGGGGTAACACTGTCGTTTTTGCCCGAAATTTTGACCCCCTCCGATCCTTTTGAAACTCTGGATTCTGACAGAGGGCCACGAGACTTCGACCAGCGCGCAAAAATGGAGGCTCTAGACCCTTCCAGAGCCGAGATATCGGATGTCAAAGTTTTGACCGGAAAAAAAAACATAAGGGGTAACACTGTCGTTTTTGGCCGAAATTTTGACCCCCTCTGATCTTCTTGAAACTCTGGATTCTGACAGAGGGCCACGAGACTTCGACCAGCGCGCAAAAATGGAGGCTCTAGACCCTTCCAGAGCCGAGATATCGGATGTCAAAGTTTTGACCTGAAAAAAAAAACATAAGGGGTAACACTGTCGTTTTTGGCCGAAATTTTGACCCCCTCCGATCTTCTTGAAACTCTGGATTCTGACAGAGGGCCACGAGACTTCGACCAGCGCGCAAAAATGGAGGCTCTAGACCCTTCCAGAGCCGAGATATCGGATGTCAAAGTTTTGACCTGAAAAAAAGACATAAGGGGTAACACTGTCGTTTTTGGCCGAAATTTTGACCCCCTCCGATCTTCTTGAAACTCTGGATTCTGACAGAGGGCCACGAGACTTCGACCAGCGCGCAAAAATGGAGGCTCTAGACCCTTCCAGAGCCGAGATATCGGATGTCAAAGTTTTGACCTGAAAAAAAAAACATAAGGGGTAACACTGTCATTTTTGGCCAAAATTTTGACCCCCTCCGATCTTCTTGAAACTCTGGATTCTGACAGAGGGCCACGACACTTCGACCAGCGCGCAAAAATGGAGGCTCTAGACCCTTCCAGAGCCGAGATATCGGATGTCAAAGTTTTGATCTGAAAAAAAAACATAAGGGGTAACACTGTCGTTTTTGGCCGAAATTTTGACCCCCTCCAATCTTCTTGAAACTCTGGATTCTGACAGAGGGCCACGAGACTTCGACCAGCGCGCAAAAATGGAGGCTCTAGACCCTTCCAGAGCCGAGATATCGGATGTCAAAGTTTTGACCTGAAAAGAAAACATAAGGGGTAACACTGTCGTTTTTGGCCGAAATTTTGACCCCCTCCGATCTTTTTGAAACTCTGGATTCTGACAGAGGGCCACGAGACTTCGACCAGCGCGCAAAAATGGAGGCTCTAGACCCTTCCAGAGCCGAGATATCGGATGTCAAAGTTTTGACCTGAAAAAAAAAACATAAGGGGTAACACTGTCGTTTTTGGACGAAATTTTGACCCCCTCCGATCTTCTTGAAACTCTGGATTCTGACAGAGGGCCACGAGACTTCGACCAGCGCGCAAAAATGGAGGCTCTAGACCCTTCCAGAGCCGAGATATCGGATGTCAAAGTTTTGACCTGAAAAAAAAAACATAAGGGGTAACACTGTCATTTTTGGCCGAAATTTTGACCCCCTCCGATCTTCTTGAAACTCTGGATTCTGACAGAGGGCCACGAGACTTCGACCAGCGCGCAAAAATGGAGGCTCTAGACCCTTCCAGAGCCAAGATATCGGATGTCAAAGTTTTGAGCTGAAAAAAAAACATAAGGGGTAACACTGTCGTTTTTGGCCAAAATTTTGACCCCCTCCGATCTTCTTGAAACTCTGGATTCTGACAGAGGGCCACGAGACTTCGACCAGCGCGCAAAAATGGAGGCTCTAGACCCTTCCAGAGCCGAGATATCGGATGTCAAAGTTTTGACCTGGAAAAAAAACATAAGGGGTAACACTGTCGTTTTTGGCCGAAATTTTGACCCCCTCCGATCTTCTTGAAACTCTGGATTCTGACAGAGGGCCACGAGACTTCGACCAGCGCGCAAAAATGGAGGCTCTAGACCCTTCCAGAGCCGAGATATCGGATGTCAAAGTTTTAACCTGAAAAAAAAAACATAAGGGGTAACACTGTCGTTTTTGGCCGAAATTTTGACCCCCTCCGATCTTTTTGAAACTCTGGATTCTGACAGAGGGCCACGAGACTTCGACCAGCGCGCAAAAATGGAGGCTCTAGACCCTTCCAGAGCCGAGATATCGGATGTCAAAGTTTTGACTGGAAAAAAAAACATAAGGGGTAACACTGTCGTTTTTGGCCGAAATTTTGACCCCCTCTGATCTTCTTGAAACTCTGGATTCTGACAGAGGGCCACGAGACTTCGACCAGCGCGCAAAAATGGAGGCTCTAGACCCTTCCAGAGCCGAGATATCGGATGTCAAAGTTTTGACCTGAAAAAAAAACATAAGGGGTAACACTGTCGTTTTTGGCCGAAATTTTGACCCCCTCCGATCTTCTTGAAACTCTGGATTCTGACAGAGGGCCACGAGACTTCGACCAGCGCGCAAAAATGGAGGCTCTAGACCCTTCCAGAGCCGAGATATCGGATGTCAAAGTTTTGACCTGAAAAAAAAACATAAGGGGTAACACTGTCGTTTTTGGCCGAAATTTTGACCCCCTCCGATCTTCTTGAAACTCTGGATTCTGACAGAGGGCCACGAGACTTCGACCAGCGCGCAAAAATGGAGGCTCTAGACCCTTCCAGAGCCGAGATATCGGATGTCAAAGTTTTGACCTGAAAAAAAAACATAAGGGGTAACACTGTCGTTTTTGGCCGAAATTTTGACCCCCTCCGATCTTCTTGAAACTCTGGATTCTGACAGAGGGCCACGAGACTTCGACCAGCGCGCAAAAATGGAGGCTCTAGACCCTTCCAGAGCCGAGATATCGGATGTCAAAGTTTTGACCTGAAAAAAAGACATAAGGGGTAACACTGTCGTTTTTGGCCGAAATTTTGACCCCCTCCGATCTTCTTGAAACTCTGGATTCTGACAGAGGGCCACGAGACTTCGACCAGCGCGCAAAAATGGAGGCTCTAGACCCTTCCAGAGCCGAGATATCGGATGTCAAAATTTTGACCTGAAAAAAAACATAAGGGGTAACACTGTCGTTTTTGGCCGAAATTTTGACCCCCTCCGATCTTCTTGAAACTCTGGATTCTGACAGAGGGCCACGAGACTTCGACCAGCGCGCAAAAATGGAGGCTCTAGACCCTTCCAGAGCCGAGATATCGGATGTCAAAGTTTTGACCTGAAAAAAAAACATAAGGGGTAACACTGTCGTTTTTGGCCGAAATTTTGACCCCCTCCGATCTTCTTGAAACTCTGGATTCTGACAGAGGGCCACGAGACTTCGACCAGCGCGCAAAAATAGAGGCTCTAGACCCTTCCAGAGCCGAGATATTGGATGTCAAAATTTTGACCTGAAAAAAAAAAACATAAGGGGTAACACTGTCGTTTTTGGCCGAAATTTTGACCCCCTCCGATCTTCTTGAAACTCTGGATTCTGACAGAGGGCCACGAGACTTCGACCAGCGCGCAAAAATGGAGGATCTAGACCCTTCCAGAGCCGAGATATCGGATGTCAAAGTTTTAACCTGAAAAAAAAAAACATAAGGGGTAACACTGTCGTTTTTGCCCGAAATTTTGACCCCCTCCGATCTTTTTGAAACTCTGGATTCTGACAGAGGGCCACGAGACTTCGACCAGCGCGCAAAAATGGAGGCTCTAGACCCTTCCAGAGCCGAGATATCGGATGTCAAAGTTTTGACCGGAAAAAAAAACATAAGGGGTAACACTGTCGTTTTTGGCCGAAATTTTGACCCCCTCTGATCTTCTTGAAACTCTGGATTCTGACAGAGGGCCACGAGACTTCGACCAGCGCGCAAAAATGGAGGCTCTAGACCCTTCCAGAGCCGAGTTATCGGATGTCAAAGTTTTGACCTGAAAAAAAAACATAAGGGGTAACACTGTCGTTTTTGGCCGAAATTTTGACCCCCTCCGATCTTCTTGAAACTCTGGATTCTGACAGAGGGCCACGAGACTTCGACCAGCGCGCAAAAATGGAGGCTCTAGACCCTTCCAGAGCCGAGATATCGGATGTCAAAGTTTTGACCTGAAAAAAAAACATAAGGGGTAACACTGTCGTTTTTGGCCGAAATTTTGACCCCCTCCGATCTTCTTGAAACTCTGGATTCTGACAGAGGGCCACGAGACTTCGACCAGCGCGCAAAAATGGAGGCTCTAGACCCTTCCAGAGCCGAGATATCGGATGTCAAAGTTTTGACCTGAAAAAAGACATAAGGGGTAACACTGTCGTTTTTGGCCGAAATTTTGACCCCCTCCGATCTTCTTGAAACTCTGGATTCTGACAGAGGGCCACGAGACTTCGACCAGCGCGCAAAAATTGAGGCTCTAGACCCTTCCAGAGCCGAGATATCGGATGTCAAAGTTTTGACCTGAAAAAAAAACATAAGGGGTAACACTGTCATTTTTGGCCGAAATTTTGACCCCCTCCGATCTTCTTGAAACTCTGGATTCTGACAGAGGGCCACGACACTTCGACCAACGCGCAAAAATGGAGGCTCTAGACCCTTCCAGAGCCGAGATATCGGATGTCAAAGTTTTGATCTGAAAAAAAAACATAAGGGGTAACACTGTCGTTTTTGGCCGAAATTTTGACCCCCTCCAATCTTCTTGAAACTCTGGATTCTGACAGAGGGCCACGAGACTTCGACCAGCGCGCAAAAATGGAGGCTCTAGACCCTTCCAGAGCCGAGATATCGGATGTCAAAGTTTTGACCTGAAAAAAAGACATAAGGGGTAACACTGTCGTTTTTGGCCGAAATTTTGACCCCCTCCGATCTTCTTGAAACTCTGGATTCTGACAGAGGGCCACGAGACTTCGACCAGCGCGCAAAAATGGAGGCTCTAGACCCTTCCAGAGCCGAGATATCGGATGTCAAAATTTTGACCTGAAAAAAAACATAAGGGGTAACACTGTCGTTTTTGGCCGAAATTTTGACCCCCTCCGATCTTCTTGAAACTCTGGATTCTGACAGAGGGCCACGAGACTTCGACCAGCGCGCAAAAATGGAGGCTCTAGACCCTTCCAGAGCCGAGATATCGGATGTCAAAGTTTTGACCTGAAAAAAAAACATAAGGGGTAACACTGTCGTTTTTGGCCGAAATTTTGACCCCCTCCGATCTTCTTGAAACTCTGGATTCTGACAGAGGGCCACGAGACTTCGACCAGCGCGCAAAAATAGAGGCTCTAGACCCTTCCAGAGCCGAGATATCGGATGTCAAAGTTTTGACCTGAAAAAAAAACATAAGGGGTAACACTGTCGTTTTTGGCCGAAATTTTGACCCCCTCCGATCTTCTTGAAACTCTGGATTCTGACAGAGGGCCACGAGACTTCGACCAGCGCGCAAAAATGGAGGCTCTAGACCCTTCCAGAGCCGAGATATCGGATGTCAAAGTTTTGACCTGAAAAAAGACATAAGGGGTAACACTGTCGTTTTTGGCCGAAATTTTGACCCCCTCCGATCTTCTTGAAACTCTGGATTCTGACAGAGGGCCACGAGACTTCGACCAGCGCGCAAAAATTGAGGCTCTAGACCCTTCCAGAGCCGAGATATCGGATGTCAAAGTTTTGACCTGAAAAAAAAAACATAAGGGGTAACACTGTCATTTTTGGCCGAAATTTTGACCCCCTCCGATCTTCTTGAAACTCTGGATTCTGACAGAGGGCCACGACACTTCGACCAACGCGCAAAAATGGAGGCTCTAGACCCTTCCAGAGCCGAGATATCGGATGTCAAAGTTTTGATCTGAAAAAAAAACATAAGGGGTAACACTGTCGTTTTTGGCCGAAATTTTGACCCCCTCCAATCTTCTTGAAACTCTGGATTCTGACAGAGGGCCACGAGACTTCGACCAGCGCGCAAAAATGGAGGCTCTAGACCCTTCCAGAGCCGAGATATCGGATGTCAAAGTTTTGACCTGAAAAACAAAAAACAAAAGGGGTAACACTGTCATTTTTGGCCGAAATTTTGACCCCCTCCGATCTCCTTGAAACTCTGGATTCTGACAGAGGGCCACGAGACTTCGACCAGCGCGCAAAAATGGAGGCTCTAGACCCTTCCAGAGCCGAGATATCGGATGTCAAAGTTTTGACCTGAAAAGAAAACATAAGGGGTAACACTGTCGTTTTTGGCCGAAATTTTAACCCCCTCCGATCTTTTTGAAACTCTGGATTCTGACAGAGGGCCACGAGACTTCGACCAGCGCGCAAAAATGGAGGCTCTAGACCCTTCCAGAGCCGAGATATCGGATGTCAAAGTTTTGACCTGAAAAAAAAACATAAGGGGTAACACTGTCGTTTTTGGACGAAATTTTGACCCCCTCCGATCTTCTTGAAACTCTGGATTCTGACAGAGGGCCACGAGACTTCGACCAGCGCGCAAAAATGGAGGCTCTAGACCCTTCCATAGCCGAGATATCGGATGTCAAAGTTTTGAACTGAAAAAAAAAACATAAGGGGTAACACTGTCATTTTTGGCCGAAATTTTGACCCCCTCCGATCTTCTTGAAACTCTGGATTCTGACAGAGGGCCACGAGACTTCGACCAGCGCGCAAAAATGGAGGCTCTAGACCCTTCCAGAGCCAAGATATCGGATGTCAAAGTTTTGAGCTGAAAAAAAAACATAAGGGGTAACACTGTCGTTTTTGGCCGAAATTTTGACCCCCTCCGATCTTCTTGAAACTCTGGATTCTGACAGAGGGCCACGAGACTTCGACCAGCGCGCAAAAATGGAGGCTCTAGACCCTTCCAGAGCCGAGATATCGGATGTCAAAGTTTTGACCTGAAAAAAAAACATAAGGGGTAACACTGTCGTTTTTGGCCGAAATTTTGACCCCCTCCGATCTTCTTGAAACTCTGGATTCTGACAGAGGGCCACGAGACTTCGACCAGCGCGCAAAAATGGAGGCTCTAGACCCTTCCAGAGCCGAGATATCGGATGTCAAAGTTTTGACCTGAAAAAAAGACATAAGGGGTAACACTGTCGTTTTTGGCCGAAATTTTGACCCCCTCCGATCTTCTTGAAACTCTGGATTCTGACAGAGGGCCACGAGACTTCGACCAGCGCGCAAAAATGGAGGCTCTAGACCCTTCCAGAGCCGAGATATCGGATGTCAAAATTTTGACCTGAAAAAAAACATAAGGGGTAACACTGTCGTTTTTGGCCGAAATTTTGACCCCCTCCGATCTTCTTGAAACTCTGGATTCTGACAGAGGGCCACGAGACTTCGACCAGCGCGCAAAAATGGAGGCTCTAGACCCTTCCAGAGCCGAGATATCGGATGTCAAAGTTTTGACCTGAAAAAAAAACATAAGGGGTAACACTGTCGTTTTTGGCCGAAATTTTGACCCCCTCCGATCTTCTTGAAACTCTGGATTCTGACAGAGGGCCACGAGACTTCGACCAGCGCGCAAAAATAGAGGCTCTAGACCCTTCCAGAGCCGAGATATTGGATGTCAAAATTTTGACCTGAAAAAAAAAAACATAAGGGGTAACACTGTCGTTTTTGGCCGAAATTTTGACCCCCTCCGATCTTCTTGAAACTCTGGATTCTGACAGAGGGCCACGAGACTTCGACCAGCGCGCAAAAATGGAGGATCTAGACCCTTCCAGAGCCGAGATATCGGATGTCAAAGTTTTAACCTGAAAAAAAAAAACATAAGGGGTAACACTGTCGTTTTTGCCCGAAATTTTGACCCCCTCCGATCTTTTTGAAACTCTGGATTCTGACAGAGGGCCACGAGACTTCGACCAGCGCGCAAAAATGGAGGCTCTAGACCCTTCCAGAGCCGAGATATCGGATGTCAAAGTTTTGACCGGAAAAAAAAACATAAGGGGTAACACTGTCGTTTTTGGCCGAAATTTTGACCCCCTCTGATCTTCTTGAAACTCTGGATTCTGACAGAGGGCCACGAGACTTCGACCAGCGCGCAAAAATGGAGGCTCTAGACCCTTCCAGAGCCGAGTTATCGGATGTCAAAGTTTTGACCTGAAAAAAAAACATAAGGGGTAACACTGTCGTTTTTGGCCGAAATTTTGACCCCCTCCGATCTTCTTGAAACTCTGGATTCTGACAGAGGGCCACGAGACTTCGACCAGCGCGCAAAAATGGAGGCTCTAGACCCTTCCAGAGCCGAGATATCGGATGTCAAAGTTTTGACCTGAAAAAAAAACATAAGGGGTAACACTGTCGTTTTTGGCCGAAATTTTGACCCCCTCCGATCTTCTTGAAACTCTGGATTCTGACAGAGGGCCACGAGACTTCGACCAGCGCGCAAAAATGGAGGCTCTAGACCCTTCCAGAGCCGAGATATCGGATGTCAAAGTTTTGACCTGAAAAAAGACATAAGGGGTAACACTGTCGTTTTTGGCCGAAATTTTGACCCCCTCCGATCTTCTTGAAACTCTGGATTCTGACAGAGGGCCACGAGACTTCGACCAGCGCGCAAAAATTGAGGCTCTAGACCCTTCCAGAGCCGAGATATCGGATGTCAAAGTTTTGACCTGAAAAAAAAACATAAGGGGTAACACTGTCATTTTTGGCCGAAATTTTGACCCCCTCCGATCTTCTTGAAACTCTGGATTCTGACAGAGGGCCACGACACTTCGACCAACGCGCAAAAATGGAGGCTCTAGACCCTTCCAGAGCCGAGATATCGGATGTCAAAGTTTTGATCTGAAAAAAAAACATAAGGGGTAACACTGTCGTTTTTGGCCGAAATTTTGACCCCCTCCAATCTTCTTGAAACTCTGGATTCTGACAGAGGGCCACGAGACTTCGACCAGCGCGCAAAAATGGAGGCTCTAGACCCTTCCAGAGCCGAGATATCGGATGTCAAAGTTTTGACCTGAAAAAAAGACATAAGGGGTAACACTGTCGTTTTTGGCCGAAATTTTGACCCCCTCCGATCTTCTTGAAACTCTGGATTCTGACAGAGGGCCACGAGACTTCGACCAGCGCGCAAAAATGGAGGCTCTAGACCCTTCCAGAGCCGAGATATCGGATGTCAAAATTTTGACCTGAAAAAAAACATAAGGGGTAACACTGTCGTTTTTGGCCGAAATTTTGACCCCCTCCGATCTTCTTGAAACTCTGGATTCTGACAGAGGGCCACGAGACTTCGACCAGCGCGCAAAAATGGAGGCTCTAGACCCTTCCAGAGCCGAGATATCGGATGTCAAAGTTTTGACCTGAAAAAAAAACATAAGGGGTAACACTGTCGTTTTTGGCCGAAATTTTGACCCCCTCCGATCTTCTTGAAACTCTGGATTCTGACAGAGGGCCACGAGACTTCGACCAGCGCGCAAAAATAGAGGCTCTAGACCCTTCCAGAGCCGAGATATCGGATGTCAAAGTTTTGACCTGAAAAAAAAACATAAGGGGTAACACTGTCGTTTTTGGCCGAAATTTTGACCCCCTCCGATCTTCTTGAAACTCTGGATTCTGACAGAGGGCCACGAGACTTCGACCAGCGCGCAAAAATGGAGGCTCTAGACCCTTCCAGAGCCGAGATATCGGATGTCAAAGTTTTGACCTGAAAAAAGACATAAGGGGTAACACTGTCGTTTTTGGCCGAAATTTTGACCCCCTCCGATCTTCTTGAAACTCTGGATTCTGACAGAGGGCCACGAGACTTCGACCAGCGCGCAAAAATTGAGGCTCTAGACCCTTCCAGAGCCGAGATATCGGATGTCAAAGTTTTGACCTGAAAAAAAAAACATAAGGGGTAACACTGTCATTTTTGGCCGAAATTTTGACCCCCTCCGATCTTCTTGAAACTCTGGATTCTGACAGAGGGCCACGACACTTCGACCAACGCGCAAAAATGGAGGCTCTAGACCCTTCCAGAGCCGAGATATCGGATGTCAAAGTTTTGATCTGAAAAAAAAAACATAAGGGGTAACACTGTCGTTTTTGGCCGAAATTTTGACCCCCTCCAATCTTCTTGAAACTCTGGATTCTGACAGAGGGCCACGAGACTTCGACCAGCGCGCAAAAATGGAGGCTCTAGACCCTTCCAGAGCCGAGATATCGGATGTCAAAGTTTTGACCTGAAAAACAAAAAACAAAAGGGGTAACACTGTCATTTTTGGCCGAAATTTTGACCCCCTCCGATCTCCTTGAAACTCTGGATTCTGACAGAGGGCCACGAGACTTCGACCAGCGCGCAAAAATGGAGGCTCTAGACCCTTCCAGAGCCGAGATATCGGATGTCAAAGTTTTGACCTGAAAAGAAAACATAAGGGGTAACACTGTCGTTTTTGGCCGAAATTTTAACCCCCTCCGATCTTTTTGAAACTCTGGATTCTGACAGAGGGCCACGAGACTTCGACCAGCGCGCAAAAATGGAGGCTCTAGACCCTTCCAGAGCCGAGATATCGGATGTCAAAGTTTTGACCTGAAAAAAAAACATAAGGGGTAACACTGTCGTTTTTGGACGAAATTTTGACCCCCTCCGATCTTCTTGAAACTCTGGATTCTGACAGAGGGCCACGAGACTTCGACCAGCGCGCAAAAATGGAGGCTCTAGACCCTTCCATAGCCGAGATATCGGATGTCAAAGTTTTGAACTGAAAAAAAAAACATAAGGGGTAACACTGTCATTTTTGGCCGAAATTTTGACCCCCTCCGATCTTCTTGAAACTCTGGATTCTGACAGAGGGCCACGAGACTTCGACCAGCGCGCAAAAATGGAGGCTCTAGACCCTTCCAGAGCCAAGATATCGGATGTCAAAGTTTTGAGCTGAAAAAAAAACATAAGGGGTAACACTGTCGTTTTTGGCCGAAATTTTGACCCCCTCCGATCTTCTTGAAACTCTGGATTCTGACAGAGGGCCACGAGACTTCGACCAGCGCGCAAAAATGGAGGCTCTAGACCCTTCCAGAGCCGAGATATCGGATGTCAAAGTTTTGACCTGAAAAAAAAAACATAAGGGGTAACACTGTCGTTTTTGGCCGAAATTTTGACCCCCTCCGATCTTCTTGAAACTCTGGATTCTGACAGAGGGCCACGAGACTTCGACCAGCGCGCAAAAATGGAGGCTCTAGACCCTTCCAGAGCCGAGATATCGGATGTCAAAGTTTTGACCTGAAAAAAAAACATAAGGGGTAACACTGTCATTTTTGGCCGAAATTTTGACCCCCTCCGATCTTCTTGAAACTCTGGATTCTGACAGAGGGCCACGAGACTTCGACCAGCGCGCAAAAATGGAGGCTCTAGACCCTTCCAGAGCCGAGATATCGGATGTCAAAGTTTTGACCTGAAAAAAAAACCATAAGGGGTAACACTGTCGTTTTTGCCCGAAATTTTGACCCCCTCCGATCTTCTTGAAACTCTGGATTCTGACAGAGGGCCACGAGACTTCGACCAGCGCGCAAAAATGGAGGCTCTAGACCCTTCCAGAGCCGAGATATCGGATGTCAAAGTTCTGACCTGAAAAAAAAAACATAAGGGGTAACACTGTCGTTTTTGGCCGAAATTTTGACCCCCTCCGATCTTCTTGAAAGTCTGGATTCTGACAGAGGGCCACGAGACTTCGACCAGCGCGCAAAAATGGAGGCTCTAGACCCTTCCAGAGCCGAGATATCGGATGTCAAAATTTTGACCTGAAAAAAAAAACATAAGGGGTAACACTGTCATTTTTGGCCGAAATTTTGACCCCCTCCGATCTTCTTGAAACTCTGGATTCTGACAGAGGGCCACGAGACTTCGACCAGCGTGCAAAAATGGAGGCTCTAGACCCTTCCAGAGCCGAGATATCGGATGTCAAAGTTTTGACCTGAAAAAAAAAACATAAGGGGTAACACTGTCGTTTTTGGCCGAAATTTTGACCCCCTCCGATCTTCTTGAAACTCTGGATTCTGACAGAGGGCCACGAGACTTCGACCAGCGCGCAAAAATGGAGGCTCTAGACCCTTCCAGAGCCGAGATATCGGATGTCAAAGTTTTGACCTGAAAAAAAAAACATAAGGGGTAACACTGTCGTTTTTGGCCGAAATTTTGACCCCCTCCGATCTTCTTGAAACTCTGGATTCTGACAGAGGGCCACGAGACTTCGACCAGCGCGCAAAAATGGAGGCTCTAGACCCTTCCAGAGCCGAGATATCGGATGTCAAAGTTTTGACCTGAAAAAAAAAACATAAGGGGTAACACTGTCGTTTTTGGCCGAAATTTTGACCCCCTCCGATCTTCTTGAAACTCTGGATTCTGACAGAGGGCCACGAGACTTCGACCAGCGCGCAAAAATGGAGGCTCTAGACCCTTCCAGAGCCGAGATATCGGATGTCAAAGTTTTGACCTGAAAAAAAAAACATAAGGGGTAACACTGTCGTTTTTGGCCGAAATTTTGACCCCCTCCGATCTTCTTGAAACTCTGGATTCTGACAGAGGGCCACGAGACTTCGACCAGCGCGCAAAAATGGAGGCTCTAGACCCTTCCAGAGCCGAGATATCGGATGTCAAAGTTTTGACCTGAAAAAAAAAACATAAGGGGTAACACTGTTGTTTTTGGCTGAAATTTTGACCCCCTCCGATCTTTTTGAAACTCTGGATTCTGACAGAGGGCCACGAGACTTCGACCAGCGCGCAAAAATGGAGGCTCTAGACCCTTCCAGAGCCGAGATATCGGATGTCAAAGTTTTGACCTGAAAAAAAAACATAAGGGGTAACACTGTCATTTTTGGCCGAAATTTTGACCCCCTCCGATCTTCTTGAAACTCTGGATTCTGACAGAGGGCCACGAGACTTCGACCAGCGCGCAAAAATGGAGGCTCTAGACCCTTCCAGAGCCGAGATATCGGATGTCAAAGTTTTGACCTGAAAAAAAAAACATAAGGGGTAACACTGTCGTTTTTGGCCGAAATTTTGACCCCCTCCGATCTTCTTGAAACTCTGGATTCTGACAGAGGGCCACGAGACTTCGACCAGCGCGCAAAAATGGAGGCTCTAGACCCTTCCAGAGCCGAGATATCGGATGTCAAAGTTTTGACCTGAAAAAAAAACATAAGGGGTAACACTGTCGTTTTTGGCCGAAATTTTGACCCCCTCCGATCTTCTTGAAACTCTGGATTCTGACAGAGGGCCACGAGACTTCGACCAGCGCGCAAAAATGGAGGCTCTAGACCCTTCCAGAGCCGAGATATCGGATGTCAAAGTTTTGACCTGAAAAAAAAACATAAGGGGTAACACTGTCGTTTTTGGCCGAAATTTTGACCCCCTCCGATCTTCTTGAAACTCTGGATTCTGACAGAGGGCCACAAGACTTCGACCAGCACGCAAAAATGGAGGATCTAGACCCTTCCAGAGCCGAGATATCGGATGTCAAAGTTTTAACCTGAAAAAAAAACATAAGGGGTAACACTGTCATTTTTGGCCGAAATTTTGACCCCCTCCGATCTTTTTGAAACTCTGGATTCTGACAGAGGGCCACGAGACTTCGACCAGCGCGCAAAAATGGAGGCTCTAGACCCTTCCAGAGCCGAGATATCGGATGTCAAAGTTTTGACCTGAAAAAAAAACATAAGGGGTAACACTGTCGTTTTTGGCCGAAATTTTGACCCCCTCCGATCTTCTTGAAACTCTGGATTCTGACAGAGGGCCACGAGACTTCGACCAGCGCGCAAAAATGGAGGCTCTAGACCCTTCCAGAGCCGAGATATCGGATGTCAAAGTTTTGAGCTGAAAAAAAAAAACATAAGGGGTAACACTGTCATTTTTGGCCGAAATTTTGACCCCCTCCGATCTCCTTGAAACTCTGGATTCTGACAGAGGGCCACGAGACTTCAACCAGCGCGCAAAAATGGAGGCTCTAGACCCTTCCAGAGCCGAGATATCGGATGTCAAAGTTTTGACCTGAAAAAAAAACATAAGGGGTAACACTGTCGTTTTTGGCCGAAATTTTGACCCCCTCCGATCTTTTTGAAACTCTGGATTCTGACAGAGGGCCACGAGACTTCGACCAGCGCGCAAAAATGGAGGCTCTAGACCCTTCCAGAGCCGAGATATCGGATGTCAAAGTTTTGACCTGAAAAA
Organism: Cyprinella venusta; assembly: GCA_038021265.1. Taxonomy (NCBI): domain Eukaryota; kingdom Metazoa; phylum Chordata; class Actinopteri; order Cypriniformes; family Leuciscidae; genus Cyprinella; species Cyprinella venusta. The sequence goes on from CM075867.1 coordinate 27,613,013, forward strand.
AAAACATAAGGGGTAACACTGTCGTTTTTGGCCGAAATTTTGACCCCCTCCGATCTTCTTGAAACTCTGGATTCTGACAGAGGGCCACGAGACTTCGACCAGCGCGCAAAAATGGAGGCTCTAGACCCTTCCAGAGCCGAGATATCGGATGTCAAAGTTTTGACCTGAAAAAAAAAACATAAGGGGTAACACTGTCGTTTTTGGCCGAAATTTTGACCCCCTCCGATCTTCTTGAAACTCTGGATTCTGACAGAGGGCCACGAGACTTCGACCAGCGCGCAAAAATGGAGGCTCTAGACCCTTCCAGAGCCGAGATATCGGATGTCAAAGTTTTGACCTGAAAAAAAAAACATAAGGGGTAACACTGTCGTTTTTGGCCGAAATTTTGACCCCCTCCGATCTTCTTGAAACTCTGGATTCAGACAGAGGGCCACGAGACTTCGACCAGCGCGCAAAAATGGAGGCTCTAGACCCTTCCAGAGCCGAGATATCGGATGTCAAAGTTTTGACCTGAAAAAAAAAACATAAGGGGTAACACTGTCGTTTTTGGCCGAAATTTTGACCCCCTCCGATCTTCTTGAAACTTTGGATTCTGACAGAGGGCCACGAGACTTCGACCAGCGCGCAAAAATGGAGGCTCTAGACCCTTCCAGAGCCGAGATATCGGATGTCAAAGTTTTGACCTGAAAAAAAAAAAACATAAGGGGTAACACTGTAATTTTTGGCCGAAATTTTGACCCCCTCCGATCTCCTTGAAACTCTGGATTCTGACAGAGGGCCACGAGACTTCGACCAGCGCGCAAAAATGGAGGCTCTAGACCCTTCCAGAGCCGAGATATCGGATGTCAAAGTTTTGACCTGAAAAAAAAAACATAAGGGGCAACACTGTCGTTTTTGGCCGAAATTTTGACCCCCTCCGATCTTTTTGAAACTCTGGATTCTGACAGAGGGCCACGAGACTTCGACCAGCGCGCAAAAATGGAGGCTCTAGACCCTTCCAGAGCCGAGATATCGGATGTCAAAGTTTTGACCTGAAAAAAAAACATAAGGGGTAACACTGTCGTTTTTGGCCGAAATTTTGACCCCCTCCGATCTTCTTGAAACTCTGGATTCTGACAGAGGGCCACGAGACTTCGACCAGCACGCAAAAATGGAGGCTCTAGACCCTTCCAGAGCCGAGACATCGGATGTCAAAGTTTTGACCTGAAAAAAAAACATAAGGGGTAACACTGTCATTTTTGGCCGAAATTTTGACCCCCTCCGATCTTCTTGAAACTCTGGATTCTGACAGAGGGCCACGAGACTTCGACCAGCGCGCAAAAATGGAGGCTCTAGACCCTTCCAGAGCCGAGATATCGGATGTCAAAGTTTTGACCTGAAAAAAAAAACATAAGGGGTAACACAGTCGTTTTTGGCCGAAATTTTGACCCCCATAAGGGGTAACACTGTCGTTTTTGGCCGAAATTTTGACCCCCTCCGATCTTCTTGAAACTCTGGATTCTGACAGAGGGCCACGAGACTTCGACCAGCGCGCAAAAATGGAGGCTCTAGACCCTTCCAGAGCCGAGATATCGGATGTCAAAGTTTTGACCTGAAAAAAAAAAACATAAGGGGTAACACTGTCGTTTTTGGCCGAAATTTTGACCCCCTCCGATCTTCTTGAAACTCTGGATTCTGACAGAGGGCCACGAGACTTCGACCAGCGCGCAAAAATGGAGGCTCTAGACCCTTCCAGAGCCGAGATATCGGATGTCAAAGTTTTGACCTGAAAAAAAAAACATAAGGGGTAACACTGTCGTTTTTGGCCGAAATTTTGACCCCTCCGATCTTCTTGAAACTCTGGATTCTGACAGAGGGCCACGAGACTTCGACCAGCGCGCAAAAATGGAGGCTCTAGACCCTTCCAGAGCCGAGATATCGGATGTCAAAGTTTTGAGCTGAAAAAAAACATAAGGGGTAACACTGTCGTTTTTGGCCGAAATTTTGACCCCCTCCGATCTTCTTGAAACTCTGGATTCTGACAGAGGGCCACGAGACTTCGACCAGCGCGCAAAAATATAGGCTCTAGACCCTTCCAGAGCCGAGATATTGGATGTCAAAATTTTGACCTGAAAAAAAAAACATAAGGGGTAACACTGTCGTTTTTGGCCGAAATTTTGACCCCCTCCGATCTTCTTGAAACTCTGGATTCTGACAGAGGGCCACGAGACTTCGACCAGCGCGCAAAAATGGAGGCTCTAGACCCTTCCAGAGCCGAGATATCGGATGTCAAAGTTTTGACCTGAAAAAAAACATAAGGGGTAACACTGTCGTTTTTGGCCGAAATTTTGACCCCCTTTGATCTTCTTGAAACTCTGGATTCTGACAGAGGGCCACGAGACTTCGACCAGCGTGCAAAAATGGAGGCTCTAGACCCTTCCAGAGCCGAGATATTGGATGTCAAAGTTTTGACCTGAAAAAAAAACATAAGGGGTAACACTGTCGTTTTTGGCCGAAATTTTGACCCCCTCCGATCTTCTTGAAACTCTGGATTCTGACAGAGGGCCACGAGACTTCGACCAGCGCGCAAAAATAGAGGCTCTAGACCCTTCCAGAGCCGAGATATCGGATGTCAAAGTTTTGACCTGAAAAAAAAAAACATAAGGGGTAACACTGTCGTTTTTTGCCGAAATTTTGACCCCCTCCGATCTTCTTGAAACTCTGGATTCTGACAGAGGGCCACGAGACTTCGACCAGCGCGCAAAAATGGAGGCTCTAGACCCTTCCAGAGCCGAGATATCGAAGGTCAAAATTTTGACCAGATAAAAAAACATAAGGGGTAACACTGTCATTTTTTTTTTTGGCCGAAATTTTGACCCCCTCCGATCTTCTTGAAACTCTGGATACTGACAGAGGGCCACGAGACTTCGACCAGTACGCAAAAATGGAGGCTCTAGACCCTTCCAGAGCCGAGATATCGAAGGTCAAAATTTTGACCAGAAAAAAAAACATAAGGGGTAACACTGTCATTTTTTTTTGGCCGAAATTTTGACCCCCTCCGATCTTCTCGAAACTCTGGATTCTGACAGAGGGCCACGAGACTTCGACCAGCGCGCAGAAATGGAGGCTCTAGACCCTTCCAGAGCCGAGATATCGAAGGTCAAAATTTTGACCAGAAAAAAAAAACATAAGGGATAACACTGTCATTTTTTTTTTTGGCCGAAATTTTGACCCCCTCCGATCTTCTCGAAACTCTGGATTCTGACAGAGGGCCACGAGACTTCGACCAGCACGCAAAAATTGAGGCTCTAGACCCTTCCAGAGCCGAGATATCGAAGGTAAAAATTTTGACCAGAAAATAAAACATAAGGGGTAACACTGTCATTTTTTTGGCCGAAATTTTGACCCCCTCCGATCTTCTTAAAACTCTGGATTCTGACAGAGGGCCACGAGACTTCGGCCAGCACGCAAAATGGAGGCTCTAGACCCTTCCAGAGCCGAGATATCGAAGGTCAAAATTTTGACCAGAAAAAAAAAACATAAGGGGTAACACTGTCATTTTTTTTTTTGGCCGAAATTTTGACCCCCTCCGATCTTCTCGAAACTCTGGATTCTGACAGAGGGCCGCGAGACTTCGACCAGCACGCAAAAACGGAGGCTCTAGACCCTTCCAGAGCCGAGATATCGAAGGTCAAAATTTTGACCAGATAAAAAAACATAAGGGGTAACACTGTCATTTTTTTTTTGGCCGAAATTTTGACCCCCTCCGATCTTCTTGAAACTCTGGATACTGACAGAGGGCCACGAGACTTCGACCAGCACGCAAAAATGGAGGCTCTAGACCCTTCCAGAGCCGAGATATCGAAGGTCAAAATTTTGACCAGAAAAAAAACATAAGGGGTAACACTGTTATTTTTTTTGGGCCGAAATTTTGACCCCCTCCGATCTTCTCGAAACTCTGGATTCTGACAGAGGGCCACGAGACTTCGACCAGCGCGCAGAAATGGAGGCTCTAGACCCTTCCAGAGCCGAGATATCGAAGGTCAAAATTTTGACCAGAAAAAAAAAACATAAGGGGTAACACTGTCATTTTTTTTTTTTGGCCGAAATTTTGACCCCCTCCGATCTTCTTGAAACTCTGGATTCTGACAGAGGGCCACGAGACTTTGACCAGCACGCAAAAATGGAGGCTCTAGACCCTTCCAGAGCCGAGATATCGAAGGTCAAAATTTTGACCAGAAAAAAAAAACATAAGGGGTAACACTGTCATTTTTGTTTTGGCCGAAATTTTGACCCCCTCCGATCTTCTCGAAACTCTGGATTCTGACAGAGGGCCACGAGACTTCGACCAGCATGCAAAAATGGAGGCTCTAGACCCTTCCAGAGCCGAGATATCGAAGGTCAAAATTTTGACCAGAAAAAAAAAATATAAGGGGTAACACTGTCATTTTTTTTGGCCGAAATTTTGACCCCCTCCGATCTTCTTGAAACTCTGGATTCTGACAGAGGGCCACGAGACTTCGTCCAGCACGCAAAAATGGAGGCTCTAGACCCTTCCAGAGCCGAGATATCGAAGGTCAAAATTTTGACCAGAAAAAAAAACATAAGGGGTAACACTGTCATTTTTTTTGGCCGAAATTTTGACCCCCTCCGATCTTCTCGAAACTCTGGATTCTGACAGAGGGCCACGAGACTTCGACCAGCACGCAAAAATGGAGGCTCTAGACCCTTCCAGAGCCGAGATATCGAAGGTCAAAATTTTGACCAGAAAAAAAACATAAGGGGTAACACTGTCATTTTTTTTTTGGCCGAAATTTTGACCCCCTCCGATCTTCTTGAAACTCTGGATTCTGACAGAGGGCCACGAGACTTCGACTAGCAAGCAAAAATGGAGGCTCTAGACCCTTCCAGAGCCGAGATATCGAAGGTCAAAATCTTGACCAGAAAAAAAACATAAGGGGTAACACTGTCATTTTTTTTGGCCGAAATTTTGATCCCCTCCGATCTTCTCGAAACTCTGGATTCTGACAGAGGGCCACGAGATTTCGACCAGCGCGCAAAAATGGAGGCTCTAGACCCTTCCAGAGCCGAGATATCGAAGGTCAAAATTTTGACCAGAAAAAAAAACATAAGGGGTAACACTGTCATTTTTTTTGGCCGAAATTTTGACCCCCTCCGATCTTCTTGAAACTCTGGATTCTGACAGAGGGCCATGAGACTTCGACCAGCACGCAAAAATGGAGGCTCTAGACCCTTCCAGAGCCGAGATATCGAAGGTCAAAATTTTGACCCGAAAAAAAAACATAAGGGTTAACACTGTCGTTTTTTTTTTGGCCCCCTCCGATCTTCTTGAAACTCTGGATTCTGACAGAGGGCCACGAGACTTCGACCAGCGTGATCAGAAGTCTCGTGGCCCTCTGTCAGAATCCAGAGTTTCAAGAAGATCGGAGGGGGTCAAAATTTCGGCCAAAAAAAACAAAAAAAACGACAGTGTTACCCCTTATGTTTTTTTTTTCCGGGTCAAAATTTTGACTTTCAATATCTCGGCTCTGGAAGGGTCTAGAGCAGGGGTGGGCAAACTACGCTACGCTCCGTTAGGCTGTTTAATCCGGCCCGTCGAGTATTTAAAATATTGTCATAGAGAATGCATTTGCATGTGGAGCGTTGTGCAGCGCGGTCTGTAGCCTGAGAGCGAGGAGGGAGCCGAGTGGTAAGTGGGCCGTGCTGACAGAGTGGGGAAAGAGAGAGACTGGGAGCTCGTGCACGCGCTGTCGAGAGAGAGAAAACGCTGGGTTGCAAGCTGTTTCAGTGGAAATAGTGTTGCTGCATTTGTGACCTGAGAAGCTGAATCCAGCGGGAAGAGTACTGTTTTATATGTGATTTGTTTTTGAAATATTCTGAATTAATTGTGTGAGCGCGAGCAAGCGCTGTAGGGAGATAAAGTAACTCAATAAAGTGCATGAGCCCCAGTATTCGCCGACCCTGTGTCTCCTTCCATCACCCATTCACCGAACCAACATCCCTGTCACACATTCATTTTGCCTTTTTCCTGCAATACTTGAATAAAGCAGCTCATTCATTCAGAGCTGTTGTGGCTGTGCTGCGGTGTGTCACGTGACAAGCAATGAAGCGTCACCATGGAAACCATACAGTGAATAAATAATGTACACCTCACACACCCGAGTCCAACTCGTCCCGCTCCGAGCGGTCCTCGAACCCGGGTGTCCGGCATGAGAGGCAGGCGCGCTAACAAGGAAGCAAAGACTGCAGCCTCTTCCGTCTGTCGCTAGAGCGCGTACACAGCAACTACTAGCTGGCCTCCGTTACACTCACGCCCGCAGAGTCAGACCGTTTTTTGTAATTTGTCATATGCAATTTATAACTAATATCCCAGGAAACAGAACGTTTGCACGATTGAATCATTGACATTTCAGCACTCCTTCAGACAGCGACTTAAGCACCACAACAAGCCTCCTTGTTGCACGTTAATGTTTTTTCCTTTTTTGGAAACTCACAGAGAAAAAAAATGTTATAACCACTTGTACACCTGATTAGTTTTCATTTGATTTTTAGTTTTTCTTTTGATATTTAGTTTCTTTTCTCCTCTGTATTTGTCTCTTGGACTGCTTCCGGTTACCTTTATCCCCCGCCTCGCTTCGCTCCTGTCTCTGCCGTTTGTTCAATAAATGTTCTTATCTGCTTTTGATTTTTACATTTTATCATACTTAAAATAAATTGGTACATATTTTTATTTTATTTTTTTCACAAATGTATGACGTTTGTGTATTAAGTGCAATTTGATTACCATATGGAGTTTTAATAAAGTTGAATTAATGTAACTTTCCTTCATTGGGGTGGCAGTGGCTCAGTGGTTCATGTGGGTTGTCTACAAACCGAAAGGTTGGTGGTTCAATCCTCGGTTCCACCTGACCAAGTGTCGAGGTGTCCATGAGCAAGACACCTAACCCCAGCTGCTCCCGACGAGCTGGATGGCACCTTGCATGGCTCCCGTCGCCGACTGTGTGTGTGAATGGGTGAATGTGAGGCAAATTGTAAAGCGCTTTGATGGCCATTGGGTCTATGAAAGCGCTATATAAATGCAGTCCATTTACCATTTCTCTAAGTTTTACTCTACAAAGTGTACACTTGCTGGTGTTTTGTTTCTAATTTACTGTTAGGCTCATTAAATAATACTAAGGATAAACAATATTTAAAAAGAATATAAATATATATAAAATTAAAATAAATATAAAATTAAATAAAAAAAATAACCCCAAAATATAACAATGCTAAATGGGGATACCTATAGCATATAAATTAATATACTATGTAAATTATGTGATCCACGTAAATGGCCGGCCTCTGTCAAATTTTAAAACCCAGTGTGGCCCTTGAGCCAAAAAGTTTGCCCACCCCTGGTCTAGAGCCTCCATTTTTGCGCGCTGGTCAAAGTCTCGTGGCCCTCTGTCAGAATCCAGAGTTTCAAGAAGATCGGAGGGGGTCAAAATTTCGGCCAAAAAAAAAAAAAAAAAAAAACGACAGTGTTACCCCTTATGTTTTTTTTTTCGGGTCAAAATTTTGACTTTCAATATCTCGGCTCTGGAAGGGTCTAGAGCCTCCATTTTTGCGCGCTGATCGAAGTCTCGTGGTGCTCTGTCAGAGTCCAGAGTTTTGAGAAGATTGGGAAAACTTATTTTTTCACCCCCCCAAAAAAAATGTAAGGGGTAACACTGTCGTGGTTTTTTTTCTGGTCGAAATTTTGAGTTTTAATATCTCAGCTCTGGAAGGGCTAGAGCCTCCATTTTTGCACTCAGAAAAATGGCATTAGTCAGGTCCAGTTTTGTATCCAGTCTATCATGGACACTTCCATGATTTTGGAAAAAAAATATAATAAATATATACTAAAAGAAACAACACCAAAATTAAAATTCTTTAATTTTTACAGATTTTTTAAACTTTATTTTTACAAAGATAACATTTCACCACTCAGATGTCTTTCTAGCTCCAAGATCCTAAAACCATCAGAACCTTTCCCTCCACCTGAACACCCATTGCTGGAGAAAACTGCAGCCACCTGAAAAATAGAAGAATAGCCACATGTCAAACAGCACATTAGCAGCAACTACATTCTTACTGGGACAAATGCTGTAGACCAAAAGCTGCACTGGTGGAGACATAAACACTCACCAACAACTGGAACATCACAGAGCCACAACTGGAGAAAATTGCAGAGTCACCTGAAAAATAGCCACATGTCAATTCTCACTGGGAAGAAAGCTGTAGACCAGAATCTGCACTGCTAGAGTCATAGACACTCACCAACAACTGGAACATCACAGAGCCACAGCTGGAGAAAACTGCAGAGTCATCTAAAAAATAGAAAAATAGCCACATGTCAATTCTCACTGGGAAGAAAGCTGTAGAGCAGAATCTGCACTGCTGGAGTCATAGACACTCACCAACAACTGCAACATCACAGAGCCACAGCTGAAGAAAACTGCAGTCACCTGGACAATAGAAAAATAGCCACATGTCAATTCTCACTGGGAAGAATGCTGTAGACCTGGGCCCATATTCATAAAGAATCTTAACGCAAAAAGTAACTCCTAGTGAATAAATTCTAAGAAAATTCTCAGAAATGTGGGCGTTTACTCTTAAAATTAAAGAAAAATCCTAGTAAAGAAAAAAGTAGTTCAGAAAGAATCTTAACCTTTAAAAGAGGTCTTAAGGTCAAAATTGTTAAGAGTATGGATGAGGACTTTTAAGAGGCTTAAGAGTTTCTTTAGCACAGGAGAAAATGGCAGAAAGATGAAGAGGGAGAAGAGATGTTTTGCAATAGATGACTGTGAGTTAATAAGACTCTATAATAAGACGTTATGAGATCGTGCAGCGATCATGTTTGTGACTAATCTTATTAGAGACACGCTAATATCTCCGACACAGCACAATACCATAACGCCAGAAATGAAAGGAATCACTAGATTAAGATATTTGGAAAATGGGAAAATGCAATAACGCAGCAGTGATTTGGGTCTGTCACAACCTTCTGTAAGCAGTGATCACACAAACAATTACAGCACTTTCAAACCTCTTATCCTAGTTCATTTAGTTTCCATTGGAAATAGCAGGTTTCCCTGGTGCGCACAAGCATGGGAATGAACCGGTAATATTTGCGCTATAAGCTTCTTGTTGGGCTGCTTGCTCCGTGCCGTGACACCCGGCCCAATTTTTTTCTTTAATGATGGTCTAGTGTTCAGCCACTAACTGGACTAACAGTAAACACTGTTCTGTCCAGGTGGGCTTACTCATCTTTCTCGTTTATTTATTCCACGGTTGCTATATAAAAACAAACATTCAAACCACCACTTAAATAGACAGCAATCAGTGTAATTGGAAAGAGTGGAACTATTTTTTTTTCATCATTCTGAGCTTATCAAATACCTTGGGAAATTAACAGCATGGTAAAAAAAATATTTATATATATACATAATGTATGTAATGTGTGCGTGTGAGTAAACTCTATACTTAAAATTGTTATTTTTTTCCTTCTCCTTGGACAACCAACCAATCACAGTCTTGGGCGATTCCACAGTATCGGGCTTACTTCGAGGACAAAAGTCTGCAAAATTCAATCTTCATGCAGAAAGCCATTGTCCTCAGGTTAACATCCTGTGACAACCTGGGATACAGCTGTGTGAAAGGCAGGATAAATCTGGCAATGTTGAACTTGTAAACTTTGATCAAAGTTGAATTTAACGTATGTAACATGGACGGAAAAACAGTGTAAATTCAAGCAGAAAGTGTACTTAATCTAATTCAGTTTAATAAAATTCAGGTTGAATCCAAGTTCATGTTTTGCTTTGTTCCTAATTTGGCATAATTATGAGTCATGCGTTGTGCATTTTTCACAAAACTGCAATATGACTTCCATGCAGGCAGGGTGGCCATCTAATATGATCTGTTTCATAAACTTAAAGGTGCATTTTTGAGTCTGGTATGTTCATAAATTTAAAGCCAGCAAATTACTAACAAATACCAAAGGTATATTTTTCAAATTTCTTTGCCAAATAGAAAACAGAAGACAACGTGCGCTTGTTCCGTGGCGCAATTCTATTTTAACGGCGCACCAGTCGCACTTCACAATCGGTTCACAGCCGAGCAGATCGACGTTCTCGTCAGGGCCGTAAAAGAAAGAGAAGTGACATTGGGGATGGGACAAACCGACCCAAATTAGCTTCGGTTAAACATGCATAGAATAACTTGGGTAAATGTGTAAGTTGTATGCCTATTTTTCCCATCATCATGGACACAACAATGATTTCCCTCATGTTTATATTTTTTTCTTATAATAATGTATCATTTGCAAAAAGTAAAATGCATCTGTGTAGCTGAGAGAATCATCTACAGTGTATGCGCGTTGTTCACTCTCTGTTATGGCCAAGCATGCGCGCTTAAAATAGCATTATGAGCAATGCGCAACGCGCCACTGACATTAGACCAGTTTTTTTTTTCTGGTCATTGGCGCAATTGTTTTCTGGAACTGCAAAATAGCACAAGGAATTGTTTGCGCCGACACACGTCTCCTTTTTGCGCCAAGCCGCCCAGGGAGCGCAAGTTCATTTCCTACCGACGTGCGTCTGTGGAGGAAAAAACACGCTTTGCGCGCGTGCAAAATAGGAATGATAAATGCGTCAGTGTATAAAGTCATTTTGCGCCGGGTGCAAGATAGAGCCCCTAATGTTTAAACTAATGTTTGCCGTCAGAGCGGAAAATCTGCGCGTGTGCCTTACATGCCCAGTTCACTGTTGTTTAACAACCTGCGCTTGACGCCGACAGATTATTCTAATGGCATTTGTGATATTGTGTTAACACACGTCGCACTATTAACATGTTAACTTGGACAGCCTACGCTATATACTGACAGAAAATAAAATCATAATCAAAAAAAAAAGTCATTGATGACTTTCATGAAAAGCTCATTGATTCAAAATACGCGGAAAACTACGTTCGAAGTTGGATAGCTTCTGTCCCATTTACGAACATGAAGTGCATAATCTGTCAAAATATAATACAACCACCATTCATGCATGATCTTCATGAACACGACGCTGCTTTCGGTCCGAAACCAAGCACTTGATCACTCTTTTATCCTTTCTCACCACAATGATCATATTTAATGTTTACTTAAACAAAGTTTACCACGTTCGTAACATTTTAACGTTCGTAACCTTTTGGACAGAATCCACAAACTTACCCACATTCGTCGAAATCCGTGAAATCCTGTTAACTCTTCCTCTCACGCAGAGCGACCGTGACCTAGACAATCTTATTTCTGACAGGTGAACCGTTGTGGCGTTAGGAGATGAAATTAAGCGATGAAATAAAATGTTCGAGCGTTATGATTTTTTGACAGAAAATCTCAGCCCCTGTTTTATCCTGATTTATTAACAAAAATCATGTAGCTACGTACATGAGAATTTAGTCCACACAAGATGTTTTTATCGTCTTGTTACTGATAGAATTACATGGAAAATTTATATGTCTGCTTACTTTAAAATCATAGTTTAACGTACGTAACTTCTTTGACAGAAAGTGTGACGAACGTTAATAAATCTTTCCATTGCATCGTGGTAGATTAAGGGAATTATAATTTCAGTGTTAGTAGATTTATTTTGTAGAAGACACACCAAAATAAATGTTGAGTGCCAAAATTCAGGATTTTATTACAGCAAATTAAAGAAATGACTTAGGAAAAATTCAGATGCACGTAATGTCCCACACTGACACCTGCAATTTCTGGGGACGGAAATAAAATAAAGTCTCATTACATGATAATGCCAAGGCTTAGTGGGATAAAACTAAATTTATTATTTCTAACATCTATCTTTAACGAAATTATGAACTAAAAATTAAAAAAAATGGCAACACCTGGGTATTATTCAATCTATATAGTTCATTACACCCCTTGTAGAATCGCCCTCTTCAAAAGAGTGTGTCATACATAGCAATGGGGTCAACCCCGCCTCCTCACTAAGATGAAAGTTTTTATCTTTTCCTTACTCAGAGTTGCTCTCAGATCAGTCCTGAATCACTCTTAAGCTAAGACTCCTACATAAAAGTTTTTAAGCTAAAAGTTTTCTGAGAGGATTCTTAGAATCTTTATGAATACAGGCCCAGAATCTCAAGTCACGTAGATCTGTAAGGAATGATCAAGGTCAGGAAAGGGAAACAATTTGAAAGCTTCAGCGATAAGGGATGACATTTTGCTTACCATTCCATCAACCATAGATCCAGGTTTAAAATCGAGTCTTTGCATCAATTAAGTCATCATTACATCTGCAAGAGTTAATCCAAACAGTGGAGAATATCAACTTTGTGGCTTAAAGTGGATGTCTTGTAAAGTTCATAAATAATATATGGAGCTCACCTGGTCCCTCCTCAGTAAAACTCTTCAAATTTGGTGTTGAAAAACACTGACGCATCAACAGTAAGAGAGGCACAGCCCGTGGCAATCACCTGGTAGGAGAAGATAGATGGACAATTGAGTCAAGCACAGGCATAAGGAACACCCTCAGCAGGAGTCACACACCTTTGCAGTTTCAGTCAGACACTGTCCGGTCAAATTATGGATCACAGCACACTTCCACTAAAGCTCGACCAGGTACAGGTTGGCCATGTGTATATCTGTGGAACTGACAAACCACAAGACAAGAAAACAAAGCATCACCTGATTCAGATCGAGCTGAGGATCTGAATCAGGTGTGTTAAATAAGCGAGACATGCACAATATGCAGAGCAGTGGGTTGTGAGGACTGGAGTGGAGAACCCCTGCTTTAGTGTGTACAAACCAATCTGAGCCTCTGGATTTAACTCATGAGAAAGCTGCAACATCAGCCCCGCTGAGGAAACGTTTGTCCAATGACCGATACAGTTATTATGTTGGTCCTATTAAAACAAATTAAAGAGAACAGTGCAAAAAGCTGCATTGGCTACAATCAAAGTCTTACACCGAAGCAAACTCTCCTCCACCACGACCAGATCGTACTGCAAGAAAGAAAGGAATAATAAACATTTAAAAGCAGTCATTCAAGTTGAAATTTCTGCATCTTAGAAGAAGCTGCATTTCATTTATGGTCAGAATGCTCAAAATGGTGAAACATCTGGTCTTACCATTTGATCAAAAGCCACAAATTTGGGATTCATGGAGACAACTCTGAAATTACCTGCAAAGACACAAACAAACTCACATATATTGCATTTAAAGATGATAGCTTCAACCAAGGGTCATTCACAGCTCACCTGTTTGTCCTGGATTGGAAATAGGTTTATCTGTTTTGGATCAAGGTCAAGATAGGTAACGTCTGAACATGAATTTGCGCTCTGAAGACCCTGAACTTCAACCTTCAGCTTCTGCACCAAATCTCCATCAACCCAAGAAGCCTGTAGAGAACTTCAGTTAACATACAAGAAACCAAGACAAAAAGAGCCACATGCATCAAATGACTATGACTGTACCTACAAAGCACACCAACAGCAGTTGCAGACTGCAGAGAGCAGTGACTGAACAGATCTAAAACTTGGCTTTTTAAAGAGCCCAGCCAGCTGGAGCCACTGACGAGTAGGAGGAGTCCACTGACGAGTAGGAGGAGCTCCAAGATCCAATCAGCCATTGAATCACCAATCAGCTGCTGGAATGGTTACAGAAGCCATCTTATCTGTACCAGTTCTTTGGGCACGTAACAGAATAAACTCTGAGATTTAATGTTCAGAAATTATGTGTGTGTTAATGAATGTCATTCTCAATTACCATAAATCAACTCCATCATATACGACTGACATCTATATATCGAGGGCTTGGAGCCAGAGGAGAATAAGTGGCATTTTGGGCGAATATGAGTTCTTTTATATCAAAATAAAGGTCTCGATGAGCTCTATCCAATGGTGCCAAAAATACCTATCTGAGATCAAACTGTATTGAATAAAGCAACAGACGTATCTGACATATTTGATTTTTTTTAATTTGAAAATGTTTTAGAGCATGTTTATTGTGTTAATATGCTATATATGTATATATATATATATATATATATATATATATATATATATATATATATATATATATATATATATATGTATATATATATTTACTTAAATACTCATTCATGTAAGTATGCCTGTGGTTGCAATGTTTGTGGTTTAAGGTTGATAATACAGGTGATTGAAGTGTGGTCAAAATTTTGTTTTGTCTCTCCTGTAAAGATTGTTGAAAGCCACTTACGCCCCTCTGGCTCCAAGCCCTCGATATAGGCATATAATAACATTTGATTTGATCGAATTTGATTTGATTTGTAATATTATTTTTATTGCATTTTCTTGAACACTTACAAAACAATGTACATCACATATCTGTAACATCAAATATAATGTACAAAAATAAAACAAACAAACAAACAAACAAACAAACAAACACAGAGGGCTCCTATTTCCTAAAAAGTGCAATAGTACAAACCAACAATCGATAATAAAGTATGTAGTTTGATAGTCAGAGTAAACAATACACTGCAATCAAAGATAGCTACAGATTCGCAAAATTAAATTGGGTTTATTTTTCCAATTAATTTATACAAATTAAAATCTATTTTCAAATAGATATGATATCCAATCAAGCATTTTGTTCCTCCTCCATTATATTGTTCATATCCCCATGCTCAATAAATAATAAAAAGGGACTCCAAATCTTAAATTGGTCTTCTTTACCTTCAAGAATATATGTTATCTTTTCTACTGCAATGCATGAAGATAATTCTTTTAACCATCGAGTTATAGTAGGCCTTTCTATATTTTTTTTTCCAATAAATGGCAATGAGATGTTTGGCATGTAGAATACACATGCCAATAAATACTTGAGTGTCCTTATTAATTTTTACCAATAATGAAAATCCCAGGCTCCAGTGGCAATCTTACTGAGACTATATGCCCTATCATATTATTAATTTCTCTCCAGAATAATTTGATTTGATTAACTTTATAGTAAGTTTCCCTGCTGACATTTTCAACGTTCATAAAAGTTGCACACATCTAAAAACATCTCAAAAGAACACATATCAAAGAAAAGAAACACATCTAAAAAATGTACATGTAAAATTCCAATCACAATCCACATACACACAATTTGAAATTTACTTGGATTATTACAAAATACGTGGCTTTACCCCGTTTGTTCAAACGCTCTGGATTATACCCAGGTCCTGCTGCTGACATAACATCACATATTATAACAATTTGACTCCCTTTTCCACCTCAACGCTACCATTCTGTGCTAGGCCCATGGCCAGGCTAGTTAAGAGGATCCAGAACTCATGGCCCTCTATCAGAATCCAGAGTTTCAAGAAGATCAGAGAAACTCAAAATTTCGACCCAAAAAAAAAAAAAAAAAAAAAAAAAAAAAAAAAAAAAAAAAATGAAAGGGGTAACAATGTCGTTTTTTTTCCGGGTCAAAATTTTGAGTTTCCCTGATCGGTAACACTTTATTTGAAGGGGTGTGCATAAGACTGACATGACACTGTCATAAACATGACATAACACCTGTCATGAACATGAAGAAGTCTTTATGAATGTTTATGACTGTTGTCATTAAGTGTCATTCGGTAAATTATGACACTTTTAATGCAAAGTTGACATTGTTTAAATTGTCTTTGTTATGACAACTTGACATTAACAAAGACAAAAATGTCTTTTTTATGACAACTTGACATTAACAAAGACAAAAAATGACAACTTGACATTAACAAAGACAAAAAAATGTCTTGATTATGACAACTTGACATTAACAAAGACAGAAATGTCTTTGTCATGACAACTTGACATTAACCAAGAAATCATAACCTATCAACCTGACATCTTTATAACTAGCCCAACGTGTACCACTTTACTTGAGGTAAGGGGAAATATTAATGACACTGTTTTTTGACAGCATTTGACAGTGTAATAACCCTTAATGACATCTTTATAACTAGTACAATGTGTTCCACTTTACTTGAGGACAAGTAAACTATTCATGACAGAGTTATGGTGTCATAACGGTCAAAGTCAAAACCAACCACATATGACAGGGTAATGTAATGTTAACACAAAGCTAAATAACTTCTTTAAGTTTGATCATTAGACCTGTTATGACATATTTGTGACAGGTTATGATTTCTTGGTTAATGTCAAGTTATCATAACAAAGACATTTCTGTCTGTGTTAATGTCAAGTTGTCATAATCAAGACATTTTTTTGACTTGGTTAATGTCAAGTTGTTATAACAAAGACATTTTAAACAATGTCAACTTTGCATTAGAAGTGACATTATTTACCGAATGACACTTAATGACAACAGTCATAAACATTAATAAAGACTCCTTCATGTTCATGACAGGTGTTATGTCATGTTTATGACAGTGTCATGTCAGTCTTATGCACACCCCTTCAAATAAAGTGTTTCCCTCTTCGTGAAACTCTGGATTCTGATAGAGGGTCATGAAACTTGGTCCTGAGTGCAAAAATGGAGGCTCTAGACCCTTCCAGAGCTGAGATATCGAAACTCAAAATTTCGACCCGGAAAAAAAAAAAAAAAAAAAAAAAAAAACATGTTACCCCATTCGTTTTTTTGTTTGTTTTTTTTTTTTCCTCGCAATTTTGAGTTTCGATATCTCAGATCTGGAAGGGTCTAGAGCCTCCGTTTTTGCACTCAGGTCTAAGTCTCATGGCCCTCTATCAGAATCCAGAGTTTCAAGAAGAACAGAGAAAATCAAAATTTCGACCCGAAAAAAGAAACGAAAGGGGTACCACTGTCGTGTTTTTTTTTCCGAGTCAAAATTTTGAGTTTCGATATCTCAGCTCTGGAATGGTCTAGAGCCTCCATTTTTGCACTCTGGACCAAGTCTCATGGTCCTCTATCAGAATCCAGAGTTTCAAGAAGATCAGAGAAACTCACAATTTCGAAATTTTGAGTTCCTCTTTTCTTCTTTAAATTCTGGATTCTGATAGAGGGCCATGAGACTTAGACCTAAGTGCAAAAATGGAGGCTCTAGACCCTTCCAGAGCTGAGATATTGAGATCCCACGTAGCATTTATGCCATTACAAAAATAGTGGGTTCGTGGACGGTGAAATTAAAATGTCCAAAAAATACACTATATAAATCCCCATTCAATAGATTGCATCCGGGATTCTGTCCAATTGCAGCTTATTACATGAAGGCCAGGGTTAGTACTTTTCAAAAATAGTGGGTTTTTTGGACAAATAGTGGGACGGGGGCGTGTCCGGGGACTCGTCCGATGCACACAGGAAATGACTCTAACATGAATTCATTGATTGACTCCTAGGTTTGATTTGTTATGAATAAACAATGTGCAATATATAAAGGAAAAACCTTACGATTAAAGTTGCAATGTTGTTATAATGTTCAAGTTTTTGTTCTAAAAAAAGAAAGATGCACACAACGAAAATGACTCTAATATGACCAGATTGATTGATTCGAACATATTTAGTTTGTTACAATGTGCAATCTGTAAAACAAAAACCTCAAAATTATAGTTGAAATGGTATACTGCATGATTTTTTTTTACCTTGAGAAAAAGCTTAAAGTATAGACCAACACATTTTATGTTTATTAATTTATTTCATGTTTGTACATTTTTGGGAAGTATACCTGTTTTGACCTGATGTCCATTGGAATGGACAAAAAAAATTACAATGAAAGCAATAATATATATATATATATATATATATATATATATATATAAATATAAATATATTTATTTTTTTCATTTGTTTTCATTTATAGTAGCCTGATGAGCTGGGAAAATGTACTTTTATATTTTTCAAACTTGAAACGTAATGCTTTTTGCATAATGCTAAATTAAAGCAGGGTTTCCAGCAGCAGGTAAACCAGGTGAGCAAATCCCTCACTCTATCCTACAATAACACCTGGCAAAATGTGATGTTCAGAGGGCTTAGTTTAAAAGCACTGTCTGAAACACATCACTGCAAACAGCACAGAGAGATGACAAATATTTCTATTTTAACATAAATAGTGATTTTTGTAATCGATTAAAGACCATTGATTTGATATTCTTGAGTGCCAATATATGTGTATGTATATAACTAAATAAAAGTATGAAGTATTTCCATGAATGAGGATGAAACTAAATGTGCAAAATCTCTACATGTGAACCTTTCTTTTTCCTTCCCGTTTTTAGTCATTTTCTTGTAAATTGTGCCTGATCTCTAAAACAGCACATTTTTAGTGCTTTCTTAAAAGACTGCAGTATGGTTCCAGATACAAAAGTGAAAAATTGTGTTGACCATAAGCTTTCTGTTTTTTACTTCTTTCCTTACTGTTATTGATGAATGTGCTAAGGGGAGTTTACAGTGAAATGTCATCTCAGATGGAGTTGAGCTCAGTGTTTGGGATACACGCCCATGTTCTTTTTCAGACTTGCGTAACTTGGCAGTGAACAGGGGTCCAGATGGCTTGAAACGTACGTAAGAGTGCTGGAGGCTTGCACACCCACAGGCTGTTAGCTGCAGAGACAGAGAAGAAGACCAGTTATTCTGCTGTGACACTACCACCACTATATCTTTAAAATGAATATCTCCTGTGGATTTACTCCACATCTATAGTGTTATATCGTTTTTTATGATGATGTTACTGTAATGATACTGTAGCTATATATATATATATATATATATATATATATATATATATATATATACACACCACAACAAACACATAAAATCTCACTTTATACAGATGATATCCAACTATATATACAAGAACCCCTAGCATCTACTTAAGAAATAATCAAAACAATCCAGTCCTTCTCAAAAATATCCGATTATGCAATAAACTGGAATAAATCCTTCATCCTCATAAAACCAAATGGGATGTGGCACCCCATCAATCACCAATACCTATTTGTCAGGATCACATCACTTACTTGGGCATTAAGATTTCCTCCAGACTGTCAGAGTTGGTAACACTCAACTTCACACCACTACTAAAAAAAATAGAAGACGATCTGCTCAGGTGGCTCAACCTCCCTATCTCCATAATCGGCAGGATAGCAGCAATAAAAATGACGATTCTACCAAAAATTAACTACCCTATTCTCAATGATTCCAACCCACCCCACACTCACCTGGTTTAAATCACTAGACTCCATTATAACTCGCTTCTACTGGAAAAATAAAACGCCAAGGATAAAACTCACTACACTTCAAGAAAGTAAGGTTCAAGGAGGACTAGAAGCACCAAATTTCCAATATTACTCAATGGCTAACCAACTGCAATACATATACAAATGGATTCACCCCACCCAATCTGATATTATATGGCTAGATATAGAACAATCACTATGCAAAGAATTAAATATAGCTGACATACCGTTACTCACCAAATTAATTAAACAACACACATGTTTTAAGGCAGTAACTATAGCCACCACTCTGACAGCCTGGTGGAAATTTCACCAAATCACAAACTCTACGCTAGCTCCATCTAACCTCACTCCACTATGGAACAACCGTGACTTTATAAGCAATAAAAAAACATTGAATTTTCAAACATGGGTGGAAAGGGGTATCACCCACATCAAGCATATTTTCAAATCTAACACATTTAAACCATTTCCACAACTGGCCCAGGAGTATGGCATCGGGAACAACGAATTTTTAAAATACCTACAAATCAAATCTTCTGTCCTGACAAAAATAAACATCAAAGATATAAATTTAGAACTTCCACCAGCAATATCAGACATGGTCAACATTTCCTCTCCGAAGAAACTGCTCTCTAAAATAAACAAAATTATCTCAAATCAACTTCAGACTATATACTTACCTACAATAAAATGGGAAAACGATCTTTCAATAGCCCCTGATGCCAACTTCTGGACCCAAATCTGTAAAAACATCTATCTCATGTCCAAAAATGTGAATCTTCAGTTAATACAATTCAAAATACTCCACAGAACGTATTACACAGGCGATAGATTAGCTAAAATGGGTTTCACATCAGAAGTTTGCACACATTGCAATCAAAATTCTATAGATACATACATCCATGCAACCTGGCACTGCACTCCAATCAAACACTTTTGGGAAGAGGTCACACTATTAGGACTGGTTTTATCTTTCTGTTTGCATCTGATTAATCGTGGGCCTCATTTATCCGAGAGTAGGCATCTAATTTTTTGAGTAAAAAAACAAATAATTTATGAGTAAATTTGGAAATATTATTATTTTTTTTTTAAAAATGGCTACTGTTCATCACACTAGCCTACTCTAATGTTTCACCAGGAATTTTGTTTTGAACCTTTTATTTTGTAAAAAATATGGAACATAGTCACACTTGTGGTGTTCCCAGTCAAAAATGACCGGTCTATACAAAATAGCTTATAAATCACTCATTATACCATATTTTCACCCAATCTTGGATTAAATCTTTTTGTCAACGTGTTCTCTTTCAATTAAGACTGGTTTTATATTTCTATTTGCATCTGATTAATCGTGGGCCTCATTTATCTGAGAGTAGGCATGGTCAAAAATTGTCACAATGGGCGACCATTGAAAGTGAATGGGAGAGACTGAAAATAACAGAACAATGTAGTTTTCAGGAGCATGTTCATTATTTTCATGTACACATATGAGCATGTGTGCTTGCAAACGGAGCCCTTGGACCTGTGCATGTATCAATACATTTATACACACGCTACCCAGACCCACACTAAGCAAATTTTACTTACTTTCTACACAAGCAGAAAAAATATATGATTTAGATATATGCAAAGGCAATCTGCAATCTTTCACCAATGGCCCCACATTTGTAAGCAAAAATATGTTGATATAAAATATGCATCCTTGCATCCATTACTGGATAAATACTAAGCCATCTCAGCAAATGTTAAATAAGACTTTGGCTGTCTACAAAAAGGGACTAAGCAGACTGCACTTTTTTTTTTTTTTAGAAAGCTTCCATTCTTTAATGTGTGCATTAGACTGTTGACCATTGTTTATAATCCACTTTATAATAACATTCAGTTGTAAGTCTTTATTGTATTAATATCATTTGCTTATCATTAATGAATGTTTTGTAAATTCTGTTACAAGTCATTTACAAGTTATTAGTAATTTACTAATTTATAAAACATGAATATACGTTTCATAAATGAAAACAATTAAATAAAAGCAATTAGAGGGGGAAAGTGTTGTAAATGTCTTGGATTCATGTACAGATCATTTGAAACAGGTAAGTAACAGTTTTCAACAGCTAGTCTCACCTAGTTTCACACCTAGTTTGGACGTCGAATTGATGTCCAGAATTTGTCATGGACAGACGGACCCAATATAGACATGATCTGCACGTCTATCCGACGTCCGATGTTTAGTGGATGTATTATCGGATTTCGCCGATTCCAGGCTATAACCAGCCTATGTTTATTGACCAGCACTACTACGTCCAGTAAATATAACTAGTGCAAACTTTATGGATGTGTTTGTAACGGATTTCGCCGATCCCAGCTGTTGTCAACTTACCAGACTGCCTTCTCTCGGGGCTTCTGTTGTGTCTGGCGGCTCTCCTCTGCTCGGCGCGGGCGCTGTGGTCGGATACCAGGCCGTTTTCCGCGGCTGGCGCGATGTTTAAATATTCCGTCACCCAACAGAGGAGTTTCAACAATAGCAACGTTCCATCATGCATACCAGTCAACTTGGATTACTTCGCCGGTCGCGCTACACTCACATTAGCTGCGGCAGTCGGCAGAAAGTTTGTTTTCTCCCGGTCTGATCACGGTGTTGTGTGGCGCACGCCCTGTCGCACCTCCAATACGCCATCAGGGCGCTTCCTTTCCCAGAATAAAGTAACGCTGGAGTTTCCACGGCAACGCTGAGCACGGATCGGGAGGCAAAACGTGGAGTGGATTTTAGTCTACTCCGGCCAACACAGAGACACGCTGCTCCCTGCTTCATCTAGCATCACGACTGAACTGTTCAATGCACACTCTTTCCCAAATACATCCTGCCTTATACAGGAACATATTCTGGATAAATGTCTGGATTTTCTGTGCCTTACAGGAACTTGGCACAAACCAGATGTTTTCAATATTTTAAATGAGAACTGTCCTCCTGGTTACTTTTACCTACAGAAAGCCCGTAATACAGGGCGCGGTGGCGGTCTGGCTGTCATCCACCTAAGTGATCTGGGCCTGTCCCCCATCATCACCATGCCCAAGCCATCTTCTTTTGAATAGGCTACCTCGCTTTTAAGTGCAAGCCTCCTCTCTCCACAACAATATTTCTCATTTATCTGCCACCCAGACCTAACCCGTCCGTCTTTCATCCTAGAAATGTCTAACCTTCTAACACTCTGTACTATGTCTGCCAATATCATAGTTCTTGGAGACATGAATATTCATGTCAACCCACTTGTCGTTTTGCAGCAGAATTCCTACAATTACTGGATTGTTTTAATCTAACTTGTCGATGTCCCAACTCACACTATGGGACACACACTCAATCTGGTCATCACAAACTCTGACCATCTCAGCAATCTCCAGGTTTATGTTCTGGGCATCTCTGACCACAAGGTAATTTCTATGATGATGTCTTCACCATCTGCCCTCAAGCTTCAAATCTGCTTTAGAAACCAAAAAAACAAAAAACATCAACTTAGATTCTTTGGCATCCGACCTTTAGCACCTTCTCTCTGCTAACTGCTCACCAGTCATGGACCCTCTGGACCTCTATAACAACACCCTCAAGAGCCTCCAAGATATCCACGCACCAGTAAAAAATAGAACAGTGACCTTCTCCCGAACACCCTCCTGGTTCACCAGTGAGCTATGGAAAATGAAGGCATCTGGACGGGCAGCTGAGCGGAGATACAAAGCCACTGGTCTCACTGTCCACCAACAAGCTTTTCAGAAACACAAAAAGAAATAGGCCTACTCTAAGGGGCCGTTACACCTGGCCACTTCATGCGTTTTCTGTGATCGGATAGCTATCCGATCGTGAAAAGATCAGGTGTAAATGCCCCCCGAAACGCATTTGAGACGGATTTGAATGCGATCGCTCAAACCACATTGGGAGGTGGCTGGATGCTGACATTGGATGCTGCGGCCGGTGGGCCACCGGCTCAAAGTTGCAAGTGTGTTTTTGTTTTTTCCACTCACAGGCAACAGGAGGGTGCAGGGTGAGACGCCCAACATTCAACCCAAAAATAGTCAACCCAAAAATATAACCATTGCAATAACTCCGAAGCTATTCAGAAAAAAAAAATCAGAAAAACAAACAAACAAAAAAATACATAGTGCTGCTTGAATGCCGCTTCCCTCAATTTGTGTTGTGGCCATTATGCACACTGCGGAGGGCTCGTGCTGCCAGAGCCAATGGTTGGATCTTGACATACACATCCCCCTCATGGACGTAATGGGTGGACCTTAGATGTCCAGCCACACCTATATAACCCTAGGTCAAGAGGTCAAGAGATAGGAAGTCAAGCTCAGTAGGTGCCATGATGCTGCGGAGAGTATCATGATACAGTCATGATGACTGTATCATGATACTCTTCGCAGCATCAGATTATGGCACCTATTTGCACATTCGGACTGTCTTAAATGTAATACAAAAATTGATATTTAAAAATGTGCAATGCACACTTGCACAGCGGCTACTGTTTTAAAGTTTTGGGTTAGTAGACTATATTTATTTATTTTTGAAGAAGAAATGAATAGCCGACTTTTAGCATAGATTAATTAAATTGATCAACAGTGACAACAATGTTATAAAATATTTATAGTTCAAATAAATGTACTTATATAAATGACTGAAAAAAAAAATTCTGAAAAAAATTCTCGTTTTCTCTAAAATATTAAGCTGCACATTGATCATTTCTACTGATATAATAATAAGAAATGTCACTTGAGTAGCAGCAATTCAGCATTTTATTGATTTCTGAAGGATCATGTGACACTGAAGACTGGAGTAATGTGGAAAATTCAATTTTGCCATCACAAAATAAATGACAATTTAATTTAAATAGAAATAATCAAATTCTAATCAAAATCTAAATTTTAAAGATTTTTAAGATTTTTTTTGTCATCAACAAACAGATTGCATTAGTGAATGTTGATCGTGTGTCATTTTACTTTCATTAAACGAGACAGATTTTGTTAAGATTGACCATTGATGAATTAGCCCTCTGATGATCAGAAACCATTGAAGTTTCACATAGTAACCTACCGCCCTCTAGTGGTTATATAATTAGTCAACAAAGCCATAGTGTGCTAACCGTGGTGCTAACCCATAAAATCGTCAGTTCACAGAAAAATCTGTGAAAAATCATGAAATAAAAAAAAAACAAATCTGTGAAATCATATTCACTCACATGTTATTCCAAACCTGTATGACTTTCTTCCTTCGGTGGAACATAAAATATATTTTGAAGAATGTTACTAAATAAATAGTTTGGATTCTCATTAAATTCCATTGTATTTGTTACCCATGCAATGGGAACTATCCCTTTAACACACATTATTTTGCCATTTACTCAGCCTGGTGAGGTTCCAAATCCATCTGTATTGAGAATACAAAATAAGTGGAAAGAAGAATATGGTCACACATTTTTCCTTGCACACTCAACAACAGCTGTAGTGACTATCAAGCTCCAACGTTCATTGGAAACGATTTGTAATTGGCTAAATATTTATTAATTTATTGTAGACAATTAATATCTGACAAGGCATAGCAACTTTGTTAAAAATATAGCCCTGTTTGAGTTTGTCATTTCTGACAAATGTAATATTTTATTGTATTTTGCGTGCCATGCATTTTATTCATAAATTCAAAGTGCAGATTTATGATTAAATCAATTTAAGTAGTTAGTTGTTGTCAAACAGGAGTATTCCTTTACAGTTTAATAACTCACAAAAACTTGTGTAACACTCTTTTTGTGCATACACAAAAATGTATATTTGTACATTTTAAAATCGTATACATGTATTATAGAAAAGTTTGACGATAGAGGACTATCATTGTAAAAAAGAGGATTTACCATAACAAGCTTTTAATTGTATGATAAAGAACCATCAAAATAACAAGAACTTGGACAACATTCTGTGTGATTTACACATTTATATTGTTCATTTTAAATGTAACAGACATTTACTTCCCCGTTTTTTTTAAACTAAAGGTTCCTGACTTTAAGAAACAGCATTAGCTCTGTACTCATACCTGTAAAGTGATCTGTTCCTACTTCCTTCAGACTTTCAAAACCAAAGGATTTTTTGTAGATGCAAAACCAACAGGTACACATTTTTTTTTAAAGTTTGCTAGATGGATGAGAATGAGAGTAGGCACACAGTGATTTTTTTTTTGCATTGAAAGTCAAGCAAACTTGACATGCCACCTTTTATTGTAAATAAACATTAACGTAGGCTATGATCCTAAAACCCAACAAAGTGTGCAATCTTACGCAACCACACAAAGGAAGCATGCATGCTAGATTAATGTCAGTACATTTTAACATTGCCGTGACATGAGAGAAAGATGTTTCAGATATGTGACACATTATTACAGCACTGTGTGTAGAAAGAGGTCAAAATAAGGAGAACGACATCATTTCCTACTGTGTGTTTCACCCATGCAGAGCTAACGCACATTGATAAAGTCAGGAACTGCAGCTGTATGTACAGATAGATAGCAATGTAACCAATATAAACAGACAGCACATCCGATTCCAGACACAGACCAGTTACTCAAGAGGTAACAGGCTCATTTTCATCCTTGTCTAACATTTGGACATCTTCATGAAAAGTAAGGGTCCACAGCGACACAACATAACATATTTATCAATAACAATGATAGTTGTTTTTTTCTTTCTTTTGACATTTTAGTGGAAGGTTCAAAACCATTTAAATTAAACATGGAAAGATTGGTAGAATACTTCATTTAGAAATGTATGCTACACCAATGCAATTCCCACATCGGGATTCGCACATCTAATGACAAGCAAGGGTGGAATTATGGTACCAGGCCCTCACTATTTTTTTTCTGAGAGTGGATCAACCAAATCACTCAGACAAAATGCGCGCACGCACACACACACAAGCATCGGTTCAACAACCCTGATTTTCTATTCACGTTTAACGTTTACAGTCAAGGGTTTCAAAACTAAATTTTAAAATAAGAATATATTTCAGGTATTAAATAATTTCATATAAAAAAGTACAAGTTCCCTCCCACCCCAGAGTTCCACATATATATTTTATCATACATATACATTATCCCCTTTCCTCACCGCAGTGTCCATGCAGTACCTATAATAACGTCAGTCTCTTTTTCTCAGAATTTTTGTATATCTGCTACACTTAATAGCAAAGCGACACAAACACGCAGAGAAGCTTATGTTATAGATGGTTTGGCTTTTTCATATTGTGGTTATAATCTGGGGTTAAAATGAGTATTATTTTAATGCAGACGTCTCAGCCGTTGAAGATAAACAGGGTGGAAAAGGAGAGTAGCATATCCGTACTCAGCATAATTATGCACAACTACCAATCGCTTGTCAGTTTAGTGTTTTGGTCCCGTTTGGGTGGAGCCGGTGGAGGACCCCGCCGTAATGTTGCATAGCCTGAGATGTTGGCGCTCATGTATCCGCCTTTTTTCTGCTGGCCCAGCAGCAGCTCTGGAGGAGGGGGCGGAAGGGCCATATCGTCCATGGTGGCTACTGGCTCCAGCTTGGCTGAGATTCGTGAGGAGGTGAGGGAGCCATGTCGAGTCATGGACTTCCTCTTGAGAGTTCTGTTGAGGTCTTCCAGGAAGTTGGGCTGGATGGACAAATTGGCCTTGGGTGAAGTTGGTGGGATCTGAGAGTTAAAAGAGGACAGAGGCATCTGTTGGGGTGGTGGAGAAAGGAGAAGTGGTTCGGGTGGGCCACTGCTGCGGCGGTGCATAGTCAGAGGCGTTGCTTTCTTCAAGGAGCTCTGTTTCCATGAGGATGTGGAGGAGTTTTGGGGTTGAGGGTTCACCACGGCCACTTTGGGAGCCCCAGTGTGCAGTTCTGACGGGAGAGGTGGAGGAGGCAGGAGTTCCGAGTCTGGCGGCGGAGGGGGAAATTCGCACTTCGGAGGAGGAGAGGGGAAGTCTAAGCTGGACTGGAGATATTGACTTTGCTTCCCCTGGAGAGCCAGAGGCAGATTAGCCAAGTTGATCTTGCCTGGTTTTTGTGGTGCTCGAGCTACTGCAGAAGAGTCCTTGGAAGGTGATCCTGTCGTAGAGGATGGAGTTGAAAAGGAACTGGGTGGGGCTTGACTAGTTTGAGCAAACAGGCTGACCAGATCTTCCACTTTCTTGGACTCCTGGTACTCAACAGAAGAGGCCTTCACGCTGGAGTTGCGCTGTGGGGTTGGAGGGGGCTTCTTCCCTCCTGAACCAGTAGAAGAATTTGATGATGTTGATGGGGACTTCTTGATTGGTGATCCCGCCTTGCCAGAAGGCTGAGGGGCAGGAGGTGGGCTTGGAGCAGGAGGTGGAGGGAATTCAAGGGTACTCTCTGGTGGAGGTGGAGGAAATTCAGGAGATTGTGGTTGAGCCTGTCCTCCTGGCTGCCATTTTGGTTTGGTTTTTACCACAGGAGGAGATATGGGACATTTGGATCCATCAAGAGTGTCAGGGAATTGGTTTACAATCTGCTTTACAAGTGATTGGGTAGGAGAAATGGGGGCAGATACAGATGAAGCTTTGGAAGAAAGGCTATATTGCTTGGGAAGGGTTGGTGGAGGTTGATTGGGACTGTGACCACTGGACAAGCTCTGCTGTTTCCTAATGGGGGCCGGAGGAGTTGGAGACAGAGAAGGTGGCAAAGGGGAAATGGGGGACATGCCATGGCCAGGTTTTGGAGCTGTTTGGGGTGGAAACACACCAGTGAAGGTTTTGGGTGGGGCAAGTGGACCTGACTGCTGAGGCGGTGGAGAAAAACACACAGGAGGAGGTGGGGGAGGCTCTTCATCTTGCTGGACAGATGAGAAGTCATAGGCCATATTAGGGAACTTCTGAGCTAAGAACTGCTGGAGCCCATTGGTGGTGAGGGGAGGTGGGTACTTTAACTGTTCTGGGGGTGGAGGTGGAGGCAAGTAGCCATTACTGTGTGAGTGAGATGGTGGTGGCAGCTGATCTTCCTCTGGAGGTGGAGGGGGAACGTAGTGGGGGCTGAGAGGGGCGTGCTTCAACACTGCCATGGCTGACCCTGGCACTGGCATCTCTAGAGGAGGTGGTGGTGGTGGGGGTGGAGGAGGACTGCCGGCAGGTTCTGCCAAATTATTCATACCAGGTTTGAGACACTGTGGGGGTGGCATAGGGGGAACAGGTTGCTGCTGTACTACCAATAACGGGGTCTGTTTGTAATTATTTTGAGCCTGGGAGATGTTTTGCAGCCTAGCAAGGGTGCTGTATTTAGTGAACTTAATCGGGGTGGAGTGGTATGTGGGGTTGGGGAGCGGGGGAGGTGGTGGAGGTGGCGGTGGTGGAGACGGGGGTGAGGAAGGAGACACTGGGGACACACCGCTGTAGCTGCTACGAGACTGGATAGACTGGTGTAGTTGAGGAAGTTGTAGAGGGTAAGAGGCTCTAGCAGGGTGTGTCGGTGGGCCGTCCACTCTCATCTGTAGATATGACAAAAACCACTCAATTAGAACAGCATGAATGAGGTTTTTTGACATTGATTTAAAAGTTTTTAACGATACGTAGGTATTAGTAGCGTGCAAGAAGATATTCAACAGACAGTGCAATTAAAAGAGTGAAATGAGATGAAATGTTACAGAAAATGTTATAGTCTTATTGGAGGACCCAACAACTGTTAGTATTGAGATCTACTCTTTCAAACTCAGACACTTTTGTCCTTCCAAAATCGGTTCATTGATATGTAGAGCTTAATCTAAAAACCACCAATTATGACAACACAGCAATTCAGTGTGTGCATCACAAGACAGAGGTTTATCCTGTTTCATGTTGTGTTTACCTTCTCTGAGAATATCTCCCATTGATAACACGCATCAAACCAAAACACTCCAACCATTAAGTAACAGGTTATTTAAAATACAACACCAGTGCATTGTCTGTTAAGAGTTAACACAAACTATTACAATAGGTGTCT
The DNA here is from genome assembly GCA_038021265.1 of Cyprinella venusta. Taxonomy (NCBI): domain Eukaryota; kingdom Metazoa; phylum Chordata; class Actinopteri; order Cypriniformes; family Leuciscidae; genus Cyprinella; species Cyprinella venusta. The sequence continues at coordinate 27,642,184 of CM075867.1, forward strand.
CACACCAGTCCCCAATTACCCAACATTCACAAAAACAACTAAGATGAACCACCCGCCACACACATCATATCAGTAGTTAGTCGCTTTAGAGGGTAACATGTGAGGATTATATAAAATATAAAGGGCTAGAGTGTGAGATTTTACCACACTCCTAACCTCAATCCCCACCACTGTATAGCCTTTCCAGACTTGACATTCTCATCCTGGGTAGATAAACAGAGAGGGAACCAATTAAGTAAAATAACTGGGGACAGTGTGACATGAGTTCGATTTCCCACTATCACGCAAAGGGTCTTTATTGTGACTCAGATTGTCCTTTCCCTCTGAGTAATTAAATTTGACACTTGAAAGTAGCTGACAATATGATGTCACATCCAAATGTAACAAATTCAACTGACATCATTTTAATTAAATCTGAGTAAATCGGAACTCTTAACTAAAACACTGACACCATCAAGCCTCCTTGTTTTATTTTTGTTTGGTGTATGCATTTGTTCTTTCAGGTTTTTACTGTTCCTATATACATATATAAAGAACATACTTTGCTTCATTCCTAACAGTGCCATTCAGCCGAATAGCACATCGACTGAATTCACAATGCAGTGATGCACAATGGCCTCTTGTACCTTATAGCTGACATGCATAATCTTGGATTAGGATATAACAATGACATCAGGATGAAGAAACAGAAGTGGAATGAAGCAGAGCAAGAAAAGATTTAAAATAAAGTTCTTCAACGGTCACCTTGGGTTCATCTGCCTGATTGCCTCTCTTCCAGGCCTCAGAGAAGATGGAGCTGACCACACTCTGAGAGCGCACATGACCAGAGGATGTAGTCTCCGAGACGCCACTGTCTGATTGGCTAGAGTGGTTGGACTGAGATTCTGTAAGCATGAAAGAACAAATGAGTCAAAAGTTGAGTAAAAGAGGTAAACAGAAACTTGATAATCTGCCTAATATACATTACACAAGCCTGTTAAATATGAAGTACTGCCTCATATCTCACGTTACCTGTATTTCTGCTGAACTTACCTGGTAGACTGGAGGAGCTGGAACCAGACTTCATACTGGAGCTGGACAGGGAGGACCAATCATGAGCAGCCTCTGTGCGTCTCATAGCTTCCTGATAGTTCAGATAAAGCTGCTTCCCATACTGCATTAGAAATCACATAGATTCAGTCACACAACTAGCATTAAACACATATTATATGTGTTTAATGTGTATAATATTACATTCTACACCAAGCAGGGTAATGTCATTATAACAAGATATTACCTTGGCAATGCGTATTCCGTTGACCCACTGATGCAGTGTTCTGACATCGTCACAGCACAGATACTTGATGTACTGTGATTTCTTCTGAATCTGAGGGTGCTGTGTGAGGAAATTGGAGAAATTCAATTATATTATTTTTTTGGAAAGCATATAGCAATATTGTCATATTGTGTCATGTATAAGTTATATACACAATTTTCTATTCTGTTAGTGGCTGACTGATGCTGTGCCATATTTTGAATGCGATTTTACACGCTGGTATATTATTGTGGTACCAACCATTTTGGATAAACCTATCTCTTAATAGAAGTAAAAACAACAAAAATGGTATATGGTCATTCGGCAAACAAACTCTTCTTGTCTAAATAGGCAGGTCTATGGTAAACCCTTAATGCTGTACTCATAAATCTGTCAACATGAGACTAAGGTCAGACAAGTTATAGTGGATAAATGTTTCGTTGAAAGAAGTCACTGACCAAAAACTGTTTATGTTTTTATGTATTCATGTTCGTCTCACTTCTGATTTCCTGGGTGTCTGCACAAACTTTTTTTCATATGCTGTGAATTGTAAATTGTAATGCAGACTGAGATCTGTCTTTTATAGATCCCAGCACTTTAAATGTCATTATGCTTTAACCATACAGACAAATGGGAATCTAGAAAGTAGATTATGATAAAGTCTCTATATGCAAGGGTAAAAGGTTTATTATTATTTTTTTTTTACCACTTTCACTACTTGTAAATGACTCTTAGTCATTTAAGTAAATGCATTTTCAAAAACACACGGCTTTAAAATATCCTCTTACTTTCCAAGAACAAAACAGCATCTGATAATAAACCATTAGGGTCTTTAGAGCGATGATGGTTTTTTTTTTTTTTTTTTGGCGAAGCCTACCTGGTGACAGAAAATGATAGTTCTGCAGTAGCAATCTATAAAAGCCATGGAATAAAAGAATAAAAAAGGTAATCTCACAATTCAGACTTTTATTTTTCAGTGGCAATTTCGAGTTTATATCTCACAATTCTGAGATTAAAATCAGAATGGCAAAATATTAACTCCCCCCCCCCACCCCCCCTCAGAATTGTGATATAAACTTGCAATTTGCGAGAAAAAAAAAATCTGAATTGTGAGATGTAGATTGTACAGATTTAAATATTATTTTATGCTGTATCTCTTGGGCTAATGCATTAGTTCCCCAAAGAACAGCATATGTGAATATTATGTAGACCTACAGTATTGTTAAAATCTTATTCATACTTTAATAGTAGACTAATCATGTTGATTTCATCATTCCAGTTGGCGGCTATAGCAATTATAAACTTCTGTGTTTAGTTTCAAAGATTCTTGGATTGATTCTTGGATTCTAACGTCTAAAGGTACAGGACACTTTTTTTCTCTTATTCTTTGGATTTTGCCTCTTTCCTACAATTGTTACCACTGTTTTTCTGCCAACACAAGTGAAAGTAACTGTAACATCCACTCCCAAATGGTCTACGAGGAACGAAAACTTTCATGCTTTTTGGCAATGTACAAGGATGATTGGTGTAACTCACCTTCAGGACCATGCAGTAGTCAGATGGGGCTTTATACTTGCTGCGGTAGTCCTGACCCAAGTAAATATTAACATGATCCAGCTGCAGGAAGCAAACCAGGTCTCTTGAGGCCTACAGATGACACCAGAAAACAGGCAAAAAATAAATAAAAATAAAATTGCATGTTAGAACAAAGGATTTTTAGGGTAAATGAACCTGTAGTAGGCAATGCAGGTAATGGCCCTACTACAATCTATGCACTGTTTTCATTCAAATGCTTGAATCTTATTTTCTAAATATCATAAGAATGATTCATTATTTATTTTATAATTATTCTAAAAGCATGCCACAGAGTTGAACTGCTGTCTAATTCACTCCTTTGTTTATACTGTGCCAATTAAACATTTGCTTTTAAAATATAAAAAGACCTTTTAGGACCAATAGACCTAAATTGACCTTCAGTGTTAAATCCACTAGGGGGAGCACTACATTTACAGAAAGTTACATTGAATTAGTGCATAAAACCAGGAAAAACGGTCAGGAAAATGCAGTCCTGAATATTGTTTTTTATGTTTTGTTTTTTTTGAAGCACTGAGATTCTGTACTCAGTCTTTTGAAGATGTGTTAAGCATCAGAGTTAAGTATGAAACAGGATGGATATGTTAGTGATGCAGATGGGCAGCAGCTGTCAAACCCAGAGTGATGACCTGAGGATGTACAGCAGCTGCTCTTTTATCTCTCTCGATCACCCTCTTCCTCCCTGTGGTTTGTGGATAATGAGCAGTCACTGGCCTATGTCTACCCTGAACTTGACCTCATTAGCTGATCTCTAAACCTGGAAGAGACAGTCAATGGGCATTGGGCAGGAATTATGAAATGTGACTGACAGCAAGTGTGTTCTTGCTTTAGCGCTTTAGCACTACAATCTCATTCATGCATGTGTATATTCATATCATATACAGTCCATCATTTTGTGCTTGTGTCAGGTTTGACATCAGTGATGTCTGGTATCTAATCACGATTTCCTTAATGTAAATACAGCTAGTAAATATTAAAGTACTATTTTATTATCATGTATATTCTATTCATTAATATTTTCATTTTATTTGTATATTTTCAGATTTTTTTTTTATTTGAATAAGTTTGTTTTTAAAATTTTGTTAAATTCTTGTGTAATTTCAATATTTTTTTAGTATTTCTACTATTGCTTTCATTAATTTTTATTTCAGTTTTTTTTGTAATTTTAATAGCAATCTTTTGATTTTTGTAGCGATTGTGTTTTATCATTGCTGACAGGCTTTATAGTCTGAGTGTATCAACATATAAATGTGACACATACACACACACACACACACGCACGCACACACACACACAGACACACACACACACCTACACACAGTGCAAGCATATAGACAACATATGTGCACATAATCCTACATCTCTATCATAAGTGTACATAATCTTAATTCCATTCGCCTTCTAGGAGATCTAACAACGTAAAGAGATATTCTGGGATTATGGAGCAGTTGAGCACTTCGCTCTAGGAGAGAATCCTCAATTTAAACTAAAATAAAGCACATCCTCAGGCAACTGATTAGTGCTGCCCAAAATGACTGAATACCAGTCAGTCTATGTATATGTAAGGAACCCCTAAAGGGACCTGTGCAAAAAAATAAAATAAAATAAAAATAATAATAATACCACACTGAATAATAATAAAACACTGAATATGGGTTGGAGCTCTTCATTTTGAACTCTCCAAGTGTATCAGATTGAAAATTTTAACATTAAAAAGCACAACATTTTCTTATGGGGGAGCATGCCCCCGAACCCCCCTAGAGGGACAGAGGTGCACTCACCACAGATTTGACAAAATTCTGTAGGAAACATCGGTATTCCTATCTCAATACAGCTTATAGCTTGTTTTAGGATGACTGTGGAGTATAGTTCAACTTAGTAGTTATTTCATCTGCTAACTCTTACTCCCTCGTATTCACTTACGTTCAAGGGCGTGCAAAGTTTGGTTGTATTTATGATCATATGTAATGTGCCAGTCTGGGTCAAAATGCCCGGGCTGATTTTTTGTTCCAGTCTAGTGCTTGTGTGTCAGTCAGCAAGTTTTTGAGGGTTTATCAGTTATCAAGTGTGTGAAAGTGAAGAGATAATGAATTCAGAGCAAAAAAAGAGAGACAGACTCTGACCTTGGCTTTACCCTTTGGCACGTAATATAACCCAGAGGCTCGTAACAGGAAGTACCGCTTCTTCCAGGATTTCTTGCCGTCATCTTTGAGCCAGAGCACCCCTTCCATCTCAGGAACACTGATGGAGCTTCCACAAAAACACTCCTGCTCAAACACACACACACACACACACACACACACCTTTATCAGCGAGAAAACATGTCTGACATGACCTAAATAAGTCATGCTGTTTAAACCACAAGAGAGAATGTGTATAAGTAGGTTCACAGTCTGCCTCACCTCCAACAGAGCCTCTTTATTTCTGTCTGCCATTTCACACGTCTCCTTACGCCCCAGCAAATAGTTCTGAAGAAACAGATGATTCAGGGAGATGTTAAAGTGGCTAAGAAAATGATAAGTCTATCAGGTATTGCATACTAGAGCATTAGCCAAAACAAATCTTTAGATATTTGAATGTGTTGTTTTAAAGGGCATTCAACAAAGTGCAACACAAGTAAACAAAGCGGGTAAATACATGGATTGACATCTTGTATTCAGGGTCGCAGCCAGAGACTGGGCAGAGAACACACTTTAACCAGCCTCTGCTGAGATCAATTATTCATTACAGTTCAGCATTTACATGACATTGACCTACATCAGCACATATGCCGATAAAACAGCTGATCCATACAGCACTGATGAACTAACCTCTATATTATTAATGCACTCTTTGGTGACAGAACTGCACAAATCAATTTCAAGAATCATTTAATCATCACACTACTTCATTGCATGGCTTTAAGGGACAATTCACTCAAAAATTAAAATGCTGTAATTCTGCAAATGAAAATGTTGATTTTCACTGAGGCCTTCACGCATCATTAGATTGAACACCAGTGAATAACTAACTTACACTATAATTTAAAAGTTTGAGGTTAGTAAGGTTTTTTTCAAGAAAGTCCGCATTAAATGTATCAAAAGTGACAGTAAGGACATGTATAATGTTACAAAAGACTTCTATTTCAAATAAATTATGTTCTTTGACCTTTCTATTAATTAAAAAAAATGTATAATTGTTTTCCAATTATATACTTCCAAAAAAATATATATTTCCAAAAATATATTAAGCAGCAATGTTTTGAACATAATCTGGGAAATGCACAAAATCAGCACATTGGAATAATTTCTGAAGGAAACAGTCATGTGACACTGAAAACTGGAGTAATGATGCTGAAAATTCAGCTTTACCATCACGGGAATAAAATACATTTTAAAATATATACAAATTTATATATATATATATATATATATATATATATATATATATATATATATACAAATTTATTCTAAATTGGAATTTTATTTTATTTCATATTTTGTTATTTCGTGTATATATATATATATTTTTTTTTTTTCTCATTATTTCGTATATAGTTTACTGTATTTTTGATGAACTAACGCAGCCTTGATGAGCACAAGAGACTATTTTCAAAAACTCAAAACAATCCTAAAGGCAGCAGACTTACACAGTACTGTACAAGGGCTCATTTTTTGCTGCTTTTTGGAGCTAAACAGATATGGTTACTATTGACAGGCGGAGTATTACCTGAGGGTTCTTGAAAAGCGCATATTTCTCAATGCGTTCGATGAACATCAGTCTGTTGGTGCTGTCCCTGGTCCAGTTTAGCAAGTTCTCCACCAGGTTCTCATGATCCTCAAAGATTCTCTCTGAAAAAACAAAGTGTGGACATTATAAAGATGAAGAGACTGAAAAAAAAGTGACTTGCTGTTCATAAATCAAAAAGATCAACTTCATATTCTTTGACCAGTTATTACAGCATTAAGTACAGTACGTTCACCTCTCCTTGAAAAATTATCCCGATGTGGAAAAAAGCGATCGTAAACCAAAGATAGTCTAAATCATGCAGTAAACAGGTCTACAAGAGAGGTCAGTAAAGAAAAGTGACAAATCTAAAGTATTATAAGCCTTGCTGGCACTGTTCAGCTCTCTTTGCTCTCTATATAGAAAGATAAGTATGTAGCATAGGACAAGAAGTATGTAGCAAATTGCACGCACTTGATAAATTTGTAAAAAAAAAATATATATATATATTTTTTTAAAAAAAATTAAAACCCCACTGAGGTGAAATCAAACGTATTATTTAAACAAAACTTCATAATGTATGATAATGTTTTATATATAGGCCGCTATGCTGAGTTTGCCTTGTATGTTGAAAAGCATCCCGTCAGATTCTGAAGTTTAGAAACCTCTGCCAGTATATGAAAGGCAAACCCTTAACAAAAGATGAACAAATAAAGATGGAAAAAAATGAAAAGAGTGAAATCACTAATCTAACAGATTCAAGAAAACATAAATAAAATACATTTAACGTATGAAAATACATGTATTTATCTATTTCCTCATGAATATGAGTGTGCACATGCACTCACTCACAAAATACCCCAAGAAAAGACCTCGCTTGCTCTTTCTATTAAAGGGATTTTAGCATTTACCATCTGGTGGATATTCTACACACAACACTGTATATCCTTGCCTTCCCCTGTCTGACTTTTCTCCTTCCACTGAAAGAGCAGAGAGTGGAAAAACAGAAGCCCTGGAGATGTAGGCTACGGACACACGCATGATCGCTCAGGACCTACATAGAGAGAAGCCCAGCACAAGAGGCCTGTGACTCACACACACATGTTCAATATAACTCTATTAACAACACAAGAAAATAAATTTGATTCGTCACTCAGAAAAAAAAACAACAAAAAAAAAAAAAAACAAAACATTTGTTTACAGCAATGCCTTTACAATGGAAGTGTATGCGGCAGCGCATTGCACCAGTGTGAAAGAACATAAAAATACGCATGGTTTGAAAGTATAATCTCAAGACTCAAACATTCCCTGTTTAAAATGGAAAGTGACATTGCCATTTAAAAGTTTAGGGTTACTAAGATTTCTTTTTAAAATAATTAAAAATACTCACAAAAATACTCTAAACTAATACTCAACAAGGATTTATTAATTAATTTGATCAAAAGTGACAGTAAGCATATTTATGTTTTCTATTTCAAATAAATTATGTTCTTTTGAACTTTCTATTTGTTTCATGAATTGTGAAAAAAAGTATCACAGTTTCCATAAAAATATTAAGCAGCAGAGCGGTTTTCATCATTGAAAATTATAAGAAATCAAAGTAACACTTTAGTTTGTGGACAAATTCTCACTATTAACTAGTTGCTTTTTAGCAAGCATATTACTTAGCATAATGGCTGTTTAAGTCAAGTCAAGTAAACTTTATTTATATAGCGCTTTTTACAACACATATTTATTCAAAGCAGTTTTTCAGTGATAACAGGAAAATAATGCAACAAATTTTGTTTCGGCTGTACAGCAGCTCTAGAAGAAAACAGCGTCATAGTTCAGCTTAGGTAAGTTCAATGATAGTTCATTTTGATTGTAAAAAAAGTTATTAATTTAGTTAATTTAAATAGCCACTCTGGAGAAAACAGTGATGCAATTGTGCAGCCCAGTCTTTAAAGATTATGTCTTCCCTTGCAAAAAAAAAAAAAAAGGTCAACAGTCATAAAGCCATACAAAATGCCTGCAGAGAGGGACAAATGAAGAGACATATCCCAACACACACTGTGTTGCATCCACCATTCTCTAGTTGTTACTTCCTCTATGTTGTCATGAACAACATATCCCCTCCTACTGCCTTTGAGTAAAGGCCCTTTGTCTCAGCCACATTAGTCACACATTTATTTTGTCAAGTCACGTATATAAAGTCATACACATACAGTACATACACAGATAAGGGTTAATAGCTCTTTGTTTCATCAATGTAGCAGAGAATCATGGGACTACCTTAATCTAATTACTATGAAAATCGAGAAATGAAAATACACATATATAGAACATATTAAATTGATTCCACACCTTCCACAACTTGCCTGACTACCATCAATTCTACTGCCTCAAATAACAACTTCTAGTACTACTATTCTGAAATTAGTGGAACTGGTTATTATAGTAATATGTACCTAGTCTAGTGCTACCCATCCCACAGGCAGCACATGATTGTATGGGATAATCCTATTAGGATTTCAGACATAGATTTTGCTAATCTATACTTGCTGCTAATCTGCACCGATCAAATAAATCAAATAGGACTGTTATGTTTTTGAGGACCAACGAAAAATGAAAAAGATTTTGTGTTTGCAGCTGAATTATCATCCAGCTGTCGTTGCACTCGATCTGGGGCAAGCCTGACCACATGACTTTAATCCTTTTTTTCATTTGTGTTTATTGATTCAATCTCTCTTTGGATGATACTTCAGACTAGTCAGTGAAGGAATGGTCTACCACGCAACATACCACAGCATGCCCACTACCTGCCAGACCACATATTCGATGAAGCACAGGTTTTTATCAGTCTTCCTTCTTTACAAGGGTCTTAAATATATACATAAATGACACAGGGTCTTAAAATGATATGTAACGGTTTTGTTTAGAAATTAATTAGCATCAAGTAAACAAGATATTCACACAAAATTATACATCTGCTTTGTTTGAAGAGTTGTGTTAGTTGGCCCATTTTCATGTCAATTACTGGGCTGTTCTTGGCTAGGACAAGTCACAATTAGGACCACGCAGGGGTCTTACCCGTCTGGAGTTCAGAGATGATTTCCACCAGAGACCAGTCCAGGCTATACCCGCAGTGAGATTTGTCCAGCAGGTTGTCCAGCACCTGACGCACAGTCTGTCTCTCATCCACCATCATAGTTTTTGAGCTTTCATCTGATAGGTGCACTCGGATTACCAACTGAGGGGAGAGACAGGACATGGCAACAGTTATATATGTTCAGGAGCGCCACTGGGGTTTCTGAGCCTCCAAGCCAAATTCCTGTGTGCAAGAGTTACAAACGTTTGTTTCTTTTCTACATGTGTTTCTCAAAAATGCACTTCACACGAACGATATTATTCATGAAGTGCTGAAATGTCAGTCACTTGTCGCTTGTTTTTTTTTTTTTTTTTACCTGACCATAAAATGATTAGAGTTTATTTACCTAAATATTCAAGGTAATTATGTACATAACTAATTTTGGGTCTAAATCCAATCCAACTAAATCCAAGGATATAAGACTCCAATTGATATCAAATATATGACTAATATAAGGCTCAACCCGACACTCATGAAAGTTTTGCACCCGAACCCACTCGAGTCTTGGGTTGGACTTAGGGTTTTTGGATCCAGGTGGACCTGTGAAGACCTTTATCAGGGCCCTATGAATCATCCTATTCGTCCACCCCTTTGACATTTTATTGGGGGATAAGGCCTTTTGTAAGCACTTCAGGCAACCATTCACTCATTCAAACATTCTCTGAGAAAAACAGCAATCACATCAACTGCACACAAACAAGATTAAATGAAATAACCCTTCCACATACATATACCCATTTTAGTACAAAAAAATTCTCAGCAACAACAAAAAGCCTGTGAACATACAAACCACATTAGAATCCATCTCTCTATAACATTAAACACAATATCGCAACTAAGCCACATATACAGTCATGTGAATAACAAAGTACACCCTTTTGGATTAAATGGTTTGGACATAATAAAAATCTAAAATAAAAATAGAAAAATACAATCTCAGATGATCAACACATGATGCATTACACTGTTTCATTATTTATTTAACAAAAAAGTAGAGTCAAAATGGAGAAGCCATGGGTGGCAAACTAAGTACACCCTATGATTCAGTTGCTTGTAGAGCCTCCTTTAACAGTTATAACTTGAACGAATCACTTTCTAAATGACTTTATCAGTCTCTCACATCATTGTGGGAGGAAATTTGGGTTCATCTTCCTTAAAAAGTTGCATCAGTTCATTGTGGTTTGCAGGCAATTGTTTATGCACAGCTCTCTTAAGGCTGAATTATACGTCTGTGTCGGACATACCGTGACACTGTGTAATAGGTCATGTGTTGTTGTTCATCTGAGGTTGTATTTACCTAATTTTAAGATCTACTAAGGACCAGTCACCAGATGATTTGTATATGCCCTGATACATAAAAAAAACATATAATTTACCTGATATTATTGATAAATTTGATTTATTTCGAAAAACTAGTTCGTTCTGTTCTTTCTCAAAAATATATACACACATATTTATCAGATTATAATTAGTGAGATCCTTTGAGCAATATCTGAGAGTGACCGCTTCTTCCCTGAGCACCACTGCAAATCCAGCAGCTTGCAAAGTTTCTACAAGCTTTAAATTTGGGATTAACTGTGGATTTTAAGAGCGTATTTATAGCGATTTCACTGTGAGAGAGCAGCATTTAAGAGACACAGGCTCAGATTTTGCACTGTGACAGTGACCTGACCCAGAAAACATTCCATCAGGGCTGCTGCTGACCCACACACACATTCAGAGAACAGACACTGAGGGACAGTAAGGGCGCACGTGCAGAGACACTAATCCCCTCAATGTGTTTAAGTTGTCTTGATCATCTGGTTTTGGCTGTTTGCATCAACACAGCCCTGTTTCACCTCATCAGATAACAGCACATAACCCTCAGGATGACACAGGACATCAATTTATGACTGCACTTATATCGATTTGTATACTTACCCACATAGACAGAAGAGTCCAATATTATTATTCAGTCCAATATAATTTTTAAAGGCCATTTCAAATATTGATTATTATTGATTATGTTGTCCAGTAAATTATATGCAAAATCAAAATTCTATAATTCTAAAATTTAATACTGATTATTATTGATCATATTGTCCAGTAAATTATATGCAAAATCAAAATTCTATAATGTAATACTGATTATTATTGATTATATTGTCCAGTAAATTATATGCAAAATTTAAAATTCTATAATTCTATAATTTGCTCTGCATCATGCTTAATGCATAGCTGTTCTAAAACCAACTGTAAACCATGGCTACTTGAGACTTATTGCTTTATTTGAAAACAACAATAAATCCTTATTATTATTACTATTATTGATTGATTGATTGATTGATTGATTGATTGATTAAATATGTTTATTTCATTCATCCATATTTTTTCCATTAACTTATGTATGAATGATTACACAACAACAATAAATCATACTTGTATTTAAATCATAAAAAAATCTATATATAATTATTATTATTATAATTAATTTATTATTATTATTATGAAAGAACCATTAACCAAAGAAGAAAGTGTGACTTTTGGTGAAAAAAATGGGGACATCTTTTTGGGATAATCATTAAAAAAAAAAACAATAACAATCATATAAAACAAATACTCTTATTTTTTCATTATTATTAATAATAATTTCATTTTTATTATTTTATGGTCATCAATAATAATAATTGTTATTATTATATTATTATTATTATTGAACCATTAACCAAAGTAAACTATCAGTAAAACATATTGGTCATCTAGTAGTGATTGGTTAATCTACTCTATTCTACTAAAGGCAACACAGCCCCTCTAAAGCCAGATAACTTGAATAATTCTTTGAATATGTGCTATAAAATCATTTCCCAGGTCCCACGAGAGCCTGATTTAGCTGTGTAAGTGTGCTGCATTACATTGCGTTGACCCACTTCTACACTACACCACTGCACATGCTGAAGATGATATGAAAACTAATGTAGAGCACAGAAGTATGAGCAGTACAGGTTGTTAAACTGGACATATTAAATAACCGGGCTTGTGTCAGTTCAGTTAAGATCTATTTACATGTAAACAAAAATCCGCTGATCATCTCACCTTTTTAACCTGAGCTTCCTTTATCTTCTCCAAAGCTACTCGGATCTTCTCAGCTTTTTGTTTGGCAGCTTGTTCCTCCTAAAGACATACAAACACAGTCACAAAATAGAAATACATTCTGAATTATTATACTGGTGTGTGGGGTTCCTCACGACTTCTGTTATGGTTAAACATTTGGACATTTGATGAGCTATAAGACCCAGAGTGCACAATCCTCACATTTACCTGACTTTTCCAGCAAGACGCCATTGTAAAAAGGGTTATTTTGACCTTCAAGAACAGTTTATACAAAGTAAAAAAAGGAAAATAAAATACAATCTGAGCACTCTTCTCCTGGCATCTGCATCTAGAAGCCCTTTAGCAATCCCTAATACAGATTCACCTCAACAGATTACAGAAAGCTGCTTTTCAATAGTCACATTTAGATTTATAGGTCCAGTCGAACAGAAAAAATATCCCATTGTAGCAAGGCTGATGCTAGTCCACATCTATTCCTGACTGTTCTGGCCATTGCTGAGGTGTGCAGATCCATTCTCAGAGCAGTTTAACGTCCATGTAAATCCGTAATGGTCATCGGTGAGATTACTGAAGAATAAATGAGTGGAATATTTTTCCAACAGCATTAATGATTCCTAGAAGCTATTCTGCCCAAGAGCATAAAATGCATTTAATACAACCAGCGGAGAGGTGGAGGATGGGCAGATCTAGCTACACTCTACTACCTCTCATGCACTGGCTAATCTCTCTCTCTCTCTCTCTCTCCGTCTCTCTAAAACAAAGAGATGATCCCTCCCCTTTTACTGTCAGATACACTTCTATCAAGCCCTCCCCTCCTCCGTTTCTGTGTGTGTGTGTTTTTGTGTGTAGTTGCTTTAGTCTAGGTTTGGGATTGTGCCGAATCACAGTGTATTATCCTCTCACACTGAATAACACAAACGCACACGAGAAAACTGCCACGAAGGGCACATAAAACCTGACTGCAGCTACAGAATCATCCTAAAATCTGGACACACATGCCTCCTCATTTTAACTAACAAAATGGCAAATGAACGAATTACATTCCCTCAAGCCTCTTAACAGTACACATCCTCCCCTGACTAATGCTGAGCACAGCGGCGACGGGAATATTAAACATGCAAATAGCATCATATTCATAATCAGAGCCATCTACATTTACTCTTGCTTATTTTGATCAGATTAAGAGAGTATTTAGTTAATAGTGTATTTTCCTCATGTCTCTGTGTCATGAGCTCACTGACTCAAAGGCAGTATGTGGAAATAGGACATAGCTGACACAGACACGCGCATACTCGAAAGAAGCATTTCCCAACATATTCATCAGAATAGCCTGATCTGATGTTCAGAATCCAGATATTATCATTGCCTTATGGTGATACCACTATTGGATTTCAAGGCCTCAATGCCAAAACTGAATGACCCTTTGTTTAAGAAGAGAAAAAAAGAAAAAAAACTTGTGCTAAAGCATCAGCAGAAACTGGCCAGCAGCTGTTCTCCTGACCCATAATTCTACATCACAAACCACCTGGCAGCAGAAACTACAATTATCTGTATTACTCCAATATCAAGGCTTGTACAGGATCCAAGGTTTTTCGGAAATTAGGAGAAAAGTGCAGCTTTTGTAGTACGAGGAGAGAAAAAGACATCTCTGTGAACAGGTGTGTCCCCTGAGGGAAGACTTACAGTTAATAAAAGTGGAGAGGAGGAATATGACGAGTGACATGAACCCAGGAGCTGTACGTTTTCACATTATGTGACATCAGCATAGTGCGTACGACGGTGAGTCACAAATAACAGCTGAATCTGAATACTTTTTCACAAGACTGTGAAGTTTGTTAACTTAAGGATAGAGTCAAGCAATTAACTTGACAAGAACTGTGTATTAATATCCACCACCTTGTGCAAAAGAAGTGTGCTTAATGTGCACTTGTATTGTAGGCCCTACTTCAAAACGTAAGAGTAGCTATATATATATATATATATATAAAAACTTGCAGATAATAATATTAATGAAATAAAAGGGCACTTTCATGACTGTTTCTTAATACACTTAAGTAGTTTTTAAAAGTGAACCTTGCATTTTTAATTACGTTTAATATAAATTGAAACTATATTAATTGTAGTAAATATGTCATTAACATGACATTCAGTTTGCACTTAAGTATATTTTATCCGTAATAAGTACTCTTTTTAAAAGTATGCTAAAGTGTACTTCTTTTTTTTCACAAGGGATGAACAGACAGTGTCAGAATAAGGACTGAAAATCTAGGTAATGAAACCTCCCGAGTGCAAAGAGGATTAAAGGCAAGTTCACTCAACTCCTGCAGCCAATCAGAACATCTCAACCGACTCCAAGCCTCGCTAATGCCACCACAACACAGCTGACACACTTTAGATAGTGCCCACAGCAAAATAGCAAAGAATAACACAAGAAATGACAGTGGAACTTCACTTTCAGCACATTTGTGAACAAATTTCTCACAGATGATTCGGCAAAATGTAAAATATAGTTACCAAGAGGTGGTGTTGTGTTTAACACATTATAAATTATCAGTAGTGGACGGCATCGGTTTAGCCTTCCATGGGTCGATACGCCACAGTACGGTTTAACAGGATGAGCTGATCTGAGCTAAGAAAGCTTAAATCCTGCAAACTGTCCAAAACATCTTTTGTTAAAGAAGGTAAATCCTCAAAAAAGTGTAAACAAACACTGGTTGCTTATGGGAGAGCAACACTTCTGCGTGACGGGACTGCCGTTTCTGTAGAAACTCAATCTCTACCTAGAATCCATCTGTTGTGCTGATCATTATGTCACTCGCTACCTCGCGGGTCCGTCTGCCACCTGTCCACAGCTAAACGATCTTAGGGTGTACCTATCTAAAAAACAGGTACATTCAAACCCTGAGGGAGCACACAGTCATCACTTACAGTCATTATCACAGATGTTGTGTTACATAAGCAGTGACGAAAACAAAGTTTCCTTCCATAATAACAGAAGCCATAATGGTGATCTAACAGCAATTATAAATGATCAATTTCCAGTTTTCAACCTCATGTCCTAGTATAATACTTTTGCTCAGATGTCCAAATGTTTAACCTCTAAATGGAATGAGCTCCCCAAAATCCTTTAAGAATCCTCATAAATGTTTAATCATTTGATTTGGACACCTCGCAGTGCTGAAGAGCTGCCGACAACACAGCTCAAAACGGCTTTCAAAACATGCACGCATGAACATGCTGTCCAGATATACCTTAGGTAAGATAACAGTCATAGTGCAAAACAATTTGTTTTCATGAGGATATCTCAGATGCTACAGTCCCTAAGGAGACATGGGGGTAAAAAAAAATGAGATGGAGTAAAAATGATATTGCAATGCTTTTGCGTTCCCCCTAGAAAACTTGCACTTTGCTTGCTGAAACTATAACATTCTCTTATAGGTATAGAAAGGTATTAAAATATCATTTTTCCTGCCATTTCACATATTTTCCAAGCGAATGCAAAAGCATTACATTTTATCTTCTCAGCTTCCCTCCAAGCCCTTAGGGGGCTCAGAACAGATGCATCATTAAATCACCCTTACTAATATGACAAATTATAAAGCGGATTGATACAGTAAATGTCATGCGCAAATGAACATGATAAAAACTAAAAATCTATTTACACCAAGAAGAACATGCATGAACCTCTTTACACCAAATTATTTGAGTTCTGAAATATTATACTTTATAATTCTGTCATTGTGAAGAAAAAAAAATAGCACTTATGCATTTGGCAGACATCTTTATCCGGCACATTAATTTATATTATCCGGCTGGAATTCAACATGTGACTTTGGCATTTATTCACATGTCCAAACTCTTTTTTTTTTTCTAAGAGAATTTTGTGCAAAAAAAAAGTTCAGGAATATTTTTGCATTTGTGTTGTTTACTTCTCAGACTTGTTGTGAATACGCCATAAAAAGTAGTGCACTATGACTATATCAACAATACAAAAATGGAGAGTTAGAGTTAATAGAGGCCTGAACATTCTTGTTTTGTTACAGAACAACACAAACATTGTATGTGATGTGAAGTATCCATGCACATCATTTTGCATCAACCATTTATTCTGATTAATCTAATGAACTTGGATTTACTGAATTGACTAGGTACAGATGAGGGAATCATTGACGCCTTTGTTTCATTAGAAGAGTCTTAGCATAAAGAAAACCGATGGAGGAAAAATTCAGAAAAAATCATGCTGGCATGCATAGAGGGGTTAGGAAGCCACTAGGAGAAACTCAATACATCCAGAGGTGGAAAGAGGGCGTCACCTTGGTCAGCAAGTGAGAGGGCTTTCCTGCAATGCTTTTCAGAATGAGAGAGGTCTCCCTGTCCAGATACGAGTGCTTTGTGCAGAGAGAGAGAGGAGACAAGAGTCATTAGTGCTTTGATTAATAAAAAAATAATCATTGTTCATAGTGTGAAAGCATAGGGGAAAATTGTGAGCAATAATCACTGCAACTAGTTAGAAAATGGTCCCATCGAAACAGTTGCAAGTCACATAACATATGATTCATTTTTCTATGAACAATCACTGTGGATTGGTATAAGATGCCATAAGCATTTTATTTTTGTAACAGCGTGCGTAATTAAATTATATGCTAAATGAATAAAATGTAGTAGTAATGATATTAATACATTGAAATTGAGGTCAAAAGAATCAGCTAAATTAAAATTAAAATATTCAACAATTATGCATTTTATGTAATCTGTATATCAATTATTGCAAGTACTTATAAGTATCTGTCATTTTAGTTGATCTTGAGACTCTCATTGGCCCTTTTATCCAATCAGAAAACTTCTGAGAAGTTAAACCAATAACAAAACACTGTGTTGTACATTTTCAGGTTTGTTGATATGATTTTGGAGGGTTTGGGAAAAATATATGCGGTTGGGGCTGGGTGTCCAGGGGCCTGTACCATGATGGTAGTTAAACAAACTCAGAGTTGCAGGATTAGTTTCGAGTTGACAAAACCAAACCAGTCCAACCAGGCTTTGTTGGTACCATGATGCTGAACATCAACTTTCTCTGTCAACTCAGGCTTTGATCTTGAGTTTAGTAGTTTAGGTGTGACATCAGTAGCAAACAGCCAATCATTTGCTGAGAAAGAGTGAAACTCAATGAAAACTCATTGAAATAAATTTCTCATGAGAGAAGTAGCGCAATTCACTCATTGAATAAAAACTATTAAAATATTAAGACTTTAAACAAATTTACACAGCAAGAAGAAAATATCTGTCTATGAAAGAGGACAACTAAAAGAAAGTCTCGCTACAGTATATTGGTGCAAGTAAAAGTTGTGAAGTTAGTTTATACAGTTGATAAAGGTATAGAGAGCATTTAAGCTCACATGCATGTAGTCCTTTTATAGCTTCATTTATTGATTCTAAAGCATATTTATATTACCTTTATATATATATATATATATATATATATAAGTATTCATTTAAAATCTGCGTAATAATAATTGATGAACTGAAGATCATATTAGGGTATAATAATTACAGAAATAATCTCTAAATCATACACATTTATTTACTAAAAGCCATGATTTTGTCTTTTAAAATCATTTGCTGTGTAGTTACCTTTAATTTGGAGTGGCAACATGTGGAGTGACTTTATCGCGTCACGTCATAGGTCATGTGTCATGTGTCGCTTTGCTCACAGCTGATTGGTCCAAGTTTGGTTTGCAACTTCTTACCTGGAACATAACCTGCCCCGGACCAGGTTAGCCGTGGAGCGTAAGTTACTATGGCGATGAACACTGCTAAAAGCCAAACCACTTTCATGGTACCTAAATCCCAGGGTTGGCACAAACTAAACTGAAACATAGCTGGCTAGCCACCTAAACCGGCTTCATGGTACAGGCCCCAGGTTTAGCAAAAGTTTGCAAACGACTGAATCACTTATCTATCATCGTATATCTATCATCAATCATCTGTAGGTCAATCATGTTTGTCAGTAAAAATCTGTGGGATAGAAGGATAGATTAGTGAAATCCCTCCACATCAATCTTCTCTGTTCAACCACAGATTCATTGACTCATTGACTGCATTCAGACAGCTTTAAATAGCTTCATTTCACAAAAGCTACCCAGACAAACAGCAACAGGGACAAAAAAACTAATCGCCCAACAAGAATTTGGCAATTGTTGACTTGGCAATGTGAACTAGCCTTAATGAAATGAAATGGTGCATGATGCCTTTCATTTAATTTGAGAAATAAAATGTAACTGGTAACTGATGCATTTGAGAAGTCCGCATTTATTTAATCGTACCAACAATGAGTTGAAAGTTAAACCTTTAAATATTTGAGTTAGACTACTATCAGCAAATAAATACAAGTCAAACTGCAGCAAAATCACTTTTCTGTGTAATTAAGTCTGCAGTGAGGGTAAAAGCAGCTTTTATTTGGTTTTCCAGCTCATTTTAATGCTTAATCTGCTCTTCTAGAGGCCTGACGAACTCGGTTCCATTCCAAAACCTACATAGGCAGATTTTTAAGCACTCCAGAGACTATTGCAACAGGTAGACAGCATAATCAAATGCCAATAATAATCAATATTATCAACCCTTTTGTTCTCCCAGGTCCCCAACTGCACTCAAAGAATATTCAAAGTCTTCTTCCAGTTTTTCATTATTTACTAGATAAGGAATAATCCTGAAGGATTATAAAATATATTCGTCTGCAATTTCTACCCCATAAAATATTTTAGAACTCATCATAACTAGAAAGTGTCATTATACAAATATCCACAGACACTTTATAAAATAAGACTTTATTAATGTGCATGACTTTTTTACTGAAGGTCTAGAAATCACACTTTTAAAGATAAATCAATGGGACACTGTTCCTTCAAAGAAAAAAAATAAAATGGCTGAAGGGGTGAATAAAATTAAGAAATATCTTGATTTTAAAATTTTAGTTGGTTTATTTTAATACTTCAAAGAGAATCCCATGTCTCCATTAGAGGTTTGACCAATACAAAGCATCGCTTACCTCTGAACTCGGCTGGTCATGTCCGTCCTGTAACCCGTCCTGATCAGACTTGGGTTTATCGATGTCCAGCGAGTCCATGCTGGACGCAGAAGCAGAGTTAATACTAGAGCGAGAGGAATGGGCAAAGGACCGCACCTCATGCTCTGTGACCGTACCCACGGACCCTGTCCTGCGATGATGGTGATGGGAGGGCGGCCTCCTCACAGTGGAGGAAGAGTATGGTGTTGAGATCGTAGACCCTAAGGACGTGGAGCTCTGCATGGCTGCTTCGTCCATGCTTTGGGAGGCTTTTTCCAGCTGGGCTGTGATATCATCCAGAGAGAAGTTGGATGCCAGCGAGGGTCTGCTGGTGGCACTGCCCACTCTGACCGTAGATGCGGGCGAGGCGCGGGTACTGCTGCTGGTGCTCCCACCACTGCTACTCGCCCCTCCGCTGCTGCTGCCCGTGTGCTTAGTGCTGTGACTGCGGCCGGCGGGGGGCTTCTGCCGGACTTTGGGGTCGCCGGCCATTCCGAGACGAGAGGAGGCGCTGCTGGGCTTACCGATGGTGCTGAGCTCCTGCTCGATGGAACAGAGGTCTGCCATCAGAGCATCCAGATCCACTGCGTCACCCTGGTTCAGTGCCTCTGTAAGGAAACATACATACACACACACAAACAAACATGTAAACAAACCAGCTAATTTAAGTATGCCAATATTTATTATGACTAAGGTAATATGTGTGTCTTAAGAGTTCATTGTGTATGCAAATATCCCAGCCAAACAGGCAGTGTCTGTGTTAATGTGTGTGTTTTGGGCAGATCTGTTCTGTGACCATTTGGTATATTCCTAAAGGAACTTTACTAAATCATCATGACTTCAAGAGGGGAACATCTATTT
Organism: Cyprinella venusta; assembly: GCA_038021265.1. Taxonomy (NCBI): domain Eukaryota; kingdom Metazoa; phylum Chordata; class Actinopteri; order Cypriniformes; family Leuciscidae; genus Cyprinella; species Cyprinella venusta. The sequence goes on from CM075867.1 coordinate 27,662,914, forward strand.
TGAAATGATTATTAATTCATTGTGACTTATTGCTGAATACACTACCATTCCAACATTTGATTGGTCGGTAACATTTCATTTTTTGGATAAAATTAACACTTTTATTCAGCAAAAACATTAAATTGACCAAAAGTGACAGTAAAGAAATGTATAATTTTACAAAACATTTGTCAAATGAAACATTTTCAAATAAAAACTGTTATTTTATAATGTAACACTATTAGTATGTAACTTAAGGACATAATGACAAGCCCCCAATAAAGTCAGTAATTGGAGAATATGTAGGCCATTCGTCATAAGATCATAATGATTTTTAGGGAGACAATACATAATGATTCATAAAGATCCTTGTATAGTCAAAACTAACATTGGAATCTATAGCCCCTGTCTGAGGTTACACTGAAATTAGAATATTAACAATAAAACATTGTCAACAATAATAGAATATATTGTAATGTAAAGTGTATCCTGTGTATACCGTTGATGTTATAAACAGAAAAGCGGTAGGCCATGTTGGCCATGTTTGTCTCTTGTCTGAGAGGTGCTTTCTGCACCTTCTCTGGTCTCCCATCATCTAGACTCTAAAGACGACAAGACAGAGAAAAAAAAGAGTGATGAGACTTCACATATACAGTAGTTTCACCTTTGTCAGTACTGTTAATAAAACTAAAGAGAGATTTCAGGTCTGATTAATTTAGAAAAACACAGATTATCAATGATGCAATTCAGAACAATACAGATTATCACTTATGTCATTCATTCTTTAATACATTTTGTAAAATCAGATCCAAAGCAAGCACATCCACAGAAAAGGAATATGTTGCTCAAATTGGGCGCTCAACAAGGAAATTAATTTTAAAAATGGAATTAAAAAAAATAGTCAAACTCCCTGGTGGTGACGTTTCGAGCACGTAAGCTCTTCGTCAGACATTTTGTTGCATATCATTAAAAAATAATAGGGGAGCTTAAATAGTAAACCAAAATGCATCTATGAGGATACTGCATGAAACAGGTTAAATGTAAGATTAATACGGTAGATTCTTCTCGCTGCTTAAAGTCTCATGAGTTGTGACATCACTGATGTTGTCTATACTGACAAACATGACGTATGAAATTATTGGCATCACTGCACCAACAAGATACGAATTCACAGGTTACAGGTCTCTCAGCCTCACCTTTGTGAGTTTGTCGAGCTCTCCGAGCCATGCTCCAAACATTTTGTCCAGGTCCTGGTCCTCTTTATCGCTGTCCTCCTCTGCAGCATGATCTAGCTCATCATCTGAAAACTGCTCCATCTGAAACACAGCACAGGACTGCTCAGAATTCATTGGAAATTAAACTTTCAAAAGGTGATTTACTCTATTTTACTCGCTTACGTCGACATCAGTGCTTATCCAAACTAGTTGTTCTGTGATAATATTAATATTTGTAATACAGAAAAAAAAAATCATACTGTGATGTTGAAAAGACAGGTTGTGAAGCTGTTTAAAATGTAAACATCAGGGACGTTTCCTACAGGGAGGCAAGGGCCTCATTAAAAAAAAAAAATATGGATGAGAAATAATCCAAATAAGCAAAAATATTACAAAATGTGACAATAAGTAAATGAAGAGTTCAGATGCAAAAGCCTCTAAGTGCCATTTTAAATTTTCTTCTAAAATGATAATGTTTATCAATCCTGTATATTTAAGTTCAGTAATTTCACTTAAATGGCAATGAAGATTACCTATTAATTGTCATTTAAGTGAAATTACTGAACTTGAATATAAAAGCTTGATAAAAATGGTCATTTTAAAAGAAAATTTCAAATGGCATTTAGAGGCTTTTGCATCTGAACTCTTCAAATTAAGACTGTCCAACAGCGATAGCAGTAGGTAGAGTTACAGCAGGAGTTACGTCTCTCTTGCCTCCCCTGAGCCCATTGATTTTTAACAGACCCCCTAAAGCATTCGATTGGTTTAGTGGGGGGCGATTGAGAATCAATGGGAGAAAGTCAATTGAGAGTGCTTTGCGCTGATTGGATATGACTGGTTTGTGTGATAAATCCCGCCTCTTATTTTCATGCATGTTAGCAAATGAACTGAATGAACAAAATTATGCCATTAATGGGAGGACCAATTAAAAAGTAAGTAAACAACTCAGCCACTTAGATATGACCGCTTAATGTCATGTCAGAATCAAACTTGAAATGGCTGAAAACATGATGACTGGGGGTTTTAGTGAGCAACCAGCTTGGTGAAAGCTGCACGTTTCAGGAAAAAAAATAAAATAAATAAAAAGCACTGTCTATCAATGAAAGTTTGACACTCGTAAATTTGTCATACGAATCTAAAACATGCTGCTTTCATTGGGCTCTAATGCACATGCGTTACTAAAGCCTGAGATTTCATGATCAGCCACTGGCCTGACATTTTAAATCACACACTGCCCTCTGCTGGCCATGAGGACACATGCAGCCTGATAGTGCATGACAGACTGCAGAAATTAATGTTACTCAAGGCCAATGTTGTCACTACTGTAAATTATAAAGTTCTTATGTAACATCACAAGCCCGAGTTTTCTTTGCTCTCAGCACTCAAAGTATGAAAGATTTATTGATAACAAGAATCCCATCCTGTAGAATCTGACACTAAGCAGGACAGATGGAGACCTGGTGTATGTGATGTACACATCTGAATATATCAGTGTCTTACCATCATGTTTATATCAGATGGTTTGGAAATCATCCTCTCCCGTTGTAAATGGTTTTGGCAAGCTTATAGCAACAACACATTTCAATGGCTGTTATTACACAGAGCTTTTAAAACTCTCCAGGGTCTAATGTTTCCGTACCACACATCAACCCTCATGATAACACACACTTTAATAAGTAGCTTCACGTTTATCTGCAAGCCTCAATGAACAAAATAAGCACTGTTACACTGTGCGTAACAGAATGAGAGTAATCCTCTTACGTTATTAAAATTCCTCGCAGGTACTTTGGGCTGAAAATTTCTCGTCACTGGTGAGGAAACCTCGTGGACCGACTGTACCAGGGCACAGAAATCTCCAACGTAACCGGGGGGTGGGGTGGGGGGGTGGGGGGGAGATAGACATTTACAGTAGTTTTGTTGGAACAGTTTCCAAGCCAGTCGTTCTGAAGCCAGCATTCCATAGGTTATGTAGGATATGCAGGGGGGTCATTTGCAATCTGGCAACCCTGTAATTGTGGGTCAGTCTTTCTCAAACATGCAGAAGGAAACTGGCCAGTGGGATGATGAAGTGCGAGCCAGATGTTCCAGAGTATAGATCTTCATCAGAACAGCCGGCAAGACCATTAGAGATGGGGACCAGAGACCACCGCAAATGTCTTAAACACACCAGCACAGCTGAAGTATTATCAACATCACTACAGTACACGTCCAAAGACCACAAAAATCTACTATATTTTGATGCTACCATTGTACAGTGATGGTATCATAAATCATAATACCATGGTACTTAAGATGTACATCACGGTTCAAAAGTGTGGGATCGATAAGATTTTATGTTTCTGGAAAAAGCTATATCTTATGTTCAGCAAGGCTGCATTTGTTTGATCAAAAGTACAGTAAAAACAGTAATATTGTGAAAAAAAAATATTACAATTTAAAATAACTGTTATCTATTTAAATATATATTTTACAATCTATCTTTTTCCTGTGATGGCAAAGCTGAATTTTCAGCATTACTCCTTCAGATATCATTCTGCTATACTGGTTCGCTGGTCAAGACACATTTATTATTATTATCAATGTTTAAAAAACTTGTGCTGCTACATATTGATGTTTCCAATAGAGTAGTATTTATTTGAAATATAAATATTTTTTTTACATTCTAAATCTATTTAGATGTTATTTTTGGTACATATACTTTTACATTTAATAATTTAGCAGATGCTTTTATCCAAAGCGACAAATGAGGAGAGCAATAGAAGCGGTTAAACTAATAAAAATAGAACAACAATATGTAAGTGCTGTGACACTTCCCAGTTTGGTCTAATGCAGCATATGTATTTATTTATTTATTTTTATTAAATAGATATAGAGTAGAAGAGAAGAGCAAAGAAAGTGTTAGTATTAATGGATCAAGTGTTGACGAAAATGCGTCTTTGAAAATGGCCACGGACTCATTCCACCAGCATGGAACAGTCATGGTAAAGGTCTGTGAAAGTGATTTTGTGCCTCTTTGAGATTACACAAAGAGGCGGCATCTCCATAAAATAATAATAATAAAAAAGTAGAAAAAAATAATAAATGTTAAAGTCCAAAAAGTTAAGGAATATGTTCATCTTATACAGTATAAGAACCATCAGCTCATGGTTATCAGTTTTATTCCGGCCTGGGTCAAATCACAGCCCTATTCCTCCTCTCGACCAGTCTCTATGTTTCTGTAAATAGCGTCTAAAAAAGCCCCCTAAAGCCTCAAATATAGAGTAACTGTTTAAAGCTAAATTCTAAACACATCGGTCTCAAGTTTCTGGAAAGTTTTCAGATTCAGATTCCATTTCTCGCATGTCCTCTTGGCACGTTTCCTCGGCCCAGATCTTCCGAGCTATATCAGCAATTGTTTATGTTTAATCTGTGGAGAGAGAGAGTGAGCGAAACCAGGGAGAGAATTAAAGGGAAGCGTTTCGAGGAGCTGTGCTACAATTAGCTCCCTGCGGTTAGCAGCCCTGTGATTTGGGCCTGGACTGGCAGGCCCGGGGTGTGGGCCGCTCTGTGTACGGTATAGACACCCAAACTGTGATCCTTGCTGACACACACACACACACACACTGGAAAAAGAGCAAGTGAGTATGCGTGTGTACATGTGACAACATCATCATCACCAGAAGGTCTGTGATCGCACGTGCTGCGAAGTCATGATGCCACGGTAGTCTAGTCTATTAGATGCTGGACCGGATTGCTTGGCTCGCACCTTGTCCATTTTATGCAGATCCCGTCTGGAGAGACAGTGGCCACGTGTAGCGTTAAGCCTGCAGAGGAGGCATCTGTTTCTCATCACTGCCTTACACATTCCACACACAGCAAGCTATTCGCTCTGATGGAGTAAAGCAGGCGCTCCTGTTGCCTCCTACACGGGAGAGCAGAGGTAATACTTATTAAAAACTGCAACATGTGTCCTACCAACACTGCCACGCTCTCGCTGGGTTCACATTCAGTGAGCTTCTTGATTCCCATTTCAGATCCCTTCAACATAATTATCATCAAGAGAGATTACTGCAACAAGCTACTGCAAGTGCACCATTACCTTGATGCGTCAACTAGAAACAATGATGATTTCAGGGTGCTGGCGTATTTTCCGGAAAATAAGCCACACTAGGTCAAAATGTTGAGAGAGAGAGAGAAAAAAACATGACGAAGAAGTCATATTCAGAAAAATCATAAAATACCTGTAAACAAAACACTATAAACGTGTGTTTTAGTTATCACTACTCAGATCCTTTCAATTTAACAGGATTCAGAACTGGAATGAAAAACATAAGGATAAAACAAACACAAATTATAATGACATTAATCATAATCATAAACAACATTTATTATAAACGCCAAACCTAAACTGGAACTACTGGCGTGTGGGAAAATATCTTTAGCTCATTCGGCACAAATCCAAATGTGCACATATTTTATGCGCTTAATTGCATTATATAAGTTGCTTTAGAATGCAAGTTGCAGCATGTTTCGGATGACTTTTTCTTTTCTTTTTTTTTTTTTTTACTTGTATTCCGGAAAATACTGTACGTGATGGGTTGCTGTCAATGAGTATCTAGTTCAGGGGTGTCTAATCCTGGTCCTGGAGGCCCAAGGTTCTGCATAGTTTACCTCCAGTTCATGTCCCAACGCACCTGCCTGAAGGTTTCTGGTAATCCAGAAGAGTTGCTGATTAGAGACCAGGATTGGACAGCCTGGTTTGGTTACTGAAGAGGGCTACCATACTGAGACCACAATGGTGTCAGATGCTATACTAATGACATCTCTGAGTTTAATGTCAATTACACTGATACTAGTGAGTTTTAGAGCTTTAGTTTTATCTGTCCAACAACCACAAAAAGCAACTTGGGCATCACCTCTCAAGATTTTATCTATCATCAAATCTTTCCCACCTTGTGTATGTCACACCAATGTTTACACTCATTTTTTTGTCTTTGTTGGTCTTTTTGTCTGGCTTCAGATATTTTCTATTTCTTCAGCCATACAGGTATGGTTTTCCATTAGTAAAGCACTATAATAAGTGTTGTGATTGTCTAATTTTAGCTCTTATAAGCTTTATAATAAAAAAAAAAAATCTACATAATATATATAAGTACAGTCTTTATCTCATGTGAGTTTCACCATTTAAATGCACAATTTTAATTCTAATTTTGTAAAACTTTTTACATTTGCCCCAAACTACTGAAAAAGTATGAGCAATATTATTAGTGTTACCATCTTACCAAACATATTTAGCTAAGTGGAAAAAAAGTAAAATAATAAATTATTATGAATAGCAGATTAGATGTTATACATCATTTAAATTTGACCTGATAACAAATCATAAACAGCCATGGAAACATTAAATCTGAGGGCATGTAGCTTTACACGTGTGTAGGAGGACAGTCTGACGTGAACAGGAAGTGTGCAGGATGTAATGGATTCCTCATCCCCCTCGTGGCTTGTTGTGTAAGCCATCCCTCAAGATGAGAGCCACACCAAACTTCTTCCATGTCACAACAAACACACACTCCCTAAAGCAGTTCATCAAAATTTGAGATTCATTGCACTCAATGACATTTTAGATTATGTAACTAACAGCCCATCAAAATCTTAACTGATCCTAGGTCAAAAAAAAAAAAAAATTGCATCGCAATCTAGAACAAGCACAAATCTCCACCCAAAGCTGCCATTTCATAATAAACCAACCTGCCAGAGTAGTGCCAGAGGAATCCAGCATCTATCTGAGATGTGGATTTTCTAAGAACCCTGATAAACGAGCAGCTAAATACTGAAAAATGAATTTAATGGTGATAACTGTTGGGCAGCTCCACATATGTGCTGTAACGTGCTGGAAATACCAGTGTATTTACTCATTGATGCAGTCTAACACCAATGGAAGCAGGAAGTCGGATGACCCTCGAACCAATGAGAGTATGAGAATGAGACCATCACAGTTGTTTGCTTTGTTTACTCAAAGGCTGCCCAGGGTCCAATACAATATCTGAAGGTCCTCTATATAACATAATATTAACAGAACTAGAACAGTTATATTAACTATATTGTTAACAGAAAATGGAAGTTCACTGAGGGAAAACAAAAATTTACTGTATATATATATATATATATATATATATATCAAATAATGTTATTTAAGTAACAATGGCTGGATCCCAAATGGCACACTCCGGCCTTGTTTCAACAATTCTCAATGTTACAACTGCAAGATACTGTATGCTCACTTTGTATTATCAGATTATCTGTCTTTCCCATGATCCTAACTTCACACTGTTTGCAAATGGACAACAACTGTGTGAATTGTGCTTTCCACTGCCTGACCTTTGATCTTTGATCTCTGGGTCAGAGGTCAGTATGTGTGATAAAAGCGGCCCATGAAACCCTGGTGTCTGGCATAACTTTTATACTGGGAATGCTGGGTAAGCATCAATTTACAGCATTATCAAGCCCAAAAGTGAAAGCATAAAAAATGTAATTTATTAATAAAAGTGCATTGCTGGGGAGTTCGGTCCTATTACAGGCTTTAAGCTCAGAGTAAGTCTGCTATAAGGCAGCCTGTTAAAAATGGATGCAAGGAGGCTTTGAAGTGGGGTTGTGACCCCTGTACATTCTTTCACACAACACATGGTGGGTCTCAGTGCCATGAAAAGCACAGATACACTGACATAAACCACAGACCTGCAGCTCATCAATGCATCACCACATTCATTGGTCCACAAACAGGTTATATTAAATAGGCATAAATCAACAGGCAGAGGATACCATTCAAATGTTTGGGGGACAGTAAGATTTTTTTTTTTCTTTTTGTCAATGAATGCATCATTGTTTCCACACAAAAAATAAGAAACAACTCTTTTCAACATTGATAATAGTAAGAAATGTTTCTTGAGCAGCAAGTCAGTATATTAAAATGATTTACTGTGCTCATTTCTTAGTGCGTGTGGCATAGGGATCCTCACTTTGAAGTGGAATTCTCCCCAAAATTGTGGCTTTATCTGATTAAAAGCATTCCTCTAAAATCGTCAACATTACCTTATGTGACATTTTAAGGCAACAAACAGTTTTAACAGCAAGTGTGCATGAAAGCTTCCAATTATACGTCAACTCAACATCCAATGAATTTCCTGAAACATGACCTATGTATGAAAATTCACAGTCTTGGAAGGAACTGCAGACACGTGGCTCAATCCAAACAATCCTTGCCCTTTTGCATCCATGCAAACCTTATCTAACCCCAACTACTGAAAGCAATGTAAAAAGCAGAGGTGAAATTTACATGAGAACCCAAACGGAAAAAAAGAAAGAAAACATTAAGGCAGACAACTAAAAGACGGTGCAGGACCTGCCAAAAGCTAATAGGATTGTGCTTTTGAAAATAATTAAATTTCATTGACTAAGTGGTCACTCATATGATGTAGAAATACACAGTTTACCATGGAGACTGTATGTATATAGCAAGTTTGAACTGTTATGGTAAAATCTTTAAAGCTAAACTGTGTGATTTTTTTACCCCATCTAGCGGTGAAAAGGTATATGACAATCCAGTGAATATTAGTTTCTGTTCCTCTCAATTCCGATTTCGTTTTAACTCCTACGGTGGCCAATGTAGTCCAAGATTAACATGGCTTCCAGTTCGACCTCGTCCATGAGTGTTAACTCAAACGTAAACGCGAAAGGCGAGGCTTGAATTAACGGGTATGTCCCTCTTTGGCTAATGTACTTTCAAGATGGAGGGGCAACATGGCGATCGACATTAGAACCCCTTACCCGTATGTATTTAATGGCATATTACACTCACAAGAATACTTTTATTACTTGAACGAAGTAAATATACATTAATGAGCACATATATTTTTGAAAGAACTAAGTGTTTTTAGCTAAGAATAAACTATAAGAGTTACAGAGTGTAGAAACAGTACCAAGGTGTTCATCCGCAGTGTGAACAACCAAGGTGGATTTAATGCGACTCTGACGTCAATCTACATCGACATTTGAAACAATTATGCACCGGCGAGTAAGCACTAGACTCAACAGACACAGACAGAAACATTAAAAACTTGAATAAATATGGAGAACAGTGATGGAGCGAGTCAATGGAGGAAGAGTGAGGTGTTAGACCTAATTAATATATGGGCTAATTAATAAAAAGCCAATTTTGCTTTCTTTCTCTTCATTCTTCTCCTCATCATCACCTGCTCATTAATTTTACGGCTTCCATTACACAGACATTTAGAAATAAAAGCGCAAATGCTTACTTCCTCCATAACCACACGAACATTAGTGCAACAGCTTGCTGCATATGATGTCATTGTTGTTCTTTTGCGCATGCGGGTTAGTTTGAAACATGCAAACAGTTCACATTGGAATCAGATATGGGTCACATTTTAAAAGGTAATGTGAACAGCCAAACCAAAAAATCGGATCTGAGCAAAAAATCAGAATTGAGCATTAAGACTTGCGGTGTGAACGAGGCCTTTGAACTTTCAGGCTAACTTTACATCAACTAATTAATATTTATGAGCCAAACTGATGGTTTATATGAACTCCCTTTACATTTTCTGTTCTTAAAAAAAAAAAAAAAAAAAAAAAAACAACAACGTCAAAAACGTTATGAAAGTAGAAAAACCTATAATCAGGGCATTTAGAGAGTATTTTCCATTCACAGGTCCAGCATTCATCTGATACAGACGTGGTTTATTCCAAAAGCTCAGAGCTCTGTGTCCTCAGGGGCTGCTTTAGTTTGCAGATCTCTGGTTTATTCACTCCAACTTCAGGAGCTTTAAAGAGACAAAGATGGATTTGGTTTGGATTGCCGTTGGGCTAAAGTACAGTAACCCTATGATGCCTGGGCATAATTACAAAGAAGCATCCACCTTCCATGTGGGGAACAAGTGGAAATGTTCCTCCAACCACACCACCAACTCAAGTTCAGTGACTCTAAGTAAAACACAGAGCAGTATTGAGGAGCGTTTTCCCACGACTAAGACTACGGCACAGCTGTCATCCTCAGGGATGGGTGACTTGGGACACGACCGCAGTAAGCTCCTCGCACGAGGCAGATTCCAGCTGAGTTGTGGTGAGGATACAAGCAGAACGTCAAGGCAGAAAGAAACTCCTTCAAATAAGATCCAGATTTTCCTTCATTCCCTCTGCCTTCTTCAAGAAGAGAAAAACAAATGTACTCGTGGTGAGGACGAGCTGGCCTCAGTCATCGTAGGAAAAAATGAAAATGAATCAACAAGAGTGTCCAACTCTCAACTTAGTATTCCAGATGTGAGGGAGCATGGAAACACACAAACACAACACATTCTCTTGCTTACGTACAAAACTACACTAAAAAAAAGACCAAAAAACATCAAACTGGGGGGCAAAATGGTTGACAAGTGAGGTAATTGGGTACACATTCAAAGTTTGAAAAAATTAAGTTTTTCCTCCCTGCATTCCTCTCATTTCCTGCCTGTTTATCTCCGTTCCTTCTTGTGATTTGTGATTACTCCCGAGAGAAAGCGAGGAGTGTCAAAGGCAGTGAGTCCAAGACAGTCTTCTGCGTAGTCAACATAAACATTACCAGGGCGATGTTTAGACTGAAGTTAAGGGCAGAGTGGATTTGAGATTAAACTGTCTGCGGGTAGGCTCTTTATAAATGTTCAAAACAAAAACAGAAAGAAAGACACAGATGAGAGAGAATACGAGGAAAAGAAAGGAGTTTTATCTCTTTTCAGTATCAAAGGTAGGTCCCCTGGCAAACCACTGTGTGTGGACACCACACATACACAAAACACACACCCGCATCTAGACAGCGACCAAAATAGAAAAGCAAATCTTTAGAGAGGTTTGTGGTTCTCACGGGCAAATAAAACCAAGTGACAGCACTATAAAGGTCATCACCAGAGATCAAGGATAAGTTGACTAAATAAACATTGGAGAACATTCACAAATTTTAACCAAAAAGACTGTAGTCGGGTCATTGACAAGAGTGTGCATACTAAAATAATAAAATAAAATAATGAAAATCTTAGAAAACTTAAAAGAAAATTAGAAATGTTTCCTTGGCAACTAAAATAAATAGGTTTAAGTTACTTCCTGTTTTAGGGTTTTGCATGTTGGTCAGACCACATGACTTTGGGGGACAAAAGTTCTTCAAAATACTAATAATCTGTGAAGCTGTTTTCCTAAAATTCATTATTTCCTCTAAGAAAAAAATAATAATAAAAGATTATGCAATCTTTACGCCAGGCTTCCATGAAAAGGTTTTATTTTTCAGAGTTTCATTCTTTGGCAAACCTTCTTTCCTTCATTAAAATGTATCACCCTGACATTTTGTACTTTATGCCTCCCAAAAATATCAGAATTACCTTCCCATCACAGAAGAGCAGTATTCAAGTTATTCTATGTAAGAAATGAACTTTATGGTATTTTTGAATAAATTAAATGATTTAGAAAAACAACAGCACACAACAATTAAGACGAGACGTGACAGCTTTCAAATGCTAAGTTGGATAAATTGCATGACACATGGTGTCCTGGTAGTGTGAAAATCAGTCTCCTGCTCAACAGATGGTCCAGCCTAACATAAATCATCTAAACCAAGTGAGTGCAGGTTGTCAGAAACCACATACAACAGATACACTGACGTGCAGGGATGCTGGTACTCAGCCAATGTCACTGTTTCAGGCACAATCCCTACATATGGGAACGATCATAGGCCGTATTCCCACTGATCCCACAGCACTGCTATGCCACTGAGATCCTTAAGCATTATTAAAGCAGCCATTTATTTACAAGACAAACTGAAAAACAAAAGCATTCGTGTGACTGAGTGCCACGTTGTGTTCGGGGAAAACAGATTGAAATGTGAAAGAAGAGACTGAAAAAAAGAGCAAGAATCCAGTTGAGGATGCATGGTGGAAATGTTTAAGACCCCTTTCAGCGGGAGCATTTTATCCAAGACTGATGGAATATGTCCTACTGAACAGGTCTGACGAACAAAGTCAAGATTGCCTTTCCATTTACTGCACAGAGCCTAAATGGTTATTTCCACTAAAAAATGTTCACTCTCAGCAAAAGTTTACATTCGATGCCTCATTCTCATGAGCTCTACATTCCAGTCTATGAAATCAGCTGCTCCAAGTTCCAATAACACGCTAGATAGATACCTAACTTAGTAACATATGATGTTCTTTCAAACAGGCCTATAGATCTTTGTCAAAAGTATTAATTACAATACATACAAGAGCATATCATTAAGGCCTGTTCACACCGGGACGAATTTTGCGTGCGTTATTAGCCGACGTTTAACGCCTCGTGACTAAACAAAGGGCGCCAATGTGAGTGTGCACATCGACGCGTAAAAGCGTCATTTTAAAAAAGCTGCTGTTCTCGTTGGTGCTAGAACATAAAGAACTATATGACAAACGCGACAGGGACTACAAACATCTTGATAATAGAAAAAATATTTGGAGTGGTATTGCAGCGCAAATTGGTGCCATCTAATGCCAGGGAATGGATTTGCATTTTCACTCGGCTCATCGTAAGAGAAAATCGCTTCAGGGTGTGAACACAAAAAAACGTGTTGAAAATGCTGAAAAATAACGCACGCTGATATTCATCCCGGTGTGTACAGGCCTTATACTGTCAATTTGTCATGTACTGTAATAACTTGCATTTTAAGACTAAGAAAAAAAGCAATGAATCTGACTTCAAGCCTCTATGCCCTGCTTAAAAAGCCTCCGGAAAGACAATTGGAGGTCTCATTCAGATCTGGTACTATTCTAGTATGGAACATCCACATCCAGTGATCCAATCAATTCCTGATGAGTAAACAAGTTCTGCACTATATATTTTTTTCATATATTTCATTTCATTCTAAATTGGATTATCATGGACGCAAAACGAATGCCTAAGAAAGTTACCACTAAAATTCAATCAACCCTGAATGGTTACTTAAAGTACTGAAGTAGAACATGTTTTTTTTTTTTTTTTCAGAAAAGATTTGAAAAAGTTGGGACTGAGTGATTTTAAAGACTCTCAAGGGCGCAAGGCTCAAATCTGGACAAGGACCAAGTGTAAAACCCACTGGGTTCAATTGTGGCTATTCAAATTTCATGACCAATGACAAACAAATTGTTGAACTAATTCGCTATCTTCTACTGCTAGTCAGAGGCAGCTGGTGTTAACAGACAGGACTTTCTTACTCTAGAGGCCTTCTATTTGGGCAAACATTTCAGAAATTGAAAAGTTTTGTTCATAAAACCAGTAAATTAGCAGTAGAAATCCACTGTAGGTAGACAGATGATGTAACATAAAACTGGCCATTGCTCTGGGCGGCTCTAAAGTCACACTCGTGTCGTTGCGTAACCATGTGGTGTAATTGCTGTGTTCAATTGCTGTGTAATGTACCAGCCCAGTGTAAAAACAGTACCCAGTCTACATGACCTTTCTGAGCTAAAGAAAGAACATGAAAACTGTCTCGCTACCACCCGAGCTACACCCATCACATATCCGTCACTAGACCACACTTTTCCATTAAATAGAAGTACACTGTAGACTCAAAAAGTAAAATTCTGGAAAACACTTCAAAGGGTTGTGTAATTATTCGTGGCTACTATGCAGTATGTGGAGGATGTTTTTAAATACTCCATGAAATCAATATTTTGTGGCTTTTAGTCCATGTGTGCTAGCTTTGAAGTCATCTGTTTACTTGTGTACTCCTTAGAGTTGATCAAATGAATGATTGTCTATCTTAATTATGCAATACATTCTATTGAAGGAAAACCAAATGGACCAAATATATCAATGATTTTCATTATAACTGTGAACACAGGCTATAATCAACTAATCAATCAACCAACCAACTAATCAATCAACCTACCAACCAACGAATCAATCAACCTACCAACCAACCAATCGCCAAGGTATTTAATTAATATGCCCTGCTCAAACCTTTTGTTTCAATTGGAAATATTTCAACACAGGAACAAAAACATGTTTTTTCTTTATAAATGTCCTTTTTTAAATAAATGCACACACAAGCTCAAAGTCTGTAAACAAAATTAAGTGCCAAATCAACCAAACTCTTTGATCATACATTAATTCAATATGTTACTCAGGACTTGGTATAAGAAAAACATATCCTCTTTGAAGATGTGGAGTTTATTTTCCTATGGAATGCATTGGATTAGATGTTTATAAAATTAAAGTCAGAGTCAAATAATATCTCAGCGGCACCACAAAGTCTCCATTGTTTATTACATCCAGAACCAAGTCATCCAATCACAAAGCAACATCTAGAGCTCAACACAAAGCCTTGTAGTGACCAGACAGATAGTGGAGCTGACCAGGAAGAAAGTGAACAAATCAATCAATTCGACACACAATACATGTTTAAATGTTTTTACGCTAAGTGCAAAACTTGCAGGGCAAAGCAGAAATCTGTGATGTCGCCGCTTTCACAATAACGGCATAAAGAAACCCATGTGTCAATTAATTCGGTCCAGGGCTTTGACTCTTAACTAGTTACATGTTTAAATTTGTTGCAGACGTGCACTGATGGCACTTTTTCTACATAAAAGGAAGAATTTTAGTGCTTCTTTCCTGGAACGAAGAACACTAAATCCTCTGTGCAGTTCCCTTTTCACTGCTCTCATTATTGTGAAACTATCGTCAATGTTTCCCAACTTGATGCCACTGCAGCGTTCCAAAGTCTGTACTAAAATAACCCTTTGAGTTAATAGTAGGAGATGTGTATTTTCTTAGTCAGATCTGCCATGCTTCTCTTGCCTGTCATTTCCACATCCCAGACCAGGATAAACAAAGAGCCATCCAATACTCTCCCTGGTCAAACGCCTCCGTGAGGCTCATGGGAGACCATGGTCCAACCTCATCAAGTCGTAAACACACACAAATCATTGTACAGCATCTTCACACGCGAACGAACAGTAACAAAACTTGACATGAGGCTATTATTTGGTTTTAAAGACAATAGATCCATAATATTTTACAGATGATAAATGTCCATTAATTTGGTTTATTTGGTTGGGAGCATGTACAAGTGGGTTCATTTGCAAACAAAAGATTAAAACAATGAAAAGAGGATGATCTTTTCAAACAGAAGCTAAGGAGAGATGAAAAGAGGTTGTTTCCCGTCTCTCCACAAGCAGGATGCAGATCATTAATCAATGGTGTGTGTGTGTGTGTGTGAGGGTAATACTGTTGATTTGTAGATAGTCTCAATAGCCTATTTTTGCCTGTACCAAGAACAATTTTACTTCACCAGTAAATCAAAACAGTGATGGCTATACAGGGATTTTTGTTCAGAAATGTGTTCCTAATGCTTCAAATTATGGCTACATGATACTGAATAAAAATGTGATGTGCAATAACGTGTTAAATGTGATAATCAATATGCAATGCTATGTTGCTTTAAGTGTGTAAAATCAATTTAAATTAGATTTTAAAACTGAAAATGATACAACGAATATATTTGTTTCACATTCTTTCTGGGAAAAGAAAGCATCACTACAATTTCTGAAACCGAACAGCAGTGTTTTAGCATTATGCAACAAATCTGAAATATCAACAACTATATAACTTGGTAATATATAGTTATGATAAACAAACACCTCAAACCAGATATTAATAATTGTTTCTTGAGCATTAAATCAGCATATTAGAATGATTTCTGAAGGATCATGTGACATGGACGACTGGAGTAATAATGATGCTAAAATTCAGCTTTGCCAACAGGAATAAAATGCATAAATAGTTTGTGTTCATTTTAGTTTGTATATATACATTTTGCTGTGTTGCCAAATTGCACATCGTATTCATGATCCTATAAATTTTTAATCATAGCTCTGCCCCTCACCTAGGGACCCACAAACACATGGGCAGAACCTATTCTAATCAATATTCACTGCAACAACCACCCATATAACAGAAATATGAATCCCACCTTGAATCCCAGCAAAGCAAATGGTGTAGATACTAAATATGGGAATCCACTGGACTGGGGATAGTTTGTGGTGTCTGGCTGTAGAACAGCTGCCTGCCCATGACCAAATTAAACACTGGAACCAAAGCTAGGCTAAGTATTCCAACCATTTGTCTCGTCAATCACGTGGTCAGTTCACATTAGTAAGAGAGCTCCGGGTTGAGAAGAGGAGGAAAAAGAAAAAAAGGACCTAACATCCTCCAACAGAGTGACAAAGCATTACTAATGTCATCATTCACGCACAACTGAGTGCTGTAAACGGGAGACATGCATAGAGACTCCCTACACGGGCTTGGCAACACTCACAATGGGACAGTATTCACACACAGCTCTGCCAATTAGAAGCAGGTGGGGAAAGAGCAGAGGATCCTAAACAAACTCCAAATGAACAAATTAGTTTGCAGATTAGATTAGCCTTCCTAAAATTGCGATATAGAGGTTAGATGCACCTCCAAGCTCAGATCAGTTCAACTCATCTTGCTAAAATCACAGCCAATATCTTTAGAAAGGATGCAAATTGAAATATTAAGTGGAACTCTCTTATGCAAGACATGCAGCCTCATAGGCCTACACTCATGTCTAGAAGCCCCTTTATACATTTCAAGACCGAGAAGGGTGTGGCGTCTGCCAACGACACACACTTGTGATTCCCCAGACGTCAAAACCAGCACAGATGCTCCACTTTTCCAATCCCAGCTGCACAGTAACAGGGTCACACCTGAAAATGCACACAATATACAAACAAGTGCTTTAAAATCTTACCAAACCGAAACACAGGAAGTCACTCTTTAGGTTCACTAGCTTTAAAATCACAAATTGTCCAACACAAAGTGAAGCAGGAGCCATACCAAAAAACCATATCTAAGCCTCTCTAATGTCAACCCCATATATTTAACCTCTAGGATACGGCTAAGACATAAAACTCTAGCTGAGATAAAAGGGGGCAACACTGTCTGCCTCGGGGCATTTAGAGATACGAGGGGCCCTAATTCAGTGACGGTACAGAGACAGTCTAGCTGATGCTACCATTAAATTTAATGAGTGAGAAGAAAGAGGGGTTTCCGCAGTGGACAGTGAATAAAATTATAGATGACAATTCTGGTGCAGGACAGTCCAGCTGAGACTCCATTTACACACAGCAGGGGGGTTTGTGCTCATCCACAGAGACATAATGCGCCACACTATGAATCAATACTGTTGCCCATTCTCTTTTCAAGTAAACCCACAGGCATTGAACATGGGCCAAGCTGGCAGAAGTGCCCATGTACACATCACAATGACCTGCAGTTCATCGACAGCCTAATTTTAAGTTCATGCAAAAATGGCCCAGAGCTGGTCAGAACGGTTTTCAAATGTAGATCACTTGACATGCTACACTGGACACATTTAATATGGTTAAAGGATGTAGAGGGTTTTAATTTGCAGCAAGAAAGCAACCAGAACAGTGTAAATGTATACATTTATAGGACAATATATAATATAATATAATATAATATAATATAATATAATATAATATAATATTGCACAGGAAGGCGAGATACATTGAGTTGGAAGATAAAAGCACACCACAATCCTCCATTACGTGCTTTCCTGTGGGTGTACTGACATCATTCCATCACATCCTGTACCCACTTGCTCTTTTCTTATCTCCAAGAATCCAGTACAATCATAGCAGTCAGTTTGTGTGGTGCTGAAAGGTCAAGGTGGAACAGAATTCAGTAGAACAAGTCAGCTAAGGTCAACAGCACTTCAGGATCTACATTTGAAAGAGCTCCTGAGTCAGCCAAAGGCCATTCTTCCTAGTAAAAACAAAGATCCTAGTTTTTACTTGTTATGAATAGATCAAAAATATCACACCCTCTCCAGAGAGATGCATAATAGGCAGACACACTGACTGGCCCTTGAAAATGAGACATTTGGATAGACTGACCATTTAGCCTAGAGATCCTGGAGATCCTCCATTGTTTCAGGCCTTAGTGCCCCATAAAATGGCCCTATCCATGACAAGAGTACTAAATAGAAACTATTTTTCAACAATGGGTTTGTGAAAAGAGGCAATTCAATTTTAGAAAATGTTCATCCATTTCAG
The DNA here is from genome assembly GCA_038021265.1 of Cyprinella venusta. NCBI lineage: Eukaryota > Metazoa > Chordata > Actinopteri > Cypriniformes > Leuciscidae > Cyprinella > Cyprinella venusta. The sequence goes on from CM075867.1 coordinate 27,681,224, forward strand.
GAATTCAAACTAAATAGTTTTTTTTTTTTAATCTATTTTATATGGTAATGATATACTGTAGGATAAAAAAATTCCAGATTTAGCCTAAATTAAGCGGTCACTCAGTAGCGAGGAGCTAATTTGGGAACATGTGTTGGTTTATTACGGTTAAATTTATGAACAAACAAATTTAATTATTTTTTTTATTTGCTTACAGTAACTTTGCAACAAGGTTCAATTATAATTATACACCAATATTGGATAAAATATATTTTCTACAATGAACTGAATGTCAATGTTCATTGTTTCCACAGTATTTTCAATTTTGATATTTTTAAGTCAAAGCGTTCTTGTCTGTCAGTCATATAATGCCGGTCTATGGTCACCACCTCAAAGAGCATGCACAGATAAGTCCAAATTAAACATGATTTAATGACTCGTAAATGTAAGTACACATTGATGGCCTAAGACACAAAACGAGCGGTTTGTGTGAGAAAACGAACAGTATTTTTTTTTTTTTTTTACGTTTTTACCTCTTGTAACCACAGCCATGTCCAATCTGGGTGCGCGGGTGCTTTGTGGCTGTGGTAACTGCCCTTGAGGTAAACAAAAACATAAAAATTAATTTCAAAGTGAACTATCCCTTTATCCCAAAGTTTTCATGAATATGTTGCATAAAAAAAAATCAGGTAACACTTTACACTTTTCATTTGTTAACATTAGTCAATGCATTAACTATACAATACAACTATACATTTGTACATTTATCAAGCTTTGTTAATGCTACTTAAAAATATTTTTTTTCCTGTTAGCATGTCAAAAAGCATTAACTCATGTTAACAAATACAATTGCACTGTTTTAGTAAATGATGAGATAAACATTAACTAATTTTAATAAATGCTGTATAATGTTGTTCTTTTTTAGTTCATATTGACTAATGTAGTTATAATGTTAATAAATGAAGCCCTGTAAAGTTATCACAATTTAGTGCCAGATAGAACAATCCACGCGACTGGGTTGTGTCGGCGTTACGTAGCAGCTGAACTCAAGGGCTGCTATAACAGACGCCAAAAAAAGCACACAGTAGGACAGTACGGCTGCCCAGGAGCAGCACATACTTTCAGATTCCATTTCCATCTAAACCTAAACAATTAGAAATGCAACACCTTTGCACAAGCTGTGTGGGAAGCTGCTTCTTCGGCATCTGAGGAACTAAAAACATCTCAGCTTTTCTTTCAAGGCTACTGACATTGATTTCGTACTCCTTTGACAGCCTTTACCAGTGAGTCATGTAATTCCACAAAAAATAATAATAATAATATCAAATTATCTTTCCACATTATGAAAAATTGCAGTTTAAGTCTGATCATTTTACATAATTTCCACTAGGCACGATACATCAGCTGGTCCAGACACCTAACACAGAGCCAAACTCCAACACTCTGTCCCTCCACCTCACTGATGCGGAAAACGACACTTTGTGTAATTATTGTTCTAGGAAACATAAAACTGTAAAGTCTTCGCTCGTGCAGTGGTGGGGTCCTCTCCCACTGTCCCCTCTCATTAGGCCTGAGCTAAAGCAGGCGCTCTGAGGAGATGACCACACTTCTGCGACTCCCTCTGAGATCAGACATGAAGAGGCACCAAGTGAGAGGGTGGATGGAGGAAAGAAGCACTGAGGTTTCCTCCAGGCGGGGTCCGAGGGGTTAATGATAGCGTGTGGAATGTACGGCAGGCGGCAGGTCTCAGACCTGATAACAGGGCAGACGACACACAGGGATGTAATTCAGGACCATCAGAGTCCCAGAGGAAGAGACTGTGTCTACTGTTTCCATACATCCGCACATGCTTTCACTTTTCAAATGGAATTACCAACGCAGACAGACTCTGTGGCGAGCAAACAGGAGGATCCGAGGCTTAAAGCAGCGTTATTTGAGATTTCGCTAACTTCTGGGAGGTTTTAAGGTTTGCGTCTGTCCACGGACGTTATGTTCCTTTCAAAACACGCATCGCGTGTCTATGGAAATATTCAGAGTGTTATTGAAAAGTACAAAGAATGTTTAAAGAAAAAGCCAGTCGCACACGTGGGATGAGAAAGATCATAACTTGGTCGAGTGTGTTGATACAGCCCCATTTCCAGACAAGTTGAGACATTTTGTAAAATGCAATAAAATAAAGAATCTGTGATTTGGATTGTCTATTTTGGGGGTGTTGTTCAGTCATCAAAATCTAAATTTGTTTTTATGTACAAAACACAAATTAAATTAGTCAGTGAAAATATTGGACATCTTTTCTTTGTACTTTTGTCAGTTAAATAAAGGTTCAAGAGAATTAACCAACCACAGATTCATGATTTTATTGCATTTTACAACACGACACAACTTTTCTGGAATGGAATATAATATTCTACTTCTGATTCAAAAAGAAAATTGAAGTTAAAGATCAAGTGTGTGATTTCTAAACAACTACTGTCATCAAATTAAATTGTAATTGTTTAGGATTTTCCAGGAAATCAAACTATGGTGTTATTATTCATAGTTAGGCATGCATGCACCAATATTAAAGTTATGATGAGATGATAGTCGATATTATTATTATTTTTTTTGTCTAAAAAAATATGTCATTAAAACTAAAACAGTTTAAAATGCATAGAATTTAGGCAGTATAAAAAAGTATGAAACATGGAAAAAATAATGAAAAACGGGTATTCATTTGAGACTTGGCAGACAAAAACAATGTTATGCATGATTAATATGTGGTTATCAGCCTATATTAGAGAAATATTACATTATATTTCTTAAGAATTATATGTATATGTATACTGTATGTATACAGTTATAATCTAAATTCCTCAACCCCCATTGCAAATCAGGTTTATTGGCAAAAAGAAACCACTTGAAACAATTGTTAACGTATTTCATTTACTTTTGTTTGATTTGTTTATAGCAAACAGCTGAAATTAAAGTCTGTAAATGTTTTCAATAAACCTGATTTGCATTGGGGGTTGAATACACATATATACACAGAATAATATTGGAAATAAATCTCCAATATATTTTGATAACCACATAATAATCATGCATCCTTATATACAGCAGTCCATCACTTGAGATAGATTATAACAGCTAAACATTACACACATTTATAAAATATATAGGAATTTTGGCAAACAAACAAAATCATTCAATCATTCAGCTGCTTTTAGTGCTATAAGCTTACCTTTGGTTCTGTGGCAGTGCCAAGCTGTTTTCTGAAGGGAAAAGGTCCTTAATCAATCTGCGAAACAGAAAAGATTAATTAATTAGTATTCTTAATTAATTATAAAGTTGCCCTGGCCCATTATTCACTATATGTCACCAGTCCACACTAACCATCAGATCTGCAGATTAAGAATAGATTATGCAGCTGCAGTACCTGGAGTGACAACGCAGTCCTGGCAACATTGAAAAGTCAAAGGGAAACAATAAATGCAGCCAAGCAATCTAATATGACCACAACAGACTGGCAAAAAGGTTGTTTATTGCAACATGGCGCTTGTGGTCATGACAGAACCTGAACAGCTCAAAATGCTACAATATTCCAACCCCAAGATTCAATTAATGCATAATGCACATATAATGCAAGCACAGTAGTTGTAGTACCATAAGATAAAAGCTCTTACAGAATAACATTAAGCAAATTGAAATCAACTGATTGATCCCTTTAAAGTATGAGATCACAAGATGATGTTGAAGTGGGGATGGTTTCTAATTTAAAGCAGAAAAACACATAACTGTAATGTCATTAACTCTTTTCATCATCAGGATTTAAGTTAAAACCTATGTATTTTGCTGTTTGCATAAGGGAAGGATTATATTTAAGATGACAAACTGTTTTAAAAGTAATGGTTTTAATAGAACAAATATTTACTGTAGTCTCCCAAATAAAGGGATAGTTCACCCAAAAAATGTAAATTCTCTTATTGTTTAATCCCCCTCATGCTATCCATGATGTATACAACTTTTAGGAAGATTTTCAAGAAAATAATCACTGTGAGTCCATATGTTATGAATGGGTGCCGCTCTGTTGACACTGTGAAGTTAATCCATACGACCCAGTGGATGAACCAATGTCTGAAGCAAATTGATTTGTGTTTAAGAAAAAATCCAGTGTTTTTAACTTTAAATATAAATCAATGCTTACTACTGTCATGTGTGTGTGATCATGAGAGGGATATTGTGTCACTTAATGTAATAGTATTGTGAAGCTTCAGAAGACATTGATTCATCCATTGGGGTCATGTGGATCGCCATAACTATCGCTGTGTGTGGTTTTTTAAGAGTCAACAGAGTGGCACCCATTCAATGACATTATACTGACTGTCATCATTCGACACTTTAAATATAGTGGAACATGTAAGTTATATAGGAAGTATAGCATGTCACACTGCCGGACACTGCTGTCATTGCTTGGCATTTCATGCCAACAACCCAATTACTCTAAGTAGGGCTGTTTACAACATCTCAGATATGTTAAAAATCCTGTATAATTCCTATAAGGTATACCAATGGCTAAATATTATTAAAAAATAATAACATATTAAATGGTGCAAGAGACCATGGTGACCATAAAAGGTCATTGTTACCATTAGATTAAGCTTTAGTGCCTTTCATGCTCCAGAAATGAAGTTGAGTCAAATCAACACCACTCCACTATAAATAAACAGTCAACTGCAGTGGTGTGTGTGGGTCAGTGGGTTAGGCTATTTATACATAGAGAATGGGGATGAAATGCTTTGACACACACCCTTCTTCATGTCTACACAGCTGTTCACTAGACAACTGTTCTGGTTGAACTAAAAAAAAAACTGACTAGCTGCCTCTGTTAACTTCCCCAAATATGTATACATTCATCTTCCAAAACATAATGAATTATGCCATATAAACAAACTAAATCTTCAGTTAAGCCAATCTAAACCACTCACCAATTCACAAACACACTTTCTGCGCACCCAGTGAAGAAAAACACATCCATTTGCAATTCAAATTCAGGGATCCGCTCTCAGCGGCAGGAAGCCACATAAAGCCTAATGTTATGAGCTTGTTACATCTCGTTCATACTGATGGCAAGGGAAACAAAAGAGTGATTATTATCACTGTGACCTCCTCCACCAGTGGCCCGCATCCTTCTGTCCATGCAGATGAAAACTGATACACTTCCCTTTTCTAATGATTAAAAGCTGAGCAAGAGGCAGATATGATGCCAGGAGGACACGAGCTGCAGAGCACGGTTGCAGGTTGCTGGTCTGACTGGCACAGGGATGCAGGGTTGTGCCGCAGGACATCAGAGAAGAGCAATAGAGCTGTCATACAGCATCAACACAAGCAGTGAATACACACTGACCTAATCCTGCCTCGCCAGCATTTACACGCGACTGCACTAGTGAAAGGATGCCGTGCCATAGGCTGGTTTCATTCTGAATAAGAGAAAGACAAGCGATATATTGGACACGATATCGGGATATGTTAATTTTTGATTGTTATCGATATGTTGGCCTGATAAGAAAATTTGGCTGATACATTTAAGCCGATAAATAATGGATTATTTCCTTCAGATGAGCACTGTACACCATAATGGTTTTGAATTGCTTGAAATATGATTGGACTCATGAAAGTACAACATGCGAAGCACAAGTCTGTCAGATAAGCTACATAAAATCATAATGAGAACATTATAATAGTGTGCTTGGGACATGGCTTTTAATGGTGAGACTTTTGCTTTTGTAATAAAAAAAATATATATATACAATTTGGGATTTTGATTTATCGGCCAATATATCGGTTACCGGCTTTCAAATATAAAGAATTTTCGGTTATCGGTATCGACCAAAATGTTCATATTGGTGCATCCCTAAAACTCATGCTTTTGATGTAAAATATAAATAAATGTAAAAAATATTAAACAAATAACTATTTGTTTCCAGTGAGTAGAAGTGCAATGCTATCACATGTTTAATGTAGAGCAGCACGATTCTGGAAAAATTGAGAATTATGATTTTTTTTTTTTTTTTTAAACAGAGATCACAACAAACATTCTACAGACTGATGTTTCATAAACAGTCACAGCAGCTTATACCAGGTCATGCTTCCCTATTTTCTTTCAGCAGAGAGGCAGCTGTGTGTATTTGTTGTATTAATGTTTGTATGTATCTGCATGCACGTGTCTAGCCCTAGAGCTTTCATTTCAAAGTCAGAGCTGTAAAGAGGAAGCCCCGCTCCCCCCTTCGGACAGATTAAAAGAGGAACGGAGGGAGCTACTGACAGCCTCTGACTGCAGCGCCAGGAGCTTTAGTGTGTCACCTGTCTCTTCAACCTTCAGGCCTACGCTTGGAATTGAAATAATTAACCTAGGGCCTGTGAGCTGCTGGTGGCGTGGAGGGATATAGCAGAGACCGAGAGTCATAATTAGGTCAATAGGACTCGTAGAAGGAATGGACCAGAGGCCATACTATGGCTTTGATGGGTGTTTAAACGATGAAAGCCACTGCACACTCAATCTCTCTCTCTGAAGCCTCAGAGAAGAATTACCATCACCCATTCAAGAAAACACTCTTAAGCATCATAGCTAGTGGTGGTAATTAGAACTCAAGCAGTTCACAAGAGAGTAGTAGGCAATCCACTGCTTTTCAGTGTTAAATATATGGCATTTCAGCAAACAATGTTTTAAAACAGAGGATTGTATGCAATCCCAAAAAAATATTTCCATGAGACAAAATGTAAACTGTATTTTAAGTGCTTCAAGTGATCCACCTTTAGGGAATTCTTTCATAAAATATATATATTTTTTAAAATCTAAGCACATTCTTAGATAGGTCACTATGACAAGACAGAGGGCAGAATAACTCATTAGCGCTATTTGCAAAGGCAATTACTCATACTTATTTTTGGAAACCCCAAACTCAACCTAAAATCATACTGACCGCAAACTAGGTCAGACATGTTGTGTTTATATTTATTATTGAAAGAAATTAATACTTTAATTCAGCAAATATGGCTTCCACAAAAATATTAAGCATTAAGTATTTCAGTATCGATAATATTAAGAAATGTTTCAGCATATCAGAATGGTTTCTGAAGGATCATGTGACACAGAAGAATAGAGTAATGACACTGAAAATTCAGCTTTGCCATCACAGGAATAAATTACATTTCAAAATATATTCAAAAGAAAACAGATAATTGAAATTGTAATAATATTGCACAATATTGCTGTTTTTACTGTATTTTTCATCAAATTAATGCAGCCTTGGTGACTGTTGAGCATAACAGAATTCTCTCAAAAACATCTTACCGACCCAAACTTTTGAACATAGTGTATATATTATTTTTCCTTAAATAGTCAAACATAGTTTGAGTTAAATAGTTAAACATTGGTTTAATAAATGCAAGTATCTTACATTAACCACTGACTGAACACATTATGTGAATATGTGACTCTTATAAAAGGTTTGAAAAGGCTCTATGCTCATATGAGACACACACGGTAAAAAGGAAATAACGTGGTTCTAGATCTAGACTCTGCAATTTCTCTGGCCCGTGACATAGATGAACATACACACAAAATATGACTCAACCACCACCCACTACGACCTCCAACAAATCTCACACAAAAGCCTCTCTGTGTGCTCGTCTTTTATGGGAGAATTATGCTTTGAGTGGCCCAACTCCCATGACCACATGTCAGACTTTTCTACCCAGAGTGTCCTAAACTGGGCCACACGGACAGAAAAACAGTCACACCTTCCCTGAGAGTTAGCAAAACCAGGGCGTGCTTTGCGCTAGTGTGGCCAATGATGAAAATAGCAGCAGTCAATAAGGATACACAAGAGACAATCCGCTTATACATTAGATCATAGCAGGAAAACACAGCAACAGGAATGGTCAGTGTTAAAATGGAGCTGGTGGAGAAACAACACAAAGCAGGAACAATATTGGTTGCAGCCATTTCCTCCAATACAAAAATAGATCTGTATCCGGAGTTTCGATGTGATGTTATAGACTAGAATAAAGTAGCCAGTATACAGACGGAAAGAGTTCCTAATGTGCATCAGCAGAATGTTTCGTATTAAATTTCAATTTAAAATGTCATAAATGTAAAGACTAATAAACAACAGCGATCACATCCTGTTTTTCCCTCTGGGTGGGAGAGAAAGCATGAGAAGATACCTCATCCATATCGATCTCTCTGCAGGCCGTTGGCCTTTCCCAGAAATGCACTGTGATCTCAGTGCCCTGGGATCTGCTGGAAGACATGGGATGGTGGTGTGTGTGTGTGTGAGAGAGGCATTATTCCAAAGCATCTCTCAGATTTAGTCAGTTACAGCAGGTACTTTAAAAACATGTCCACATTTAAACTATGCACAGAGAGATCTGGAGATAATGTACATTTGTCACTGACATAAAAAAAACGTCCATTAAGGCCGGGACACAAAATGCCGACAGTCAACCGTCGGGCAAAGTTGGGACATATTTGAGCGTCAGTTGGCTTAGGTTTTTCAGTGTGTTCACTACCGTTGGTGTCCGTCTGGGTTTTTTGGGCCGATTCAGCATGTTGAATTGGCATAGGATCATCGGTGAGAGAGAGAACTCTGATTGGCTGTTCAGCTTAGCGAAACAGTCAGTGAACTAGAATAAAAGCAAAAGTGATCAAAGTGGGCAAAGAGGGCAAGACAGTACAGACATCATCTTACCTGAACATTCGAATGCATGAATATTTTCATAATAACATGAGCCGACTGGAATAAAGAAAGTGATCAGCATGATTTATATTCAAAATGTTAAGCAAGCGTTGCTTTGTTTATGGTTTGTAGCTTTATCTGCAGTCCTAGTTTCGGTCTCCCTTTTTTAATGACAAAAATAAACTATACCTGCTGATATAGAGAGATGTTTACTTGCTCGCAGACGCATAACCCATGTGCTAGTTGACAGTCGCCTATAGCCTTTTGGGGCGAAACGCAGTCGACTGTCGTCTATCATTGTCACTAGTTCTTTGGCGTTGGCTTGGTGTGCCCCAGGATTTAGAGATTTTTTTTTTATTTATTTAGCTGTATCAGTCATTATTAAATAATTAATTGTGCATGCATGCTCATTCTCATGTTTTTATATTTAGATTACCTTTGTCATCAAACCAGTGTTGTTTTTGTAAACTAAAACTATTAAATATAATTTTATAAATATTATATAAATAAATAAACTATATAAATATAAAATAAAAATATCAGAAGGAAAACATACTGTAAATAACTGAAATAAAATAAGTTGAAGCACTAAAATTATTGAAATAAAAAAAATTGAAGCAACATTTTAGAAAGAAATTTAGAAAATGTAAAAAGCAAATAAAATAACACATTTAAATGAAAACTTAAAATATAAAAAATATAACACTAATAATTTAATAATACTTGTAATTTGACTAATAATTTTCAGTGTTTTCTTTTTAATTTATTTAGACAAAATAAAAATTATGATCAGCTTATTGGTATCGGACAGAATTAAAAGCACCCTTATTTTCATTGTTATATGCTAGATGAATATAGCAATGAAATAAAAGCAAAACACAAGCTATTCCATAAGAGGGAATGCCTTAGGCAGGAGTGCTGAAGACCCATCAAAACTTCACCAGACCTGCTTTGAAATTCTATCCCACAAATCCATGAGCCATCTCTACTTTCACACCGCAGTAGCAGTCTTTTATCACATTTATGCACACAATGGTGTGTGTATGTCTGCGTTTAATCGCAGAGGAACTGATTAGTTTCTGCACTCCATGGTTGGCGCCACTGGAGGGTCAGAGCGATCTGATTCAGAACAAATACATGCTGAGTAGCAAGAAGCATGCAATAGTGGAAATGTTTCAATGAAGACATGGTATCCTTGAGCCAAATATGACAACACTTTAACCTTTAAGGCTCTTTTGTTGCCATGCATTCTAGGATTGATGTATCTGCAAAAGGCATGCTTTAAAATGTACTCAAAATTTCAATTGGGAAGTTAGGAACACATTATACCCTAAAATGCTGCCTACACAGGCAGCTCACTTGGTATGATAGAGGATTAAAGAACCTTTTCATTGTGCAGCCATCACACTCACCGTAGGTGATTATCTGCAGAAACATTTTTTTTTGTTACACTGGTTGAAAGTGTCCTAACTGCATCTAATTCCATTTTTAAGAATTTGTTTATGTTTGGTATTGTAGTACTCTTACTAACTGTACTATAAATTTTTCTCTAAAAATCATAAATCTATCTATGGCAGGGAGGGTGGGATGTATGCTTTTAGAGCTATCAGGCTAAAGTTAGCATTTACCCAGATGTCCTATACTGCACCTTTAAGTTTAAGAGTAAATTAGGTTTGTTGACCTATTGTATGACTGAAACTTAAACTCTCATCATTACATTTAGGCATCTACAACAGGATAACCAATGCTACACATGCTGCTAGTGCTACATTGGACAACCCAGGAGTTTTATCTGAAAAAGAACCAATAAAGTGGATCAGATCCATTACACAGATTCAATATCACATTCACACGATTTAATCAGCATTTGTACCTTGTCTCATGAAATTTCCATACAATAACATGACAAGAAGTGATGACAAGAGATGTTTTACAGTTCACATTTGAGCACAAATGAGCACAAAATAGTGCAATTCAACTTGCCAGTACACACACTTTCTAGACACTTCACCTCCAAAGCCGAGAAAATTCTTAATGTAAATTATATGGAAGTGGCTTGGGTTTCTTAAAAGATATATTTGTGGGAAAAAGCACAAGATGATCATCCATGAATAATAAAATAAAAATCTGGTAGCGTTATCAAAATATACTGATGAATATCTATAGTGATCAATATGGAAAAAATATTGTGTTCATATTTGATGCCATATCGCCCATCCCAAATTGCACCCTTTCGGACTCTGAGGACACAATGTGCATGATGCCCCTCTTCAGCCACCCAGAGCCTGGCTCTGGGATGGAGGGTCTAGACCATCACAAACGAGGTGTATCCTCAAAACACACACACACACACAGAGAGAGAAAACAGAGGCTTTAAGAGGATAGTGTAAGTTGTAATGACAAACAAATGCTGTTTTTAAAAGGAAGAATATAAGAGTAGAAGAATAGTAACAGGCAACAATATGCTTAATATGTGTGTACACACCTTTCCTGTCTATGTTCCCTTTCCTTACTATACATAAGACTTTCTGCCCAAACATCTAATTTCTCCATTACAACTTTCAGACAGTTGGAACATTTCATCTGAACTTTGGCCTAAATCTTACACTTTTCTGACAGTTTCCAGACAGAATGACACTTCTGACTGAAAAGAACAGGCTAAACCTACTTTTTCTGTCAATAAACACACGTTAAACAAAATAAAGGTGTCAATCTGAACAAACTTCAACAATTTCCTATAAAAATCCAGGAACATTTGCCTCTCCTTTACATCAGAGTTGGACATGTTAGAGGGAAAAACAGCTGGGATGTAATTATGTCTCTCCTTGCATTACCACAGCTGTTCCAGACATGTCATAACACGATCAAATGATTTTCTGTGTAAGGAGTTCACTCTTAGTTCTGGATATATAGAGGATACTCTTACTCCCAGTGCTGAAACTAACTTTGAATTATGCGAGTAGCTTGTAGATTGGGAAGCTAAAGTTTCAAACTAGTCAAGCTACCTTTTTGTAACAGTAGTTTCAATAAAAGTTCATACAAAAAAGTATCTAACCAGTACATAGCATCTGTTTAGAGGTTAAATTGTTTAAATATAACAGACTTCACATATTAACTTCATTATTAATGAAACAAGAAAACAATTTAAATAACAGTGAAAAAAAACAGCAGTAAAATTTCTCAACTCATAAATCAAATGAATCATTTTGAACCTGTTGACTAACATATCCTGTCCAAACATATTAAAATGAATCACACTGAACTCTTTTCTCTCTCTTCATCTTGATCATTCTTTCTCAGACAAATTAAAACGATACTGCCAAAATCTCTAAATTTCTCATTCACCTTGAACAAGAGCTTGACCTTAACCAGCTGACACAGCTCACAGTCAGAACCGAGCTAATAAAATAAACGTCGCAATGAATCAATAAACAGAGAGGGAAGACGACCATAAACCTGCATCCTGATCTCCATCCTCTCATTCTTCCCCCGGTCCACCACACAGGGAACAGAGCAGAAAGCTTGGCACGATGGGAAACAACAACATTAGACGAGTGAACCAAAAGCAAATGAGGTTAGATTTTCCAAGCACGGATTTCAACATTAAATCAACTCGCCAGAAAGTTTTCTCTATTCATACTCTTTCTTTTTACGATCTGGCTTTCTGGCAAGCCAACAATTTTGCTGCTGAGAGATTACCACTTTTTGTGAATCCTCTAACAAAATGGGTTGCGTGGTTACATGAAGGTAAGATCTCAGAGATTCAACCACTTACTGGTCAAGACAGAACAACGTGTGGTGCTCGGATTGCACAGACAAGGCCAAGCAGAAATTTGTTCAGGCTGAGATTTGGGAACACAGATAACGCTGTAGTTATCATGCAGTCAGAGACAAGTCTGCCACTATTTGAGCTGACAGAGAGACAGCACAAGCAGTGATGGTTGATACTCTATCATGCGAACTCTACCCCCTTTGTCACTCTCTCACATTCTCTTCCCTGAACACACTTGGCTGCCTTACAAGAGTAGGTCAGGACTGAAACAGTGGGTCGCTACTAGCATTAACAGCCGATCGCTAGCAGGTCGCTTCTTTGGTCATGCTGAACAAAAATAACACAGTACCACTTGCTAATATCTACAATATCCTTAAAAAACAACCCACTCTCCAACAACCCCCTAGACTGACACTTACTTACACTCGCATTCAAATATTATAAATAAACCTTTTCTTTTTCACTCTCTATCTCTTTGGTTGTAGTCTGTGCTGCTTTACATTTGATTAAATGACGAATCTAGGCTAGAAAGTCAAATATATTCCAGAATGAGAGACTTTACTGAATGTTAATGTGTTATTTTGAATTTATTATTAAATTTAATGAAGCGAACAAATGGACATGCAGTGTCTTACTGACGCAATCTGACTAGAACTTCATCCGTTCGTTCTGAATGTTAGAATCATAAGGACGGCAATGAAAAGACTATTTCCCACAACTTAGCACTTCAGAATATCTTGTAATCCTCAGAATCATCTCTATTGTTTTGTTGCTGAAGTAATGACACATACAAATCTGTGGGCGGGGGTAAAGTATGTATGATGTAAAAGAAGGTGTTAATCTTCTTCGGCAAAGGCAGTCTTTCGTCACACTATGGCGTAATAATGTGACAAACTCCGAAACGAGACGTTTTCTGAGCATAGTATATCAATAAAAGCTGTTTAGACTGACAATAAAGTTTTGGGTTCTGAGTTCTGAAACTCAGAAAAAGGAAATTTTATAATACAATGACCTTGTCAAAAGATCCATGAAAATTGTATTTCTTAATGCATGATCCTTTAAGACATGATATGACAATTTAAGACACATTGTAAAAATTTTGTCTTTTAAAGAAATTCATACTTGTATTCAGAAAGAATGGATGTATTTAATCACATAACATTAAAAAGATTTATGTTACAAAAGATTTTTATTCCAAATAAATGATTTTCCTTTGACGTTTATTTATACTATAAAATATTTAAAAAAAAAAAAAAAACCTATCATGGCTTCCACAAAAATATTAAGCAACACAGCTGTTTTCAACATTACTAATAATTAGAAATGTTCCTTGAGTGACTTCATGATTTACTCAAGGATCATGTTGTGACACTGAAGACTTGAGTAATGATGCTGAAGCTTGCCATCACAGGAATAAATTATCTTAACATACATAAAACACAAAATTTTTTATTTTAAATTATATTAATATTTCACAATGTTGCTGTTTTCACTGTATTTCTGATCAAAGAAATCAAGCCTTGGTGAACATAAGAGACTTATTGGTTCAAATTAATATTTAATCCTATAGACCATTTCACAAGATGTAAACAACACTGGTCCAGAAGCACTTCCTGTTTCAGTGTTTTAACACTACATAAAAGCGGGGATAAAATACAACCAACAGAACATTTAAAACTGAATCAAAAAGTTAAACAAACATCTTTAAAAAGGTTTTCTTTACATGTGAAATAAAGAAAACAGTTACAAACTGAAACAGGAAGTGTTTCTGGACCGGTGTTGTTTACATCTTTTGAAATGGTCTATTCCGCACTCATATCATTGGTGCCAAAATGTTGCCAAGTTGGGCCTCTCAAACAAGCAGATTAGACCATGTGATGCCACGACCAGACAGTATAGAAATTACACACTACATCTTACTAAACTGTTCTTCACCTTTTACTGAAACCATATCTGCACACTGCCGGAGGAGGAGGAGAGCTGATTGGCTGGAACATGTTGAAATACATATGGCTGAAATCCACCCATGTGTATTTACATTGGGTGAGGCATTGTTCCACCTATCTACCGAAACAAAAGCTGCTAAGGTGGCAACAGTATGAATCATCAAAATATCATGGCATACAAACAAACTACTTAGATGTTAATATACCACCTTTCATTAACAAATGCAACTGCTGACAACTTCAACCCAATTTGATGATCTAGGCTACAGCACTGACAGACATATAGAAACATCTCCTCGAACTTGCAACCATTTCAGAAAGCGCTAAAGGCAAATCTGCCTCACCACAAACACATTTAAAGCTCTCTATCAGCACTGAACATCAATAATGTGAAACAACAATTACAAAAACAAAATACATGAAATACTTGATTCTGGTATGGTTGCTCAATCATTCTGTGGTCAAACAAGTAATTTGATATAATAACCACTAAACTGCATAACACACCGTAAAGTCGAAGCTATTTGTTTATTTGTTTGTTTTTTCATTTTTTTTGTGCTAATAAAATGGGGGTTTTACAGTAAAAGTGACATGTGAAGGCCAAGTATGGTAACCCATACTCAGAACCGAGTACACACGTTGGGAGCAGTGAGCAGTAAACCTACACACACTGCAAACCATTGATACACATAAAAAAGCATAAGTTGCTTTTCTTAGTCACTTCCAGTAAGTATTGAGAATCGGATTTCCAGTCTAACTCTCTAATCATCAGGGCACAACTCCCCCTACAAATATCATCAATATATGTCTAATTAAAACTAAGTAATATTATGTCTACCCTACCATAAGGTCCACTGACTGATATCCCAGCTGTGCTTTCAGGTCTTGTATGAGTCGACAGTCTCTTTCTTTTCACATAATGAAACAAAATAACTCAAATCAATATGTAATTTAAATATTTATTTCATAAGTGGCCATGTAATAAGCAGGATAATATACCATACCATATAATATCAGCAGGGCGTTACCACTCCACCCTATTCGGAGTATTACAACAAGACACCTTTCCTTCGCGTTGGGGTCCTGATTACTCCATCTGGTTTATATTGTAATGAGCAGTTGACTGTGCATTATCCTTTAATATGGTGCCTTATAATAAGAATCACATGTATTGCATTTCTGAAGCAATCCTGAGGAATGCAAGGCCAGAGAAACTTCAGTTAGTTATGCACAAAAGGAGGACAAACAGCACACATTGAGAGTGTCACTTCACACTCGGGTGATGATGGTAGTCCTTGAGCAGAACTGAAAGAACTCTGGTTATTCATTCCTTCTCTCCCTTTAGCTCGTGTCCAGTGGGAAACAGCCACTCCTCTCAGAGGGACGTGGGGATGAAGGCTGCCAAGGTCAACTGTGTCCATAAAATCTTGGCAGCAGTATAATGTGACACTTAATCTCATTGACTGTCAGTGGCTAAAGGAGCTCAGATGAAGGCTGCAGCCTGTTAAAATGAACCACTCCACTATCTGCGGTCTTAAAGAATTAGTTATCCCGAAAATCTAAATTTGTCATCGTTTACTCACCTTCATGTTATACAAATGATTTTCTTGCCAAGTCATACAGGTTTGCAACAGCATGAGGGTAAGCGTGTTGAAATTCTTTGTTCTTGTGAGAAATTTTCAATTGTGCGGATTCCTATTTAAATGAGCCGTTTTCGTCTCTCAAAATCCGTATGGTAAATGTGAACACACCTTTTGTCAAAGAGGATATATAAGGTGAAATAAATAAGTGAGACGTAGAAAACTCAAGTAAAGCTCTGAGGTGTGGATCATATTTAATCAGCTGGTTATAAAAATGCTCTTCATAACAGATCATTGGGCACAGCCGCAATTAAAATAGCTTAACTCAAAAACTAAGGCTACGTTCACACTGTCATTCCATATCCGATTATATGTGTATCCGATTGGAATCTGATCTAAAACTGACATCCACATTGTGTATCGCAATTGTTCAGATCTGATTTGTTGTGTACATGTTGCTCTTTCGATTTTTGGGAATATCCGTATTGAATTTATGGCAATGACCTAGTGTTGGCGCAGGTATATGCCAAAAACAACAACAACATCATCAACATGGAGTGGTATTGGAAAACAGATGTTGTCTTAGAGTTAAAACCTAAAGACGAAGTGACTTTGCTGTCAGCTGGTGTCTTATTTTGTCTTATTTTAGAATGCTCTAAATTACAGTTTTTCCCATTCATTTCTATGGGTGCCCATTTTTGACCCAAATACAAGATTGAGGTTTTTTTTTCACCCACTTAACATTGTAGAAATGAGTCAAAAAAAATTGTGTGTTCAGGAGGCAAACTTAGGAAAAGTAGCCAAGTCTTGTACCGCTCAGTTCAAGAGAAGTATTTTTTTTTTTAAATAAATCAAAACTATTTTGCCTACATTTGTCCAGAATACGGTTTTAGGGTTTTGGTTTTGGCTAATGGTAAGTTTTCTGAATTATGTTTTCAGCAACAGCATTTCATGTGGTAGAAAGCATGACAAAGAAGCTTTTGGGAGTATGTCATTTCTGTGCCATTAGTGTCTCCAAACGGAATTGTATTATGTTTGCTTTCAAACAAGCTTTTTCCCACCCCATTTACCATTGGTCAATCAGATAGTCCGGCCCCCAAACTCACACCCTTGGCTGGGCTCATGTTTCTGTGCTGGTCGAGATGTTTTAATGTTTTGATGTTTGTTATGATTTAAAGAACCACAGAACCACAATACTTCCTCTTTTCAGGGGAAACAAACAAACAATCTACAAATGGCTTATTTTAGTGCATTACAAATTACAGTAAAACCGGTCAAATTATTGTAACACTGAAAACATACACTTATCTTAAAGTCAGCATGACAAAAATGCATCTATTTTCTAAATACGTGTTATAGATCTTATTGTGATCAATTCTTCCATGCATGCGTTTGACCTCGTATATTAAAAATTTCATTAACAGATCTTGCTTTACAAATGACTGACTTTTCTCTGGTGCCGTTTGCCTTCTCCAATTGACTGAAAGCTTACATTCAGATCTGCCTCCACCTAATGTCTGATCGTAAAGTCCTTGACTGGCATTTGTTCATTTTCAATAATCATTTCACTATACATCACAATAGGGAAGAAAAGATCTGTTGCTCCTTCAGTTTTGGTCATTGTAAATAATTCAAGCATTTTGATAGCAAATTGAGTGCATGAACGCAATGAATCTCCCTCTCCAACAGTTTACCTCACACACACACAGAGAGAGAGAGATGAAGCCGTATCACTGCCTGTGGCAGCTGCCAATGTTTCTAAAACAACACTGGTTGAGAAGCTGTAAACACTTTTAATCTTTTACCCAATATAGGCAGGTTACAATATAAGCAGTGCTGTTAGAAGGGAAGCCAGTGCAAAGGGGGCAAAATCTGCCATTGTTGTAAGATATGAACATAATACAAAACCAAACACGCCTAAATAAAACATTGGGTCACAATGCAAAGCTCAACAGGCCATGTGTACAAACACTCTGACATGAGTCACCTCGTACCACCTTGTCAGGTTTACAGTGTTATGGAGACGGGGGGTTATATTACAAATCATTCTGATGACAAATCAAGCTCTGGTCTAATGTCTGTAATATCCAAGGGAGCGAACATCTGCATAGAGTCAGACAAGTGCCATTCATGAGCGAAACTAAGCCGATGACAGATCACACACACCTGACAATACATTCGGCTGCTATAGAGCAGATGTCATCTAAACGAGCTGATTCAAATTGGCACGAAGTCCTCCCTCACTCACGAAACATTAGCAATATTGCACTTGTGCTGCACTGAAGATTGATGCGCCAGGTTGACCTGCTCCTGCCCCAACAAAGGACGTCCTTTCGTCCGGGACTCGTGGGACGCTATTAATTAAAATCACTTCACTCCCTTTCATCCTAACTGGTCGTTTCCTCTTTGTCTGCTTTTCTCCTACGTCCTGAAGAGCCCCCCAGTCGTCTCCAGTTTCAGTACTGCGAGTGGGTGCAGTGTGAGCCGTCAGATATTGGCTCACGCTGCAAAGGTCAGCAACACAGAGAACCTGGCTCTTTATCGGGACTCATTTACGATCACTTAGAACAAAGAATCTGTCGAGCAGAAAAAGATCCAGGCCGCTAGACTCTCCGCATTTGAACCCCAGGGTCCACACTGCCAGCATCCACCCTAGTTTCACAATCACTTGACGTCATTCTGTTATAGTAGGCCAGTTCTAGAAAGAGGGATCCGGTGGGAATGGACACTGGCTTGCTGCTGCACACATATGGTGAGAGGTAATGAGAATTAATTCTGAACATACCACTACCAATGCATTTTAGGGGCCTCATACAATTAACAATGCATTTTGGGAACCGTATAGCAACATTGAAGAAAAATGTCCCATTCCTATATAAAAAGCAAAACAATTTCATTGTTTTGAATCCCCCTCAGCACAAATTCTACTGCCCCCACTGGATTTCACTGAAGCAACAGCAGTCTGTGCAGGAGAAATAAATCTCAAGTTTAATGCATTACCAGCAGCAAGAGCAGTGAAGCTTTCAAAATCTAAAGCAAAGAGATTGCTATTATAATATTTCCTCTATATATGAATGCAGTGATACACATTTCAGATCTGAGCTCTTCCAGTCTGCTAGCCTCTACTCAAGTCATCATAGATACATATGAAACATGATAGTACATTCTTATATGACAGTCATTTGCAATATACTGTTAAAGTAGCATTAAAAAGCCATAAAGACATGATTTTGGTTTAACAATATTAAACCTCTTTGGTTTAATATTGTGAGTAGAATTATAATTTAAAATAACTGTTTTCTATTTTAATATATATATATATATATATATATATATATATATATATATATATATATATATATATTTAAAAGTAATTTATTCCTGTTATGGGAAATCTGAGCATTTTCAGCATCATTAATCCAGTCTTCAGCTTCATGTGATCCTTCAGAAATCATTCTAACATGCTGATTTTGCTGCTCAAGAATTTTATTTTATTATTATAAATGTTAAAAATTACGAATATTTTTGTGGAAACCGTAATACAATTTTTCAGGATTCTTTGATGAATACAAACCGAAATGCATGTGTAACAATGTAAAAGTGATAGTTTTAACAATTAATAAATCCTTGCTGAATAAAAGTATTAGCCTAAAGTAGTTTTTGTTGTCGATGATGTAAATGTAATGTTTTACATTATCATATATACATTGTTGGCCAAAAACAGTTTGATCATGAATGCTATGCATTTTGTAATGTGAACTGTTTTATTGTTTACATGCTGAAAAACTATTTAATGGTAGGATTCATTGTTACAGCATAACTCATACAATGTTAAATTACCTTTAATTTAAAGGAAACTTTCCAAAATAAAGCCTTAAAAATTAATATTCGCTAAAGTAAAAGTATACACAATCTCAGACAAGATGGACATGTATGTGTGAAATTAGGCCTCCACTGCACAAGCACCAAGACTGGCACTAAACCCACAGCTGTCACGGCATAGGGTGGAGCCTGAAGTGTGTGTGTGTGTGTGTGTGTGTGTGTAGGGGAGGTCCAAATTGGCAACAGCTCATCTGTGTGCAGTATGTGTTACTGCAGAACACACTCCACCAGGTACAATGAGGGGTGAAAAACACCAATAACAGCAGAAACGAGACCAAACAGGCTAACATCTCAACCAGCCTCAAGATCCGTAAGAACAGCAGATGTAGGCTATTCAGATAGATGGAGATGCACCCCATCCTCTATTTGACAGACTGATTAACCTCGCCTCATAATTCCAGATTCTTTATTTTATAGTGCATAAGCAAAATCTAGACTACCATTAATCGTTTCAGTGTTTTAATATCGAATACAGGGGGGGGGGGGGTTACACAGGGAGCAGCCCTGATATTCAGACATGAAGGCACTGCACAGCTGTCTGAATTTCAGGGCTGTTCCCTGGATTTTCCTCTGTGTATCGCTAGATACTAATGAGCTAATAATACAGAGCCAGTGTGAAACACACAAGCCAATGCTCGTGCTCGGTTCATTAATGTCTTTGTTTCAAAAAGAGGTCGCATGCAGCAGCGAGTATAAATAAAGAGTAAGCGCTTACTGTCGCAAAGCAGCCGACGGTTCTGCGGCTTCTGTTTTGTCCGAAGGAAACGGTAACAATGGAAAAAAGCCGCTGATGTGTTGCGCAAATCCACCGACAGAATCCCAGGTCCTGCAATTAAATTGGGGTTTCGCTGCCCGTGCCGAAAGCTTATATTTGAGGATGAGGATGGTGGTGGTAATGATGATGAGTATGAGACGAGCGAGCCTCCCGTTTCTCTCCCGCTTCCATTCCCGTTCTGAGCTGCGGACCGATGCGCGTTCCTGGCGTCTCCGTTTCCTGTCCAGCCCCGAAATCCATGTGATTGCGCCCTACCCGTTGTGACGTCATGCAAGGCATGGAAATACGACTCACTGGCGCTCTGACACAATGGCTTTCCCATTAAAAAATGCAGCATATATGTAGGCTAATGTGCATTGACATGCTTGCCTTGCATTAGGCCGCATTTTCTATGGGGAATTTTCGGAGCGCAATATATTATTTATCATATTACAAGCAAAACACTAAAGTTGGAAACACTTTAGCTACAATAAGGTTTCATTAGTTAATTAGTTAAATAGGCCGATATTACATGAACTAATAATGAATGCCCTTCTACAAGACAAGGCAAGTTTATTTATATAGCTCATTTCATACACTAGCCTATGGCTATTCAAAGTGCTTTACAGAAAGGAATTAAAATAATCACAAAATAAAAGCAAGGAAAATTAAAACAGTTAGGCCTATTAAAGAAATTTTAAAAAGATGATACAGTTACAAAATCAATTAAAAGACTAAGCTAAAAAGTACAACATAAATGTTAATAAATGTATTAATCGTTGTTAATGTTAATATTTAACAAAGGCTAAACATTGCTAAAGTTCAAAGCTCAAATTTGTTAACAGTTATTGCCCTGTATTTGTTTTAACGTTAACAAAGATTAACAAATACAGAAATAAATGTTTTGCTAATGGTTAGTTTTTGTTAGTAAATACATTAACTAATGTAAACAAATGAAACCTTATAGCAAAGTGTAACCGTAATTTTTTTATGTTTGTAGGCTAATATTTAAATTTATAGTTGAGAGTTAAATAATAAAACTAGACATATTTGAAATTAAATAACCTAGTGAAATTAATAGCAGTGCTACTGTTGCTTAAAAATGAATATCCTATCGTTCAAATTTTTTCTATCAGCATTTTTTTAGTCACTTTAGTTTAGGTTCCAGTTCTCTCACTATTATAGTTGCTTATTAGCATGCAGGATATTGGGTGATTATTTGAACTTTTTTACAGTCTATGATTAGAACTCATAAAAGCACATTTAATGCCTTATTCTGGATGACCATATTTCACATCCCATGGTATACCCAATACCTAAACTTAACAACTACCTTAATAATCAGTCAGTTGTTTATTGAGGCAACAGTCATTAATAATTAGTTAACAGTGAGAAGTAGACCCTAATCAAAAGTGTGACCAATTAAAAAAATAAATAATAATACTTCTACTTCAACAAGGATGCATTTAATTATTAAATGCAACAGTAGAGAAATTTAGAATGTAACAAAAGATTTCTATATCAAATCATTTTTAACACGTTTTGAAATAAGACAATGTATTTTTGATCAAATAAATGCAGCTTTTGTGAGAATAAAAAAATATTTTCAAACACATTTAAAAGTCTTACTGACCTCAAACTTTTGAATGCATATCTTAGTGACATGCCTCTACACACAAGTTTGTAGGTGATGCCACAAGTGGGACGTATAGATAACGATGGGGGATCAAAGGGGTAAGAAATAAGATGAGTATGAAAAAAAACGGCCTGCAGGCTAACCACATCACACAAGTGTGACTCATCAACCTTATGTGAAACTGAGACCACTACAATCTCAGCATGACCATATTCCTGTGGTCTACATTACTGTCTCGATTCTTAGTGAAGATGTATGTGCTCTGCATTCACTAAAGCAACAGAGTGAAGCCATTTTAAAACCGAAAATGCTCAAAATAGAATATATATATATATATATATATATATATATATAGGCCTATATATAAAACGTGCTAGAAAGTGAATTTCACATGCAGCCTCTTAAATTTTAACCAAGAAAGACAGGAAGGTGCTGGAGACACGTGTGTATTCTGCCAGTAAGTGGTTACATCTGTTACTGCAAGTGACTTTCAAATCTGGTTTAAAGAGTTAGTTCTCCCAAAAATGAAAATTATCCCAAAATTTACTTACTCTCAAGCCATCCTAGGTGTCATGACTTTCTTCTTTCAGCCAAACACCATCAGAATGATTTTTTAAAATATCCTCATTTTTCCAAACTTTATATGGGCGTGAATAGTAAATGATTATAGTTTATAAATGTATAAAATTTATACTATAAATATGGATCATTTTCATACACAAATGCACCGCTTTGCTTTAGAAAGCCTTTATTAAACCCTTGAGCTGTATGGATTACTTTTATGAAGGACAGCTACACCTTTTTGGGCTATTTTAGTTACTATATTATCCCTTTATAAAGTTTGGAAGAGCCAGATTTTTTAAAATATTTTTATTATATATATATATATATATATATATATATACATACATATATATATATATATAACTGTGCTTGGCTGAACAAAGAAAGTCCAACCTGATCTCACGGCAATTCATACGAATTTTACGAGGTGCCCAATTCGTACGAATGACCTACCCCTGACCCTGCCCCTAAACCAACTCAGCATTGGGGGTTAGACAAATCTTACGAATTCCTACAAGTGAGGTCGTTCGAATTACTCACTTGTATGAATTGGTATAGCGATGTCATACACCTAGGATGGTTTGAGGGTGACTAAATTATGGGATAATTTTTTGTATCGTTGATAATCAAAGTATGATTTTCCTTAGAAATTTGGTTAAACAGTTAGTAATTACTTACTACTTGGAGATTTTATTTGGACATTACAAACATTACCGATCAGATCTTTTTTAAACAATATGTACATTATTTTAATCAACTTAGAATCAAAACTGGATTCAGAGGTAGAGAAACATGTGCTTGCTCGTAAATGCAGTCAACAGTAGCAGAATGTTACAAAATGCTGATGATAAAATGTACTTGTAACCACAAATGTAAAATGTAACCACAACACTGCAGGCGACACCTCTTCTTTCCTTTTGTTATCGTTCACTTCCTCTGAAATGCTGCACTGCAGACATTGGATTTGTGTGTGAAAGGTGTCACTTGCAGAAGAGTGCCGAGAAGTGTCAATGCAAAAAAAGTGAAGAAAAAATTAATAAACCTCATTATGTAAAAATCCGCAATTGTTTAAATGACTCACTTCATTAATTACCATTTCATCATTTAAAGACCCTACACATGAAGGTTGGAAAATATCTATTCTGAGTTTATTGTGTCAGTTAGTTTTCTTCTTTATCTCCAGGAAGCCTATGGCAGCTCATAGAATCATTTGAGGGAAAAAGATCAAATTTGGCACACAGATAGAGGACAGTCGAAACATTAACCTCTGCAATTTTGGAGTCTCAAATTCAATCCCTCTAACTGAACTAAAGCACCACCAACTGTCTAAATTTCCACTCATGTTTATAATAAACTTTTCTCTGATTCTTGGTTTAAGATGATTCAAATGCATTTTCTGTCATGAAGATGTTCCTGCCATTTTGAATTGTTTGAAAAAACTATTTTTCAAACTGTTCCTTGACGGTTTGTCCCATTTTCCCCAGAATTGGCTCAGATAATCTTAAGACCGCGCTGGCAACATTATTAAAAGATTTTTTGATAGACAAAACCTTTCTTGTATGGCGCATAAACTAATTTGTGGAAGGGTACACCAAAATAGACATGAGGCGCTGTCTCCCCACACTTTATTGTTTTCAGACTAAACTTTCAGTAGCATGACCTGAAGCAACTTGTAGCGTTTTGGCACAGTGCCACCTAGTGGTCAGGAGATATGAAAAATGGCTATCTTTGCTGATAAATAGGCTCTATGCACAGCTCCACTACTTCCTGAACTTCAGCCAGCTCCTTGTTTCCTGTCTGTCATTATTGGGCACATTGATTAATTCAGGTGTGTTTGATTATTGTTGCCGTGACTACTGAGATCAAGCACACCTGAATTAATCAAATTGTCCAATAATGATAGACAGGAAACAAGGAGCTGGCTGAAGTTCAGGAAGTAGTGCAGTTGTGCATAGAGCCTATTTTGAACAGTTTGGAGTGTCTTTTTATTTGCAACGTACCAGTCCAATAGTACCCAATTTTTCCATGTCAGCCATTTTGTTGTTAAATGCGATATTTTATTAAAGCACAAGCATATCGTTATGAAACTTGGTATGTGACCATGACTTGAAGGAAGCAACTCAAAACGTTTAGAGACAATGGTCAAAATGTATAATGAAATAAAAAAAGAAAAATGCTTAAAACTGGTCATGATAGATTCCTCGAGTCATGAGAACAATGATTATGACATTAGGACTAGGAGGAGTTCGAAAAAGTAGGTTTTTAAAGAAAATTCAAAATGGTGGACAGCAACGTGACAGACTAGACTGAGTTTCACCAAATTCCAATCAGATCATCTTCAGACCATGCCAGCAAAAAAAGTTATTAAAAGCTTTTTGATTGACCAAACTGTTCTTGAATAACACATTATTGTTGAAATGATGCCGAACTCATTCTGCGGCTGTAAATATTTTGGCATATTGATACAAAACCTCACTTCACACTGACCACACCAAATCCATTTGATGAGAGCGCCACCTATTGGTCAAAATTTATGAGCAATTAAATCACATTACAAAAAAAATGTATCTATGATTTTTCAACTTTTTGACTAAAATCAAAAATTTCAAATAGCATTTGGTCTGATGCTCCCAGCTATGCTTGAAGAACTATGTCCCACAGCTATGTTTTTTCTTTGTTTCTTCTTTTATGCATAAATATAAAGTGAAATGTGATTCAAATCATGGAAGCATTGTCAATATTCACCTTATACTCATTGTCTTATTACACTATTATCCTTGACCCCATTCAATGTTTAACGTTTGTATGTATGTATATATATATATATATATATATATATATTACTTCAGATTTAATGACTTTTCCTAATTTAATGGGGACAACTCTGTAAACATAAAATCACCCTGGTAATATTTTTTTCTAAGTCGTGAACACATTTTGTAGCTTCGGTGGTCCTTGGGGTCAATTTGACCCCAGGCTCTTTTAGATGTATAAATACAGATAAAACAGAAGAAATGTTAAAATTTAACACACATTTGTTTGGTTGTTTTACTGAGGTCACTATAACATGTTATAATTTGAATTTATAATGTCCATTGTAATTTTACATGTTCAATATCATATTAAAAAAAATGTCCCTCTGTTTTAGGGCTCTAACCAAACAGAACCGTATTGCGAGAACTACTAGTAGTTCACATGACGTGACATAATTCTCAAGAAAACTAATAATTCTTTCCTATGCATTGGGGAGGGAAAAACGTCATTTTTGTGAGAACTTTGATGTTCTTTCATTTTTGCGAGATTGACCCCAAACATATCTCGTGTTACTATCCTTGATAAAATAAATAGTTTTTCTTTCCAAATGTTATAGATTACAAAAATCTATACTTAGAAATATTATAAAACAAATAAAACATCAGATATACTTTTCCAATTTTAGGTCAAATCAGTAAGATTTTATGTTGATTTGTAACTTTGTCCATAGTCGTGCAATGGGTATTCTGGATGTATAAGGGGTTAGGTGGGGTGGGGAGGGGGGTGGTGGGTGGATGTCAACTTAAAAGGTCCTTAAGGTAGTCAACAAAGACATAAATTAACTGTGTCAAACCTTTGTAAAAAAAAAAAAAAAAATCATATTGTGGAGGTTTAAATTACTGGGGTCAAATTGACCCTAGTGGGTAAAAAGTGTTATCAGATTTGAGATTAATAGGAGGGTTAAGAATGAAAGGTAACCATAAGTGAACTTAATTTTTCAGAAAAAAAAAAAAAAAAAAAAAAAAAGATTGTACAAAATTTATGCAGCCATTTAAGAAGCCTGTCAAATGTTTGGCTGCTTTCCTCAGTACTCTATAGTGTTAAAATGTGATGCAGGTAGGACAGCCCCCACCCGCTCTGACTCGTGTATCTGTCTGTAAAGGTTCTGAAGTCATATTTCCCTGTTCTCACGTGCTCGGAGCGGCAGTGCAGAAATGCTTGAGCAGCGGATCATTGCAATGGCTATTCTCCTTACCCTCTTCCATCCTGAACTTACTGAATCCTCCTCAGACTGCTATCTCGACAAAGGTTTGAGAATTCCTGTTGCTTCTTAATTCAGTTGTGCAAGTTGATTTACGTGGTGTGCAGAATGTGTCCTCGTGGATATTCATAACAGAGTGAACTGAGCATCTCCAAAATATGAATCAAAATGAGAGGTTTAATAATATATAGTGCAATTGATATTACAAAATAAAACTTTGCATTAAATCAACAGTGGTGGAACCCGCCGACTCCGCTCCCTGCACACTGCACCACATCCTCAATCTTCATCTTTTTAAAAAATAAAATGTGCATGTATGCTTTTACCTTTCAGGCAGTAAAATACAAATAAAAAGAGTGGATGAAAATGCAACAGCACTTGTGTCCTGCCCTGATCTTGCAGAGGATGAAAATCACATATCCATCAGTCTACACAAGGGACATAGAAAACTGCACTCAACAGATATGAGAAAAAACACTCATCAATCAGATCAGCGGTTTGAGGTGTCCAAACAAAACTCCTCTGTCTCATATAAGATTCTAAGGACTGAAGCCAATGACACAGGACTCTACAGCTGCAAAATCCACAATGACACCATTCGCATGTCTGTAACGTCCCAGACTATTCTGCTCATTAAAGGTAAAACAAGATGCAATGAAATCATTTTAATGGACATTTATGCTTTGATTAGTGACAAAACTCACCTGTCATTGGTCACGTCCCCTGCTTAAACCAACCTATTAAATCCTAAGACCAGCATTGCAGTCAAGCTGTTTTTCGCTTGATTACTTAAAGGGATACTCTACTTTTTTTGGAAATAGGCTCATTTTACAACTCCCTCAGAGTTAAACAGCTGAGTTTTACCAATTTCAAAAACATTCAGTGTGATTTTCTGATATTTAGAAGAATATCAGTAACCAGACAGTTTCTGGTCCGGGACCAGAAACTGTCTGGTTACTGATAGTCTTTTAAATATCAGAAAATCGGCTGAATGGATACGAATACGGTAAAACTCAACTGTTTAACTCTGAGGGAGTTGTAAAATGAGCCTATTTCCAAAAATAAAGTGTAATATCCCTTTAATGCATTGGAGATTATGACATACTGAAATAACTACACTTTTACAGTAGAAAGTGTGAAGTAGGCCTACATTTGGTTAATTCAGTATTATTTATATGATTCCAGATGTTCAGCATCCCACAGAACAACCTTGTCCCACTGAGCATATACCACTGTCACTTTCTATATGCTATGGGATCATCATTTTTTACAACCTGTTCATCACAGTCGTCAGCTGTTACTTCGCCGTGAGTATCTATGTCATTCTGCAACCACACGTTTACCTGCATTTGCAGTTCTTTGCAACAAGAACATGTCCTACATAAATCCAGAACCAATGCTAAAGAGTTCAAATTTGGAGTCTCACAAAATCAAGATTTAAAAATTGCTCGATGCGCTAGCTCTATGAAATTGCTGAAATGCTGTTTTTATTTCAGCGTAAACTGAAACACACCAAGCCACCAGAGAACCCCTACATGAACACAAGACCAGGAGGATTCAGACGACGCTGATGAGCTCAGCATCCAGCAAACATCACCAATGTAGCACTAGCAATATGACATTTCCATCAACTTTTATATTTGTACCTCCAGTCAGCTGAGCAGAACTGCCAGTCAAACAAGAAAGTGTATTTAACAGATCTTGTATCTATTGCTGTATGTTCATTTATGTATATATATTTACTCTGGAACACTATGATGCCCTGACTTTAATGGAAACCTGTGTTTCATTGTATTGTTGCAAACAGCTTTCATTCTAGCATTTAGAATTTGAATTCACTTAAAGAATACAATCAAGATCTTTTGCACAAGACAATAAAAGATTTTTGTTTGTTTTTTGCAACTGCATTACAAATATATATTTTTAGTGTCTTTATCTGTAATTACACTATTGCACTTGTTAGAAATATGCAAACCTGCACTAGCAGCATGTAATATTATATCAGTATAATTTGTTAGTAACGGCAGAGACAGGAAATGACAGGAAAAAAGAGTTGGGTGGTGGGTGGCGGTAACTATTGTTCTGCAAAATGTCTTGTGAGATTCACTGCAGGATCTGTACATTGTGTTTATGTTAACGATAACAATAACCTTTGTAGCCAAAGCCAATCTTAGTTTCACAGAACAGCATGCACGGTATATGTGCACAATGAATGCATTATATCAAATGCTTTCAATTGTAATGTAAGAACAAAGTCGGTAAAACCCCTTAAAAGTGTGAAACTTTGATACAGTAATAAAATCCAGATTAAACGAAATGATATTTCATCACCCTTTCATTTTGTGTCTTTAATGAACAACGCTCCCAAGAGATATTATAAGTTGAATTACATAAAATGCTTTAAATTGTAGGTAAAACAGCCCCAAATTTTGAGCCATAATAAAATTTTGATTAAACTGGATATTTCATCCTTCCATTTTATGTCTTTAATGAAAAGCACTCTCAAGAGACATTATAAATTTCCAACACACATTATAATCTGAAATGATGCAATAATGCAAGTGATCAGCAAATTCAGTATTCTGACCAGTTTAGTGAACTAATTTCGAAAGTGCAGATTCTGCATTCAAGTGTACCGATTTTAATATTTTCCATAAATTCAGAGTCAAATAATATCTTGACCACTTGGCTTTATGATAGGCTGAGAGTCAAACCACACCCTTAACCAAATTTTCCATTTCCACTGCTATTGTATACTGTTTTTGCTCAAGTCTCATTCTGCTCGTTGATTTTTTTTTTCCCCTTGATTACACATATTGTGCAAATTGGCTACATTACTTGCAAAAATTTTGAGCACTTTACGGGCATTTGCAGTCAGCTTGAGGTTTCCTGCCACGTTACTGATGTCACAAAGCTTTCCAGAACTCACTCAAGTATAAAGAGACAGGGGGGATACCTCCACAGTTATTATAACATGCCACAATGATTATCACACTTATTATAGCCGTTATAATATATATCCCCCTGGGATTCGGTAAGTACCTGCTAGGCTTCAAATGTTTGTTGTTGAGTCTTTGCTTTTCAGGCACAGATAGTGTAGATAGTAACAGCTTTACCCCTGTGGGCAGTGTGGCAAAACAGCTTGAATAGTAATGGTACATTTTATGAAAACTTTTTAATAATAATTTATTAGGATCCTATCTACTATCTTTTGTTATTTGACAGTTAAAATGTTGCTATTAGCAAAATTGAAGTGAAGTGGGTCAAACTTTGGCCTATATTTACAACTTCCAACATGATCCGGATGTTCAGCAAGAATTCCTGTTGGAATATAATTCAGTTATTCAGATTAAAACTCTGGTTTTGTACTTCAAAAAAATATGTTAAGTTCAATAATCACCTAAATGAAACAAACAAACAAAAAATAGTAGCCAAAGTATATCTAGTGAGAATTCAGGCATCATTTGAGGTTTCACTCATCTTTTGTTTTGTTTCCAGCTCTACGCGTGTCTCAGCCTTATCGCGTGGAAGGAAAAGAGGGAGAAGTCCCACTCCACTGCTCCTTTAATATAAAGTTATGGCCAGAGGAAATGCAGATATCTCTGTATAAAGGTTTACACGGCCAAGAGAGGATCTGCAGCAGTTTTGTGAACCTCTCTGAGCCCTACTTTACAACAGATGGCATAGTTAACTGCAGAGGGAATATTAGCTCTGGAAGAGTGGATATGATCATCACTGGACTCCGAGGGGAAGACACAGACCTCTATCGCTGTGAGATCGAGATTCTCTTTCCACCTCCATATCTCAGAGGGGTTGGGAACGGCACTGTTGTTTACATACAAGGTTGGTGATAGTCTTGTTTTCAGTCTCTTGCATGTGGTTTTCCCAAGGTTTCACCTTTTTTGTGTACACAGTTGTTGATGTAGAGGTC
This sequence comes from Cyprinella venusta, assembly GCA_038021265.1. Lineage (NCBI taxonomy): Eukaryota > Metazoa > Chordata > Actinopteri > Cypriniformes > Leuciscidae > Cyprinella > Cyprinella venusta. Next base: position 27,712,000 of record CM075867.1, read on the forward strand.
TGTGTCTGTAACGATAAATAATTGTGAATTTTTCTATTAATATTACTAATAGCAATTATTGATGTTGCATTGACAAACAATACTTTTTAGAAGCAAATTTAAGTGTTATAATTTTTTATCCCAATATGGTTTCCAACATGCATTTTAATAGCAAAATGTATATAATGTTCACAGACCAATAGCTATTGTTCATTGTTAAAGCTCTAGAGGGAGCCAGAGAGTAGGTTATAAAAGCGTGAAGCAGGATATGTTGCGGTTACCTGAAGACGGATAGGTGGAAATGGGGCCTCCCCGCACATTCAAATTTACAGCGCTTTGTGCTCCACATTTTGATATATCACCCATGGAAACTTTGAGTTTACGTGTGAATGATGTTTTTCTTTGAAAATGTAGATTTCTTTATGACGAAAGAGTGCTAACGTAAGCTCATAAAGGGAGTGAAAAAAAAACAATCACCAAAGAAGAGAAGGTAGCAGTTATATGCCACTGGCTTCCTGTTTTCAAAAAGTACAAGGCCTCATAAAAATTTAAATGAGAAAAATGATTCACATAGGCCTACATACAGTAAGTTTTCAAGGCAATGAAAGGGGTCTTGGGTGGGGTAGGGTGCCATCCTGAGGGCAACTTCAGTAATCACTGATCTTGTTTTCTAGACACCCCAAACTGTCCTACTGCATCCACCGTGAGCCATAGTCAAAGCCAGAGGAAGTCATCCGAGTGGGAAGCTGTCAAAAACGACGTGGGACCACTTCCACTCCTATATGCCATTCTAATTATCACTTCCTGCAGCTTTATTCTACAGGTGAGAAATATGTCTATTCTAATGATTTTATTTAAAAAAACTTGGCAAATTTAGATTTTGAAAACAATGTGAATATATGTCACTAAGATGTCACTAATTTCTAACACAGATGATCGTCTGCAAATGGAGGGCTTCTTCATCAATGGCACCTATGCTTTCCCAAAAAGAGAGCTATATGAAATTTTAGGGAATCTCCCCGTTTGCATGTACTCACATGTCGTATTCTCACTTGCATGTACCTGCATGTCATTTTCTCCTGCATGTATTTACATGTAATATTCTTATTTTCCTGCATGTATTGACATGTACTCACTGAGTTTTACAATTGCATGTACTCACATGTATTCTCACCTGCATGTATTCACATGTACATAACATTTTGATCATTTTCCTTTTTTGCTCTGTTTTCTTACAGTATTATTAATTAAATAATAAATATATGTTTTAAAACTAAAATTATGTTTTATCAACTGTTTTTTATGTTAAATAATAGGAATTAATAAAGAATCATTTTTTTTATGTATATGGTGTCATAATTTGTTTTCTAAAAGAATACTTTGTGGTTATGAAATGTGGTTAATTATAAAAAAAAGTCCACACATGACTTTTAAAATTGATATTTTTCAAGAATTCAAGAATTTGAATAATATGAGCTGGTTGTATAAGTGTGCACACCCTTATAAGGCTTGTAACTCTGTTTGGTATTAACCAAATGCATTGAAACCCCTACTGAAAAAGCAATTATAATCCTCAAGTCGCTATATGACATAGCATGATATGACATGAGTCTTACTCAAAAAGACTGGCTGCTATATCAAAAGCAAAAGGTGCTTCAACTGAGTTTTAGTAGGGTGATGTGTACATTTATGCAACCAGGTTAATGTAAGTCTTTTTGTTTTTTCTTATCTTGAATTTTTTGGGTTTCAATATTACATCAGAGGTCAGGAAACCTTATTTGGTAAGCGTAATAAGTAATGCAACAAATAGTAATGGCTTTTTATATGTAAAAACAAGTTGAACATATGTCCGCCGTCAGTATCAATTTTCTTTATTTTGTAAGTCGCCAAGGCATGAAGAAGAAAAATGTGACAAAGTCATCACAAATGTGTCACAGTTCTGTGAACCTACACTATCAATCACATAAACAGGACATGAGTACTTGATAACATGCTGTGCTTTCAGATTTGAAAGTGCTTCAACAGGATGTGGAAATGAAAATAGATCGATTTACAAAAAATCTAAATAGCGAACACCAATCACCACAACTAGGACATTAACATCCTTCATTTATTTGACTTATTAGTAGTGAAGAAAATAAAACCTATTGAAATTATCTAGGACAGTTCGTAGCTTGCATGGCAGTTACTGATAAGGTCATATGATCATGCAGTCATAAAACATTAAAAACAAGCAGGGCGATAACGTAACCCATAAAAAAAAAACTCATCTGCTCTATTAAAAATAATTTATAAATACTCAAAACAGCAGCATTACAAGATGACAATATAGATATCACTATAAGATATATAAACTTGATATGCCCTTTCGTCCATAAGTCCTCACTGTGGAGTTGCCAGTTTTGGTGGTCTTTCCAGCTCTTAATCCTGAATGTACTCTTGGATGGTTAGATACATGATGGGCTAATGTCTAAAAATAACTTAAAGCTATGTCATTTTTTCGCCGCTAGGGGTTACTAACCTCTGAAAATAACAAAGGCGTAGGTTGATGACACAAAATTCCAGCGGAATTATGGAACTTGTCATTAAGCTGATAGATCTAATAATGTATGCATTGCATTAGTGAATACACTGATGTTTTTAACATGACTGTGGTATGAAGCAGGGCACGATTGCTAATGAGAGACAGAATAAGGTTAGAATAACATACTAATCATATTCATTTAATCATGTTGAGCTATACAACATTGATTCATTTTATGTACATTTGCTCACCTGTCTAATAAAGTACATTCAAGAGCTCTGTCAAGTCAAAGTTCTTGGCATCTCGAAAACACCACTCTGAAATTAATCCATTAGTTCTCCTTTTGTACCAAAGTCCCAATGGTCCAAAATGTTTGAACTAAACAACAACAACAACAGCGTGAATATGCCGCTAGATGTAACGCTGTTGTCATCTGTCACCATGGTAACTATAGCAGTATGGGATAATGTGGATATTATGCCATTGGCAGGCGACAAGTGAACAGGGAGTCCGGGACGGCCCACTAATTAAAATTGGAATTTCTCTGAAATTAAAAATCTTTGGGAACTTTTAAGACATTGTAAGTACACAACTGCAGGAAATATATCAAACTGTGCAAGTGATTTGGGGATATTTTATAACCAAATTCTTAAATATTGTCCCTTTAAGGTCATTCAAATATATACAGTATTATGCCTGCATACCCTGTATCTATCATTACCATGCTTGTGAATATGGAGTATATTTGGGCATTTAAAAAAAAAAATAAATGATGGTAAATTGGAGCAATTCAATTGGACGAGACTCAACCTGGCACTTCATACACACATTATAAAAACGCTAGTTATTTCCAGCATTTCATGCTAGTTAGTTTGTGTTATTTACAGACTAAAAATGGATCGATTTCTTGTTAGACAAAGTCGCATACACTTGTGAGTCAACATCCTCAACCATGAACACTATTAAGAGGAGAAAACGCCTTACCAATGAACATCTTGCATCCCTCACAAGGATTGCAACAACAAGCTAATACAACATGAATAAGGTCAAGGAAATGCATGCATGCTTCCGTTCATCAAAGCATTAAGGTAATCCTGCTTTTTTTTTCTTTTTTTTTTTGCTAAGGGAAATCATCATGTCGCAGTTACAAATTAGACTGTAAATAATAAACAATAAAGAAAAATTAGCTGAACATTTGATCCTGACATGTGAACAATATAGAGTATATACAGATCTATATAGCCCATTTCATATTCAACTAAAATGTCTAAGCATTTTAAAAGTGGATCAAGATTACTTTATTGCTCATTTAGTGGGATATGGGTTTTTCCTAACATGGTTGCGCATCAAACATTTTCCTTTCAACAACTTCACATTACAAGAAAGCTGCCCACTCATTTCCTCACTCACATAGCCTACGTGCTTCTTGGCTGGGACACCCTAAACAAGAAGTAAAAACTCAATCACTTTTTTTAAATAATATCCCACAATATGATTCATTTCACAATAATGAATCTTCAATGTGTGTGTATGTTGCCATCTTCCCTCATTAATTAATAAACTTATTGCACTACCACAAGAGACAAATATGATGTTTGTGGGTGATATTGATCACCTACCCACATACTTCCTGTGTTTTCTCACTCCAGTAAAAACAAACTGAAGAGACTCGGCCACCATCACATTGTCAAACTGAAGTGGAACGTTAACATGCCTGACAGGTTTACTTTGCTCACTCTCACCTTTTCTCTGATCCTTCACAATGGTAAGAGGCTAACCTTTCTCATTACTGTGTACATTCATATCAAACTTGCTGGAAGAAATACCAATAGTTATGACTTAAATTCCAAAATGCTTGGTTATGGAACACGTATTACTTGGGCAATGCTGGTTTCTTTCTGGCACAGTACCTATTATTGTGGGTAAAGCACTAAAACCAGCATGAAATTAGACAATATACTGGTATCCAGCAATAAGTTAGTTTTAACTGGCCATTTTTTAGTAATTTAAGCTCGTCATTTATTAGTTTAAGTCAACAGGTGTAATGTATGTTCACTTTGTTTCTATTTGACAATGTTTTCTGCTTAGAGTTCACTTGTTTGTTCCAATAGTTGCTGATTTCACCTGTTGTTTAATTGTTATTCTCATTCATTACTCCCCATGTATTTAAAGGGATAGTTCACCCCCCAAAAAAGTGTCAATTTACTCACCCTCAAGTTTTTTCAAACCTGTATGAATTTCATTCTTCTGGTAAACACAAAAGATGACATTTTGAAGAATATAAGCAGTTGATGGACCCCATTGACTTCCATAGTATGGAAAAAAGTACCATGGAAGTCAATGGGCTCCATCAACTGTTTGGTTACCTTTCGTTTTTCAAAATATATTATTTTGTGTTCAGCAGAAGAATGAAATTCATCCAGTAAATGATAACAAAATGTTGATATTTTGGGGGGTGAACTATTCCTTTAAGCCCTTAGTTCTCCTTAATTCTTTGTCCTGTATCGTTTATGGAAGCGTGTTGTTACACTCCATAAATTTTTGTGTACTCATTCGTGTTTTCTTTTATAATAAAGTGTTTCTTTTGGATTATACGCCGTTGAGCGATTTATACAGCCACATTGTGCGACAACAGGAATATATAGGTGTATAGAAATAAAATTTGCATTTACTCTTGTTTGGTAGTCAGGACTTTTACATAACCAGATTTAACCAATGTTCTGGTTTCTGGAGATCTGAATAGGACATCTGTCGTTTGCCTGTTTTCATTTAGAATCATTTAAAGACCTTATTCTAAATATCCACCATCGCTGAATATTAATTTATACCAGCACAATGAAGCAAATTTTGGGTTATATTAGATTTGAAATGTGTGCAGGTTGTCATGTTGTATCCAATTGAAATGACATGAATGAGAAATTAGTGTTTTTTAAGAAGAGAATAGCAGCAAAATAATGTGCATGTAAATTAGTTATACGTGAATATTCCCAAAATGTAAATTGATTTTAATTGAAAAATTATGTGCATAAGCAGTCAACATCAAATAGTTTTCTCAAAGTAAAAACATTTGAACTATGAATGAATAAATAAAATATCTTTTTTTTTTTTTTTTAGTTTCTTCTAGTTGTAAAGTGAGTCAACCTCTCAACCAAACACTCAATGACGATGGCTCAGTCAGTGTCACGTGCATGTTTTATGGAGATGACAATTTTGGACTGGAAGCCAAGCTGAAAATGAACGATAAAATTGTTTGTGAGATTTACCAAATGGGCCAAGAACATGACAAATGTAAATGGCAGCACAATGAAAACACATTCACGTTCACCTTGAAGAATCCTGGGGACCTACACAAAAATGAATTTTCCTGTAAGATAACCAAAATAATTCCATTACCAATCCAAAGTTTCGAAGGGCCGAAAACAAAGCTTTTCCGAGGTAAGTTCACCCTATTTGAACAACACAGTACAGTTATGTATTTATTCTTAGAAATTGTATATTTAACTGGATGTAAAAAATGTCATTTTTTTTTCACAAACAGCCATTAAATAAATGATTTTTATTTTAAGGTCACAATAACCCTCCATCAAACTGCAGCTGTTCATGCCATAACAACACACAGAACCAGGAACAAACAGTTAAAGTCAAGCCCTCATACATGTATACCCTTCTAATCGGTGGTCTGGTCATAGTGTTGGCGATTCTCTGTCTCTACAGCCTTATTCTCACCGCATTCTTCATAAGATTGAGGGTAAACTTACACACTTTTTATTTTATGTTTGTACTTGTGTTGTTTTATTAGTGTCTTTACTAATGAATATCTTGTTTCAGTGTCTGTTTACATACCTTGCTACATTCATTTATTTAAACTAGAAGGAGAGGCTGTGCTATATTTTGAATATAGTATAGAGTTCTAAACACATTATTAATGTTACATATGTGTTGCTAAGACATATTACAAAGTCTGTGAACCGTTAAACAGTTTTTAACTATTGCACTTTTACGGATTGTTTGGGCGGGGCTAAAACAGGGCTCGACGACGAAATTGAGCCCAAGAGCTCGTGGACACCCCCCTATTTGATGACGCACAGAGTCTAATCTCTCCCCATAACACTCCGCGAACACATTCGCATTCACCGCTCAATCGCGAGTGACTGTCAGTACTATTAGTTACTACAGCTGAGCCTACAGTTTTCTAGCTAGCTATGCCTTCGACACGGACTTGCATAGGCTACTACCTAGATGCGATCATGTACAAAACAGATCGGTATCTTCATTTAAATTCCCTTAAAAACGACCACATCAAGAAAAGGATTTTAGAGAGCCAACCTTCCTTGATTAAGAAGAGCTGAGGATCACCGCCAACACCCGTCTCTGTAGTGATCATTTTACACAGGATAGTTTCTAACTTTCCTCAGAGACAACTGGGATTCACTGATAATCCACTGTTACTAGTGAACGGGGCCGAAACGACTATCTCCCGCCTCAGCTTTCATCCTCCCGTCGCGAAAGCAGTAACGTTATCAGCTAATATCACCGTCGACAGCTTTCCCGCTAGTGGGCGTGGTTTCAGCAAAGCCAGTGGACACGCCCCCAGCGTAAGAGAACAGAGATAACTGCTCATTTTTTCAAGATAGCTTATTTTATGTACTTGCCACAAAAGCCGCCGCAGCACAAGCCCTGGGAAGATGCATGGCCACCTTTTGTGTACCTAAGAGCCACTTGTGTCTAACGCTCTCCGACATAGGGGATTCTGAACGCGCCGCTTTTCTCAACGCGCCCATCTCACCAACCGGCCTCGTCGGATCTGCGGTCACAGGCATCGTCGACCGTTTCTCCGAGGTACAGGATGCCTCCCAGGCCATGAACATGTTTCTGCCCCGCCGCGCTAGCTCTGCTGCAGGCCGTTCTCGCGAGCCTCCAGCCAGAACCCCGCCCCAGCGCCCACCTCAGCAGGCTCAACCATCCCAGCGCAGACAGGGCGGCCGCCCTCGCTCTGACAGCCGCCTCCCCGGGGGCCTCGACCAATGATCACGCTGAAGCCTGATCAGCAGAAGTCTGCCTAGCACAGCTGAGGAAAAAGTCGGCTTTCTCCCGCCACGGCCGGACCGCCGTCGAAGCTTCGCCCTCTGCTATTCCCCGTTGTTTCGCCGACTACAGTAGTGTTCACCGCCACAAACAAGCCGGTCTCCCTGCCCCCTTGCGAGCGACAAAAAGCCGTTTTTACGGCTAACGTTACCCAGAGAGATCGCAGAAGGAGCAAAAATGCCTCATGTGTAAAATGTGCCCACAAGCATTATGTTCACTCGTACACACAACAAGCACCATATGCCCCGTGTCTCTCACAGAGCCCATTCACACAGAACGGCCACAGCCTTGTATCAGTGAACATAAGCACGCCCACGAGCCCATGCGCGTGTCCCCTCTCTGCTCGCTCTGTCTCACGGCCCATAAAACTCCTCTCTGAGTGCAAGTCCCATTGCCACACACAATATAAGCGTGCCCACACCCCGTGTCCAGCCCGCTATGTGCAGCAATCAGGGCAGTATAGCCATTCAGCCGCGTGCTTCAAAGCGTGGGAAGCTATTCCAGGCATTTCCCCGTGTGTTCTAAGCATTTTAAAAGACGGCTACCTGTTACAGTTTCGTCGCCGAATCCACTGTCAGCCTGGTGGCTATCAGCACGCTCCGTTCAAATATAGCGAAGCTGTTGCAAAAAGGCGCAGTAGAGAGAGTCCCGCCATCGATGACCGAGTCGGGGTTTTACGCCGTTCTCCCGTTCGGCCTATCCCTAGCACCCCGTACCTTCACGAAGTGCATGGATACAGCGCTCGCCCCCCTGCGGAGTCAGGGCTGCGCATATTAAATTATCTGGACGACTAGCTGATCTTGGCAAAATCTCAAACGGAGCTTCTGTCGCACCGCGCAGTTCTCCTCAACCATCTGAAAGCGCTGGGTCTCTCTGTCAACTGGACAAAAAGCTCTCTCCAACCCATTCAAACTATTTCCTTCCTGGGAATAGATTCGAACTCGGTCGCTATGACGGCTCGCTTGTCTACACAGCGCGCGCGCCATGTTCAGCGTCTAGCCGCATCTTTTCGGATGGGTACCCTCACGCCTCTGAAATCTTTTCAGAGGATGCTGGGTTACATGGCCTCACCCTCCGCTGTGCTTCAGTTGAGACTTCTGCATATGCGCCCGCTCCAGCTCTGGTTAAAGAGCCGTGTATCTCACCGTGCGTGGATTACAGGCCGCCAGCTTATCAAGGTTACGCCGACATGCGTCTCTGCACTGCAGCCAAGGACAGTAACCGACTGGTTACAGCGGTGTGTCACCATGGGGACCTTCTCCCGCCGAAAAGTCATCTCGACGGACGCATCCAATACGGGTTGGGGTGCGGTCTAAGAGGGCTCACCGGCCTTCGGCCAGTGGTCGACTCAGGAGAGCTCCCTACATGTAAACTGTCTGGAAATACTCGCGGTCGATAACGCGCTCTCGCGCTTCCTCCCGCGCATTCATGGTCACCACGTCCTGATCCGCTCGGACAACATAGCCGTGGTCTCCTACAACAACCGTCAGGGCGGGGTCAGGTCCAAGAATCTCTTCCATCAGACACACCGCATCCTAGTTTGGTCCCAGAGTCACCTGCTCTCGCTCAGAGCGACGCACGTACCGGGCCACCTGAACGACGGCCCAGACATACTGTCCAGGAACCTCGTCTCCCCGGGAGAGTGTTCCCTGCACACTCAAACAGTTCAAACACTGTGGCGCCTATTCGGCAGAGCGGAGATAGAACTCTTCGCGTCAAAAGAGAACGATCACTGCCCGATATTCTTCTCGAAGAGCGAGGACGCGTTAGCCCAAGACTGGCCCCGCCGCCCGCTCTATGCCTTCCCTCCGATCTCTCTACTACCGCAGGTTGTTCAGAGGATCAGGGACACACGCCACCCGGTGCTTCTCATAGCCCCACGCTGGAAGAATCAGATTTGGTTCCCGGAGCTCACGCAGCTGTCACAGACAGCCCCGTGGCCCATTCCAATCAGAGCAGATCTCCTCTCTCAAGCTCGCGGCACGATCTGGCATCCCCATCCTCAGCGCTGGGCGCTTCACGCATAGGTGACCAACGACTACTCGTCGATTTGCCAGAGGGAGTTCACTTGCTTTTGGCTTGCTTAGTCGGGATTATTTAATATTAAACAATATTATCGATCTGTGTTGTACTACTTTCATGTTATCACTGTGAAGCTGCTTTGATACAATCTGTATTGTGAAAAGCGCTATATAAATAAATGTGACTTGACTTGACTTAAACACGACCAAACACGCCAGAGCGGCTTCTACTTCGTAGAATGCGGCAAAATGGTCTGTGTTCTCTAAATGGTGCAGCGACAAAATTTGGACCCACGGTCGCGCGAGGTCTCGTCTTTGCTCGTGTTCCTTCAGGAAATGCTGGATAAGTGCAGGTCCCCATCCACGCTCAAGGTCTACGTGGCAGCCGTCGTGGCGTTCGCTGAACCCTACGCGCCCAGTCGCTGGGCAAAGACGAGCTTGTCATCCGCTTCCCCAGGGGAGCCAGAAAGATGAACCCCCCTCGCCCCCCCTTCGGTTCCGGTCTGGGATCTTTCCATAGTCCTCGAGGCTATGAAAGCCCCGTTCGAACCACTCGAGTCCGTGGACCTTATCTCTCACTTAAAACCGTTTTTCTGATTGCCTTGGCCTCAGTAAAACGTGTGGGGGACATTCACGCGCTATCGTCTAGCGCCGCGTGCCTTGAGTTTGGACCCAATGACTCGGTTGTCATTCTCAAACCTAGACATGGCTATGTTCCAAAAGCGATTGGTACCCCTTTTAGGGCTCAGATTATTTCCCTATCGGCTCTGTCCTCATCCGATAGCTAACGTGACGCCAATCTCCTTTGCCCGGTGCGGGCTCTGAGATTGTACACCACACGCGCTGCCGCGTTGAGACGCTTGGAGCAGCTGTTTGTGTCGTTCGGCGGCCGCACCAAGGGTCTGGCCGCCTCAAAACAGACACATTCTAGTGGACGCTATTGCCTCTGCTTACGCATCTAAAAGCCTGCCTTGCCCTCTGGGCGTCAGGGCTCACTCCACCAGAGGCATGGCCTCATCGTGGGCATGGTCCTGCGGAATTTCCATTCACGACATTTGTATGGCCGCGGGATGGGCCTCCCAGTCCACCTTTGTCAGATTTTATAACATGGAAGTTCCCGCCTGGCAGGCGAAATTACTAGCTGTCTAGTATGCCTACAGCTCTCCAAAAAAGAAGCTGCATTATTAGGAGTGCTCACACAACCGATTCGCCCCTTGTGTTCCCCCTATGTGCTTATGTATTCAGTAGGGGTCCAATCTTCAACTGGCTGGCAGTCACCTGCCAGTGGCACCTCCTGCCAGCCAGTTGAAGATTAGTCTCGCGTAGCCAGAGCTTCAGACTGACGGCTGAAGGTCTGGAATTCATAGCAGCTTTCTTTGGCCAAGGCCCGCCCATAAGGCCGTTTGACCGACATGTCAAACAACCAATTACAGTTCGTTTCGTTCAGCGTCACGTTTCGGGGCGTGGAAATGTCTCCACAACAACAGGCCGGCGTGCAACAAGTCAGCAGCAGTCACCGGAGCGCCTTATACTGTATATGGATCAATTGGTTAGCGTTATTAATTTCGCCCACGAACTCGCGCTCATGTCCATCTTATGCCCGCTTTGTCACACGGCCAGTTCAACCTCGTATAAATCAGGAAATGTGTGTAAATCACGTACCCGCTCACGAGTGCTCACTCTTAACAGACACACAGCGCTGCTCGCGCGTCACAGAATGTAGCGCTCCCCATTCATCGGGTCGTCTCATTCAAAACAGCCTGCTGTTGCTGTAATTGAGCCGCCGCACATTGAATACTCACATGAGTCAGGCTGCGAATGTAAGTTACGTCCCCGCCCCAGCGCGCTCACGCCTACTAAATAAACGCCTCACCTCCGGCGCCGTGCACTCGCTACATTCCCTGTAGCCTTTAGCACATCTAGTGGATGCATAACGCAAACCCAGTCAGTATGCCCTATATATGAATACTGAATCGGCCAGCTGCGATGTCAGCGTCTTGTTTCATGTTTGCCCACAAACGCGGTTGATATCCCCTTCTTAGTTAGGTACTTCACTTGATCTTCCATAATAGATAGGAGGGGACATACAACTACGTTTAGCTGATCTTGATAAATGCTCATTGTCACTCATATAAACACAACAGTTTTTCTTCCGCAATCACACGCCTGCGCTTTGTTTCCCGGCGGACCGAAAATAAACGCGACACTGACGCCCCCCGGAAATCCGAAAAATTCAACCAATCAGATAACGACTTCGACATTCCTGAAGTGTTTCCAGTTAAGTGCACCATATGCATCAGACGTTTAGCCAACGTTCCGTGGGCGTGACGTCTGAGGCTGAGACTAGTTGAAGATTGAACCCCCACTCTATGTATTACACTATAACGGCTCGCTTTGCTGGCCGCCTCTTCTCTCGTTCCACCTTAAGAATCCCCTGGTTCCCCCCTTAGATGCTTAGTGAATACTTAGCGCGCAAGGCGTTGGTCAGGTGTTCCCGAAGCGTAAGCTAACTTACGCAATATTAGATAACCCCTCGTAAGAGAGCGAATCGGTCACCTAACGTTATTTTGGTTCTTTCTAAATGAAGGAACGAATATTGCGTTCTCTGCCGCGCTTAATCTATTATAGCGCTTGACGCTGAAAGAAATCGTTTAACAGCCTTAGGAGAGCCATTTTATACACTCAAGCCACGCCCATTTTGATGGGCTTTGACGTAATGAGTGAGCGTCCTGCCGCTCATTTGCGCGCGGGTTTAGCGCCGCTCTCCCATAGGCTTGTGCACTTCTCTCTGAACGAACCAATGAGCTGCTAGTTAGCCCGCTCATGCTCTGCCTCAGAGGAACTGCGTTGACAATGATTATAAAATTATGGAATCATTTTTTTGGCTTCAACTTCTCAGCAAAGATGAATCTTTCCCGTAGCGTAAACTAGCTTACGCAATACTCGTTCCCTCATCTAGAGAGAACCGAGGTTACGTTAGGTAATCGATTCGTTATACTGATTAATAGCACAAATGTATTTATTGCCATTATTGTAATGCATTATCATATAGCGCAATTAGTTTTAGCATTTACTGCACTTTGTTATTCTTTGTTATTCATAGTCTCGCAAATTCAAAGAAAACCCCATTGCAAAATATGGCGGACAATAGAAAAGAGTTAATTAACCTAGATTTTTAAAATGTTCTTCACACTAAGAATTTTTTTTTTCAAAATGTTTTTTGTTTTATGGTATCACTGCAAAGCCCCCTTTAGAAATCTTTATTTTTAAGAGTGTACTACATTAAGAAAATGAACAAATTTAAGCTATATAAATGGCATCCTTTCACTAGAACATCTTCTGCCCTCTGTTGTTACCTGTGTTTTTTTGTTTTGTCCTTTGTGTGCAGGCATCACTTAAGATTTAATAAACCTGTCAAATTAGTATATTTTTCAAATCAATTTCAATTCTTTGAGATAAAAATGAATTAAACCGTAATGCAACTGTGCAATTATATTGCAATGCAATACAGGTATAAAATATTTGTTATTCTAACCTTAATACAATTGTGCTGTTTTTTGTCTTCCAGGTTGCAAGGCCTGAGCCTTCTGACATTCTGACCTATGTGCCAATGCAGGTAAGGGCATTCTTCTGCCATGCCAATGTGACAGTGTGCCAGTAATGCACAACAGTTTGGCGCAACAATACTTCAACTACAAATGATTTTACTATGTTTCAGAGGAATATAAAACGCCGTGATCCAGACGACACGGAATACGTGGACATGCGTGAAGTGCAGAAACGGGGAGGATCCCACAGAGATATGAACCACAACTCTCATATGATGACTGCCTGAATCCATTTCTAGTGGAATCAGTGAGCTCACGCTTTAACTGCTCTAGGACGCACCGCTGGATTGAACACAATTAAGCTACACTAAAGAACATCGTAGGACAAAACGATTGCCTTTTTATACTCAACAAAACAGACTTTCCTAAATGCCTGAATCTGCATATTGCTGCAGCGCTTCATTCAACCGCTCCCATTACACTGTCTTGTTCTCTGTTGCAGATGGTTTCATCTGCTGGCTAGTAAAACCTCATGCTGAATTGTAGCTATGCCAAGCAAAAGGTATATGAACTACTGTATAAAGTTTCTAGCTTGGGCATTTTTATTATTATTTTGATCCCATGGACCAATAATCAATGATATTTTCAATTTTGATCAAGTCAAGAAAATGCTGATTTTTTCTTTTTTTTCAAACTGATTTCAGGAGACCATTACTTTTAAATATATGTACAGAGATTATATTGAACGATGAATTCAATTTGATGAATATTTGGTGATGTAAATTAAGAAAATTAAAGGAAGATGAGAGCTTATCCTAAATGTGTTCTGTGTACAGTATCTACGTATATGCATTAATTAGCTACATCTATTTAGGAGGGAAATGACTGCTGTACCAATATTAACACAATGTCATTCATATTCTGTCAGGACCACTATCGTCAAATAAGATATGGTTCTGTTCTGGGCAAGAACTCCCGGCGCATCCGTGCAGCCTAGCATGGATAAGAGGAGAGCAGCAATAACCCCCCTTAGGGTAAACAGAACAGAACCAACATGAATGTATTGCAGATATCCTTCATTCAAGATTTTAAAATACAACAATATTCGAGAATTTATTCTGATTCAAAGGGGAATCAAATGCCAAATGCTGACTGGGCAAGAGGAGGAGCTGGGGATTGGCTCCTGGGAAACGTGATAACTGCTGATAATACTGAAGGAGCTTAGGCCTATATGATTGCTGTGGCGTTGTATTCCTAGGTAGACGTAAGAGTCAGCTGATGAGAGTTTGACTAATGTGACCTGCCAGAACTGATGCTATGTTTAATTTGTACTGTACTTTGAATAATTTGTGTTTACTCTTCAAATGACTACAATTTGTTTCAAACTATAAAGGGATATTCACCCAAAAATCAACATTTTGTCATCATTTACTCACCCTCAAGTTGTTCAAAACCTGTATTTCTGTAGAACACACACTATATATATATGTCGGTAATCAAACAGTTGACAGCATCCATTGAAGTCAATGAGCATATTAATGTCAATGGCTAACGTCAACTGTCTGGTTACCAACAATATCTTATTTTCTTATTTTGTGTTCAACTCATTCAGATTTGGAAGAACATGAGGATGAGTAAATGAAGAGTTCAGATTCAAAAGCCTCTAAGTGCCATTTGAAATTTTCTTCTAAAATGACCATTTTTATCAAGCTTGTATATTTAAGTTCAGTAATTTCACTTAAATGACAATTAATAGGTAATCTCCATTGCCATTTAAGTGAAATTACTGAACTTAAATATACAAGCTCGATAAAAATGATCATTTTAGAAGAAAATTTCAAATGGCATTTAGAGGCTTTTGCATCTGAACTCTTCAAATGATGTCAACATTTTCCTTTTTGGGTGAACAATACCTTTAAAAGACAGAAACAACTACCCACAAATAGACACATCCAAAGTCACAATATGAGCATGTCTAGTCATAACTCCTAAAAGTGAGAGAAAAACAGATAGCATGCCTCTGAACCAACATACAGTCTTTTATGTATAGACAAAGACTGTATTGACAATACTAACTAAATTTGGCAGTACCATCAAACATTTGACACTCTGTGGAACAAACTCAGAGTTACCCCTAAAAAAAGACAATAACATTTTTGCCTATGCCACTTTCGCTTCTGACTCTGCATAATTTCCACATCATGCAGAAGCTATATCCTATGGACCAAGCAAGTTTGTTGACACAAATTAACAACATCATTCAACCTCAAACCACATCCACTCTCTTCATGTAAACACACATATCTTTCAATCTGCTCTTTCTATCCGTTTTTGAGGACTGAAGATGCATTTAAATAATAACAATAAATAATAAAAATAAAAAATAAAAATAAAAATCACCCACACAGTTCTTAATTGACTAAATTGTAAAAAATCATTTTCTATTATTTTAGCAAACAATAATTCTCTTTCTAGTTTAACAGTGTTACAAGAAATCATAACTATTTGCAATAGAAGTAATGTAAATGGTTTATACTAAAGTGGTCTACTTCAAAGTAAATTAACTAAGCCTCATTTGACATGTCACATGTTCCCACCCCAAAGTCACTTAGATTAAAAATAGATTAATATCTCAGGAGGCAGAAAGTAAAGCTAACAATGGATTCGGACGTACCTTCTCGCCTTCCTACCTTTCGAATGCATCCACGCAGCCACCATTTCAGAGCAGTATTCAGGCATATCCCATCATGCATCATGTTCAGAAACTCATGCAGGTTTCCTGAAATCATGAGATGTCAAGAAAAACATTCCACTGTAAGTTAAATTAGATTTGTATAAATATATTTAGATTTACAACTGCTTTTTATAATTAGAAGCACCACAATTTATTGTGTCGTCTGTTACCATATAGGGACTAATGAACTAAAATTAGGAAGTTTATTTTAAGATGCAAAGTATTCATCTAAATAAAGCTCTTTAAACACTTGCATTTTTGCAACATAAGTGTGAATTATTGGGTTCTAAAGGTTCTACTCACACTTGCGGTCTTCCGAATACAGGAAATGCTTAATGTAAGTAAGTGGTCAAGTGATAGGGTATTTACTAGGGCTGTGAATCTTTGGGTAGACAGCGAATTGTCTTGATTCACGAATCATAGGTTTTTCGATTTGATTCAAGAGTGATTTTTGCAAATTCAGAATCATTCCATTTGAGACCATTCACATTAAAATTCGATGTGATTTCAGTTCGATTCTGCATTGCATTCATATGATAACACAGCGGCCTTCAGAGGGACTGGGGGCAAAACAATTAATTTTGTCCTAAATGTTAGTTCATGATAGTTCTTAGTGTTGCTAGCTATTATTATTAACTTTATTTTAATAGCCTATAATTATTATCATCATTTTTAATTTACATAAGCCAAAAGGCTGTTTGTTCATGCTAAATATTGTGTAGGATGGTGTTAATGGCTACACAACCTGTTCCAGGTAGGCCTACGTTAAAAACGAGAGACTATATAATCAACGTTTCCTTAATCCTAAATTAACTTTTCTTCACTAACTTACATTTCATTTATTATTCATCAGAAAGTGCGTAGGCCTAAGCATTTTAAACACTTACGTTGTTCCGTCCATGCCATCCTTGAATTTAAGCGTTTTTGTTTTTTTTTACTTCAACCATCGGGTAATATCAATATGACCCATTTCCGTAAAACTTCATCTTATAGAAAATTACGGTGACTGTTATACCACGCAATGGACGCGTTTTTTCAACAGTGATGAGGCAACCAGCCATCAATAGCTTGAGTGGTACTCGGACTAGAGAACTATATGTGTCTGTCCTGAACAAAGGGTCCTGAAAAGAGATCAAGCATGGGCTGCTCTAAAATGTATAATTAAAATAGACAGTAAAAACGAGAGCAACACGTATGGACGGGGCGTAATCCAGTTAAACGTGGTAAACTGCACGTGTCTGCGAAGGAAAACGAATCGGTTGCCTAACGTAACCTCGGTTCTCTCTAGATGAGGGAACGAGTATTGCGTAAGCTATCTTACGCTACGGGAAAGATTCATCTTTGCTGAGAAGTTGAAGCCAAAAAGTATTCCATAATTTGTAATCATTGTCAACGCATTTTCTCTGAGGCAGACCATGAGCGGGCTAACTAGCAGCTCATTGGTTCGTTCAGAGAGAATGCACAAGCCTATGGGAGAGCGGAGCTGAACCCGCGCCCAATGAGCGGCAGGCGCTCGCTCATTACGTCAGAGCCCGCCGAAAGGGGCGCGGCTTGAGTGTATAAATATGCTCTCCCGACCCGAAGCTGAACGATTAATTTAGCGTAAAGTGAAAACGTTAGTGGCGTTTGAATGAAGACGGCCGGGAACGCAATACTCACTCTCTCATCTAGAAAGGACCGAGGTTACATTATGCAACCAATTCGTTCTCTTACGAGAGGTTCTCTCTTAATGCTCAAGCCAGTCTACGCTACCACCTGGTCAACGCCGTACGCGCTCAGTAACCACTAAGCATCCCCGGGAGGGAACCGGGGGGATCTTACAGTGCAGGGGAATAATAGGCGGCAGCATAGCGGCCGTCATAGTATAATGCATAAGGCGACAGGTGTTTGACAATTCATGCCACCCATCGAGATTTGCTACTTACAGGTTATGCGCACGTGCAGACTCACAGATTTTTTTTCTTTTTTTTTTTACAAAAGGTACATTTCCTGTTATAATATATAATTTCCCTTTAAAAAATGCTTTCTACCATATGAATATTTGTACGCTCAGCCAGCTGAAAAAGAATAACTGAAATTTTCAGTTACTATGAGGAAAGGTGTACTTTGACAAGTCAAAGATGAATTTATGATAATTTTTACTTTTCACACCGTTTTAAAAATAAAAATAGTCGTCTACAGTATACAGTAGCTACTCATAACTTAAAATTGTATTATTATTGTATTTCATACGACTTTAATCGGCATTCTGTCATCAATTCGCGCTACGGCAGCATTTTTTGACAAGGAAGCAAAAATCGGCAGAACTCTGGCATAGTGGGCCGTTATCTGATAATACATAAGCACCAGGGGGAAGCACACGGGGCGAACCGGTTGAGATAGAACTCCCAGTAGTGCAGCTTCTAATATGAGAGCTGTAACATACTAGACCGCCAGTAATTTCGCCTGTAAAGCGGGAACTTCCAAGTTATAAAATCTGACAAAAGTGGACGGGGACGCCCAGCCCGCGGCCACACAAATGTCGTGAATGGAAATTCCGCAGGACCATGCCCACGTTAGCCCCTTTTCCACCAACGCATTTTGAGAGCCGGTTCGGAGCCGGTGCCTGCGCGCGAACCAGTTCCTTGTGTTTCGACAGCCAAAGAACCGATTCGCGGCCGCGAGAACTGGTTCCAAAGCGGCACCAACTCTTTGCTGGACTAGAACCGTTCTTTTAGCACGTCATGTTTACGTCGGGGGCTGGGGCGGCTTCAGATGTGTTCTAAACATATTTTCTGACCATCGCAAAGCCATGAGAAACTGCAGAAACACGCAAGCGTTTTTATTTATTTATTTATTTATTTATTTATTTATTTATTTAAACATAAGAAAAGAAGAAAACAGTCGCGATTGAACAAATAAATGGAAAGAAAAAAAGACACAAGACATGGATACATAACTTATCAGAAAAGATTACATATCAAACGAAAAGATTAAAAGACTTACATATTTCAATTGTTTTTAAAGTTTTCTTGGTACACGAGTTACAGATAATCCCAAAGCCTACTTGCAAGCGACGTAAACAGTGACGTAACGACGTCGTTCCCTGGGCGCTCTAGTCGTCAGTGGAAAAGCAAACAGGTTCTGAACGGGTTCGCAAGTTGAACCAGCTCCGAACTAACTTTGAACCAGCACCAGTTCCGAACCAGTTCTTTTTTCGGTGGAAAAGGGGTAGATGAGGCTATGCCTCTAGTGGAATGAGCCCTGATGCCCAGCGGGCAAGGCAGGTCTTTAGCGGCATAAGCGGAGGCGATAGCGTCCACTATCCATCTAGACAGTGTCTGTTTTGAGGCGGCCAATCCCTTGGTACGGCCCCCGAACGACACAAACAGCTGCTCCGAGCGTCTGAACGCGGCAGCGCGTGTAGTACAATCTCAGTGCCCGGACCGGGCAGAGGAGATTGGCATCACGCTCGCTATCGGATGCAGGCAGAGCCGATAGGGAAATCACTTGAGCCCTAAAAGGGGTACCGATCGCCTTTGGAACATAACCATGTCTAGGTTTGAGAATGACGACCGAGTCATTAGAACCAAACTCAAGACACTTAGCGCTTGAAGATAGCGCGTGAATGTCCCCCACGCATTTTACTGAAGCAAGCGCAATCAGAAAAACGGGTTTTAGCGAGAGATATTTTAGGTCTACGGACCCGAGTGGTTCGAACGAAGGGGCTTTCAACGCCTCGAGTACTATCGAAGGATCCCAGACCGGAACCGAAGGGGGGCGAGGGGGATTCATCCTTCTGGCTCCTCTGAGGAAGCAGACGATTAGCTCGTCTTTGCCCAGAGACTGGGCGCGCAGGGGTTCAACCTTTCTTTTACTGTCTATGGGTTCAACGAACGCCGCGACGGCTGCCACGTAAACCTTTAGAGTGGATGGGGACCTGCCCTTATCCAGCATCTCCTGAAGGAACACGAGCAAAGACGAAACCTCGCACATCCGTGGGTCCAAATTTTGTCGGTGCACCATTTCGAGAACAAAGACCATTTTGCAGCATATATCTTTCTAGTAGACGCCGCTCTGGCGTGTTCGATAGTGTTCAGGACTCCTTCTGGCAAATTGACGAGTAGTCGTTGTTCACCCATGCATGAAGCGTCCAGCGCTGTGGATGGGGATGCCAGATCGAGCCGCGGGTTTGAGTGAGGAGATCTGCTCTGATTGGAATGGGCCACGGGGCTGTCTGCGACAGCTGCGTGAGCTCCGGGTACCAAATCTGATTCTCCCAGCGCGGGGCGTAGGAGTACCGGATGGCGTGTGTCCCTGATTCTCTGAATGACCTGCGGTAGCAGAGAGATCGGGGGGAAGCATAGAGCGTGGGCGTGCTTATGTTCTCTGATACTAGAGCGGGCTGCGGCCACTCTGTGTGAATGGGCTCTGTGGGAGACTGGGCATATGGTGCTTGTGTGTAAGACTGTGATCACCTGCTTGAGGGCACATTTTTTGCACATGAGGCTTTTATACTCTTTTTGTTGACTCTCTGGGTAGCCGTGAAAACGGCTTTTTGTCGCTCGCAAGCGGGCAGGGAGACCGGCTTGTTTTTAGTGGTAAACACTACTGTTGTAGGCGAAGTGTCGGGAACTAGCAGAGGACGAAGCTTTGACGGCGGTCCAGCCACAGCGGGAGACGACCTTCTTTTTCCCAGCTGTGCTAGGCAGACTGACTGACTGATCAGACAGACTTTACTGATCAGGCTTTAGCGTGACCTTGGGACGAGGCCCCCAGGGAGGCGGCCGTCTGCGGCGGCTGTCAGAGCGAGGGCGGCCGCCCTGTCTATGCTGCTGGGGATGCTGCAGCGGGCGATGATGTGGTGTTCTGGCAGGAGGCTCGAGAGAATGGCCTGCAGAAGTGTTGCCGTGGCGGGGCAGGAATAGTTTCATGGCCTGGGTGGCTTTTTGTACTTCAGAGAAGCAGTCAACGATGCCCCGAGGGCAGATCCGAAGAGGCCGGTCGGGGAAACGGGCGCGTTAAGGAACACAGCGCGTTCAGAATTATCCATGTCGGCGAGCGTGAACTATAGGTGTCTCTCCACGACACAGAGACCGGCCATGCATCTCCCCAAGGTTTGTGCGGCGGTTTTGGTAGCGCGAAGGGTGAGGACCGTCGCAGTCAGTGAGAATAGATGGGTTCATATTGATTTTCGCCATTTCGCACAGAATATCATCCTGACGAACATGAATGTCGAACGAAGCGTGATGTTTCCTGAATGATGAAATAGTTGAACAATCAGGGGAGAGCACATTTATACACTCAAGCCACGCCCCTTTTGGCGGGCTCTGACGTAATGAGCGAGCACCTGTCGCTCATTGGGCGCGGGTTCAGCGCCGCTCTCCCATAGGCTTGTGCATTCTCTCTGAACGAACCAATGAGCTGCTAGTTAGCCCGCTCATGGTCTCCCTCAGAGAAAACGCGTTGACAATAATTACAGATTATGGAATAATTTTAGGCTTCACTTCTCAGCAAAGATGAATCTTTCCCGTAGCGTAAACTAGCTTACGCAATACGAGAGAACCTCTCGTAAGAGAACTGTGAGGGCTCGATCGAATGACAGTGCACAACGATCTCTTCGCGCATAATGTAAATCGATTACTGACCGAAATCAACCATTCACGATTAATCGTGATTCCTGAATCCAAAAAGGGGGAAAAGAAAGAGGGAATCGTTACACAAGACAGACCTATCGATTCATTTCGTCGTCGATGGTGTTGCCAGAGAAATGCATAACCCGAGTCAGCTGTCTATGTGTTAATGAAAATGCCTAACTTTAAGTTAGTCCATCATAAAAAATGACCCCATTATTTTAACTTTTAATAGTGTTTAATAGACTTTAAATAGTGTAAACCAATGGGCCTGGAATTTACTTTCCCCTATAGGCCTACTTGCAAACTATCTTTTCACAGTGCATTTTGTGATGGTATTTCCAGAAATGCCACCACCATAATAATTGTTATGTAGCCTATACGCTGTTATTCAGGCAGCAGCTTCCTACAGAGGATTCATGTACTCCTGCTGAACCGGAAGTGATTCATGCTCAGTCTCAGTGTTGTCGTTGCGTGGCCAATCAATGGCGGACGGAGCCTGTGCGTTTTTCTGGTAAACGTAGCATACGTTTTGCACAAAATACAGGCCTACTCGAATACAAATTAGGCAATCAAATATTTTAGTCGCGTTTTCGACCCAGCTCATATCTGCGCCCGTCAGCATGGATGTGAATTTGACCATCTCTCTGATGCGGGGCCAAATGGGCGCTGTCATAGAGAAAGCCGTGAACGTCGCGGTGGAGACCGTGTTAGGAGAGATGATCCGGGTGGTCGGGCTCAAATTTGAGGAGATCAAACGGGAGATGACTGCTAAAGAGAAGGAGAATGAGAACATCCGGAGAATGTTGGAGACGTCCCGCTGTCAGATGAAAACAATGCGCAAGTACATTAGCGTCCTGGCTGCTAAAGACGCTAACCATAGACTGTATCAGGGAGATGGAGACGTGGTATTTTCCACAGGGATGCACTGCAGAAGAGTCCAGACGAGCACTGTGTCAGTGTGTACCAAAGCCCCAAACCCCTTTCCAAGACCGAGAGTCACTGAACCTGCCCCTGTAGCTGGACCCTCATGGGTGAGACATCAGATGAACATGCCCAAAGAAACCTTAAGAAATGAGAATAACATTACTGATTTCCACATTGAAGAGATCCATGGATCATCAGTTAATAAAGGTATGAAACATCAGCTGATAAACATTGGTGATGCAGTACCTCTTCATATTCCCATCATGTATTACATTAAAATAACAAAGAATAAACAATAATTTAATTACTTTTGTTTGAGGTAGTTTTGTCATTTTTGCCGCTAAAATAAAACTGGCAATTTATTAAGAAATACTCTACATGGTATTTTCTTTTCTTTCTGATTGATGTTTTCTTGGGAATATAACTTTTCACTTGAACATTTCCATTACATTTTTTTTTTCTGGAAACATTTCTAGCTAGGTATTAGAAATTCATTAGAATACATTGTGATGTTTTACATTTTACAATGATGAATTATTTGGTTTGTCTTGCACTTTAAACGTTCTATTATGTTTAAATAAATTACAGAAATGGGTGTGGTTGTCCAAATTTCAGCTGTCAATCCCTCATAAAGCAACTCTAGCTCTTTATTTCCATCCTGTCGGGTTGTTCATTTCTTGCCATTGTGTAAATCATTTCTTAAACTACACTTTCATACACTTTTTTTTTGTTATAGCAATACTTATACTATAACATAAGCAATCTGTGCACTCATTGTAAAGAAGTTACAGAGCTGCATAACAGGAATGATCAGATACAAGCAAATATCACCACAAAACAACAAAAGTCCACATGAATATGCAAGAAAAGCACTAAGGGGTTGTTTACACGAAGGAAACTCTTCTATACACTACACTTTTAAAGTAATACCTCCATAAAATATAAATATTACCAAACATATTACCTTTTAAGAAGTCACAGAGATCAAAAGGTGCTGCATAACAGGAATGAACAATACTATTCCATGAATCATAATAGGTGGATACATGAAAGATACACTGTTGAAAATTGATGCACTGCAGCCAGACACACACACTCAACACCGTAAAATACACCACTACTCCACAATAAATACAGTATAAAATACAGTGTGTGTGTGTGTACACACACACACAAGTATATTGGACTGTGTATTTTAATTGTATCATTTACTCAGAACAAGTAGTAGCATTTATTTTTTATTTATTTAAAAGGGCGATTTAAATGGTATTTATTTTTTGAAGGCCGATATTGATATTTTGAATGGGGTGGGGCACATATCATATGCACAAATTACTGATTTTCTATAAACAGTTATTTTATACAATATTTATTTACTATATAGCCACTGCAAGTGTGCTTGCATAGTAAACTTAATTATTATTATAATTATTATTTCAGTAATATTAGCAAACAGGACGCTGCATAGATTCAAAGTGGGACAAACTGACTATTACTATAGTTAAAGGAGTAGTTCACTTTAAAAAAAAAAAACAACTTTTGCTGATAATTTACTCACCCCCATGTCAACCAAGATGTCCACATAAGGATTTAAACGACACCAGACGAGGGTCTATGATTGAGCGAAATGATCAGTCATTTAAAAAAATAAATAAATAACTTGAAGTTTTATAAGCACTAATGCTCGCCTTGCACTGTTCTGTGATCCGCGTTCGTGACTCTCCTGTTCGAACTCGTTCGTCAAAATGAACAAATCTTTTTTTCGAGTCATTTGGTTCATTCAAAAACCTTAATTTCTTTTCGACTGAAGAAAGAAAGACGTGGACATCTTGGATGACGGGGGTGAGCAAATTATCAGTTTAGGACTTTTGTCATGACAGTTATTTTCAATCAGGCACAATCAGTGTGTATTATACTTTCCTAATGTTTTCTCTCAACTCAACAGAAAGTGACTTTTGTTGTTTCCATAGTTGATAACTCAAGCCCTCACCTGGTGGACAGTCAGGGGCTTCTGTCAGAGACCAGTGATCCAATATGGGGTCAAACCCATCTGGCCCCTGCAGAGACTGGGCACACAGACATGCCCGACAACAGTGTCCTCTCTGCACCCATGATGGCAGACCCAAGCGTGACATCCCAGACCACAAGCACAAGTACAGTGACCTTTGGAGCACCATCGCTGAAGATCAAACAGGAGGAGGCAGAGGTTGAAATTGTCTGTGTGAAGGATGAACCTGCAGAAGCTGGCAGCATGTCAAGGCTTGAATATCCCAACCCTGAACTGCAACATCAAGCGGGGGAACCAGAGCTTGGGCTCTCACTAGACCTACCTGCATCCTTTCAAGCTCTTCAGAGTCCAGGCACTTCAGCAGACCTCACAATCCCAGCATTCAACATGGACTCAACCACCTGTAAGTATAAAATTTACATTTTTACACTGGTTTATTTGGGGTATAATGAACATGTATTCTTTTTTCAGGCTTTTAAATCCCAGATATCATACATATGTCGCCAAGACATGTTTTTAAGTATGGTTGACAAAAAATATTGCTTAATAGCTTAATTCCATAAAAAATCTTGTTTTTATTTTATATACGGGACAAGGGAATAACAATGACAGTATGATGTTGTTATAAAGCTGAGTTTGTAATGAAACGTAAAAAAAAAAAAAATTCCCTGACTTCCATGAAAGCATGATTTTTTTGTGTGAAGGACTGGAAAATCCAAAAGATGTGACATTTACGCGCACTACCAAGATCCACTTTTCTGTTCAATGACGCATGAAATGAATGCAAATACAATATTCAGGATCAAACTATTGTGTACCATAATGTGAACTTGTCATTCAAAGGAAAGGGATTAATTAAAGCAGGCATTGATCTTCTACGGGGATGGTGTTTTATCCTCTTTGTTGTCATAGTTCCCCACTTTGAAAAACGAGTCTTTGCTGAGCCTGGTGTCAATAAAAGCTTATATTTGACTAACAAGGACGTTTTTAGTTCTAAAACTTGCAGGATAATCTTATAATATGATGACCTCTTAGATGTCAAAAGCTCAAGGAAAATTTGATTTCTCAGTTCATCACCTCTTTAGAGGTCTTTAGTTAAACCGTTTGATACATATAGATTTCTTTTATGATCCATTTATGAACATTTTAAAGCGTCAGAGTTTTGGGTGAACAGAAGTAAATCAGATTTCATTAAAAAGTATTTTCATTTGTGTTCTGAAGATGAATTTGAGGCCTTGTGGGTTTGGAATGACATGCGTTTGAGTAAATGATGAAAGTCTTTTAAACTTGTTTTTTCAAAATTCTTATTAAATTGCAAGAAATTTAAAGTTCTGATCTGTGGTCAGACTGATTTTACTAAAGTGGAAGTGCACAAAAAAAACGATTATGAAAAAAAGTGCTACACTACGTCAGTCAAGACAAAGCTTTTATAATTACGAAAGAAAAACTAATATAATCATGTAGAATTAACCAATAAAACCAATACAATAGTTGACTTTTAATTAAAAAACTGTATGACTTTGTGACTGTATGACAAATATCCTAAAACATCATCTAAGGGGAAATATTTCTGATAAATTATCTGATCGTGTGGTTAGAGGTATATTTTTGTTTTGACACTTGCTTTTGATTTTGTGGTCCAAACCTTTCGGCCACAGACCTCTTTTCGCATTGTTTTACTCTGATGTTTACCACCGTGGTAAGAAGACAATGCACTAAAAATGGAAATCATGATTATCTTGACAAGTACCAATGGTTTATCACTGGTTTTACAATCAGAACATATAAACACCTGCCTTGGATATGTTGTCAAAGAGATGCAAAGAGTGAAAGTTGCTTTCTAAAGCCAATTTCTACTGAAGAGAAATTCATGAGCTGTTCATAATCACAACTTAAGCTATATTGCTTTAATACCACTTGCAAAAGTGTACAGCAATCCACATGTATTGTATCTTACCTGTTTTTAATAGGTTAGGATTTCAAAGCTCAATACTCAGTTTTGCGGTCTGAGGAATTTGGTTTATTGCAGTGACGCTGATGCTGTTATAAGCCATTTTTAGTCTTACACTAACTTCAACCCTGTATCGCAGAATTAAGGTTTGAATTTGAAATTACAAGGTTGAAATGGTCACAATATCAATATCAACAGTTCTCACGAAAGGCTCATTGTACATATGATGAATTCATGCATATCAAGTCATGCTGAGTTTAAAGAATCTATTCATTTGGAATATGGAGAAGCTGAGCAAGTCTTCATATTGAAATCCTTTTTTCAGACTCTGTAATGGCAAAAACAGCTGCTGAAAAACAGAGAGCATACAGGGCGAGAAGGGATGCTGATCCTGACCGCAGGGAAAGGTACCTCCGAACTGAGCGAGAGAGGTGGAAAAGAGATGTTGAGACAGGGAAAAAGAAGAGAATTGGTGACCTGTGTGAGAAGGCTCAGAGATGGAGGCGCAAGCAGTGGAGAGAAGCCAAAGAACGACAGAAGAGGAAACCATTTTTCAAAACAATTGCCTCCCCTCCAGTCAGTCCGGAACCTAGTCTAATGGTGTTACTGCAACCCCGAAGAGGACCTCAGACAGACTGACAAGTCAGGGTCAGGACGTCCCATGTGCAACTCTTCATGGCCTTACCTAATCCAGCATAGCCTTAAAAGTGAGGTGATCATAAAAGCACTTGAGTCCATCAACATTGAGGCTCCATCGGGTGCTCATTCAGGCACCAAGTAAAATGACTTGTGACCAAGTCAATGAGCTGCACAATACTTCAGATGTAACTGAAAGAGAGAGAGAGAGAAGAGAGACTGAGATTCTGGGTAATCCATTGTTTATGATGGATCTTCACCTCCACTGACTGAACCTTGTGACATCTTGACATTTAAATTCACAAAGATGGGCCATGCTAAATGAATATGCTACTCTTTGTATTACATTTGTTCTGCTATGAGGTACTTTGTAATGAGTGGTCAAAATTTAAATAAATTAATTACTGTACGATTGAATCGATTAACGTACATTTCATTAACAGAAGGCACGTCAACCCTGTTATCATTTTCAACTCTGTTGAATTGGATTCAGCCCTGTTACGTTTCCCCTCCCCCCATCACTGTCTTTTTGTAATATTCTGCGTCATCTGAAGTAACCAGTAAAGAGCATTACAGAATATCTTTAGAATACGCAATCATGTTTAAACTGTAACAGAAATATATTTAATGATTTTTTTTTTTTTTTTTTAATGTATAACATCAGATAACTTGGTAATTTGGGCCTGAGGTCGAAAATATTTCTTCTTGAGACCAGCAATAATATTTTCATGCAATAATGAATGTTGATTATTTCATGAAAATGGTATTTAAATGTTTTATTTGAAAAGGCCAGGTACACAGGGCATCCATTTCTGGGAGTTTTTATTTACTATTGTAAGACCTTGAAGTTATATCATTACATTTTTCATAGCACAGGCCAGATCATGAAATACTTTGCTCAAAAAATGTTTTTAAAGGAGCTTTCAGTGAATGAGACTGATAATCCTTTTCTAATGCATATTTATGTTAAAATTGACAGAACTAAAAAAAAAACAAAAACGCATTCAAGCTGTTCATGTTTTAATACACATCGCAAGTCATTCAATGAAGGGGAATCACAAGAGAAATGCATCAACATGAACAGGTGAGTCTAACTGCTTTACTTGAACTTTAAAAGGTCACCGTGATTATCATATATTAAGACTTCTAATTACTGAACCAACATTCATGGTTTTAAAACCATTTGTTTTATTTCTGTACATTTTTTCAAGATTTCAGAATAGTTTTTAAATGTATACCGTTTCAAGGTATGTTAATATAGGTTTGGATAAGATGACTTACTTTAAAGGTAACAGGGCTGATGGTAACAGAGTTCAGTTAGACAAGGAAAGGTCATGACACAATATGAGAGAATTGAATGTGAAAACTCAATCATTTTCAATAGTCAGACCAGTGATTACTGTACAAAATGGTAACAGGGTTGAAAGAAGCATAAAAAGCAAACATGTCCTTACCGAGTTGATGTTGTCATTTAGACCAATTTAAATAAGAGTTAGGAGAGTGTTATGATGGCAACAGGGTTGAAATGTAACCTGAGGACAAACTTTTAACCTAAATCAACAAATATATTAAGAATAAAGGCTAGCTTTTAATTGTTTATATTTGTTTTAAATCTAATGTGTGTGTTTGCTAAGCATGAGTTAAAAAGAAAGCTGGGGACCGACAGACAGACAAAGAAAATTCAAACTATTGTCTGTTCTTCGTTTACAAAAATGCCTGTAATTGTGCATAGTGAAAGTATCCCTTGTTAAAGTCACTGTAGTTTTTGAAGAAGTTTGGGTCAGTTTTATTTTCTATTTTATTAAATTGTTTAATTTAAGCTGCTTTTCAACACAAATCTAACAACAGCCAATTCAGTTTCTTTGTTTTTCTGAAATGGATTACTGTTAGAAAATTCGAAGGTTTTCATGTTTGTTAAATTTGTTTTACAGCCATGTCAGATGCGAGCCCGGAGAGTTTTGAAAATAATAGATGTACAGGTAAGTCTAATCCCTTCATTTACAATGTCGAGTCAAGCTCATATATTTATAAAGGTTTAATGTTCAGTGTAAGTCCCTGCTAAATCACCTGTGGTTTTGCAGCTGAAGAGAGGGCTATTCTTGAATGGCAGGGAGAAATGGACTGGAAAATCAACCACCTGACTGCTTTGGTTCAGTGTCTTGTGGGGAACCAGCACTTTGAACCCCCACTGCATATGGAGGATGAAGACGAGGATTGTGTCTTGCCTCTGATGTCAATGGAGGATCTTGACCGGTTGGAGCAAACGCTTCTAGACAGAGGGAAAATGCAGAAATTGGTAAGTTTCTTTGGAATTATTTAAATAAAGCAGTTTTTGGTGATTTTTTTTTATTTTTTATTTACGTGCTATATTCAATCTCTGTTTTAGTTGAACAGATTGTCTGTTAGTGGAGGTCAAACTATGAAAAAGACCGTGGGGAGAATTTGCAACAAGGTCTTTTCCTCAAACGTGGCCAAACAGCTCAATTGGTGCGGACGTGGAGACAAGCGAGGCTTGAGAAAAACAAATATTGGAGTACTAATAATAGGTATGACGACATACCTATATCATATCATATATATCATAGTAACAGATCTCAGTCAATTCACATATGAATTCATTTTAATTTTACCATTTGCAATGAATTGCTCTATAATTTGTTCCACTTGTGCTGATTGAAATTTTACAATTGGATACATAAACACATTCAGACTTCTCTGTTCAGGTAAAGTGAAGTAATAAATGAACTTTGTTTCTTTGTAAACTAATAATTTTACATATTTAACATACAGCTGCAGCTATGAGGAACAGTGCCCTCCTGACTCCCACAGAAGCAGAGGCAGAGAAATGCATCAAAGACTACCTGCGTTTGGCCCCAGGAAGGACATCCTCCTAATCTATTGTAATAATGTTGGTTTTGATTGATACATTGTACAAATAATTACTGTATTGCATACTGTTAAATAAATATTCTAATAACTACTTGATCTATTGTTCGGTAGTAGTAAATTAGGGTTATTAAAGTGTCCATTTTTTTTTTAAATCAATATTTTGAAAACATCAGGGCCCGTATTCATAAAGATACTAAGAATCCTCTCAGAAAACTCTAAATTTAGCTTAAAAACTTTTACGTAGGACCGATCTGAGAGTAGCTCTGAGTAAGAAAAAGACAGAAACGTTCCAATTGGATTTTTCTTTTCATTTCTCATCAACATAACATTCTCAGAATCTTCACAACAGTTTACTGATGCCTCTTGTTAAATTGTTTTAATACAATTTTGTTCTTGGCAGCAAAATGTCTTGCAGGTCAAGGGGGTTTAATTATTTTGATTGCAACTGTAAATGTCCTAATTGAACTTAAGGTCTAGTCCTGGCTTAATCTAAGCCTTGTCTGTGAAAACTGGGCTTGAAGTTTAAACGTTTCCCATGGTGTGAAAATGACAAATATTCCATATAATCTTTCAAGTAATATCACACATATATATATATATATATATATATACACTATGAAACTACGTCAGGTTATATTGTAAAACCAAATGCATTCTCAAAAACGTAGATATCTTTGCTTTTGTGAATCTGAAACTTGCTCAGCAAACATTGATGATAAGATACTCGGTTACAAGTTATCAAGAAACTGACAGGATGTGATGTTGCAGTCAGCAGCCAAACAGTTTTCAGGAGAGGAAAATGCTGACGTGCAACATTAAAACCATTGCTTTCACTACACATGTCGGAGCTGCGTTTGCACGGAATCACAACAGAGCTCACGGTTCGTCAATTTCATGTGAATTGTGATTCATTTTGTGCCACCCTGGGACTCTGAACATGTGGCATCGTCTTAAAGTGAACACTGCCTGTTTAATAAATGCGTTATAATAAGTTTCAGAGGGCTTCTGTAACATTTCAATGTGCATCTCTTTAGATTTGAGCGTGTTTGTGTATATTTTACTTTTTAGTTTCTTGATCATAGTAGTTTTGAAATGGGCTTCAGTTGGCCTAAGTCAATATTGAGCACATATGAGCGTTAATGTAAATTATATTAACATCATATAAAACAATAACATGCTGCTATTGCACGAAACAGTGGTTCAAACTTTGATGAGGTTTAAATATTTGTATAAATATATTTAATCTCTCACCTATCTGCCCATGTTTAGATGACGACTCTCAGCTGTGTGTGGGAGGGGTCCAAAAGCATGTGCGTCCGAGGCGTAAGGACCTTAACCTGTATGAAGAGTACAAACGCAGCAGAACTCTAAGAGGCCGGAACACAAACCGAGGGATTGGTACAAACCGACGGCGTGAGCTGGAGCAGACTCTACCCCAGGCTTTGCTTGCAGACCTGGTAAGAGAACGAAGAGAAAAGACTCGCCTTCGAGTGGCCCGCTGGCGTGCCAAACGCAAACTACAAGCCTGTTTGATGGCCTCCCAGGCTGCGCAGTTTAACGGCGCTCCAGTGCAGAGTTCACCTGCCCAGCGGGGCGGCCTGATCTCCTCCCGCAGGCGAGGCGGGGTGACTGCGCAGCGAGGTGGTTTTGGATTGAGAAGGGGACTGTCTGATGCTGGGACATATAACCTGCTGCTGCAGTTCGGGCCCAGTCCTACCCAATCAGCAGCACCAGCACATGCCATCAATGAGGGTATGATGCCCTCAGCGCTATCACAGAACAGACCAACTTACCAATGAAGCAGTGTTTAACTTGCTGGCTGAAACTCACACTAAGTAATGGTGGAACTTGAGAAAAAGTTGTCAAATGGTTAATGAAGTTCCTAAAAAACTTGCAAACTGTTACCCGATACTGATCTGTGCAAACCTCAAAATAAATCAACTTTTGGGTTTGCAAACTCAACCAACAATTCTACCTAATTAGATTACATTAAGCATATAACAACAGTGACTGTAAAATAGAATATATTCTACAATAAACTGTACTAAAAAAATGTACACAGAGGAAAATAAGTATTTTGCAAGTTCTCCCACCTAGTGCATGTCCAATGACTCTCAAAGTGGACATGCACCTACGATGTCAATTTCAGACCCCTCCTTGATTTCTAAGTGGGAGAACTTGCAAAATAGCAGGGTGTTCAAATACTTATTTTCCTCACTGTAAATGGGAAATATGATCATCAGTGAGGAAATTTCACCCTGTGCTCAATGTTAACATGAATGTCCTAGTTATGTTGCCCCATGTAGCTGAATGTTTTTGACCTGTGTTCAGGGTGTTTTTAAATAATAATTTGGTCCATTCGTTAAAATATATCCATGTTCATCATTGTGGCCTAAATCTTTCTAGCAAATGGCATTGTTGGCGAGACCTATGACAGTTGTTGATCAGATAGTTTTGTATGACAGTGTTTTCTAAACTAGCACACATTGCAAATGTGCTGTACAGGCAGATTAGTGTGTTTGATTTTGAGCAGACTAACGTGGTTTAACAGACACTTGATGAGTGCTGTTTATAGTGTCGGGAAATGAGTCTCTGTTTTGGTGGCTGATGTAATGGTATGTTTTGGTGTGAAAAGGTTTTACTGATAAAATGCTCACACATATAGTAATCTAGGTAATGGGGAAAACTGTAAACCAAGCGCTGGATCAGGTTTGGTATCGATTCATTTTCAGCGATCTTATTTTTTTTTTTAACCACAGTGTCTTACTAAGAAACATGCAATAAGGCATTGTGACAGTTGCTTCCATGATTCAGCAGCTCAGGACCAAAAGCCACAATACTATGTTAACATTTCAAACTTATTATTGTCTTTGAACAATAACTTTATAAAGGTTTGTTTTTTATTGAAAAAGATTACATTTAATTCATAGTATTCTGAGAAGTGACTTTAAAATGTAGTCAGCTGAGGGAAAACACACTGATCAATATAAGGCAATACACAATGAGTTTCACAAAGACTAAGAAATTTTATTATAACCCTCACAACTTTACATAGACTCATTTTAGTTATTCTCGCTTGTTTTATGTAATTGTATTTACACAAATGTAAATTTTTGAGTTATAACTGTCATTTTTAATTTCACTATATAATCATGTCTCAAGTTTTGAACCTCTACAGTAGAATAGTTCAACCGTTTACACTAGGATGTGATTCAAGGTTAATAAACATGTTTTCTACAGGTTTCATGTGCTATGTTCAGTGTTACGCTGTTTAAAGATTATTAAATGTTTAATGTTGTGTATGTTACAATTGTTGGTGCATAATTAAATAAAATGTAGATCTTAAAATAATATAAGATTGTTCCTAAAATCAACCAAGTCATTACTCCTGAGTGATCATCTACCTGCAGAGCAAATGTTTAAATGTGTGCTTCAATGCAAATTACAATTGTGCTGTTCCATTGTGTCTAATGACTTTATAAGGGTGTTTAATTACCCATTGACTATCTTACTACTGATCGCCCCTGGTAGAGTGTAGAAGATGAGAACCAGGAACAAAGTCACGATCAACAGCACCAGTCCAGCGATGATGTATTTCTTGTAGTTCCCCCAGATCAGGTGAAAGAAGCACTTGAAAGGATTCATAAACCAGGAGAAGGATGTGTCTGGGCGACTAGAGAAAAGAGAGATAATACAATAATTACAAATAATTTACATATAATACACAGTGCATACAGTAGAACTACCCACACAACCCAAAAACAAATCATTTCATTTTTTTATATTTGTATAATTTTATTTTGTTCTTATTACATAGGCCTATATACTAACTGATTGGCAATCCTATAGTAATAATGGGAATGAACTCACCCAAAAATGTAAATTTTAAAATTCGGGTTTGTAATGACATGATTTTAATTTTTGGGTGAGTTATCCCTGTATTAGTGTATTAGTCACATTACTTTGGTTTCTCTAGAGGCTCGGGCTCTTTGCGTGCACGCCCCACTGGATTTTTCTCTGCCTCTTCAGCAGTCACCAGGTGGAATTCCGCTTCTACCTTTCCCTATGGAAAGAAAACAGTTTTAATACTATCATAGTTTCACTAGGTCACATCATATTTGTGTAAATGCACAGTACAATATATCCTATTGTTTTGTACAAAACAAAATGCTTCTCATGTAATTGCATTAAAAATACATTAGTCAAAGTTTCGATTGTCCATATGCTTGCCAACATGGAGTAATTGAGGTTCAGATTAAAAGTTCAATTCATATTTTTTCACTGAAATAATTTAATTCACACACTGTGAGTTCGCCAGCTTTAATGAAGGGCCACCAGCCTTTGGAGCGTTTCTGCTGAAAGATAGAGATGTTCTCTGTGGTTACTGTCAGCATTTCCATCTTACAAGCTTTAGCTGATTTGGCTCCATGTGGAAACCCATGCAGGTCCAACTCCACTGAGCCTGAGAATAACACAAATGACCTTCGTCAAGTATTTAACAGCAAATATTTTGAGCCAAGGTTTCTGCTATTGTAAGCTAGCAGTGCTCCTACAGCACATCAGGAATGACTAGACGGCACTTCTAGGGAGGACGTGATGCAATGCATATAATAAGATGATAAGCGAGAGAGATTTCTTACCCAGGAAGTCATCAGAAGAAAGCCTCTCAAAGTCCCACACCTGCATAACAAGAACTGCAGGGATCTTCTGTTCAGTTTTGTCCAGAGAGTAGATGCTTTCTCGCTTTTGTACCACCACCACTTTCTCAGCTGGCAGGTAGTTAAATGGGAACACAAAGCGCCAGTTGAAGTTGCCTTCTCCAGTCAGAGAGTTGTAATGGACATCAGTTTCCTGGCCGTCATCTTCAAGACCCTTTAACCACCTGAAGGAAACCAATTTGAGTCTTTTATGCTCACCATGGCTGCATTTATTTGATGAGAGATACAGTAAAAGTAATATTGTCAAATATTATTACAATTTAAATTAGCTGTTTTATATTTATTTTTATATATATATATATATATATATATATATATATATATATATATATAAAATTTATTCCTGTGATGCACTTCTCTTCAGTGTCACATGATCCTTCATAAATAATTCTAATATGCTGATTTGCTGTTTAAGAAAGATTTCTCATTATTATCTATATTGAAAACAGTTGTGATATTTATTATGTGATGATATATTTACAGCATGACATTTTTAGGATTCTTCGATGAATAAAAAGTTCAAAAGAACCCCATTTATTTAAATCTTTTGTAACATTGTAAATGCCTTCACTGTCACTTTAGATCAATTTAATGCGTCACTGCGGAATAATTTCTTTCAAAGAAATCTGACTGACCCCCAAACTCTTGCAGACACTTTAAATATATATATATATATATATATATATATATATATATATAAAACTAAACATTTTCCGTTTATTGTGATGTTACTAATGTTACCCTTTGACGTAAATGTCACTTGACTGTTGTCCTGTTATGAAGTTGGTGTCCTCTAGTATTACATCTTCAGTGTTCCAGATAATGATTCTCAGTTCATACCTTTAGTAAAAAAATAAACAAATTATTGGACAAACCACTATTAACTTTACTGCACAACCAGGGTACAACGGTTTTGTGGATCTTCAGCTTACCCTTTGGGTTTGCGAGGGGAAATGTCCACAGGAGGGCCAGGATGAGGCATATCCATTGGAAAAATGTCCACCCACATCTGCAGATGGCCCTGAGGAACATGCAAATGGATTGTGTCACCTTATGCATTCTATAAAGTGCATTAAGGTTACATAAACCTCTAACAACACATTACCTGGTCTATTCCTGGTTTGTCTTTAAGGTAGAGTGCGCGAGTTTCAATATGCTCTGGGACAAGTTTACAGGCCCCACTGGTCATCTCAGACCACCTGTGTAGCACCTTTAGAGCCAAGTGCTCGTACGACTCCACCATCTGATCTGTGAAGCAGCAGCGAACCCATTGATCCTTTGGCTATTAATCAAAACATCATGACATAAACCAAAAAAGTAACATACCTTCATCAGCAAATACTGTTTTCCCTGTGAACACTTTGTTTCCTATGGTAATGTGTCCTGGAGAAAAGTGAGGGTTGTCCAGTCTGTTTTCTTTGCAAAGCTTAATCAACAGGTCTGTTGGCTTGATGCAGTCCCTCCATGCATTATAACCCTCACTAGATGACATGAGATCATCAATTGACACACCAAGAAGGGGCATCAAATTAACTTGATGAGAAGAACTCGATGTTACAATACCAATACTCACATGGCATATTCAGAAGGAAGACCACAGGTAGCTCGATGCCTGCTGTAAAAACGGTTCTCCAAATCGATCTGTGTTTCTCCAATCAAATCATCCCCACCGACAGTGTCATAGTCATAGATGAGAATAGTTAGCAGGGATTCCTTGGGGAAAGTGGCTTGAAATTCAAAGGATCTGGGCAGGAGAGGTAGATTGAGAGAGAATGAGCCTCAATGAAACAGGCGGTTGATACAATGGGAAATTGACTTTGCAATTCTGATTGTTCACCTTCCAAACACTGGGTTGAGCTGCTTTGGGATGTAATTGACTCTGTCTTTGATCTCAGTTTTCCCAAGTTTCAGCACTATATAAGGGTCTGCTTTGCCATCTGGATCCGCTGGGTGCAGGTTGAAGGCCTTAACATGCAAAAAAGTGACAAGTGACTATTATCTGGTGGTAACTCCTGTTGAACACCTTTAAGACCAGCAAAGCTGCTCAGCAACATTTGCAGATGCTCATAATTCAAACACAAACCAACAGTTTGGGGTTGGTAAGATTTTTTTAATGTTTTTGAAAGAACTCCTTTGTGCTTGCTAAGGCTGCATTTATTTGATTAAAAATATAGTAAAAACAAGTGAAATACTAATGCATTCCTTTGATGGTAAAGATTAATTTTCAGTAGTCAATACTGCAGTCTGTAGTGTCACACGATCATTCAGAAAAATCTTCCTAACATGCTGATTTGCTGCTCAATAATCATTTCTTCTTCTCAATGTTGAAAAAAATTGAATAGAAAGTTCATTTATTTGTGATGTTTTAACATTATAAATGTCTTTACAGTCACTTTTGGTCAATTTAATGCATCCTACCCAAAAAAAAAAAAAAAAAAAAAAAAAAATCTGGTCAATTAACCAAACCAGTAACAGACCAGAAATACCAAAATCTTCTGTGAACCAGTATGGAAAATTTTCCAGTGACAATAAATCCATTGAAATGCATGAACAAACAATGAGTAATGATTACCAAAAATCAACCAATGACTACGTCAGTTTGCATCAATATTCCTGCATTAAAAAAAAAAAAATATATGAAAGACACTTACTGCAACTATGTACACACGGATCAAGACCTCTACTGCAGTGTTGGCAGGAATACCCTGGTTTATTTTAAACTGCCCAGAATCCAAATATCCATCCTCCTCCTCGTCATCCGTTTCTGGCAGTTTGCACAGACAGAACCTGCCCTGATGGTACAATCAATGATGGGAAATCTGTGACCTGGGCCCGTATGTATAAAACTTCTAAGAAAGGCTCGTAAGATTAGTGTCAAAAATATCAGTAAAAAAGTTGGACTTTCTTTTTTATTCAGTTCTAAAACTAACCTTTCCTGTAATCAATATAAATCTGCTTTGAAACAATCTGTATTGTAAAAGCAACTTGACTTGAAATAAATTTGTGAGATAAATACCTTCACAAGTTTAGTGTTTTGTTCTTCCCTCGTATTTAAAAATATAAAATTTTCCTCATAATTTAATGGTTCAAGCAAACGTGTAGGGTCATTATTTATTTATTAATTTTAAACTCTGTACATCACTTTTGGCCACTACTGTATGTTTGGTGTGGTCAGTGTCACAATAGTGATATTTTAGACCCTGCTTACTGTTGAATGATGAGCTCAAGTCATTACCAGTGCACTGCTGCGCTTTTCCCAGTCGCCAAAAATGTAATTATTACTTTCATTTCATTGCTATAAATATTTCTTAAAAGTTAGTTACAAAAAGAATACGTTGATGATCAACTCCAATATATCATATTTTTGTTGAAAAGTGCATGGCCTCCTCCTCTCTGCTGCCACTTGTTACTCCTAACTAGGTTAGGATACCTCTCCAGCACTCTTAAATAATTTAGGAGCTGAGACCAAGTCTTGACACTTAGGAACCTTTATGAACCACACTTAATCTTAAATGTAGGAGGAATATGAATAAAATTTTGTAATTCTAAGAATTTTGACAGACTTAAGACTAAAATTTTACTCTGAGTGGCTTTATACCTGTCTATGCTTTATACATACACGCCCTGGCTGGATCTTAAAAACCCTCCATGTGTGTTATGGCTCTACATGCAAAACCAATTTACCTTGAACTTCCCCACAAATCTCTCATCAGCAGAGCCATCCTCCTCATTAGCCTTTCCTCGATAGAGTTCAAAGGTTTTTACCCAGTCGTCAAAAGGCCCAAACTCCGCCTCCAGCTCTTTGTCATACACCTATAGTGATTAAAAAGTGAGGCTGCATATCTGTTTGATGAATACAAATGTAATGTATAGACAGTTTTGCAGGGAAACAAATCGGTTGCCTAACGTAACGTCGGTTCTCTCTAGATGATGGAACGAGTATTGCGTAAGCTAGCTTGCGCTACGGGAAAGATTCATCTTTTCTGAGAAGTTGATGTCAAAAAAATCATCCTTTAATTTTGTATCCATTGTCAACGCAGTTCAACTGCAGCAGACCATGAGCGGGCTAGCTAGCAGCTCATTGGTTCGCTCAGGGAGAACTGCTACAGCCTATGAGGGAACTCGGTTGAACTCGCGGCGTTGCCCGAGACTTTAAATAGTTGAGTTTCCCGCTGTTCTCATAGATTGAAGGGAGAACGGTAATAGTGCAAGCACGGCCGGGAACGCAATACTAGCTCCCTCATCTAAAGACAACCGAGGTTATGTTAGGTCACCGATTCGTTCTCTCCCAACAGTGCAGCTCAACTAGGAGAGCTGAAGTATACTAGACTGCTATTAGTTTAGCCCGCAGGGCGGGTACTTCTAGATTGTAAAATCAGACAAAGGTGGAGGGAGAAGCCCATCCCTCTGCAACATGGAAATGCCGCTGGACCATAATATAACCACGATGAGGCCATGCCTCTAGTGGAATGAGCCCTGATGCCCAAAGGTTTTTAGACGCATATGCGGTTGCAATAGCATCAACTATCCGTCTGGACAGTGTCTGTTTCGAGGCGGCTAGCTAGAACCTTAGTGCGCCCAACAAAAGAAACGAAAAGGTGCTCAGAGCGTCTAAACGGGGAAACGTGTGTAGTGTACAAACTCAAGAGCCCGAACCGGGCAGAAGAGATTGGCGTCACATTCGGTATCGGATGCGGGCAAAGCCCATAGGGAAATAACCTGAGCTCTGAACGGGGTACCAATCGCTTTGGGGACATAGCCATGTCTAGGTTTGAGAACGACTATAGAGTCATTAGGTCCAAACTGAAGACACGCAGCGCTAGTGGATAGTGCGTGAAAGTCTCCCACACGTTTTATTGATGACGGGGCAATCAGAAAGACGGTTTTGAGCGAGAGGTATTTTAGGTCCGGGGGGGTTGGGGGGTACGAACGCCGCGACAGCCGCCACATAAACCTTGAGAGTGGATGAGGACCTGCCCTTAACATCTTTGAGAAAAACGCAAAGACAAAACATCGCACAAACGTGGGTCCAAGTTTTTGTCGGTGCACCATTTAGAGGACACAGACCATTTTGACGCATAGCTTTCTAGTAGAAGCCGCTCTGGCGTGCATGATCGTGTTTAACACTCATTCTGGCAAAGCAACGGGTAATCGTTGATCACCAACGCAGGCAGCGCCGCGGATGGGGATGCCAGATCGTGCCGCGAGCTTGAGAGAGGAGATCTGACCTGACTAGAATGGGCAACGGGGCTGTCAGTGACAGAGTGAGCTCCGGGAACCAAGTCTGACTCTCCCATCGCGGGGCTATGAGGAGCACCGAGTGGAGTGTGTCCCTGATCCTCTGAATTACCTGTGGTAGTGAGAGACCGGAGGGAAAGCATAAAGCGGACGACTGGCCCAGTCCTGGCGCACATGCGCGAGGAGTTTCTTGACTGTAAGCATTTTGAACGGTCTCCTCGTGAGCGCTTTGTTCAAAAAGCTGAGATCTAAGATCGGTCTGCGGCCGCCGTCTTTTCTTGGGAACAAGAAAATAACGGCCGTAAAACCCCGACTCACTCATAGAAGGCGGAACTCTCTCTATAGCCATTTTGAAAAAGCTTTGCTATCTCTGAAAAAAGCAGGCTGGCTGCTTCTTCTATATTCACAGTAGTTTCGAGCCGCGCACGGAAACGTAGAGGGCGGCGACGGAACTATAACAGATAGCCGAACTTTGTGTTCTTTATTTTATTGGCTACATCGCCCTGATTCCCGCACATAGCGGGCTTAACAGAGTGTGTGAGCGCGCTTAGAGTGTTTGTGGCAACGGGACTTGCACTCAGGAGTTTATGGGCTGTGTAACAGAGCGGGCAGAAGGGGAAGCGCACACGGGCTCGTGGACAATCGAGCGGGCTGATTCCGCTTTATGGGAGTGGACTCTGAGAAAGACACGGGACATGTGGTACTTTTGTGGACGGACTGTGGACACATTTTTCTACACAATAGGCTGTTTTATGCAGAGGGGGGACGCGCGCGGACGGGCTCGTGGGCGCGCTTATGAATTTTGACACTCGGGCGGGCTGTGTCCGCTTGTGAGTGGGCTCGGATAGAGACACGGGGAGTGTGGTGCTTTTGTGTATGGGCGAACACTGGATTGTGGGCACAAATTCTACACAAAGGCGAGTGTATACATACACATAGCGTGTGATGAGCGAGCGTGGTCGCGGGCACGGTATTTGTGTGTAGGGGTGAACACTGAACTGTTGGAACATACTATAGCTAGTATGTTTGACGTAAACCAGACATTATGCTCTAATGCCTGATTGCATTTTAGTCTATATAAATATATAGCCTGAAGAGGCTAGGATACGCACAACCTGACCGTGTAATAGGGCGGGTAGAACGAAGATATGAGAACAGACGTGGGCACATTTGTTACATATAACACCCTAGCGGCATAGCCAGGTAAGAGAGTGGGCTCTATTAGACACAGGAATGCTGTATTACAATATGGGTGAGCACAGGGGTGTGGGCACCTACTACATTTCAAGAGAATTAGCGTCAATCGTCGGCTTTAACGCTTCGGGCTAGCATGATCGACAACAGCAGTCTATCCGCATAGGTAACATTCGCCTTCGGAAAGAGATAGAGCTCTTCGTGATCCAGTCCCAGGCAGAGAACGCAGAAGAAGGCAGTGAGAGGGGCGTAGTGTGAGCCGCAGGCGTGCGAGGCATCTTTAATAAGACGCTCGCAATTAGGTACAAAATCGAAATACTTATGTACGAATTCGCCGCCGGATGACGTTAGATGACAGGAGGGTTGAAGGGTACCGATGTCTGCCGGCTTCCTCAGACTCTGTCCTTGCTCGCTGAGAGATGCCTTCCCGACGGCAACGTAGAAACCTCTCGGAGTGGGAGCATAGTGTTTCATTGCAGTGATGTACATCACACAACGGGAGACTCGGATTTTTATACACTCGAGCCACGCCCTTTTTGGCGGACTTTGCCGCAATGAGAGCGTGTCGGCTTCTCATTGGCCGCGAGTTCAGCCGAGTTCTCCCATAGGCTGTAGCAGTTCTCCCTGAGCGAACCAATGAGCTGCTAGCTAGCCCGCTCATGGTCTGCTGCAGTTGAACTGCGTTGACAATACAAAATTGAAGGATCATTTTTGGCTTTACCTTCTCAGAAAAGATGAATCTATCCCGTAGCGCAAATTAGCTTAACGCAATACGACAGAACCTCTCGTAAGAGAACCAAACATTGTAATGACACATTTTACCTGTAATGTTGCAAGCCTGGGCTGTTCTATCACACTCTTGTAGTTCACCTCCTTTTTCTTTTCCTTAAAACCTGATGCTAAACAAACCGTAGAAAATAACTTGCACAGAGTCTTTAAAGGTAAACCGTTTTTTAAGAGATTAAAAGTAGATTAAATTAGCAAATAAATATGCTTTTATCACTTCCAACAAAGAGTAATTTAAGAGTCTTACACAATCAAAACAAACCAACTGACTGACAACTTCCCAATGTACTGTCAAAAACATAAAACATTATTATTTATATATTCTAACCCTCACCAGGCACTACACATTTGATGTATTTATACACTGCACAATTAGTAAGCTGTTATACACTACCATTCAAATGTTTGGGCTCAGCAAGATTTTTTTTTTGTTTGTTTTAAAGAAGAGAAATTAATACTTTTATTCAGCAAGAAACCATTGAATTGATCAAAAGTGACAGTAAAGACATCTAATGTTACAAAAAATATTTATCAAATAAATGCTGTTCTTTTGAACTTTCTATTCATAAAAGAATCCTGAATTAAATGCATCATGGTTAAGCAGCACAACTGTTGTTAATATTGATAACAATACAAAATCGACATATTAGAATGATTTCTGAAGGATCATGTGACACTGAAGACAGGAGTAATAATGCTGAAAATTCAGCTTTGCCATCATAGGAATAAATTACATTTTTAAATATATGAAGAGAGAAAACTGTTATTTTAAATGATAATATTTCACAATATTTACT
This sequence comes from Cyprinella venusta, assembly GCA_038021265.1. NCBI lineage: Eukaryota > Metazoa > Chordata > Actinopteri > Cypriniformes > Leuciscidae > Cyprinella > Cyprinella venusta. The sequence goes on from CM075867.1 coordinate 27,754,647, forward strand.
GTATTGTTAACTTGTGAGCCGAACAGTCTTCTTTCCTATATTTAAAAAATTAAAATAAAAAATAATTTGCAACGAACCAGGCCCAAACTTTTGAACGATAGTGTCTATGCACAAAACCCTAAACAGAGGTGCAGATCTGGGCACAGTGGGATTGCAAAATGTTGTATGATGTCTTGTAAGCAGAATTAACTGAAGTTTTAAATATATGTGGACAATTTAATTCCATTCACATTTTTATGCTAATGCACAATTTGCAATGGGAACAAAACACTCTGCAATCCTGTTGACCACAGAAGAGGAGGAGGGCCAATCAAAGGACAGTCTCCAAGCCATTCTTACCCAGATTGATCAATCCTTCGGAAATAATGTTCTCCAGAGGAATTACTGAAATACATCATAATGTGGGCATGTTTGACTGGATCATGTAGACATATCATGCTCCAGCTTTAGAGGACAAGACTGATTCTGGAATAAACTCAGATATCACTTACCATTTTCAAAGAGCAGTGGAAATGGATTGTTTTCTTTTTGCTTTGCCTAAGAAAGAAGTTGCGTTACAAAACAACTAGTTAGCAAAAAAACAAAAGCAAGACAAAAAAAAACATCTGCTGCTTACAAACATGATTAGAAGCTAACCTGTTGGATCTTCTGCATAGATGCATAGTATTTCGACCACCAATCAATTACGTTATCAGCAGACTCATCAGCCGTGGTACGTTTCTTCCTTTTAGTAGATCTTCGTTTGCTCTTCTTCGACACCTGGCATTGACAAAGAGTTTTATAGAACATTAGTAGTGTGTGCATGTGCTGATATGTTTTGACTTTCACAAATGTATTTTCAGAAATTAGGGGCAAAAGCTGGACGTGTGTGATCCATATTTGACAATATACTGTAGGTGATAAACTAAACTTTTTGAGAGAAACTCAGATTTTGAATACTATCCAACTAAAAACAAACCTTCTTGTCCTGGAAGTCTGGCTCAGTTTGGGGGATAGGGGTGATTATCTCCTCATGCTCTATTTCTATGGCGATCTCAACATTTGGCGGTGGAACAACACTTTGCTGCAGAGACAGCTGAGCCACTACAGGTGAAAAAAAAAAACATACTTTTAATTAGATTTGGGCAATCACTATTATTCATTTCTCAGATTCACTGAGATCCATTTTATCATCAAGGTTTAGCGATTTAATAAAAGTACAGAAAGATGTGTTTGAGCAGAGTTGAAACTAAATTCTCCAGGCTTGAACTATAGCCTAATCCTGGGTTAATCTAAGCCCAGTCTGTAAAACAGGCCTATATGTTATTGTGGGTTCTGAATCATAATATTTTCCCAAGACATTAAGCATTCGGTACTAGTTGCAGGCTATAGGTTAGACCGTGTTAGATTTTTTTTTTTTTTTGTTCAATAAATTTGATGTTGAAAAAAAATAATGTAGAGTTGTGGTCTTTGTTTATTTTTCATTTATTAGGACTGTTATTGTGACTGTAACTGGGGACATGCTTTACCTGCTATGTTTCTGGCCTCGGGTTGTGGCTGTTGGATTGGTAAAGGGATGTGTTTGAATAATGCCAAGTTGTTGATCACATGACTACCCACAAGTGTGCTCCGTCCAAAGGCCCTCCAGTCCACCACGGTGATGGTAAGAGGAGGGAGGAGGTGTTCATCTTCAGGAAGCTCCTACAGACAAACAACAGCGGCCAGAGACAGGCTGAGATCAGCAGAAGATCAAGCGATGGATCACATGAGCTAAGCGATAAGGGACGACACCATACGTGTCAACATTAAACACAGAACCTGTTGTTGTAGCAGTCGACTTACCACATCAAAGGCATCCACGAGTATTGAGAAGTTCGGGTTTTTCTTGTAACTCTGTATCACTGAGGAGTTGAGGCCTGCCCCGGCACACTTGATAAAGACTTGGGGTCGATCGACAGATAAGAGCTGAACTTTTTTCAGTTCTCTGAGGCCCCAGAACAAAACCTGCATTGCACATACATACAAACTCAACAACACTTGTACTCAAAGTACAGACAAAACACTAATTGTGTGCACTGAAAAAGCTACATTAATTTACTTGAAATGGTAGATCCATGTTACACTTGCCAAAATACACATTACAAATTAAATGACAACTAAAAAAGTGAGATCTGGTATATTGTCAACAGGATTTCCAACTATTACCATGCAGTTTTGCCTATGGGTGAAAAAAGATGCCTATTAAGCTAAAACAAATTCACAACACTTTTGGGAAATGGTAGTTGAGTCGAGATATAGCGGTTAGACACCAGCAGAAAAAGCTCTGACTAAAAGGTTTCAGAAGTCGATGTCACGCGTTGACGCATGAAAGATGTTTAGACTTATACAGTGCAATGTACTGGTGGAGTTAAACCTGAATTATTTAAATCTGTATGGTATTTTCCGTTACAGTTAAACTAAAATCAATAGTTTTTTAACCTTTGTGGATCCTTATGGACATTTTTGTCCTTTTCAGTTTTGTTTTTTTGATCACTTTGCCTGTGTTAATGCTAACTGCATACAATTTGGCACAGGTGTGTATTTTTATTGGAATTGTATTATTTCACCATCATTTTCTTAAAAAAAGAGATGCTTTTTTGTACTAGCTACACAAAATACTCACTCTCAGCGACTTTGGGACAAAAATGGCCCCATTGAAACCCATATACACCGCAATTTTTAATCCCAGGGCTATTTAACTATAAAATGATGCAATCTTTGTTAAGAGGCTTTTATTCTGATGGCAAGGTTTGGCCTATAAAACAAATATCGCTTTATTCCTGTTTTCTGCTTTGGCATATTATAGAACCAATTGGATAAACTTTAGGGTTCAACCTGATTTATAAAATAATTTTCATAAACTTTAGAACTTTTTTGGGGATTTACTTCTTAGATTTTTTTTTTTTTTACTTCAGCAATAATCTGCCAAGGCTCTTTAAAATAATACCAAACTTAAGTATCTGTGCTCCCAAGCTTCACATTTTTATGACATTTTTGTCCTCTGTGTGTAACTTTTTTAATTGATGCACAAGGGTTAATGATTTTTAAGAATAACAAAGAATTTAAGAATTCAAATGACAAACCACCAGTCTCTCTAAAAGAAAACAAAGCATTTACGATCAATGTATGCAATAAAATGGCTCCAAAAATACAAATCTCACACTATGAAAAGTAAGTAATGTTTAAAGTAATTCACTGCTACTATGCATTTTTTCTACGTTCATCTAAACTTAAGAACAATGCAGTGTGCTTTAATAAGAATGGTCATGAAGTGTTTTGCTTTTGATGTACTTTACATATAGTTATAGATTGTGCACCTCAATTCTGTACTTGCAGAGAACAGGCCGAATGTATGAAGGTACAGGGATGACCCCTCCATCTGGCTCATCTAAATCAGGGAGAGTGTGTTCTCCTGACTCTGAGATCTACAGCATCATGGGTAAGACAAACAGCAGACACAATAAGTTTCAGCATTAGTTGAAAATACTTAGTAATAATAGTCCTAAATAACGGATTCAACATGTAATCTGGAATTTAATCTGTAAATGCATATAACTGTCATGTGTTGTAGTTTTAAGACTGGACCTGAATGAGTTCAAAGGCTCCCAGTATGTCTCCTCCTGACAGGCCGCCACAGAACAATGGACTGTACTGCAGCTGAGGAGGAACGTATCCCTCATCTGCGAGTTTAACTACAGGAACAGCCACTGTCGACCCCAGGTACTCTATACCCTAGAAAGAGCAAACCATTTTGCCTCAGGTCAAAGCATTTAAGAGAGATTGAGAAATAATGCTACATAACTAGCTACATAAAAAGCTTAATTCAAAGTACTATATTTGTGGTCCGTTTACTTAGGTGAATGTACTTTCCTTACCACTGCATCATCATCATACACTTCAATCACAACTAGTGGTGGCTCCTGGACTATTTCGTGAAGACCTCCATACAATGACACGTTATTTATCAGGATCAGCTGATTCCACGTGGGAGTCAATGTTTGCTTGATGATCTGAAAAATTCAATTTAAGCAAATATGAATAACTTTTCACATTATAAGGTTATGTTTTGTGACAAATTATCCAGAATAAAAAAGTAAAAAAGGAGTATTTGTAAAATAGGTGCTCTCACATTTGCATTTTAATAAAATAATATATATTTTTTTAAATAAAATAAATAAATAAATAAATAATGTGTGTGTGTATGTGTGTGTGTGTATAATATATATATATATAATATAAAATAAATGTATTATTATTATTAATGAATCTCATGCTCATCAAGCCTGCATTTATTTGATCAAAATACAGAAAAAAGGTAATAATATTTCATATAATTAAAATAATATTAATTAAAAAAATGTATTTTCTATTTAAATTTACTTAAAAAAAAACAATGTCACATGATCATTTTGAAATCTTTTTTTAATATCCTGATTTTTTTTTATCTATATTATAGTGGTGCAGTCAACAGCATCATTATAAATTTTGTGTCTGGAATGTCATCACATAAACTCATGCTTACACCAGTGCTTTGGCTATTGGACAGAAAAGACACCCAGGCAAAGGGGTCTGAGAGGCCAGTGTTGTCTGCTGCGATGAGACCACGAGCCTGGTACATATGAGCCCTCATCTGGAACATATGCTTCTCTGTATATCAACAACAAACAGGGCCAAACCACAAGACAACATGTCAATTAGTGTCTTACAGAGAAAAATAACTCTTTCTAGCAACATTAGAGTGCTGAGCAATCTTGCCTGTGTACAGTAAATGCTCAGGAGGATGGCCAGTCCTCTCTTCAGATGAAATGCCTCCCAGCTCAAAGCCTGATGGGAGATTGTTCAACATGTGGGACGATTCTCTGCAAGTTCCCAGCCATAAGTACACATCAAGTTTAGCTTGGACGGTCCACCCCGGTCCACGCTTCCCTGGAGGCTAAATGACACATTTTTACGAATATTTAAAGAATGTTTCATTTTTAAAGTTAGAAGTTAAAGCCAGAGCTTAGCATTTGATATTTCAGAGTTCAGACCTTGAGGAACAAGGTCTTGATCTTCCCACAGCTTCGGCCTCTCTGATCTGGGCTTTCCGAGAAGAGCAGGTGACGAGCAGGGATTCTGGCATACGCCAGACGCTTGTTATTACTGACCAGACACACAAACACATCTGGTAAAGTGTGTTGAGGCTGAGACAGGCATGAGATGAAGAGGAATATTAGTAATGACAGACTTACATTAGGTAACACTTTATTTTAAGGTGACGAAGTTACAGGTTTCTACATGTAATTATCCACAATTTACTGGTATTACTATAAGTACAAGTAATTAAATTAAACCAAACCCTAACTGTAACTCTACAATAAGTACATGAAGTTAATACCACTCAGTTAATTATACTTTCTTAAGTACTATGTCACCTTAAAATTAAGTTTAACCTTAAATTATACATATGAGAGTTCAATGATTTGTATATAACAAAGACAAAATAACAACCTCTTCCACCAGAAATCTCAGTTTCTTTTTAATTTTCTGAACTTCCAGTAGCATCTCTTTCACAGTCAAAGATCTCCTCTTTGGCTCAAGCAGTCCTCCTGCTACTTCAGTCATACTCTCCTGAAGAGGAGAAAATATTAGTCAAATATACATACACTACCAGCCAAACATTTATATAGATGTACTTGACAGAATTTATGCTCTAATGATCTTAAAAATCTTTTTAATTTTAATATACATAAATGTTCGACAATGAAGACAAATTTAAATTTCACTAACAAATACATTTCATTTCAAATGTTTTTTATTACATTTTGGTGTTGAAATAAATGAGTTATGAGGACTAAATAAGGAATAGATAGAGGAAAAGCACAAAAAATTCAAAGTCATAAAGAAATAATTAAAGACAGAGAGCTCTTCTGATTTTTTTTACAAACAGAGGTTTTTACCAACAGTTTATGAGAACATGCATAAAAGATACCCACCAGCTCCTGTTTGCACAGAGTGAGCCTCTTTTTATCCAGTAAGGTCAAGTTGCTTCCCTTCACCTTCTTTTCAGCAAATGCAATAAACTCCCTGTAATAAACATACCATTACATCCAGCATAAACATAACTGGGATACAGTTGTAGAATTTTATTAATGAGCGGACATTAGCAAGGAAGAAATAAAGCATTTATTAAGGGATAGTTCACCCCCAAATTAATCTACTTAACCTAATGTTTTTCCAAACCTGAATGACCTTTTCTTATGTGGACCACACACACACACACAAAGAGAATATGTATATATATATATATATATATATATATATATATATACACATATATGTTTCCAACTGTTTTTGTCCATTCAATGAAAGTGGTTTAATGTTGTTTTTGGCCCCATTGAGTTTCACTTACATTGTTTAGACCAAAAAAGAAAAGAATTGGACCACAGAACAAAAAGTTATAAAGGTTTGGAACAACTTGAGAGTGAGTAAATGAGAATGACACAATTTTAATTTTGGGGTTAACTATCATTTTATAAGTATCATAAATAACATAGTTTTTGTTATCTTGTAAAAAAACATTGTTGTACTATGAAATCATTGTAACTTTCTGAACGCAGAACCTCCGAAATTGATACAACAGTGACACCTATTGGCTGTTGAGAAATTGGCTAACTCTGTCATGCCTCAAGGCACAAAACTGGAACACTTGATTTGGCCTATTTTAAGGGGACCTCAGGGGAAAATACTTGTAATAATAGTCCACTAAATATAAACTCCTACTAATTGCAAAGAGTGGAAGATGGGTTCTGCTTTTGTTCAATCTTTAGACCTACCTGGCATCTCTTCTAAATTCCCGAAGAACATGGTGCATGAGAGTCCACGCCTCTGGAGACAACATTTTATCCAATTCTGCCACCTTAGAGATTCCCTCCTCCTGAAAAACATTAAAGGGATTTAATGTCGTCGTTAAGTCGTTCTAAACCTGAATTAGTTAATTTTTTTGTTGAACACGAAACTTTGAAGAATGTTGGTAATCAAACAGTTGATGATAGCCAATGACTTAGGGGGAAAATACTATGAAAGTCATGGCTACCGTCGACTCAACTGTCTGGTTAACAACATCCTTTAAAATATCTTGTTTTGTGTCCAACAGAAGAAAGAAATTCATACAGGTTTGGAACAACATGAGGGTGAATGTCAATTTTTCACTGAACTATCCCTTTAATTTAAAATAACCAACTACAAACTAAAAACACGGCAATGTAATAATAAGGGCTCACATACAAACATCAAGGCAATAGTGTCCAGCATGTTGGAATGATGTGGTCGGTAAGCTCGATCCTCCCAGCTGCTATAAACATACACACAGGGCTTTTGCGCTGTGATGGGCAAGTGCATGTAGTGCCTGCTCAAAACAAGATTACAGGTCCAGTTTTGCTTATGAACCAAGTATTTCCCATTTTTTAATGAATGTATAAACTTGTTAGTGTTGTTTAATCTGAGCACCTCTGAGCATCTCCGAAAAGAGGTCTCTCTGGAGTTGTAGTGGATTTGCACGCCATTGTTGCTGTGGTGTCCAGAAGAGGAGTGGTAACTGACCCATCTTCAAGCCTTTTCTTTGAAGGATGAGGTGCAGTGCCGTCAATTAAGTTCCCAAAGTTTCCTGAATAAACAAGTACACATTTCTATAATATAACAAGGGGTTATATTATACCATCATATTGTTGTTAATTTTTCAGTTTTTATGCATTAATCTATCATGCATTCTTAAAATATTAAATGTTTTGTTTGCACTTTATTTTACAGTATGTGTACTTATCTAGGAAAATACTGGTAATTTAAGGTAAATACACAGGTTAAGGTTAAGTGTAGGTTCAGGGTTGATACCTAGTTATTCATACCCCCACTCCTAAAATCATATAACAACATCATAATTTTGACAATTTATTCTAATGTCAGTTAGTATGTTCAGTGTTGGGTGTAATGTATTACCAAGTAATTAATTGCTGTAATTTAATTACTTTTCCCTTGAAAATTAAAGTAAGGGATTACTCTTAACTTTTCTGCAATTTATTGAGTTCCTTCAAATGTAATTGCATTAAATATTGTATAGGCTATTCTTTATAAAGCAATTTATATATGTCTAATATTAAAATGTGTTTTAATATAATATTCTTCCTTTAAAATGTTTGGTCATATCAAGAAATTGTTTCTGCATTTTAATATATTTTAAAAAAAATAATTAAAACAGTTTCATGTCTATCGCTGTATTGTTCAAGTGGTCGAGGTTGATATGTGATTTAGAAAGTAATTAGTAATTAGCAATGCAATACTTTTTAGAGAGAGTAATTAGTACAGTAATATAATTTCACAGTTGAGGTTGTAATTACTTGCTAGTAATGAATTACTTTTTTTAGAGTAACTTACCAAACACTGAGTATATTCGTTTTTTTTTAAGTAATTTATAAACAAGTACCCCACATATTGTGCAACTATGTAACGACATGACTTACAAATGACACTTAGAAAGAGATGTATCCAACAAGCTCAACTGTTTAACCCTGTTACCAAAGTTATTAAATGAAAAACAGAATGAACGAAAAAGATTCTGATGATTAATCAAACTACCATGACCAGAAAAAAATTAAACAGTTAAAGAGTTTCAGACCCTATTTTGAACCGATTTGTGGAAGGTGCCATTTATGTTGTTGAATGTATAAATCCTGTTGTGTTTACCAATGGTGAACTCAAGGGTGATAGGTCTATCACCGATTCTTCTGTCAATCATGGAAGCCTCGAACACACAGCCAAACAGCAGGAAGGTTTCCATGTCTTCATCATTTATCTAAATGCAAGGTAAACAATGACTTGGGTAACTTCAATATAATGGAAATGTATGTACAAAGGATGGAAAAAAAACGGACAGATTAAAGAATGGGGTAAAAAGGAGAGTGACCGCTGCAAACACCTTCTGTATGGGCTCCACTGGCATCACCTCAGGTCCCATAGTTTTGGACTTCTCCTCATCACCTCCAGGTCCTGTCCCAGTTTTGGGATCCTTCGCCACTGCTTTACCTCCCTTGGTATCTTTCAGACTGATCCTTGAAAGCATGGATTTAGATTCTGAACCTCCAGACAGGATCTCCACACCGAGTTCAATGTAAACCCTGCCTCTGTAGGATACCCCCTCTCCAACACCCTCGTTCAGCTCCTGGCTGTCATCCACCAGCGTGGAATTACGAAGTGAGCCGTAAAGGTTGATCCATGCCGGTCCGAATGTGGGCAGGAAACCTAGAGAACAATGAATGATGAAAGAATATCATTTGGGTTTGATATTTTGTAAACTGTTTTTCTAATACAATAATATTCAGACATTTTAAAATATGACCACAGTGTCCAAACATTTCTATTCAAAATCATTCAAAACTACTACTTTTTTAAGAGTGTAATGAAATGGCGAACCATTGTCTCCATCATTGTCGTTTGAGATGGTGTGTAGATCGATGTAATGAGTCCCAATAGCCACATCGTTCATGCTTCCCTCATCCAGAACCCGGATTTTCAGTCTTTGACACAGTGGAGGAAACATCTCCTTAAACACCACTTGCTCGTTCCATACTGGTTCTGCTGTGCTCTTCTGAGTAGATGTCCTGCCCTTTCAATCATGAAAGAAGAGTTTCAGAAAGATATTTTGGAAGTCACAGCTCTTGCTACAGACTTTATGTGCCGCAATCTTTATTCTATATTTAATTAGCCAGTGAAGTGGATTTACTTATCTTAGAGTTAACGAAAGTTATCATGAGAATTGTAATGTTAGAAGTGGATGTCATAACAAATGCAGACCGGTAATATTTTAATTAATTAATCCATAAGTTTACCTTCATGCAATGGAAATATAAACCATAAGACAGATGTTTTGACCTGCTCAAAATGAACTGTTGTTTGTATGGAAAAAAATACGAGGGCAGTGTAATTTTTGTTAGCTGAAACTATTTAAATTGAATTTCAAAAATAATGAAATAAAGCTGAAATAAAACAAAAATCCTATAAATAATAATGACAAAAATAAATAAATAAACCAACAGAAACAAATGAGAGTTAGAAATTTTGTCTTGGCAACTAACTAAAATAAATATGTTTAAATTAAAGGACTAAAACTACAACAACAAAAAGTACAAAATTAAGCTACATAGAAATATTTATAAATGAATAAAACTAATAAACTAATACAATAAAACACATTATTTTGGTGAACTACCCCTTTAAATGTGTGTTTGTAGTAAGCAATGGACTGTGAGCTTACAACTTGACCGAAGAATGACACCTCTACGTAAGGATCTATGAGGGCTGTGGTGTCTCCAACAAAGGCTTTGGTCACATTGGCCATAATACTGGAGTTTATTCTGGGAAGACCTTCAGCTCGGTACACTATCACGTAAAAGCGAGCCCATGGCCGTTCAGGGCTTAAGCCTTCAGGAATCAAGAGGTGTCTAGGGGACAAAAAACGTTTTCAACATCATGAGATACATTCAACATCCAGTCTTTATTATGCCATCAAAGAAACAGAGATCTTACTTGTCTATCTGTTCCTCTGCGTCACTGAACTTCTGGGAGGGTAGCGAAACATCTCCCTTTCCTGACACGCTGATATCACACTTCAAGTGCCCTTTCACCCCTGTGCGGATGTCAGCGGGGTCTGTGAGCGTGGCCCACTTATTGATGAACTGATGGCCTGGCACAGCAAGGGCAAGATTCATTGTTTTACAAGCAGAAGAGACCAAAATTAACTAACTTCTTCACTATCTCTAGTTAAAGAAAAGGTGCGACAAACTGCAAACCAAGCATTTACCAGGTTGGGAGTAAACCGTCCCGACATCAATCTTGAACATTCCCACACAGTAGCTCTTCATGATCTTTGAGTGCATAACCTTTGGGAGAAGAACACTAATGTGAGCGCTGCCAGGTCGTGACAAGAAATCATTTTGTTGACATTATGTACTTACTGATAGTTTGATGACTTTGTCAAAAAAGATGTCTTGATTGCAAAAGAAGTCAAACACAAAATACTGTTGGGCATAAAATGAACATAGTTGTTAAATTCTTGCCATTAATATCATCATTTCAGAAAGTGTCGAAAAGTTGAAGACTAAATGATCACCTCATTGTAAAAGGGAGCATTGGTTCCTTCTTTCACAGATGATTGCTTTTTCTCATCTCCAATTTCAATCACAACACTAGGATCTATATTATCCCCGACCAGCTGCCTAGCCTCTGTTATATTGATGGAGATCTTAGGAAGAACACAACAGATTTTTCCCAATCTTTCATTAAAGTAACAGTTTTACCATCTCAAAACAAATCAAGTAAGGTTGTGTTCAACTGGCTATATCGAATTCTACCTGGAAATGTTGTGGTTTGCTTTCAGCTTCCAAGATCCTGACCACAGGTTTACACCTTTTATGGACAAAAATAAGTGAAATGATGAAGATGTGGTACAGAAACTACAAGAAAGAACACATTACACTGCAGAAAACAAGTATTGCCTCTTAGTATTAGCATTCTGTCTATAGGAAGCGTGTGTCGATGTGGACGCTTCAGGTAGTTCAAGCTGTGGTACGTCTATCACCTCTGGATCGCCAGGATTAGTTTCAAACTCTGCCTCTAAAATATAAAGATTAAACCAGCTCAGTTAGAATGGGTTTACAAGCATTTTAAACCTTCTGAAGCGCTCATGATCAGCTGTCATATGTCTTAATGGATTTAAATTCTGTGTCAACAAAAGCATGTAGTTAATCCTCACGAAATGTTCTACATCTTTACTCATGGTACGCTGTGTTTGCTTTCATGGCCTTACCTAGAGCACTTTTGTTTGCAATCACAACACCCTTGTGTCCTTTCCTGTGTTTCTTCTTCCCTTTCATTCCAAACTTTCTGCTGCAAAAACACAAGGGAATATCAGATCATTGTAAACAAAGCATCTCAGTCTCCACACATTGTATATCCCTTTACCATATTTTGCCTCTCTTTCACACATTTTCCTTCTAATAATGAGCCCAAGAAGTTAAGAATTGGGACTAGGAATGGGAATTTTGGAAAGGTTTGAGTTGAAACTGGAACGGTCACCATTGGGCCTACTTCTAAATTTTAAGTATTTTTAAGTATGTTGTTTTGGATAGAAATTTACTTAGACATCAAGGTTATTTCTCATATGCAGCAATATTACTGGTTTAACTGCTATATCACTGTCAGATAAGAATAAAACCTCCACCGAAATGAGCTGAATAATGAAACTATTGTCTTAGCTGCTTTATATAGCGGAATCATTTTTTTTTTTGGTCTCATTTTTTTTGGTCATACTTTAGTTTAGGGTCCAGTTCTCACTATTAGCTAACTATTAACTCAACATTCATAATTACTGCATAATAGTTAGTAAGGCAGTTGTTAACTTTTGGTATTGGGTAGGATTAAAAGATGTAGATTATATAGTCATCTAGAATAAGGCATTGATATGTGCTTTATAAGTATTAATAAACACCCAATATCCAAGTAATATCCATAACTAGTTAATAGTAAGAATTGGACCCTAAAGTGTTACCCATTTTCCCCCCACTGTAAAAAAAATATAAATCAACAAATCAAATCTTTTGTCAAATCAACTTAAATTAGTTATGTGATTCAGATAACATAACATTTTGAGTTTCTGATGATTAAATCAATCTCCTTCATTATATTAACTCAATTTTTCCATTTCAATGAACTTAAAATTAAGGCAGCCAGGTTACTTCATTTTTTTAAGTTAAACCAACAATATGTTTTACAGTGCAAAACTGATTAATTTTGCAACATTGACACTAATATTTAACTAATCTGAATCAACAATGAACTGACTCACGCTGAATATCACCACTATCTTCAGTAGAGCTGCATTATTCATAACGAATGAGTTTTAAAGTTATTGAACTTAACAGAATCATCACTGAAACAAATAACCAAATTAAAATGATTTTGCTGTACAGCTGATTTACAGCAGAATTTGGACTTGTCTCATATTTGAAGCTTACATTAATTCAATAACTTTCCTGTTTATTGTCGTGAATCTGCTCTGAAAATTAATTAAGAATTATTGTGAACCAATAAAACCAATTTTTGAAGAAAAGTGCTTACCCATGAGGCGCAGCGCTGTCTCTGTCTTGGTCCATTCTTTCAGGTGGAATTCATTCATTCATTCAAGGGAAAAAAATCTAGCTCAGAAACTGTGACTGTAACCCACTCCATCCAGCGAGACAGTGAGTGCATTTCCTCCTTCCCCCTCTGTTTGACTTTCTATTGCTGAACTATTGCATTACAAACAAGGGTGGACGACTGTGGCATGTGTGTTTTTAGGAAACTCAATAGAGGTCATATACAGCATTTTAAATTTCATAATAAAATGATTGTCAATACACCAAACACTTTGCAAATAAAGATATAAATGTTGTTTTGCAGAGTTTTACATTTTAACTATAGCATTAGAGCTAAAAAAAAAAAAGTGCACACAAACATTCACCCTTATCAGAATGAAAACTTGACTGAAGCCATAAAACAACATTTGGCACATGGCAGTAGAGCTTCTTTTATACTTTGGTGGTGCCACTTTACAGTGAGCTTCTATAATCAGTTAATGCATATCATGAGCTAATGGAAATCAGATCATTTTACAGCATTTATCAATCTTTGGTTAATGTTGAATATGTTAACATAAAAATTGAGCATTGTTACTACTTGAAAAGGATAGTTCATTCAAAAATAAAGATTCTGTCATCATTTACTTTATAACCCTCGAGTTATACGAGTTTCTTTCTTCTGCTGAAGACATAAGAAGATATTTTGAGGAATGTCTGCCAAACACAAACAGTTTATATATATATATATATATATATATATATATATATATATATTTTTTTTTTTAATCTATATACATACATAATACCGGTTTGGAAAAACTTGGGGGTAAAAAAATCTAATCCCAATGTTATGCATGTATTACCACAAGTTGTTAATGTCAGTTTCATGTTAAATATTTATTTAGTTTAATTTTGTTTGAACAGCATTCACTTAAAGCGCCAGTGTCTTAAGACATTAGTCATTGAAGTAGTTCAAATAATTCAAGTGATTAAAAATATTAGTACCAATTAAGATATTTCATCACAAAGATGTTAGCTATGTACTGAAACACATGTAAGTGTTCATCCTGGTCTGAAATACAATTGATGCAAATAAGGTTGAAGTTTTAAGCAAGTCATAAGTACTTGACATTGTTTGCTGACAATGAAAAGCAGGATGTACATGGATCCACCTCTGGTAAATATATGCACCAACAACTCAAACATTTGCCATCACAAGACTGGATTATTTATTTTCTTATATCAAAATATTATGAAAATAAAATACAACAAATGGCATTTTGAAAATATATAAATTATACAGATATATATATTATAAACCTTTGATGCAGTTCAGAAGCACATTTGTAGTCTAAGAATATAATTTTGTAATAGTTATATTCTGTAAGGTGGCTTAATCACTTTGACTTGTTTCCATGCTGTAGAGCAAGTGGTTTTCTGAAAGTGTGAAGCCTGAACTTGCCTCAAGTTAAATGTGTTCTTATTGATTAGTGGGTCAAATATAGTAAGTGTCCTTAACTACTATGCAATTTGATACAATGCCCTTTTTGTGTACATGCATGTTATACTGGTGCCCTTTCCCTTACCTTAACCCACCCTTCCTAATCATACCACCAAAAACCTAACCTGTATCCCATCTTAATAGCTGCAAAATGTATAATATCACATTAAACTTTAATTATTATCACAAAAATGTCTATAGCCTATCCAAAAGGACGAAAATATCCTACTTTAGCTAGCTATAGTATATATCTGGAATCATAGATTCAATGTAGTCAAAGCCATTTTGAGAAAATCTTTTACCAGGACAACTTTGCCTTTTTGACAAAATAATATCACAGTATAATCACTGCATTTAACATGCAATTATGAAATATAACACTGTAAATTCACAAATCCAAGACTGCCACGATCCAAGTCTGCACGAACACCACAGTGAATTTTGGATTTAATGTGACTAAATGGCATAATCTGTTTATTTACAAAGTGAGGATCAGGGGTCAAGAAGTTTATAACAAAAATGTTATGTACCAGAAAGTTGTCATTATTACATGGCATGCTTAATGTCTGTAGTTTTATCTGACATAGAACTAGCACAGTTCAGATGATTATGTGATTATAATTCTTTAATAAATTACACAAATATAAAAGTAAAATTAGACATGTTTAAAGTGAAACATCAAAACCCAGAGTGCTCGCAACATTAAAAATATTTACACTTTCTGTCTTCGAGCATTTTTCTTCAAGGCTCATGGTTTTTTTTTTGTTTTTTTTTTTTTTTGCAACAAAATTCTGGAAAACAAAATTATAAAAGAACAAGCATTATTGCTTTATTCTTCATTAACAAATTTGTTTACACTCAAAGTAACACATGATCTACGCTAATGTCCATGCATGTTTTAGTCACAGTAATAGGAATATTCTTTCCCTTTAAAATATTTCCAAGTTATTTGAAAGATTTGTCAGTGAAAGAGCTAAACAGTCCATGCACTCCAGAGCAAACAGTATAAATAACACAACAGATACACTATTAGAAAAAAAATGACACACAAGCAATCACAACGGTACCCTTTGAAATAGGCCTCTATGATTTCATAAATAAATTTCCATTGCACAAAAGTTTCTTTAAATTGGGAAAAGTTTTAAGATGATTTAAAAATGTTCAATACACTACTCTATGAAGCACAGACTTCAGTCTCATTTTAAAGAAGACCCTTGGAAGATTGTTATTGAAGTGAAAAAAGTCGATTGCAGTTGAAAATTATTTATCATTTTTTTTTTGTATTTTTAACTCAAAAACTGCTAGAATATCAAAGTTGTGTTCCAAATTTGAGGTTTATTCAAATTACATGCTCAAAACAAATTACTCTCAAATACACACACACAATTAGTGAAGAGTATTTGCTTTATAAGCCAAATCTGAGCAATTGTACCATCTAGTAAAAAAAAACAAAACAAAATAAAAAAAACTAGTAAACATTTTCATTTTGAAGCCTTGCCAGAATGAAAGCCTATTAATAAAGACTGCGTCATTTTTATAGTTAAATGACCCTGGGATTAAAAATGGCCATTTCAAAGGGGGACATTTTTGTCCTTAGAGTAACTTTTTTGTGTACCTGAATTGATTTGAGAAAGGAAATGAGGGTGAAACTCGGGTTAAAGACCAGTTGGACTGAAAGGTTCTTTGGGGAACCAAAAAATAGTTCTTATATGATATCACTGAGAAAACCCCCTTTTGGAAACTTTATTTTAAGAGTGTAATAAATATAAGGTACAAATGTGTACCTTTAGACCCAGGGACAGCCTTTGTACCATTTATCTGAGAGGGATGTTAATCAAAAGGGAAATAAAGACAGCCTGCCTACCAGGTAAGAGAGGATAGGAAGTGAGGATGATGGTGGAGAGGAAGCTCCCCACTGGTGTTAACAGAAAAGTGCTTCAACGCCTGCAGGAGTCAAAACCAGCGCCTGAAGCAAATCAGAGAGCGAGACGATTCCCTTCACCATATCCTCTGTGTCCACCAGCACTAGACGGTGAACCTGAAAGAGCATATGTACCTTAGTCAGTGTACAGTAGACGCCATGTTTCACTTGATGCGATTAAAAACAAGCCATGAGTTCTTGAATACTCTAGTATAGACGCTGTGTTTGTTATGTACTGTCTTCCGGTTTGTATTACCCCAGTTAAGATCTTATGGATTTATGAATGAACCACTCGTTTTAAAATATTCCTAGCCAACTGACATTTGTTCAAACATTACAATTCTCATGATAACTTTGATTAACTCTAGTCTACAATAAGTAACCAGATAATTAATCTTCAACAGCAATGCCATAGAAATATACAGTTACCGCAAAAACAGAAGAACAAAGACAAATTTCTAAAGATGGCTGAGCTCAATGTCATGTAACATGGCAACTATTTGTTCTAATACCTCTGCCTCAGCGATGCGATCAATGATGGTTTCGAGGGTCTCGTGAGGGTAACACTTCAGCACTCCCTCAATGCAGCACCAGCGGCCCTGAATTGCTTCCTGCATAGTCATGTTCAGGTTGTTGTAGCTTTGCTGTGCAGCCAAATTCTGTTGAAGAATCAGGAAAACATGTAAATGCTGATAAAAACTGACAATACCAACTTAAAGCTTTATTTAGAACATCTGAAAGCCGTTTGATGAAACATTCATGGTGTGGATGTGAGTCTACGTACAATGACATCAAATCTGGAGTAAAGAGCCACCACTTTCCCTAAAGAAAATGCAAAAACATCAGAAAAATATAAATGACATATACTTTTGGTTTGAAGAAAAACAAACAGCCGTACTACGTACCTTGCTCATTGATGACGGGCAGGGCTGAGACCCGTCGCTCTACAAATATTGATAAAGCGTCATAAACTGTTTCTGTCTCCCTGATAGTCGCGATGCTCTTGAATGTTCCGATTTCAACTTCCTCAATCCGCTTCTGTAGAAACCGTGGCTTGGGGATCATAGTGCCCTGAGATTCATAAAGCAAATATTCAACATTCAATACAGAGCTAGGGTGACAGTAAACATAATGTAACATATTAAAAGCGCACACTCTTGTGGCATATTCATAACTATTTTTCATTTTGGCGAAATGGTGGCTAATCCGTATGAATTGTTTCAGTCTCATTTGTACGTTTTTGTAAGATCTGAATACGCCTCACTTAAAAAAAAAGAAAGATTTTTGGAATAAAATTTGGACTTTTCTTCCTCACATTTGCGAATTGACATTGACTTTTTTTCCTAGAATTGCGATATATAGTTTATAAACTTGCAATTGTGAAAGTCAGACTTGCAGAATAAACTCACAACTGCAAAGAATATGAAATAATTGCAAGTTTTAGTTTATAACTCACATCTAGCAATTTTAAGTTAGAAAGGTAATTCTGAGGGGGAAAAAGAACATTTCTGACTTTATAACTCTCAATTGCTAATTTATGCGAGATTTAAACTAAAATTTGTAATTGAAAGTTATAAAGTCAGAAATGCAGGATATAAACTCATAATTACAAAGAACACAGAATTGAGAGATAATGAGTCTCTAGCAATACCGACTTTTATTGTTCTCGCAATTCATATTTTTTTCTGGCAATTCTGAATTTTTTTTCTTTTTTACAATCCTAACTTTTTTCACAATTGCAAGTTTATATATTCACAATTGCGATATCTCTCAGTTTATATCTCGCAATTCTGAATTCTTTTCCTCGAATTGTGAGATATAAACGTGCAATTGCACGTTATAAAGTTAATTCTGAGGAAAAAAGAAAACAATTCTGACTTTATAATATGCAATTGCTAGAGTTTATATGAGATGTAAACTCACAATTGTGAGAAAAAAAAAGTCAGAATTTTGAGATAGAAAGTTGCAATTAATTTTTTTTTTTTACTCAGTGGTGGAAACAATCTTCTTACTGATGGTTAGGTTTAGAGGTGGGGTTAGGGGTGGACTGGCAATGGGATAAGTTGGACTGTCACGACCTTTTTTCAAATCAATCAAGCATTCTGTTAGTCAACGTGGATTTTTTTAAACCTCAGTAAAAGGTGTTTTATTTATAAATGAGTGCACATTTAATGCAAAGTTATATAAAGAGAACAACATAGAAGTTCTTACAAAGATGTGTAAGAACTTGAGGATACGTTTATGGGTGAGTATGTGGAGGACGTTCCCTGATTCTGGATCTATGACTGGTAGCCGGTGAATCTTGTTCTTCAGTAAAGAATAAATGGCTTTGAAGAGGCTGGCAACAGAAAAAATAATCAACTCTCTGTCACAAGAAAGATTACAGAAAAGAAAAAAAATCATGCAAAGTGCAGTAGAAGTCCTGGTTTACCTGGATTCAGGTGTGATGCTGATCAGGGTGTTGAGAGAATACTGTAGATAGATCTCTGGAAGAGGGCAAACATTAGTACTTCTAATTTAAAACATTACAATAATACATATACATATTTGTCCTTAAAACTATACACAATCACCTCTCCATGTTTCAATCTTGTGTTCCTCCAGCTCATAAATCTGAACCTAAAACAGAAAAAGAACATGATCTTATCTTTTTCAATGTTGAAAACAGGGTTGTGCTGAGTTCATAAGATTCAAAACATTATATCTTATATTTTATTATGCAATAATAGCTGAAATGTTTTGCAGCGATGAGAACACATCGATATCATGAGGATAATTCAGTAACAATTTTCACAACTAGCAAGCTTTTAAAAGTGTTTATATGTCTATGTGGTGTTTTAAATATGCTTTAAGACAAACTATGTGCAAATTTATAAGATAGTCTCAAAAACACGGTTTTAAAATCGATGGCGTTTCTAACATCACAAACTACCTTGTAACCAATCGAGTCAATGTGTGATCATCAATGAGTGGATCAATGAGCTGGTGTGGAGGCGGGGCCAATTTACATATTCATATAGCCACATATACTAAATGTTGAGTTACATTCAAGCTAGTTAAAGAGATGAAGTCATTTTTTCACGGAATATGTCATTAATCAATATATGTCATATAATAAATATGTAATTGTGGAATCAAAAGAGAGTTTTAAGGGATACAATAATTGACTACAGGGGGACTTTAAATTTGGGAACAAAAAGGTGTTGGATAGTGTCTTTGTTACCAAGGGTGATTTGTAGTAACGGTGGAGAATGTTGATAAAGTCTGTAATGGTGAGCATCCCTGCAAAGAAAAAGCACAACATAAACAGGAGCACTCAGGTAGAAATTTAAATGTTGATTCACACAAGCCACTCTGAGACTGACCAGACAATACTGAACTTTAATTTCAAGCTGTAATTTGTTTAAGAACTTTAATTACCAAGAGGCTAACATTACCATAAACATACCAACTCTCACTATGCACTGAAACTGGAATACATTCCTACAGCCGAGTTTCTTTTCAGTAGGAGGATATGCTTTCTCATTAGCATGGCTATTATTACTCCCAGAGAAGGTTCAGGGGATTAGAGCTCTACCCTGCCATTTCCCACCAGACACCATCGCCCAGAAGCCACACTAAACTTAGACGCTGGCACGGACGGAGAGAGGACGGGGTGCTGAGTATGATCAATCAAAGCTGTGTCAGCACACACACCTTTAGTATGTATATATGATGAATCTTCACTTGAGAACTGCAATTTCAAAATGGCCGAGTTTTTTTTTTTTTTTTAATGTTTTTGAAAGTTTCTTATGAAAGTCTCTTATGCCCACCAAGGTTGCGTTTATTTGATCAAAAATAAAAAACTGTAAATTTTAATTTTAATAGTTAAGTGCAATTTATTCTTGTGATGGCAAAGCTGAATTTTCTTCAACATTACTCCAGTCTTCAGTGTCACATGATGCTTCAGAAATTATTCTAATACGCCGATTTGCTGCTCGAGAAACATTTCTTATTATCATCAATGTTGAAAGCAGTTATGCGGCTTAATATTTTTATATTGAAATGTGATAAATTTTTCCAAGATTCTCTGATGAACAGAAATTTCAAAAGAACAGCATTTATGTCTTCACGGTGCCTTTTGATAAATGATGTTTGATTACTGCAGAAGAATTACTGAATGCAATCAAATATGTGTCATCTGATGATCTGGTGAAGAAGCTGTCTTCTCCTATATAAGATCCAAAATCAAATGGAGGTTAGAGCTTGGATATAGCAGTTTAATGGGATTCCTGAGTGTTTTAGCATATGTGAAACATGTTCGCTTTTCTTAACATGGGTTAGGTTAGTATGTTGCAGTGACATTATAAGATTTCAGTAATCTGATGCAGGCTCACAGCTGACCACCCACACTTTGACAGGCTCAGCAGAACCCTAACTTTTGCTTACCTACGAAACACTGCAGCTTGTTGTCCCATAAAGGTGCCGCTCTGACCCCGTTTGCAACCATTGCAAAGAATGCTTTCTTCACCTGAACACATTACTCGCATATTTCACTGTTTATGCTCTCTGAACATTTCAATCTGGAATTTATATGAATCCATAATTTGAATGTAAATCAATCAAAAACACTGTAGTGAGGGATGAGAATTCAGCTCATAAGCACACCTGCAGTGTTGTGTCAAAGATGACCAGTTTGGAACTTGTTGGAATGGCATCGTAGCAGCAGTGACTCATGAAGAACTTGGCGTACACGTCTGAGTCAGGATATTGGAGAGGATCTTTAGAGGGAGACAGAGAGGGAGACCCCTGCTGCAGGTCGGTCAGTCTGCAGATGTGACTGTCCTGATACACTCATATATCCATATTTCCAATTAATCCATTTAAAAAAAAAACTAACATACTTGTTTCATTTAGAAATCAATCAGATTTATCAAGGCATAAAATCTCCCCAGTAAGAATTTTGTCTCTTTACTGAAGATTAATGGAACAACACTATTTGTGGAAAAAGAAATGGGGGAGGAAATTTGTTGGTTGCACTTTATTTTGATAGTTACTTTAGACGTTCTACTAACTATAAGTAACTTTTCAACTACTGTAAACTGTACAGTAGTAGTAAACTGTTAGGTTATGGTTAGGTGTTAAGCTTTGGGTTAGGAGAATAAGTTTACTTGCAGTCGCCAAGTTACTTATAGTCAGTTGAATGTCTGTTGGGGGGCCAACAAAATAAAGTGTTAGCAGATATTAAGCAGACAGTCTATTAATACTATAATAACAGTTAGTTGACATGTAGTTGAAAAGTTACTTATAGTTAGAAGAATGTCTAAAGTGGACTATCGAAATAAAGTGTTACCAATTTGTTTTTGGTTAAAAATAACGTAAACATAAGACAGCTAGAGGAGCCTTTTACTTCACATTTGGGACCAAAGGTAGCTATAGTGATGTTTTGTAGATTTGTGGCAGCAGTGATGGACACTAGGTGCGTTCAAATGATGTCGGAAATACCGTTATAATGAGATTTTGATTTCTGATCTCATGAAGTAGCGTGTGTATGAGACGGCAATTCGTATTTCCATTTTTGGTGTGCTATCAACACGCATAATCGATTTTCAGTGTGTTTATGAACGCCGTTAACTTAACGTTATTACTGTATATATAAATATATGACCTACCTCAACCCCGTCCCTAAATCTATCCGTCACTGGGGTTAATGGCATTTATGAGTGTTCCCTACCATCCTAGGAAAAAAAAATATCGCTCCGCAGATGTAGATCTACATTTTGCTTCGTTTCGCTCGGACATTTGACGGTGTGTACATACACGCGGAATCACTCGGACATTAATGGCGTAGACATACATGCATACACGCGGATAGCTCAAAATGCGTAGAGATAACACGCCACTTGACTCGAAAGTGGCGTGTATGTTTACACAAAAGTCATGTCATGTTGCAGATGTCATGTTGAAACTTAATAGAACTTTCAGCGAGCTATGACTTGTAACACCTGATCGCTGCAGATTCATATTGGCATAAGAGAAACGCATAATTCCAAACCCAAGGATGTGAACAACTCAGAGTACAATTTCATGTGTTGTCATCTCGTAATTACAACATGGCAAGAAAGCAGCACCTTCTCAAATTTCTATGGTTCTAAGAATAAGCTGAAATCGTCATAGTTGGGGACACTAAGACAAGTATTAATTTTGCGCTCACTTTTGCTTCAAAAGCAAAACACATAATTCGCATTATTGTTTGTATGACTTTCCAAAAGAAAAAAATACATTGAGAGATTAATAATCACATTGAAAAAAAAGCCATTTTTGCAAAGTGTTTGGATTTAGTCTTAAATGCCTTGAAGGGACAATTTGACATCTTGCTCAAACCGTTTTGGCTTACCATGACTATAAAAAAGAAAATGATTTAATAATCACCATTGATGACTTAGACCAGCTAAAAAAAAAATGAGTGTACAGAAGATACTGATAGATACCTGTCTTCTTCATGGTGAGCCCCTCATCCTCCACAAAGGGGAACTAAAACAGAGAAGATATGGACTTTCACTACAAGGAAATATGCTCAAAACAGCGAAGAGGACATAGGACACCTTATGTAACCAACTATTAAATCAAAAATATCAAAAGAAAATGTCAGCAGCAATAATGTTACTGATCTGCGGCCTTGTGCCTACAGCCGAATCCCAGCCATAACGGATTGTGACTGTGATATTGCTTAACCGCAGCAAATCCTGCCACAGAACCCACAGAGAAAGGTCTACTATTCTCAACAGTATGACCAGAAAGATAAAGCAGTTTGCATATAACATTTTCACATGACAGGGCTCCAGACTGTGACAAAATTTGAGTGTGCGAAAGAGAACTCGCCTCTAGAAGATTTGTGCACGTGTGTCTGTGCAGGCGCGCAAATACTGAGTTCTCTTTCAAGTCTTGCAATTGAATGGACAAATTCACACAAAAAGCAAATATGCAATGTTATTTTACATAAGATTATTTTATTCAATTTCTGTACTTGAAAACTAATTTTAGACCTCCTCTTTTATTTTATTAGTATCTTTGCTCTATTGCATCTATTTGTTCTTTTGCTTGTGATTATTAGATTATTTGTTTTTATTTTTATTATTATTATTATTATGTTTTTATTTTATTTGACAGTGCATACCAAATCACACCAAAACTGTGACCCTAAAACAGTGATACAAACTGAACCGTGAGCTATTTGAAACATTGCAGCAGTGTCACAGTCGGAAGATGATTCAGGGTGAGGGGTATTTTTGGTGAAAAAGGCCAAACCCACCATTTTTGTGAAGACTGGCTGCGAGACTTCAACTGGTTTAGGTACTACTGAAAAGAGACGAAGGTAACGCTTCCTTTTACAGTACAGTACTTACAGTGTATTTACAGTGTACTTACATAGAAAGTACTGGCTAATATAAGGTAAATACATGGAACAGGGGTAGGTTTAGGGGTAAGTACAGGGTTAGTACTAGTTATTACCCAGTAATTGTAGTTACTAAAATAAGTACATAGTATACCTGCGAATGTTGCACTCGCTGCCCCATAGCTGCGGGGAACATGAAGTTTGGCGACAGTGCAGGCACTTCAAGGTTTAAACACAATACGCTAGTTAAACTCAATCTTAGCCTCAAGCATAGAGTATGCGGTGACATGTTAATAAATCAATGTCCCAAAAATTTTCAGTTGGGGGCTACTGTGCTCCTAGTGAAAAAAGCTAGTCTCGAGCCCTCTATGATATATTTCTGACAATTAATTAAAACCTAACCAATACTCATGCCACAAAGTCTAATGCTAACTCTAGTTGCCTTGCAATCCCTTTTTTCCTTTCTTTCAGGAAAAGCAAATGTAGTTAATTATTATGAGAAATAATGATGTTTTCATGCTATATTTCTACCTCACCCTTGAACTTGAGGCCTTGTCTCCATGCACTGTTCAGATCTCCAAAAATAACCTCAAACATAAACACAATGTGCAAAGCAACCAGAAAGACTAGTTATGCATATGTTATCTGTTGAATCCACTCATTTTGAAATGTCAACACTGAAACAAGCCTGGAGGGGGGGTCAGTTTGTTGATTGAATTTGTTAAACTTCAGCAAACATAAAGATAAACGTTGATATGATAATGTTTTCAAGTTTAAACTGTCACAACAGTTCCTGGAATAAGATTCACCTCATCAGAAACGTTGCTCTCTGGGTCTTACCTCAGTCAGGGGGTCCATGTTCCAGGGTCCCACCGTGAGGCAAACGTTTTCAGTGCTCGAGCTAGCCTGACCGGAGCATACTTCAGCTGTACTCCCGTCCCTGAGTGCAGAACACAATCTAAATCAGGAGAGAAAGCCGGCCCAGGCACGCAGAGGGCTGAACGTGAGACGGGGGAGGAGAATCACAGTTGTTGCGACTGTGAGTGGCTGTGTATCCACAACACCCCTGACATTAAACCTGGTCCTGGACAGCATAAGCAGGACCTCAGTCAAAACATGTGTAAGATGACTTAACCTTACCCATTACAAAATGTCATGGGAATTTAAGACATTTGTGACTTGCTAATTTATTAATGCATGTTTAATAAAAGATCTAACAGCTGAAAAATATACGGTTGACATTAAGGACCATTGTTACAATGATCACAGTATGTGCCTTTAGACATTGAGTTCATTTTGTTCTCTGAGATTAGGCCACCAATTGTGTTTCATTGGCATAAACAAATGGTGTTGATTACTGCTAAGGCTACTTCAACACGCTTCATGCTGCTGGCTCGAGGAGTTTTTCTTCTTGGTGTGAGGATCAAGGAATTGATCGTTCACTGTAATGCGCTGAAAGTAAAGAGTCTCTTCAAACATCTATTTTTAGAAGACAACAAAGTGACTCCTACCTTAAAAGTGTGTGTTGCCACCATATCTGCTCATCATGCTCCAGTTGATGGTCCTTCATTGGGATCTCATGACCTTGTTAGCAGTTTTCTAACAAGGCATTTAAAGGCTGTTTGTTTTATGCCTTTTTCTTTGTGGGACTGCTCGTACTCATTTCATCGTGCACCACCATTTGAACCAGTGGGTGTCGTGGACAGTTATTCCTCATAACTGTGTTGGTATGCGTCATCCATTAGTGCTTAGCACCGACTCTGGCGGTCAGGAGGAATGAAAACAGATGCTAGTTATGCATGTAGTGTAACTGTGGTTCTGTGAATTCTAGATGACCGCCAGAGTTCTTTGTGATTCGGAATGCGCGAAAAAGCGGCTGTGGATTATATACCTGTGACTCCTTTTCATAACCTATCTGGCTGGTGCTGCGATAATACACTGGTGCACCACCTCTGGCAGTCATCTGGAATTTACAGAATGACAGTTACATACGTGACTAGCATTGTGTTTGTCTTTACAAAAGATGATTGTAGTTTTGCATGAATGGCACTCCTCAAACTAAAAGCGCAAATACATTTAAAACACCGTATCATTTTCAGTTATAGTAATGTGACTATAGTAGTATGAGGTTTATTCTTGTATGTGGCTGTCACTTTTGTGATAAAATCGTTTCCATTTACGCCAAATATAGGCAAATCCACGGACAGCTAACAGGCATTTTAGGTCGAACGGAAAGTGTGCGCTTGAGACGTGCAATATTTCTGATGATTTATTGGCGTGAAGTTTCGCGCACAATGACAAACAGGAGTGTAACATTCTCGAAAAACAATAAGCAGAGGGGACTGCAATAACATCAATGAAAAACATTACTGCAGGCTTCAGCATGGCTATGTTTACGATTAGATTATTATTTCGATTACTTAAATGTCAAACAAATTTGTTGTAGCCCGTAGCCCGAATCTGTATGCACGAGATGAATACTGAACACCGAATACCGTATACTGAATACTGGCAGAAATATTGTTAACATCGATTCCCTATTTTAGTGTTCGATAATTGTGTTAGTTGGTCCGATCGAACGTAAAGTGACAGCCCTAATATGTACAGAAAAGAAAAAAAAAATGAAAGTTTTGTTTCAGTGACATTACTAATTTAAACTACTATATATAATAATGCAATGGGAGAAAATTTGTAGTCCTGATAATAAAATAATATTATTGTTTAATAAGTAATAATAATTTAATTAAAAATCGTGAAATCACTCATTAAAAATGAGTGTATTGTTACACCCCTTCAGATCAGCCAAGTTATTGTTGCATAAAACAGTTGTGATATGCTTAAAATAAGTGTGATCAAGATCCAAAGATCGCTCTGAATATTTCAACACTTTTGAGGACCTAAGAAAAATGGCTACGAAAGAATTAAACAGTCATATTTCAAATAGTAATTTTAATTTAAAAACCCTAACCTGAGCATGTTGTCTCCCTTCTGCCAGGCATACAAGTTTCATTAGAAGACATGACAGCAATTTTTAAATTTTGACAATAGTATATCTTTCCAAACATCATCTTTCATCCCACACATTTCAAATCTGCCCAAAAGATGCCTTTACTATAAATAGAACTTTGATGTAAACAAATCCAAATTATTTATAAGCCCATCTGGAAATGCAATCAAACCCCAAAACAAAAGAGCTCTTTTTTCCCTGCCACCCACATGCACTGCATATATACACACCTGCATGTGTGTTCCAGCATCAAAATACTGCTTTGAACACATACAGTTGGCCAGTTATTTTATTTAGTCTGCTTTCCAGTCTTCTCCAAATGCAGAACTGCACAACTCTAAGGGCTCTACTAGGAGCTTTAGGTGAGATGTTAAGTATACACACAGTTAAGAAGGTCTGAATGTCCAGGGTTGTGGGGGTCGAGCTTAAAAGTCGTTGTGAGAAGGCAGGCTGTCACTGACCAGGCTGGAGGTGGGACTGGGACTCAGGCTAACAGTACTCAGCAAACTCATGTCTGGAAGACTCATGGTGACTGACTGAACCTCCCGATCAGACAAGTCCTCGTCTTCAGCATCAGATCTCTGACTGACCATCACACTGAGAAACAGAGAAAGCGACATGACATAAGAATGAGAATGGTCATGAGAAAAAGTTGTTGGGAGTGAGGGATGATTGTAATTATGTACATACCTAGATCTAGACAGCTGAGGTCTATGTCCATGATACGACTTGGAAGACCACTATGAATACAAGCACATATATAACGAAAATATAGTTAACTCAATTTATTGATTTTATTATCTTCAACAGAGGTCACACAAGCAATGACCAATGAATTTCCACTACCTTACAAATAGTTTTAGGTAAACATGATTAAAAAAAATAAATAAATCACAAAGATTGCTGGGGATGGTTTCCATTTGTATGTCAGGTACCAATCTACCATATAGGAATACATCACATTACAGGACTGCATGGTTTTTAAAGCACTCTGGAACTTGCGCACTGTTTTCTGTCAGCCTTAAGCCCAATTTATACTTCTGCGTCGAATTCACAACACGTCGTAGGCTTTGTGTAGCGTGCATAGCCTTTGGCGTACCCTGACGTGCACCTCTCCAAAAATGTAACAACGCGTCAATTCAACGCGTACCGCAAGCGCTGTGATTGGTCTGCTGGAACCGCTCCATCGGGTTTCACGTGAAGTATAAATGAAAACGCAGAACTATAAATGAAAACCAACGCGTAGTCTATAGTGTAGAGGATACGGCATCGGACCTACGCCAGGCGTGTTTTTGTCCTGCCAAAGCCTTATTTGACCGGTGAGTGATGTAGATGACTGACTGCTGCGCTTGAGAGAATGAGCAGAGAGAGTGAAAGCCCCGGTCGTGCGCGCCCTCTCTCTCTCCCTCGTAAATTTAATGAATTGAGTTGAGTATTTTGAGAATGCACAATGCACATAGTGATAAAATGTTTTCTGTGTTGAGACAAATCTTGTGCGATGTCCTAAACTGCCCGGATAATCACATGTGCCGTGGTCCATTAATGACACGTCCGATTCGCGAACTAATGACTCCTTTGAATTGTTAAAAAACAACAGCTGCGGTGCGGCTGCACTCTCATCAGTACTTACGTGATGAACAGAATCGGCCAGGTTCCCCAGGTGCACCCTCTTCTCACACAAATCCCTCAGTAAATCGATAGCTAAATGAAGTATGGAAAGAGTCAAAATGGATAGTAACACAAACCAGATGTATAGATCAAAACATGGTGCAATGTAGACACACCTTTGCTCCTGCTGAGCCAGTATTTCTGTTCCCATTGGTTGAGGAGGATGTTGAGGTAGCGTGGTTGCTCAAAGAAGCGGAGGTAACGGGAGGAAGCATGCGAGGGAAAAACCCGCTCAAAATCTCCTTTACGAGTCAACTCATCCTCACTCTCTGCCAGTACACGCACATCACTAGGAGTCAGCACATCCAGGATTGTGGCACAGAATTCCTACACAGACAAAAACACATTTCATTCAAATGTGTGAGGAACTGAGGTAATGCAGTCATTAGTATTAACAGTAACTTCCAGCTTGGGCTGAATGTCCAGTGCTTTCTGTGTAGATTAAGTGACCATCAGTGATAAATATATGACAAAGACAGGATGTGTTTGAGCACCTGGTCTCCAAAGCGCTGGCTCAGATAAAAAGCTCTCTTTACTTTCTCATCAGTCGAAATGTCTGATCGCCATCTCTCTCGCACCACTCCACATAAACTGAACAATATAGAGTAAAACAATTAGAGAAAAAAATAAATAATTTAATAACAACAAAATAGAATGAATAATATGCACTTTCACTACCATTCAAAAATTAGGGGTCTGCGAAACTTTTCAAATGCAAAAAAAAAAAAAAAAAAAAAAAACCTCATACACACCAAGGCTGCATTCATTGGATAAACATTAAAGAAAAAAAAGTTATATTGTGAAATATACAATTTCAACATTTTTTGAAATTATATATCACATATTTTGTAACATAATAAATGTCTTTACAATCAATTTTGATTTATTTAATTCTTCTTTACTGACAAATGGTATAAAGTAGTCATAAAGTAAAATTAAAAAGAAACTTACAGAGCCCACACTTTTGAGTGGTAATGTATAAAAAACACCAATTAATATACAGCAATACAAATCAATATACAAATTTTGAAAATGTAAAACCAGAACTGACCTGCTGGTGGAGCTGCTGGCACTGGCACTGGAACTGGAAGGCTCAGTGTCTTCTCCCAATGGCAAGACAAAGCCAGCAAGGTTCAGCAGGTCCCGTATCATCTGACCCTTGATGCTGACATCCAGCGGTGTGTTCGAATGCAGACTACAGATAGGAGAGGAAACATTATGATAACATTTAATACAGATGACAGGATTCTGTGGAACAACAGAACATATTGGAAAATGTCTAATTATGAAACTAACATATTTTACTGGGAAAATCCTCTGGTTCAATGCATTTATGAGGCCAAATCCTAATCTTACAGGAACTGATAATGTTGGGGACTAACTATAAGCAGTACCAGTGACACTACTTGAAACTTAAACTCTAAGTTTATTTAATATGGTCCATAAGTTACCCTTCTTTGTGTGCCAAATTCACCATTTCATACACTCTGACTATTCCAATAATTAATATACCCAAGTAATATAACTTCGCTCTATACATCAGTGTAACTTCTGATTAGTAACTTAAAATAAAGTTGCAACTAAAACGTAAAGTTGCCTGACAACTGTAAATTCTGAGCAGCTTCAGCTGTAGGATTTCCAGTATGATGTACCTGGGTGAGATGTTCACCTCCAGCACCCATGGCTTCAGATTCTCATCCAACATGATGTCAAAGCCAAACAGCTCATGACAGCTATAGGCAGAACGTACATGCATCTTCACCAGTGAGTTCACATAGGGGTCAGACCTGCCATGGGAAGAGAGAAAATGATACACTTAAAAATAGTGTGGACATATACAAGGGTGGTCTGCAATTACAGAACTAGTCTAAAAATGCAGGACACTTACGCAATGATGGTTTTGATAACCATATCTTTGATCTTCTCCCAGATGAGAGTGGTGTTGATACCCTGGCAGCCCAAGTATTGCCACAGTGCCTTCAAAGCCCTGTATTAAATAAAACCTCAATCATCAGACTATATTACGAATCTGAGACCAGCTCTAATATTTGACTTATAATGGTTCTCCTGAGGCCATGAGCTGACTGTTGATCAATTCATAAACCACCTTTACAAGTGCAGGACAGACTCACCCTGAATACCTGTGTATTCTTTATTCTTACCATTTATGGCCCTGACAGGCCTTGTCATCGCTGTTACTCTGATACTCAGAGTTCTTCTTATTTACACTGTAGTTTGTAAGGTGCATAAACTTGTTGTTGAGGGTCTTCATAGAAGGAGAGTATCTGTATTGAATAAAATTCAGAAAACATCAGTTTAAATGAGCAAACTCACCACATTTGCACATTTTTAAAGGCTTTGTTGAATGACATATACTCACTTGCAACTTGCAAAACGTACTAGTCCATCGTTAAAGATGTAAACACGGAGTGGGTCGTAAGAAGTCACATACACGTAAATGCGTAGATCAAACTTATTCCCACTGATGAGGTAGGGCTTGTGAAGATACCTGCATAAAATACAGATATTGTTTAAACAAAAATCCCCAGAAACCTCCCTCAACGAGGAATCATATATGTTTCAAGGTTGTCCAACTAACTTCTGCACGAGGAGCGGTCTCTTGCGTGGCATTTGGCTCCACTTGTGAATGACCTGAATGCCAATTCCACGTGCAGATGCAGGCTAAACGCGAGAAACGACAGCACGTCAATGCCAAGACAAGAAGAATATCAATGACAAGAATCTCAGAGAGTAATTTCACAACAACTCTAGTAATGTAATGGTACCGGTTTGACAATCCATTTCTGCTTGCTGCATCCATCCTCCCAGGCCTTCCTCAGCAGTTTGATATCCTGTGGGAGAATGAAGGAGCGTGGGAAGAAGCCAAACTCTCTTTTGCCAAAGCGTGCCTGCATCTTGGACAGGTTCCTCCAAAGTCGGTCCTTCCGGCCGATCTGAAAGGAGCCTGGAAAGTGGTTCAGCTGCCAAACAGAAATGCATACTTGTTAACACTCAACTGACAGGAATTATTATGCAATTATGAAAGGTATCAAAATAATACCAGCAACTTAACAGATCATTTCCAGGTCATTAAATATGAGAAACAACCTTGATGGATTTCTATTAGACAATGGTAATATACACATGATAATCTTACCTTCTGAAACTCTCTAATAGCCTTGAACCCTGGTGACTTCATATGGTGACCCCAGCAGCCCAGCCAATCGTGACTCTCTAGAATTAAGAACAACACATGACATAGCAGACTATACGCTGGAATACAAAACTTTTGCAATCTGGACGAGTAGGCACTAGTTGAGGGCTTGAGCACAAGTAAGGACTTGAAAGTCGGGTAGTGTGTGATCTGGAGTCATTTAGTGTATGATGCCCAGTTTTTCCTCCGTAACCATTTACAAGTGTATGATGCCGAGCATTTTAAAATCTGCTCGTATATAAAAAAAATCGTGTAGTGTATTCCAGCCTTAATGCTGGATTATGCTTAATGCTCCAGCCTTAATGTAGTTAATGCAAGCAGAAAACTACTCAGCAAACAGTTTTCATTTTGAACGTTGCTTAAAAACAACATCGCAAAACGGAAGCGAATGACTCACTCTTGGTAGCTTTGAAGTGTGATCTGGAGATGGTGTTTTTCACCACATTGGGAGTGACTGTAGTTATCTTCCATTTGAGTAGCTTCCTCTGTTCATCAGGCAACAGCTCCACTGTGAATTGTGTAGAAAATGTTACAACAGTTTTTAAAACACAAAAGCCGTTTTTTTTTTTTTTAAAAAAAGAGAAAAATGTGTATTTAAAAATCTGTAATTATACTGCAAAATATGTGTCTGACAAAGGTAATAACGAACCCTAGAGTCATTTCATATGAAAGATGCTTTAAAGGGATAGTTCACCCAAAAAGGAAAATTAGCCCATGATTTACCCATCCTATTATTTCTTTCATCCTATTTAAAAACTCACTAAGAGAGTAAAGAAAAGTTATGTGAAAAGAAAAGAATGTGTGGAATGAAAATAAAATGTAAAGACAAGCAATGTTAAATTAAAAGAAAATATGCAAATAAGCCTTTAAATAAATGCTCTTAATATATAGGCTACCCTCATATAGTATGTGTGTGTGTGTGTTTTCATTTAGGCTTTAACACCTGTCTTAAAATGTAAGGGATACAGGAGCTTGGTTGGGGTGGTGGGACTGCTCGCGGTGGGTGCCGGAAAATTTCCCTTATTTTCAAATCCAAAACTTGACAGGTATGCTCCGGAGGTTAATTAAGTCCTTAAGTGGAGCGATGAATTTGTGTAAGAAAAACATCCATATTTGAAACTTTATCGACTAAAACAACAAGCTTCCAGCAGATGGCCGTAAAAATCTATTTACTCCAAAAGAGTAACACTTGAACTTGACGCACTACGTAATGACGATTGTGGTTGCCCAGTCCTGTTTGTTTGAACTGCGAGAGCCATCCTAGCTTACGCTGCTCCAACATCGTCAAGTGTTACTCTTTTTATGTCAAATGCACCTAGGATGACTTCAGGGTGAGTAAATTATGGGATAATTTTAATTTTTGGGTGAACTATCCCTTTAAAGTCAGAGCTTTTTGTGTGTACCAACCTCTTTCATTGGCAGTACTGAAGTACAGTGTGGGGGACATATGAGGGAAGAGACTGGAAACAAGTGCGGGTCTCTCCACCAGATCCCCCTCCACATCAGGACTAATAGGCTCCTCCACACTAAAAAAACAAAACAAAACACATATGTATATATAGATTAGCAAGCCGACAACAGAATCTACACACTCAGAATGTATTCAGAACCCCTACCTAGAAAAATCTACACATTCCCTGACACATAATTTAAAAAAAAAAAAACAAAAAAAATCCCAACATTTTGGCTCATTTGAAGATGCATTCATCTGGCAATAATAGTGTAATACCGTTGAACATGCAGAATTACTAGGGGGGGAAAAAATTCACACAAAAAAACAGCAACTCTGACTGACATATCCATTTTGTGTTCATATTACAATTGCGACAAGAATCACAAACCAGTTTTGAATTCTTCGACCAAAATATGTATACAAAGAATCTTGTACTATATGTTTTAAGGACCTGTCAACAGCCAGCTTCCTCATATACAAATAAACCACTTCAGATAGAGACTCCAATAAAAAAAAAAAGTAGCAAATGATATTTAAATCGAACACCCAGACAAACATACAACATAATAAGTCAACTTAATAAATCAGTGGAAAACGGATATTGAAAGCAACATAACTCACGTGACAGTCATGTAGAAGCGCTGAGGTTGATTCAAAATGGACTTAAACTCAACATGGTCATTTACTTTGAGTGGGAAAAGCAAAACCAGAAAACAACTACTACAAACAAACTCATCAGCTGGACGTCACTTCATGACAATGGCTCCACGGGCATGACACAATTCACTAGAGACTCATTTTCCTGTTATAGAGGGATAGTTCTACTCCTATCATACAAGAACAATTGTGGGACCTTTCTACAGGCCTCTGGGTTTAAAGCCTTTCTCTGACAGCAACCATTATAACAAACAAAAAAAATTGTAAGGTCCTGCTCTGTGTGTTGGTCATCACCATGGTGATGTCAGGTGACTAGAAGAGAAACATGTAAAGTCATAAGAAAAAGTATATAAGAGATGTAATCTAGCCTACACAGTCAGCCTTACTTTGCATTCAAAATCTCTGTAAAAAGCCTTTGGCAGATCACCAGTAACAAGCACAAAGCCAGGATTAGCTACCAGAAAGAGATCTTTGAATCAGCAAAAAGATAAAAAGGGGTATTTGCAAAATACTGTAGCTGAAGAAAAAACCCTGGACCTCAGTGTTTACAGGGAATATTTTGTGGAAAATGTATCACTTATCTATGCGTTTTGTGGCGATTTTATATAGACTATCATGTTGAAAGAGTCTTTATTCACGATAAATGAATAAGCATGATCTACCAGGGTTTGTGATTAAAACCTTGCAAAAGTATTACCATTTAGAGGCCTGACTTCACTTTACAGGTGGTGAATTTCCACCACAATTTCTAGAGAGTTAAGAGACATGATGTAAAACAGTGCGATTCATCCTTATATGCTGAATGTTTTAAAGATAAAAGCATAATTACTTGGACGAGGCTGCCATGGACGTTGTTGAGGAGACATCACAATCATCTGAGGAGCAAAAAGTAACATTATTTTTTATAAAAACAGTCAGACAATGACAAAATATAACATCATTCAAAAACAAGCAGAGGTTAAATCCACAGAAAGAACCAGTTCTGTTACCATCATCACTAAAGTCATTCTCCAGCTGATCTGGAAGCTCCTCCTCATCAACATCTACCAGCATTGCCTGCCTGAAAAATGAATTACGATACAGAAAAAAAAACAAAACAAAAAAAAAACTGATCATTCACATGCGAGTTTTATATAAGGTG
The DNA here is from genome assembly GCA_038021265.1 of Cyprinella venusta. Lineage (NCBI taxonomy): Eukaryota > Metazoa > Chordata > Actinopteri > Cypriniformes > Leuciscidae > Cyprinella > Cyprinella venusta. The sequence goes on from CM075867.1 coordinate 27,789,747, forward strand.
CTCCTTTAAGTTAGGTCCAAAATGCAAACGATTTGTTCATTCAAGTTTCAATGATTCAGTCAAACCAATTTATTGATCTACCATCCAAAAGTTTGGGGTCAGTAAGATCTTTTTTTAAAGAAATGAATACTTTTATTTAGCAATGATGAATTAAATTGTCCAAAAGTGACAGAAAGACATTCATAGGGTTACAAAAGTTTTATTTTGTTCTTCTGAACTTTCTATTCTATAAAGAATCCTGAAAAAGTGTATGGTTTCCACAACAATATTAAGCAACACAACTGGTTTTCACAAAATCTATATAATGATAAAATGTTTCTTGAGCAGCAAATCAGCATATTAAAATGATTTCTGAAGGATCATGTGACTATGAAGACTAGAATTATTATGCTGAAAATTCCCACCACAGGAATAAATTACATTTTAAAATATTTTGAAACAGGAAAAGTTATTTTAAACTTTAGAATTTTTCCATAATATTACTGTTTTAACTGTATCAAATAATGCAGCCTTGGTGATCAGAAGAGAATTTTTCATGAACATTAAAATAATCTTACAGACCCCAACATTTTTAATAGTACTGTCTAATTACTATATATAGAGAGAGAGAGAGAGAGAGAGAGAGAGAGAGAGAGAGAGAGAGAGAGAGAGAGAGAGAGAGAGAGAGAGAGAGAGAGAGAGAGAGAGAGAGAGAGAGAGAGAGAGAGAGAGAGAGAGAGAGAGAGAGAGAGAGAGAGAGAGAGAGAATTTTAATCAAGTAAAAGCACACACCTCTGTATCTCTGGATTATCTTCCTCCTCTCCAGTAAGTGTCAAGGGGCTTGTGTCCATCTGAGAGGCCAGACAACTTTCCTCTTTTGTGAGATGAATGGCAGATATCTGGTTTGTGACGGTGTAAACAGATGGCGAATGAGGAGAGGCCATATTATGGGCAGTCACCTCTGGAATGGCACAATCACCTCCATGCATCTTACCATCACAAACAATAGCAGAGGGGCATTTCTCATCCATTATATCAAAACTGAGGACACTGTTGGTTTCCATGGGTGCAAAACAAGACTCTTTATCTTCATTAATAAGGCAGATGGGCACAGAACTATCTGTCAGATGTTTTATGTTGCTCAGATTGTTGAGTGCCCTGTGTTTTGCATGTACATTGAGTTTTTGAACAGTGGTGAACTCTACCTCAGAGCTGATTTTTGTCACTCTCTGAGAAGCTTCACTGGCACCATGTCCTACGCAGCAATTCAGCTCGTTTGCTCTAGTGTTTTCCACTATGATCTTCTCAAACTGCCTCAAATCCTTGGCCGCCTTGCTGTGGTTCAAAAGGACATCTCTGCATACATCTTTCAAAGGCACGCTCGGTTGGGGAGGCTTCATTGCATCTGCTTTGAGGCCTTGTGAATATGTCCCATTGCAGCAGGTTATGATATTGGCAGGACTGTGGAGGTCATTGGTCTCTTGTTTGGAGTAAGAGGGCATTTTGGCATTTGGGGGCCGCGTAACTCCATTGCTGTTTTCCCTGAGCTTGTTGCTTGTCCAAGGCAAAGACTGATTGGTAGGCATGATCTTTTCAATTACAAACCTTCGAGAAGAAGACTTGGGTGGGGAGGGACAGGCAGGGCAAACAGACAGCTGAGGCGAAAAGGCCCTTTTACCCAACAGCCCTGACTTGAACCTAAATGATTCAAGGTTCCAGTGGGGTTGACTGTGGCTATGGCAAGTAGCAGGAGTAGCGTTGATATGCGGCAAGCTCTTCGATCTAACACCGCGTGTCCTTAAACCATTACTAGCACCATTCAAAGAACTCACACTTGTGCTCTGAACGCGGCTGACTCTTATGGTAGGCACGTGTGGATAGGCACGTTGTGTGGGGATCCCTGAGACACAGTAGGGCTGATCATACAGCACTCTCACATTCGGCTGAGGCAGCGAATCACCCGCACCGCCCTGAAATCTCTTTCTTTCAGCGTTGGAAGAGCCTCGTGCATTGGGTGAATGGACTACAGCAGACTTGGCTTGGACAACGAGGGCAGGCCGTGGTGCCCCATTCTTTGCGTCTTCAGCTCCACTGGAGGCCATTAGTTGCCATCTCACACCCCCCTGGTATGGGTTCAGGCATACACATAAGTGAAGAAGCAAAGGGTAGAGGGGCTACAACCATAAAACAGAGAGAAATAACACCAGTTAATGATAATATGCTCAATGTGGAGCTTTAAACCCTTTTTTGCCTTTCAGCAGGACCAAAACCACCATAGACATTTTATAATAATCAGATATGACCACATTGTCCCCCTCAATATTTGATATTCTTGATGATGCTCTTATGTACCGTTTTATTTGGTGTTAGGATATTTAGGCTGGTCTGCCTCAGCAGTCTAATGTCAAAATGATTAAGAAGGCCTACTAAATCAAAGGCAACAAGGCCTTACTGTTCACAGAAGACAAATATGAATTACATCCAGTAACACAAACTACTCGACTTTTTGTCAAATTTCAATTTTGGAAATATAGTTCATTTATGAGATTAATGAGAGTGAATATATATATATATATATATATATATATATATATATATATATATATATATATATATATATATATATATATATATATACAAATATTTCAAATGACAATAAATTTCAGATCTGTTATGATTTTTGCACAAAATTGCAAATGAATTGTAACATGAAAAGAAAGACATATTTTAATTTTTAGTGGTCATATAGAAAATCCTGAAATGGAGAACCTACAAATATCCAGGAATTCAAAATTTCCAGACCTAGAAAACTCCGGATCTGGATTTGCTCTACTGTAAAAAATGTAATAGCATATGAAGCTTTTTTGTGTAGAGTAAAACGTGCTTGCAGGCCAGTGTGTTATCACTCTCTGCATTTAGGTTTGACTTTTTATATAGATAATCATTCAAAATGTTGTTATCTGACAGATGTCAGTCTGGCTAGAAATCACTGTGAAACTATAATGAGAGACAAGGCCTTAACCACCATGTCTTAAACAGTGGGGTAGTTATGGTATGGAAGAAATTTAATAATTCAAAGATTTAAAGTAATAAAGAAAAAAAGGATTTATAAATTACGCATGTACAGTGCATATAACTTTACCAAAGTACCATACCATGTTTTTGAACACGTACATTACATACTCGGTTTAGTCTGATAATGAACTGCCACTTGAAAGGGCACTTGAAAGGGTAATGAAAGGGCACTTGGGGTGATGGGCACCTATGAAGCCCAAAATGCTTCTGTAACTCAAATTATAACGTTAGGCAGGTCACAAGATTTCGAGACATCCACAGTCCGCACAGTGTTAGAAAGCTTGATATTTTAACACAGTCTGAATCCTATGAGACTATAGACCAACACCTCCCATCGCTTCAAACATTACAACCAGCTTGTTATAATGAATAATCAATAATATTTCGGGCTTTCAGCGTGGTCTTAGCAGCTACACTAAGTCTACATACATGAACTGTGCTGCACTGTTGTGAAATGAGTCCAAGCAGACATACGGCCTGTGTCATCAAATCCTAGTTACTGCCAAGCTTGAAAGCAATTTTAGGCATCATAGCCGTAACAACTGATGCCTATCGTTACATAGAGAGCATACTAGATTTTCGGACACAGCCAAAGCGGAGGTAACGGTTAGCCTGTTAGCTCAGCACACAACAGCCGCCCCACACTGGGCTAACAATACTTTCTCGTGACATACATCACCAGCGTCCTCGTGCACGGAACGAACCGGTTTTGTTTAACACTAACGTTTATGCAACACAGAGACTTATGTCTATTTCAGCAAGTGATACAAGGCGTCTTACCGGCTAGGGCTGACAGGGTAATTTATAGTTTCGCCTCAGAGTCTCCCGCGCGCTCAAGAAGCCCGCCTGCCGCCTCGTGCTGTTTCCCTCCTCGTGGTGCCTGTACTGCTGCCTGTCTGTCTGACAGCCACCCACCCACACACAATCTCATATACGTACAGGCTGTAATTCAAATTCAAAGTGCAATTCAAATATAACATTAAATGTAAATATAAATATCATATTAAAAAGTAAAGGTAACGAAAATTGGAAATGTTGTCTTGGCAACTAACTGAAATCACAACTTTAGTAGTTCTACTAAAATTATTATTAAAACGTAAATTAAATGAAAGTTTTATACTGTAGAAATAGTGTGAGGGGGAGGGGATAGATAGATAGATAGATAGATAGATAGATAGATAGATAGATAGATAGATAGATAGATAGATAGATAGATAGATAGATAGATAGATAGATAGATAGATAGATAGATAGATAGAATACATTTACATTTCAAATACATTTAATTTAAATACAGACAGATAGAACAATTTTACCCCAAATATGAAAAAAGTTCAGATGGACGTTTTCTGTTGTAAAGCCCGAGTGTGACTAAACTCGCTCAATATCCTTTCAAGTTATTGAAAACTCTTTTACAGAATGAAGTAACCCAGTATCACCATCTCACATGCACTTAAAATTAAATATGCATAGTGACAAACAACCTGCAATTCAAACTCTCAGCAGGTCACCATGATGTTGCACACACACACACACACACACACACACACACACACACACACACACACACACACACACACACACACACACACACACTTAACAAAGCAAACATAGTTAGTATAGCTATAGAACACACATTCTGTTAAACATACCCTGGTGGCTATAGATTAAGTTCTGCAATGTGGGCCTACCTTTCAAGTTGAACCAAAGATAAGCTTGTACCCTTTCAGCAACCCTCATGAAATCACAATGCTGTGCTATCATGTCAGATTCTTAGGTGAGAGAGAGCTTGATCAGATCTTTTCTTCAGTGAGCCTGAGCCCTAGACTGACATGACATGACAATGGATAGGGTTACATTACCATGGAAAGAGTCAAGACAATTCACACCTAGGCCATGGCCATGAAGTACAGTACCTCGGGGAACATATTTAAGAACATAAAGGAATGCCTGGATTATTATAATTTAGGTTGTGTTCTGTTGTGTAAGTGTATACTTAAAAGGGTCATGAACTGAGAAATAACATTTTCCTTGAGCCTTTGACATGCAAAGGTCATCGTGGTAAAATAATAGGCTACTAGATAAATCAATTATGGTTTAATGTGCAGCAGAAAATATGTTCTTCTTACTGGTCCGAAAAGAGTATTTTTTTTTTTTTTGTCAACTTGTAGTTAAGTTGAATGATTGTGTGAACTGTGGAGGCGCACTGATACAAAATAAATGAGAAAACAGCGCTACTCTCTGGTCAAATGTAGTAGGTATGTGGTTTCTTTCTCTATCCCCCTCTTTTTATTCAAATTTTTATTATTTGCTAAATTAGGCTATCACCTTCATCTAATAGGCTAGTCAGCTACTATCACAATTAAATTCATAAAAAATCTAACAGCCAATAAATAGGCCTACGTCAACAAAGGACAATACTTTTTTCAACCGCAGTGTAATATCATGGAAATAAAAGCATTTTGTCCCTCTCTCCCCTTATGCAGCAACACTGTTATCATACACCCCCCATCTAGTACTAAGTGTCCCCTAAAAAAAGTTGTCTTATTGTCATCATCTTTTTTTAGTACGCCTGCGTTTTTTAACTACTTTATATTAGGCTATATAGACATTTAAATAATTTGTAATTGATAGCCTAAAACTAAAAAGTGGATATTTTTGAAATTGCTAAATTTAATATGACATTTTCTAAGAAGCACCATCTTGCGATAACAAATTAACTTAAAACTTGCATGATAATGTTTAAAATGTCTTCTTGTTCTTGATAACGGGAATTACCTGACAGTCATCTCCATCCTCCCTCTCTCTCTCTTTCTCTCTCTCTCTCTCTCCCTCCCTCCTCCGTTTAACAGCATGTCAGAGCCTGTGGGATGGAGTTCCAGCACATTACTTTCCATGGATGCTGCTCTGAGCACCTTTAAAGAAGACAGCTGCATCTCTCCAAACTTCATAAGACTCCAGAGTGTCAAACAAACACCTCCAAAGCTCTATTAAAAGTAACTTTGCCTAAAACACACAAACGAGGACATCGAGAGAGATCTTTGCACAGCCAAAGCATGAAGCTCCAGTGCATTCCTCTTCTTATCTGCGCTTTACTCATAGGCGAGTGCTGCGGGTCTCGTCTGGACCGCTGGGTCAGAACTGGGCTTCAGTACCTGAAGCTCAACCTGTGCCGGAGGGTCTCCTTACCGGAGAGCGAGTGCAAGAAGATGTCCCACCTGCACCTGAGCGGGGTGGTCGTGTACGTGTCCGAGTCCGGCTCGGGGAAAGTGCTCGCGATACTGCCGGATTCCTACTCGAGCGGTGGGCTGCAGTCCAAGCACAGCGGGTTCTCGGCGGACGCGAGCGCGGATGATGTGAGCAGGACGAATGAAGAGTTGTACCCAGGCGCGAGCGCGCATGACGCCGTGCTGCTTCTGGACCCCAGTCCCGGAGAGAGTTTCGGACACCCGGTTGTTCTGTTCTATGTGGACTTTAACATAACCAAGAAGAAATGTGCTCATATGGACGGCATTTATCTGGGTGAGTGAACCGAATCTGATCTGTCAAACCTGCGATTTAAAATGATAAGTGCAGACAATTTGCTTTTGTGAATGAATTTACAAAAATGAACATGCTACAAGTTTTGCTTAATACTGAACCCAATAAATAAACCAATAATTATTCCTAATTTTCCCATGTGCACATAACTCTCTCTCAGCCCAATGAAAGAAGATTCAAAACAGTAGCCTAAGACCCAAATTATTTTGACTCTGATATTGCCAGTGAAAAAAAAATATTATTGAGGAATAAATGCATAGTTATTTTAAGTTTGTTTAGTTTAAATGTAACAATACTTGAAATCGAATTTAACAATTGAAGAAATGTGAATGGACTGGTCATCAATGTGACCACTGGCATGCTCACGTGAATTATGATGATTATTAGGAGACCTATACATTCATTAAAGACCCAAATATGTTTTTACTGAACTTTGATACTATGGTATCATATTTTAAAGGGAATCTGGTCATGTGACTTTTTCCACCAGCCATGTACAAACGTGGATAATGTCAACAATAAGTTTAGACCCTCCAAATCGAAAATATGTTTTATGTTACCAGTGTGATTTAATGTGTTTGAGAGTTCAAAAATATTACTTCTGTTTTAGTGCACTTTAGCTTCAATCAGGACACCTTACTAATTATAATGACATTATATATCATTATAATCAATTAGGCATAATTACTACCATAATAATGTGTATTTACAGCTAAAATGGCACAAACAATTAGTAATAAGTAGCATAAATTACTCTGTAACAAACTATATTTCTTTACATTTTATCCATTTAAATAAAACTCTTAAAGGATGGCCACTGAGGAACAGGAAATCCTGCAGAAGTGAACAACAGTAAAGCATCACAGAACCGTGCAGACACGCAAGGGTCTAGATCAGACTGTAAGTTGGGTAAAAGTCGTCCTCAGTGATTTCAATAGTGAATTATAAAAAGCCAGTTTAGATGTTTTTGCAACACTTCAGGGCATAAACAAAGGTGACATGAAGCTGTGTGAATTAATCAGCGAGGTCTGCACAAGGATCCGCTCTTAGGAAGTCGGGCCACGGACCCCCTGCAGGGAAAGTGGAGGGCAGACGCACGACAGAGCCGAGAGTCATGCATTCACAATAAGAGTGGTCAATAATTCATTCCTGACTGAGAGTTCAGTTCTTACCACTAGGTTCAGAGCCCAGCTGTGCCCCTGGTTCACTATAGTGAGGGGCACAAGTCAACCCATCACTAAACCTGAACATTTGTGCCATCACTGCTGAAAGAGGCAAGAAAAGTTGTTGTGATAAAAGCTTATTCTAATACATCTGGTTTTCTATGCTCTTAAAGGGATACTCCACTTTTTTTGGAAATAGGCTAATTTTACAACTCCCCCAGAGTTAATCATTTGGGTTTTACCGTTTTTGGATCCATTAAGCCGATTTTCAGATATTTAGAAGAACATCAGTATCCAGACATTTTCTGGTCTCATTGACTACCAGTAGGAAAAAATACATACTATGGAAGTCAATGAGACCAGAAACTGTCTGGTTACTGATATTCTTCTAAATATCAGAAAATCGGCTGAATGGATTCAAAAATGGTAAAACCCAACTGTTTAACTCTGAGGGAGTTGTGAAATGAGCCTATTTCCAAAAAAAGTGGAGTATCCCTTCAAATAAAGGTTATTTATGGACATCAATGGCTCAATGAAGAACATCTATTAAATCTATTAACATCTATTAAACCTTTTAATTACACTAAAACGTCCTTTATAGTGGGAAATAGTTCTTTAGGTTATTCAAATTGTCTTAATTTCCTCATTTTAGAAAAAAAAAGCTATTTTAAGAACTGTTCACTGAAAGGTCATTTAATTTCAATATCATTTCAAATGGGGCTGCATTTGAAGCTGAAACACAGGAATCAAGAGATATCCATTTCCAATACCCTGGCTTCTTAGATATCATCTGGTGAATGTTTGAAGGCAACATAGATGTGTCCCTCACTGGCTATGATATCCCATAATTCTCTGTGTTTGGTTAAAAAAAATGCAAATCAGTGTTGAAAAAAGTACATTTATTTACAAATGATATTTTCCATCAAATTATCATTCCTCCTAGCCTACTGTACCAAAATTTGGGCTCTTTAAGATTTTTAAATGTTTTAGAAAAGTCTCTTTTGCTTACTAGGTCTGCATTTGTTTAATCTAAAAGACAGCAAAACAGTAATTGTGTGAACATGATCCTTCAGAAATCATTCTAACATGTTGATTTGGTGCTCAAGACATTTCTTATTATCAATGTTGAAAACAGTTGTGCCGCTTAACTTTTTTCTGGAACGTCTCCGATAAACCTGCCTTAAGCTTTGGACACAGACATGGCAATTATGTAAATATATTTAAATAAACTCCCATTTAAAGACAATTCATGAAGACTAAGCACACATGTTGTCCTCAAGCCTTCCTCAAATGAAATAGTTTCGAGAAATATATTTGGTAAGTTTAGGAAGGGATATAATGAGCGGACACATTAGAAATGATAAACAAAAAAATGCTCTGATCTCAAGGCTTACTCAGTTCAAGTCTGGAATCGTTTTCAAGTCTCGCTGTGTCCAAGCTTGACCATGTCATCTGAAGATGTGGTGATAATCAGAGACTGGAATGAAAAGCTGGGTTTAGCTCTGGCCACATTTAAAATCATCCTAAGTCTCTCTGTGTTTTTGTAATGGGCCTCCAGATGAAACTGACCACAGAGAGAGACTCATTAGAGCTACTGATGCTCTCTTACCCCACATTCCCAAATCACTGGCCTGCCAAGGAAACCTTTCATTATGAGAGGCAATTTTAGTTGTTAAGTGAAATGGATTTATAATGGCTTGTGATTACACCTCCAGCACCGCTGTCTAATTCAGTCTTTCTCAGCGTGAAACTGATAAAAAATTTGCTTGGCGTCAATAGCCAAAGTGCGGCATGTGTTTGGAGATAGTTTGGAGTTATGGCAGATTACTGAAGGAATGCAAGCTGCTCTGCCCAGACTGATGCTATGCCTGTTTAAAAGCCATTATTACTGCTTTTCTGAAAGGACAGTTTCTCTTTGTCACTTTCTCAGGGTAGAAATTAGCATTGCAGGCTCTTTCTTATTAAAGCCATGTGGACGATCACATGACGGCGGCGGGGCAATAAACCCTGGACAAATGACGCTGAATATTCCCATTTATCCAGGTCATGGGGTTTTCGCACAAACATCACCCAAATATTGACACCAGCATGTTCTTGAATGATCACCAGGCAATAAAACGGTAACTCATTATCAGGGATTGTTGCTTGGATGAATTTTTCAACATACAACTATCCAATTTTTTTTTTTTTTTTAGATGCCACAGACCCCCAAATATCATCCTTGTGTGAGGGACCCCTGTCCTAAAATTTAAAAGGCATATATCTTTTATAAATCACCCAATTTATACACTAAAAATCAATATTACAAATCTAAAATGATTTTTAGTCTTTGATTTTTAGTGAATGATTTTTAGTCGATTTTTAGTCTTATTTATTTTTGACTTTTTAAAATAGTATTTCTCTAGGCTTTTCCACGGACATCCCTTGCGGCCCCTGGGGGTCTCCGGAGCCCCGGTTGAAAACCCCAGCTGATTGTATTTGTACATTAAGTTTTTATTAAATATATTTATATACATACACAGGGGAGGAATGTTTGACGATGGCTGTGAAAACCCGCTGCCAGAACCAGCTGAAGCGGAGGAGGAGTCGTAGCGATCGCATGGCGAGCCGAGCGAGGGCCCGCAGGACCACGGTGGCCAGACCCAGCCGTGTGGAGCACAGCGGCGGACTCTGTGAGATTCACTTTCTCCCTCTGGTTGTGGGATTGAAAGACAGCAACCGAACACAACGCCTGCGCTGTGTAGGTGAGTCAGCATTGCGAATTGTGAAGAGAAACAGGTTTAATTATCTCTGAAAGGTCAATGACAGACTCTAAGTTGGAGCAAGGATTTTGATTAGGGTTAATTACTTTGTAATTATTCATAATTTACTGTTATTACTTTAGTAAATGCATGTAACCACGTCACCTTAAAACAAAGTGTTGCCAAAAATATTGTTGTTGATGTCACAGAGACAAGTGTGATTTATTTACACCTATTTAGAAAAGCATGGCAATTTTAATACCATGTTTATTCGGGATTTGAAACAGTGTCATCAAAATGATTGAACCTAAGTTCTACCTCTCGACCACAACTTTTCTCACTGAGAAATGCCCGGAAGTTCAGTTGTTCAGCAGTCAGAGTGTGCGCTTGTGAGAGAAGCGCTCTTCAATGTTCTCATTCCTCAGTAGTGTCATTGAAAGCACCCAATTTATTTTCACTGACTGCGAAATACGCCTATTTTAACTTTTGATTAATAAAATGTTCTGCTAAAGTTTACATTATATTTAAAGCTAATTCAATTTAAAATGTAGGCTACTTTTACATAATTACGTTTTGCTTCCACTAAATGCCCCTTTGTGCCACCTGGTGGTCATTTCGCGAACGACTTTGAAATGCGGCTGGTTTATTTTTGCCGCGGCGGTAAGTGACATTCTGGTTGTCGACCTACTGTAAGAAACTACTTATAGGTGTTCAAGTTTTGTTTAGCAATTCCCATTTATAATTCCAAATATTAGCCCTTAATAACTGACCATTGTTAATATCTTAAGGCAAAAATAACCAGAAAATAAATGAAAGACAGTTTATAGCACAGTTGAATAACTTTCTGTTAACTAATGGCCAGCTGAATTAACTATATGCTAATTAATAAGGCATTTGCAAAACAACTCGCTATAATGTGTTTTGTCTATTGCTCAAATTACACTGCTTCATTTTGATGTTTGGTGTTTCCATAGAAATGCATTATATTTTAGTTTAATAATTCCAATAACTGACTATTCTTAATGTCTAAATAATGCTATAATCTGAAAATAAACATGAAGTATAGTTTAAAAATATTTTTATATGACATATGAATTATATATTATAAAATATTAGTTGATTGTACTTGAAAATTTAAGGCAGCAACTTTTTTTTTTTTTTACAATGTATGTATAACTTGCTTAGGTATATTTACTTGTTATATTATGGTTTCATCTATTGATCGCTCAAATTACAGATTCATTTTGGCGTTAATAGTACTGCAATAAAACAAAGTGGTGAATGTGTAATCCTGAGAAATCTGCAATCCATCAACCTCACTCAAAATTCCCAATTGCACATTCCTATAGAAATAACTCAATTTCAACCGCAAAAAAAATGCTGAATGGTAAATGTGGCCACACAGTGACAGTATAATGTCATGTTTGGGTTTGAAAATTACAAAAAAAGAAGTCACCCTGAGATTCTTCTCTCCTACTTTTTTGATCCTGCTCACTTGAAACCTAAAGCTAAGTGATGTGGTTGTTGCTGTAGATCACCCAGACTTTGCCAGATGCCCACAGCCTTTGCCACTGACCAGCCCCAGTGTGCCCATCTCCAGCTGCGAGCTCAATAAAAACACCCGACGGTGCCATCAGCAACGCCTGGCCACACACCTGTCCTGCCGTCTCTACCAGACCTGTGATCACGCGGTTCTCTTGTCAGGTACAAAAACACAGACTCAAAGAACTCGTTTGTATGATCTGACCCTAGATCCGCTTATTGATGTTTGAAATGCTGCATGGACGAATACTTGGGACTTATCAGCTGTCTCAGGAATGCAGCTCTTTTTACGTGACCTTTGACCCGTGCACGTGCAGGTGGCTGGCAGGAGCAGATAACATACCAGCGGCATGCGCAGAACCTGCAGCTCTTCTACCAGATGCTGAGGAACAACGGCTTCCATAAGGACCACATAAAGACGTTCTTTGCTGGGAACGGACAGGTAGCAGGTCAGAGGACATTTCAAGACATTTCAGTTTTTACTGAGGTATGCTTTACATTCAGGTTCAGTAATTGCCTTATTTCCACAGCTAAAGAGACAGAGGGGATGTATCCAGCCACAGAGAAAGAGGTGATCAGGAATCACATTTCCTACATCTGCCGAAAGCAGCACTGCGTGGATTCCCTGGTTTTGTACTTGAACAGTCCCACACGCAACGACGGCACCATGATGCTTTGGGACCGCAATAACAATGGCATTGTGAGTGTGTGCGTCCAATCAGACATCCCCATGGTCATGTACTGTAGTATAACTAGTACTGCATTTGGACTGGATACACTTAAGTTAACGTTCAAACCTCTAGTGTCACAAAAACATGAACAATCACTACAGATCACAACAATATCAGCCCAATCTTTACAGTGGTCTCAATTCCCAAAGTTCCTTCAAGCAGAGAGGACAGATAAATAAGAAGAGTTTAGGAATCTCTTATCTTCCCGTAAATTAATCCAACGTGTTTCCCCAAGTCCACCACTTCAATGTGCCCACTAACCAAAGTATTACGCTATGGAAGATGACTTCTGGTTGACTCTCATCCGTTCATTTGGTTTCATTTCTCGGACGGGATGAATATCTAGACACGATGCACTTTGGAGGTTCTTGTGTTACCAGTATTTTTAGTGCTGCTAATGAGAACACCACCTGTGCAGCAAACATCCAAGAAGGGGATGCTTTATCAACCCTTATTCCCTTAATGCACATGACATCCCAGAGCAGACTCCTCACTTAACAAGAAAGATGAGAGATTAGATCGAATTTCATAGAGAAATACGGCACAATCTTAAATCCCCAATCTTATTACTAAACACAGACAGCTCCTTTTATCAAGTCACAATAGATCAGCCATCCACCTCATGCCTCTTTCATCTATCATTAATACAATCATTCCAGAAACTGTGCGCACATTTAATTATATTGCTTTTTTAAAGTACTCTTATCTTGCTTCAACAAAATCCCACAATCCTTTGCAAAAAGGTGGTCAGTAATCCCGGCCATATGTTTAGAGTAGGGCAAACAGAAGGGAGCAGACTGCGCAGTAAAGCCCACCCTTCCATGACAAAAGGGACAGCCTCTCCAGGGACAAAGGCAACAACCTGATCCCCAGACAGGGATGTAGTGACAAAGGGGGGCTTGAGAGACAAGGACCACACAGGATCAGGGCCACCAGACGCTCGGCTTCCCACAGGAAAGCTGCTCATTTCTTCTTTAAGCAGAAAGAGTTTGACAAACTGTTCATTTCATGTGAGGACAAATGAATGTCAGCTTGAAGTTCATTTTAGTGATAAAACTGAAAAACTAATTAAGAGAAAACTAAAAGATATGGGGGAAAATATCAAATTTCATGTTACGTTATTCTCTCATAATTGATTTTTTTTTAATAATCTTAAGAACAGCCCTTACCCATAATAATATCGATGTAATGTATAGACTTTAATGGATTGCTGCTTTAATAAATTGCATTATAAGGGAAACTTAATAAAACATATAATGTATGACAGGAAAGCTCTATATGATGCTTTTTTTTCCCCTCCAGGCAGATCTGAAGGAGCGTTACTCTGTGGGGGAACTGTTGGCAGATCTAGCCGGTTGCAAGGCCAGCCGGGTGCTGCTCTTTGTGGAGCAGAGCTACAGTGGGGCCCTCAGCAAGAGACTAATGGGATCTCTCAAACACGTCAATGTCGTGCTGCTCAACGGGCTGCCCTGGGTGCAAACAGCTGAGTTCTGGTCCTCGCTGCACCCATCTGACTGCCTCATAGACCACCTCAGTAAGGTGAGATTTTAGAAGCCTTTACACCTTTACACAGCCATACCTTATGAATCTGGGCTGTAGATTTAAAAGGTATTCACATTATTTTTAATGTAAAAGCAGGTGTGACCATTTGTATATGGTCACACCTCGTATGCGCCTTGCTTCCAGGATTATCCGCATCAAGTAATTTTAGCTGTACAAAAAGAGTCTGTTATGCTTCTTGATAGTATTTATTAATAATCGTAGTTTTACAATTTACTGCACTGTTAATGAAAGGGCAAACATGATCAAACAATGAACATATCTATGTTTATTAACCAACGGAATAGAGACTGTCGAACTGTACTTTATTCTGCTAATGGCGCTTTTCCACTGCATGGTACGGTGCGGTTTGGTTCGGTACGGCACGCTTTGGCGCTTTTCCACTGCATGGTACTGTACGACTCGGCTCGGCTCACTTGTGGCGCTTTTCCACTGCATGGTACGGTATGGTATGGCTCGCTTCAGCTCACTTTAAATAGTACCTGGTCTGTTGAGGTTCCAAGCGTACCCGTACTGGTCCTAAATGTGACGTGAAACACTGTAGATCACTGATTGGTCAGATAGAATCGTCAGTACCAGCGTCATTGTATTTGCGACCAATAGACATCGATACGAGAAACCAAACCCGCTAAATAGCTGGGTTTAAATAGCCAGTAACAGCCACCGCTGTTATATCGATCAGTCTATAATCCCACCCACTTTAAAGCGGTACTAACTGCAGTGGAAAAGCAACCGAGCTAAAGAGAACCGAGACATGCCGTGACGAGCCGAGTCTGTATCACACATGTTCTGTGGAACAGACCCAAATCCAAAAAGTAATTTCTAACTGAAATATGGACACAAGACAAATGGTTTGGCGTCGATTCTTGTAATCGATGCAAATTTTAGATTCTTCTGTGGAATAACAACTCACATTTCTGTCTATTTTCCACACAAAGCTATCTTATGACTTAAAAGGGCTGGAGACTTTAAATTGATTCTCTCTTCGCTTAATCCATCACTAGAGTTCTGTGACGTCCCAACTGCGTGATGCTGCTCTGGGTCTGGTGAACGTGACTCTGGCCGGTGCTCCGTGTAACTCCACCCCACCCCTCACCGAGGCCGAGATGAGGAAGGAGTACATGGGCTGCCAGAACCTGCCTACAGCTCTGTGGTACCAAAAACGGCCCAAGACCGACAACAGCAACTGACCGCTTCCAGGACGCTTCCTCACAACTCTACTGTTTCCAATACATAATTCGGACACTCCAGTGGAGTACTTCCATGGAAAACCAGCACCAACGAGTAGTCCTAGAAGTATGATTTTGTGTAATGTACAAACTTCAAATCCATGACCAGCCCTTTCCTCTCACAAACACACACACACAAGATCTACCTGTGTGTTGGCACTTAATTCACCTCGATGATGCACATAAACCCTGACAAGCTGTTGAGGAACGGAGACTGCATAATGTGTGCTTAAGAAGAGACGGCAATGCAGGACTGAGAGAGAGAACGCGTCTGACATGTCCTCACTGTGAACCTCAGTTTCACTGCTTGTCGCTCCCGTAGAAGGCGTCCCGTTGGGAGCGTCCCATGCGAACTTCTCCTCTCTCCGCCTGCCGCGGGGGTTCAGCGCAGGGGCATCCGCACTCCTTTACCAGAGTGCTCTTCCGTGGGTCATCGCACAGGGCGCGCCTGGAACTGAACAATGGTGACAAGGCCACTCTGAAACACACCTCGCACTCACTTGAACATTTCAGGACAAATCTCCTTGTCCCTCCTTCAGCTCAATTAGGGACAGGGCGGTCCAGCATGATTTAGTAATGAGAAATGTTCCCTCACCACGTCTGGACCCTAGCAGACACTGGGCTCTGCAAGCATGTACTTAAGTCAGACCTCTTATTCCACGCTGAACTAACCACTCTGTCCACAGTATTACCTTATTGCCGCAAACATTTAAACGCCAACCAATGATACTGTCGACAGTGACGAGAAGGTATTTCAGGCTCCACGCCAGCTCTTGTGGGAATTCATACACATTCTTTAGAAATTACATACAGTAAGACGACATTTTCCACAGTCTCCGCATCTACTCTCTTCAGAAACATACACTAACATTTAAAACTTTGGGGTCGGTAAGAATTTTAAAAAAAGTCTCTAATGCTCAACAAGGCTGCATTTATTTGATCAAATATACAGTAAAAGTGGTTAAATTGTTAAAAACAAATCTCTTAATTTATTTTCATCCTTCAGAAATCCTCCTAATATGCTGATTTGGTGCTCAAGAAACATTTTGAGAACAGTTTAAATAGAATAGCATTCATTTGAAGTCACATCATAAATGCCTCTCTAACTTTTGATCAATATCCTAGTTCAATATCCTACTTATTCAGTAAGTATCCTTACTGAATAAAATGAGTACTTCCTTTCTTTCAAAAACAAACAAACAAACAACAAAAAACGTACTATCCCCAAACTTTTAAATCGGCTTCTACGTGGGCTCCACTTCCTTCTTAATTTCCCCATTATATTGATGTGAGCGGGTCAAAGCTCCATCAAACCTCAGTGCATTGTAGTCAATCATTAACTCTACGTCTAAGCCTAAATCATTACAGATAAGTATCTGTTTTTGTATAGTTCAGAAATGTGTTATCCTGTAAATATATCTGTCATGTTCTACTTAATGAATGAATTTTAATGTCAATTGTCTTAAAGGAATATACATGTACTTGTTTGAGTTAAACTGTAGCTGGATTGAAAAGATGTAAATACTCTAAATAAATTAACTTTTGTACATAGTCAGGGTTGTATTTATTTACAAACTTTTGTTTTAAAATGAAATACTTGACCAACTTGTGCACAATCCACATAAAAAGTAAACAACAAATAAAAACATTGCAAAATTCTGCTAACGTTTTCATGAAATGCAGCAGCCAAAATGATTCGAGGGTATCTTCAGGCTAGAGTTAGAATATTCTTTGATTTACTGAATATTTCCATGGTTCATGTTAGTCACTTAAATATATTTCACCTTTAGAAAAGCAGTTTAATTTAATTCTTTATAAAATGTAATACTTTCAAAAAAAGAAACTTTTCCAAATAATATAGAAAGACACCAAAACGAAAAGTTTACTTTATGTCAAACATACCCAAATGTCATAATTTACTCACCCTCAAATTGTTCCAAACCTTTATGAGTTTTTTGATCTGTTAAATACAAAAGATGATCTTTTGAAGAATATGGCTAACCAAACAGTTGCCATTGACTTCCATAGTATTTTTTCCTACCAAAGAATTCAATGGCTACCGTGTCAACTGCGTGATCGCCACATTTCTTCAAAATATGACAGAAAGAAATAAATTATGACAGAATTTTCATTTTTCGGTGAACTATCCCTTTATGTTCAGTATGTCATTATATTGAAATACTGGTTTAATGTACAGTAGATGAGTATATTCCATAAAAAAACTGAATATATATAAAAAATAAATCTAAAACTATAAATGTGAACAACAAAGATATGATAGATCTTTGGACTTTATCAAGTGTAAAGAGGAATACGTTGTTTATTTGGTTTGGTGAAGCATTAACACTTTGGTGAAAGTTTTTGACCCTGAGTTGAGATAAAAATAGAGATACTTCCATTCAATGAATAAGAGTGTAAACAAAACAAGTGATATAAAAACACAATGTAACAGAAATTAATGAATATAGTCACCACATGACAGTATTTTTATACTACTTCTGTTTCATAAACATTAAAGCGATACTACACCAAAAAAAGTCTTTTATCATTTACCTCTTTGACCTTCTTCTGTTAGAAATAAAAGAAATTATTTTCTTTTTTAAATTATTTTTTTTTCTTTCCATACAATGAAAATCAATAAGGACCAAATGGTCTAGTTACCATCATTTGTCAAAATATTGTCTTCATTTTCCACAGATGAAAAAAAGTCATAAGGGTGAGTAAATGATGACGGACATTTATTTTTGGGTGAACAATCCCTTTAACATATCTAGAGGTACTTGATGACTGGTTGATCTTTTAGCAGACCTATGTAATTGCTCCCTGAGAAACACTCTTCGTAGTTCATTACTTCTGTGCAGTCTGGTGCCCCTCTGTCTGAGATGAAGTTTAAAGCTCAGTGGGCTCTTTTACCGTTTTTCCTGATTGATTTCACCCATCATCATTCATCATCGCTGCTCCATCAGCTTCAGTCGCTCCGCTATGGCTCCTGCGGTTGTTCGTCTGTGGAGACCTCTGACTCTGGGGTTTGCTGCTGTTTTAACCACATAGCAGCGTACAGTCCCCCCATGGCCAGCAGCTCCTCATGCCTACAGACAGAGAGCAGTCAGAGACATTAGCAGAAAGACCACAAGAGGAATTCCAACATTAAATATGGTGGCTGTAGAGTCCAAAACGAACTGCACCGACAGACGTCGACCAACGGCAACAGACATTTCATTGGGTTTTGCTAGATCAGTGTGTCTGTTGTCAATGTTTGCCAATTTAACATGTAGGATCTGCATTTGTCAGGTCGTGGAATGTCTCAAAAGAGACGTACTGTAATCTGGTGATGGTCTGTGTTGGTCAGTAGAATGTCAATTGGTCCTACAAAGCTACACCTTTCAGTTTTTTATATAAAAAAGGGAGTTAAACTGCCAACAGTTTTTGATATTTCTGACATTGCCAATTAAAATAGGAGATTTGCTTGACTGTGAACTAGACAGAAAACAGCAGCCCAGGGCATTGTAAAGATGGCTGCCAAAGTGGACTGGCTCGTCTTAAAAGGACTTTAGAGCAGTTTAACTTCACAGGGGGCCGGGGAAGCCAAATGAAAGCTTTCCTCTGGCTCCAGAAATCACTTCAGGGCAAGGAAACTCTCAGGACCATCTCCATTCTCTTTTCTTTTCTTTTCTTTTCTTTTCTTTTCTTTTCTTTTCTTTTCTTTTCTTTTCTTTTCTTTTCTTTTCTTTTCTTTTCTTTGATTGCTAAAACAGAGAGTTAGGAGGGTCGGTCTAGGGTCAAGTTTGTTGAGGCATCAATTACTTGGAAGTATGACATCAAAAGTGAAGTAGACACAATATGGGGCACTGAACTCTGGGAATTAAGAGTGTGGAATATGTTCTCATCATAATGGAAGGTCACACCAGAAGCTTTAAACAGATACCAGGAAGCATTCTGTAACAGCCGCAAAAGCAGATTATTCCCTGTATAAATTAGTAACATGGCCAATTCTTATTCTCCAGGATCCCCACACCATCTCCCCCCCCCCCCCAATACATTGCACTTTAAAACATAACATTATAATATAATATATATATAATATAATAAATGTCTGAATATTTCTTTCCTAAGTATACTGTAACTAGAATTAGTAATTAAAAACGTACATGAATTTTCCAGGCCTGAAAAAAAAATCCCTTTAAAAAAATTCCCTGACACTTCCAGCTTTTCAATGACCATGTGAACTCAACATCCACCATCCTTGTCAAACCTTTTCCCAGAGATTTCCCAGATCACAGACGTCTCTTTTCGGGAAGCAGCCTGTTAAGCACAAGGTGTATCTATTAATTCCTCTATTCTAAAAGCATTAACCCTTCACCTCCCTGAATGGACATTCCCACCTCGCTCCTTCCCTGTGAACGTGGATATTCCGATACGCTGTTCCTGTGGGTTAAAAGCCTGCGTGGGTCATGTTTACATCGCAGTGTCAGTCAGGGCTGAATGTGCGAGGTGTGGAGTTACATCCCTGACGGCTGTGTGTGTCTTGAGCCCGGTCTGTTGGCTGTAGCTCATATATCAAAGGGCAGAAGTAAAGGACAGTGAGCACAGGGTTAACATCGGGGCTGAACGGCCAGGATGAATGGAGAAGTCCATTAGTGGAAGAACTCTCTATGTGTGCGTGTACCACCTGAGGGCCTGCAGCGAGACAGGACACAGCGATCGGGCAGGGCGTGGACCTCTCGGACACTGAGAGACTATATCCTGTCTCTGGGAAGATGAGGATACGCTCAGACGGCCCTCAGGTTAAGACTACAGATTGACTGATAACAAGAACAGCGCCTCTGGGACACACTCACACACAGATCTTAAGTTTCCCAAGGATGAAGAAGACCCTGTCTGTCCCAACACGTCTTCTAAGGTTCACTCTCCACCGAACCAAAGGAATTTTACTCAATCAGGACAGAGAGGGTGTCACATTTCCTCTTTTATACCGCCCGGGATCTGGCCACTCCGAGGCCAAGCAGGGTGTGTCTTTTGAATCTTTACAGTAAAATGTCTGTCAGGAGGACAAAAGCTTGCACACACAAACTCTACTGACCTTCCTCGTTCTGCTATCCGCCCGTCTTGAAGGACGAGGATCTGATCAGAGCTGATGATGGTGGATAACCTGAAAATACAAATTAATGCATATGACCAAATTATAGGTAACATCTAATTAAATTTAACATACACTTGACTGGACATCTTACAATTACAGGGCACAAGACTTCCAGAACATGATTAATAATAGGATATGCTAAGCTTCAAACACTGCTTTAAAGTGGCATTAAAGACGTAGATTTAGTGTGTTTAGGGCACTGAGCTTAAGCATTTATCAGACAGGAGATAGTTTTGCGTCATTGAATGCAAATTTCCTGTTAAGTGCATATGTTTTCAAGTGCTCGAGTCTGTAATCGTGGGTATTGGGACAGGCCCACTGGTAAGCAAGCGTTGCTTTGTTTATTCTTTGTATAGCTGCAGTTCTAGCTCTTCCATTACTCCTTTTGAATTTACTTTTTTTTTACTGCCACCTGCTGGTATGGAGAGTATGCCTAACATGCTGGCTCAGAACATGTGCTAGTTGACCACTGACTAAAGACTTGGCGGTGTGTTCAAGTGCAACTTTTGGGCCTAGATGCAGATGACTGCGAGATTTTGATATTGATTTGGTGGATGTGCCTATCCAGTGATGCTGTGTCAATCTGGTCAGAATGCTCAAAGAAAACAATGCTTTGATAGCTCCACAGACCCACAATGTTTACAATCAAAAAATAGCTAGTTGTTGTCAGCATATAAAGTTAGAATGGAATATGTAAACACTGAAAGTACTTTAGTAAGATAGGAAGAAGTAACATCAAAAACATTAGACTTCAATTTAAAGGGCACAGACAGGAAACAGATCACTTACTCTGCCATTAAAGCCTGTTTTTATTTCTGCATCACATTCAAACCATAATTCTTGTTCACATCCTTTTCAGAAATCAGAGCGATTCAGCCGCCGTTGTACTGTAAATGGACTCCCTAATTTAAAGCAGCGGCAGCATCTTTAAGCACTAGATCCCCCTTAATCTAATCCACACACACACACGGCTTCTTTAATTCACACCCGAAACCTTCTGCAGGTCACCCTCTCAGCTGCCCTTCATCTTCAAACAAAGGAGCGGAGACTTCTTTATTGATAGCTAACCCCAGATCCACCACCCCAAAACAGATCAAAGTGACACCACTGTCTCAGAGGCTGGACGGGATCAAAGCTTGCAGACTCTGATCCTGATGTGTTTACAATTTTCTAAAGAGTAGAGCAATGAAAGACAGAGGGAAAAACATTAGAGAGAAGGAAACAGAGACGCCGGATAGGCAGAGACACTTTCCGAAAGTGACGTCAGGAGTACGAGAGTGGTGGAATGTGTCACAGAAAGACAAGAAAAAAAAAGTGACCATCAGAGAGGAAGCGAGCGAGGTGTTTGAATCAATGTCAAACGTATTTGTTCTTCTCATAAAACACCTATACAAAATAATTCCACACTAAAAACTATCAGGTAGGTACACATGTTTTCTGTTGAGGACATAGCAGACACTTTCATCATGTGGGCTAGAGGTGAAACAATTCCTGGAAAAATAAATAGTTTGGGACATATTTTACTGCGGTGCATTTCATGACTAACAATGCCTCTTTAAAAAAAAGGGATAAATGTTTTGAATCTGGATAAATTGCAAGGTGTCCAATTTTAGTTTGAGTAATTAGCACCGAATCACTGTAGAATTCGAGAGGAGGAGAAGAAACTACAGGTGGACGTACAATTGCATGAATTAGACAAACAAAAATGCAAATACAAATGAGAGTACACGCACGCATTGACAAAGATTGCATGCACAAAATATGATAGCTTTAGAGCTCTCAAATATGACGACTTAAATTTATAATACATGATGCGATACATACATACATGTATATTAAATGAATACATGCTAATTTATAATACATTGGGTCGGTAAGATTTTTCAAAACTGTTTTTGAAAGAAGTCTAGTATGCTCAAGGCTGCCTCTATTTGATCCAAGTAAAAATACAGTAAAAAGAGTAATATTGTGAAACATATTCAAAATGGAAAACAGTTATTTTCAATTGTAATATTTTAAAATGTTATTCATTCCTGTGATGGCAAAACTGAATTTTTAGCATTACTGCAGTCTAATTCTAATATTCTGATTTGCTGCTGAAGAAATCTTTTTATTCTATTCATTTCAATGTTGAAAGCAGGCATGCTGCTTAATATTTTTGTGAAAGCTGTTTTTTTTTTTTTTTTTCGTTCTTTGTAAAATGATATGTCTTTGTGGTCACTTGATCAATTTAATGTGTTCTTGCTAAATCATTTGAAATCTTACTGACCCCAACCGTTTAAACCGCATTGTATTTGAAGACGTACATTATGTCATAACTCTTTAATATCCATTAACATAAAAGTATTGCAGTACATTCCAAATAAACACATTTTGTCAAGTGAATTGAACTCCCTAACATCCATCTTGATGGATGACAACACTAAATACAAGTGTAAAGAGATTTTGTGGTCAGATCACTGAAACCATATCCAAAGGTGGTCATACAATCACATCTGTAGTGCAAACACTAATTGACAGTGACAGAACGCCTGCTCACCTGTCAACCATTCACAGCTCTGAACAGATGTTTTAAATGTTGCCGGCTATGTGCGGCTTTAAATGACAACCAGTTGAGTGAAAAATTGGATAAGCGCAAATATTTTGCATTGACAAGACTTCTTCAGTATGTCTTAATATCTTAAAAGGGGTTAATATACCCCTTTTTTTAAAGCTTGCAGATATTAAAAACACATTTAAATGGAGCACACCACAAGCACAAAGGTGTGAACTATGAGCTCAGCTTGTATGTCATGAAAAGATTTATCTACGGTGGTTTTTCTATTTGCACACGTTTTTTCCGTTATTTTTTATTTTATTTTTTTTCTATTTGCAAGTGTTTGATTCAGTTGCAGTGTGTTGAGCTCTCACGGCCACCGTATTTATCTCATTTGGGAGACAGCTGCTTGCCATTGTTTGGATTTTCCTTCATACACCTTTCATTTCTTTAAGCTAGGGTGTTATTCTGAAGACACTGGGTTTAAGGACAAATAGATCAATTTAATTAATGCTAGAGATGTGGCCCAGATGGCCCAACAAAAGCTTTTATCAATACATGATGTTATCTGAGGGATAAAGCTTTGAATATAGAGCAGTAGACAATATGGCCTGGACATTGCATCAGGACAGATGAGGTCACATTAGTGAAATGTCAGTGTAATTTCACAGAAAAAAAATTCCATTGTCAATAGTATAGTGATGTATATGTAACAAAACAATTTGAAACCTTCTGTTGGTCAACATGTCTGTGTGACCATCTTCAATCTTTTGCGAATCTTTTTTGCCCTTATGCAAATTCATGATCACATGGATACTTATCGACATTAAATAAAAATTCACTGAACAACGGTAAATGTGACCGCACCTTATGTCTTATTTCTGATAGAAACATGACTTCCATCAGTAGCACTGGGAGTAAAGATGAACAAATAACTTTAAAGCAAACCAAAGATAAACTATTAAAATAAACTATAACGCTAACTATATATTAGCATCCACATCAGCGAATGATATACATTTTTTTACTGCCGCACAGCAATTTTGTTGTCTGCTACTTAATTTAAATGCTTGAGCTCTTAAAGCAGGATGGATTCTGATTGGCTGTCAATGTTTTCGCTCTTCAACAGGAAAAAATCATCATTCTAAAACGTGATTTGAATTCTATAGTTTCTGTGCTGCTTTCGTTATAGTTGTGGTGTGGACTCTGCCATCCTTTTATATTTAGAATGATTTTTAGAACTATATATTTAAATTATCATTATAGTTATCATCCATGGTGTGAACAGACCTTAACTAACCAAAACTAACAAAGTAACTAACTAGAAGTTGCCCCTGTGGTATTTTACATCTTTTTTTGTAAAAATATTACATTAAAGAAATGTACAGAAAAGTACGGTTTTAACAGTAATTTAATAGCTTTAGGTTATAAGAGGCTTGTAGATTGTGAAGCTACAATTTTTAAGTAATTTCTCCAAAACTGACCATTAGATTGAGTTGCATTAGCAAGAATTAGACCTACCTGTGTGCCACGACGAGAGTGGTGTGGTTGGCACACACCTTAGCAAGAGAGGCCTGAATGTTACGCTCCGTTTGACTGTCTAAAGCAGATGTGGCCTGAAAGTAAAACATGTGAAGCAGGATTAAGTACATACCCACATCATAAATTGTCAACCTTCAAGAGAGCATTTACTCACTTCATCAAGCAAAATGATGCGAGGGGATTTCAGGATTGTGCGAGCGATGGCCACTCTCTGTTTCTCTCCACCACTCAACTTCAGACCCCTTTCACCCACTTCAGTATCATATCCTATCAATAATAACCAAAGGATTGTTCAGGGAAAAATTAACATTTTGTAATCATTTACACACCCTCATGTTATTAAAAATACTGTTATGAATTGATCTTCCAAAACTGCAATATTTATGTGCACTACCGTTCAAATGTTTGGGGTCAGAAAGATGAATAAAAATTCAGCAAAGGATGGACAAAAAATTGATCAAAAGTGACAGTAGAAGTTATAAACGATTTATAGAGTTATAATAGATACAATAGAGTTATAATTTATAAAAGATTTCAAATTCAAATTGTTTTTTCTGTTCTTGCTGAACATAAATTCTTTTAGGAATCCCGGATTTAAAAAAAAAAATCTATCAGTTTCAAAAAAAAAAAAAAAAAAAAAAAAAAAAGCTGGTTTTAAACAATGATAATAACAAGAAATGTTTCTTGAGCAGTAAATCATCAAAAGCTTTAAAAAGTCTTACTGACCCCAAACATTTGAATGGCAGTGAATGAATTCCAAGGATGTACCTATGCTTTGGCTGCATTATAAAACTTGAGCAATTTCCAATGTAATGTTGCTATTCTCTGAACAGACAAAATAAATGACTAAATCTAGCTATGAAAATTTAACAGTCCTCTACCGTCTGGAAGGGATAATATCTTATGGTGGATATCAGCAGCCATTGCAGCCTCTTCCACTTCCTGGTCACTTGCAGAGATGCGTCCGTAGCGAATGTTTTCACGGATGTTGTCATTGAAAAGGACGGTGTCCTGAGGAACTACACCAATGTAGGACCGGAGGGAGTTCTGTCTCACCTGCATGTATAAAGATGAACATGCCAAGAAAGGTTTGTCATTCAAATAAAGTACTTGTTAATCAACTAGAAATTCTATGTTGTTGTACAGTATATGCAAATGATTGAGGCATTTTGTTTAGACATTTGCACATAGTTTTCTAGTTATTATCTTCATACAAAGACTATCTAGCTTTACGCAGCCCTACATTACAACAACAGGTGAATCGTGGATAGGTGGGGCTCGAACTTTAAAGTATTTCACCACCTGAGGGTTTGGAGGTCTCCACTGCCTTTGAAAGTTAAGGAGCCAGGTGCTGATGGGCTATGAAGGGGTCCCAAGCTCTGAAGATCTGAAACCCCAATTATAAAGCAGGGTGACAATCTTCACATGCTGCCTGTTATTGGGAGGGGTGCGGCGATAGACCCCTGCCGAGATCCAAAGCCTGGCAAACTCTGTGAGGCAGTGCCAGCTGACATCAAGGGTTTCGAACAGAATAAAGAGGAGCAGAGACAAGACAAAGTAGGTCTGGAATGGGCACAAATTTTAAGGAAGCGCTAAGCTGACCCCCTTTCAGCAATATATCAAGAGTCCCGCTGCCGAGACGGTCCACGTCGTTTCCATGTTTCTGCTTGAAATAAAATATGTCTTGGCAGTGGCACAAAACAAGCCACTGTTTGACAGAATGTTGACATTTTATATTTTATATAACTATAATTTGCAAAATTGATTTAAAAGTAAGAGGCAACACAAAGCCAGATTCGAAATGATCTTCCTCTAGTATGGTTCTCTAACTTTTCACCACTTCATTAAGGGTATGTTCACCATTGGTCCTGGTCCGCTTAGCGTTCATATAGGAATTTTTAAATTCCCGAACCTAAAGGCATAATGATATGTTCACAACCTGATTGGTCGCATTTTATTAAGTATATTTTGTGACGGAACTTACCGAACATCCAAAACAATGGTGTGTACCGGGCTAAATGCACTCGTGTGTCCATATAATGGCGTTTTGGCCAGCTGAAAACTCGTGAAAAATAGTCAAAACAGCAACAGGAATCCCTCCGTCACACACACACAAATGAAGATCTGCTGCAAGGAGACGCGGTTTAGATGCCTGTACCGAACTGTGATGGGCAACATTGCAAATATGATGAGAAAAAAACAGGTATGCTTGAGCATTCTGTTCTTTTTAGGGTTACATCTTGTGACATCATGTCCGGTTTTTGGCTCATTTACATGTCTTGGGCCGTGTTGCGATCATATATCATTCGAACCGCAGATCGTTTTTAAGTGAACCGAGACCCATCTTTTCAGCAGTATCAGTCCGCTTGTTTGGTGCGCACCAGGGTTCAGATGGCAGCGTTCACACTTAATTCAGTTCACACTCCAATGAACTGCACTAACATAACAATCGCATCAGGGTTCGTTTTAATCAAATCAAACATAGCAATTGTGAGCACACCATAAATCAGATCATCCAAATAATCTGTCATATTTTGATTAATACCAAGATGTATTAAATCCTTTAACTCTTAAATCTCAGTCCAGAAATCATTATCAATATACTTTGCTAAATCTAGCGTTTTCAGTCAAAAGCAGGCCACTTTTAAAGCTTGTGTCGAGGGCAAATACACAACTATATTGTGACTGTTCTCATTATACCTATCCACATTTTGCAATGCAGAAGAATGAATTCTGGTTATATATTAAATCAGGGGTGTTCAATACAAGTTTACAAAGTCTATGTATTTTCTATCCCAGCGGAGGTCTGGACAGTCATATTTTGCAACAGTTAACTATAAAATTCCATGTGGACAGCAGCAGTACTTTGAAAAAGAAAAATCCAGAATGTTTAAAATAGTCATCCAGGAGGATATTGGTGCCAAAGCATTGGGGTGTCTGCCTAGAAAATGGGGCTTTGAAGCCATAACTATTAGAGGAAATGTCAAGGCATCTTATCTGAAGAATAAACAGAAATGTGCAGACATTAAGTTTCTACAAATCAATATTAAATTAAGGGAGATTATCCATACAGATTAGATCTTGTGGCAATGAGGTCATAGCACAGGTATCACCAACCCAATGATTGTCTCAGCTTGATAGTTATGAACTTGTGATAACATCTAATATGTTCTCTGTGTCCTAATGTCCCACAAGAGCATTGGCTGTTGTGCGGCAATTAACTAAAGCTAATGACTGAACTTACAATTGAAACCAAAGATATTTAAGATGATTATTAAATCATTTGACAAAAGTACTGTGATTCAAACACCACAAAGTGAATGCTTTCAAGTGGAGTAGTGAGAGTTCGGACTTTAAGACAATAAGCAATTAAGTCTGAAAAATGTCCACCCAATAGCCAAATATTCACCATAAATTAAGCCAATTTTTGTAAGACCCAAATGTTCTGATAGATAGGTAGTTAATCAGCCAATGTATGGCTTTTTTATAGTCTACATTTGTATCCACATATTAAGCTGGGATAGGAAAATAATTTAACATTTTAAAATTACACACTTCAGCTTCAGATTTAGTCTATGCAGCTTTGAGAAGCTTTCGGGGTTTTTTTTTTTCTTTTGTACTCAGCTCAGAAAAACTGACCCAACAAACATCAAAAAATGTACTAACAGAATCAAACTAACTGCTGTAAGAAAAACTGACCGTAATCTACCCACAACAAGGGAAACTCAAAATTATTCTTAGATCACATTAAAGAAAAGCCCTCGTTCTCCAAGCGCTGACAATAATAGAGCGAGTGAGTGGGAGAAGAGCGTGTGGTACTCTGGCTGTTCAGTCGACCATTAATCCATGTGGCGAGTGGAACCAGCCTCAGTGTTTTCACTTCAAACGCCTGACGAATTAGATCTCCCTTTGAAGTTTGCTTTTTTGTTTTTTTCTTTTGTTTATTTTTCGCCTGTTTTTTTGTGTGCTTAATTCACCATCTTTCCATTCCTTCTTCCCATTCATTTGGCTCTTAAAAAAAGTCAATGTCCTTAATTTATGAACTAATTAACATCAGACTGGGCCGGGTGAGAGAGGGCTTACTGCAGCCATGTGAAACACAAATGGCTTCCCAGGTCTTTATGGGAGTGTAGCATCTGTCCCCTCACAATACAACTTTTATCCTAATAGACGGCACTTTCGCTCTGGTTTCCGGTCCTATTTGCAACAGTATTCTCAGTATTCATTTTCAGAAAAAAAGAATTTAAAAAAAAAGTGAAAGAAGTCAGCAGAAAAAAATCTTAGAAGAAGAAACAAATTAGACAAGATTGGCACAATTATACATTTCAATATTTTGGAAATTTTGCACTTTTAATGAAAGCCCATTCTCTCAAGCATGATTAAGATATTTACTTTCATCATGTTATTTAGATATTGACTGTATTTGAGTATCTTTTCCGCCATTTGAAATCAGGTTGCCATCAGTGAGGAACACTGGACTCTCACTTCAGACAGACTCAGTAGTATACACAGTAGTGACTAGTCAATTAGTTCTACCACTAGCCCGAGTCAACTAGTCACAGATCACATACTATATATTCAGTTGTACTTGTTCTATATTCTGAAAGGAGATGAGGTGTGCTGGTATATTTGAGTGTTCTGAGTGTAAATGTCACGGGCCGGGGGTTGCAGGGCCCTCCAACGCACCACCCTTAACGATTACCACTCTAGGGAGCTACACCAAAGGGACAACACAAGGCAGGACAACAAGGTAAAAAGAACAGATTTTGCTTAAGTAAATATAAATGACTCTAAAACACTCCCAAATAGACACAAGTCTCTTCAGGACAATGGTGGTGGAGCAGAGTACTGTGAGCTTCAAGTGAGGAGGCCCTCAGAAATACGAGTAACTCAGGCCCCGTCCACACTACTGCGTTTTCGTTTGAAAACGGAGAATTAAAACGAATACGATCTCTGTCCACACCAGCGTTTTATCTGCGTATTAGAATTGATCTCCGTCCACATTAAAACGACTGAAACGCGGATCACGTGACCATTCACCAACACTTGGCATGCGCATGCCGGTGTAAACAGTGGCTGACGAATCAGGGAAGGAGACGTCATGACTGATGACACCCAATCATAGTGCCGAGTGTGAGCCTCTGCATCATCGTTTCTACACTCCTCTGTTTTGTCCCGTCTACACTAAAATGCCCTCCGGAGATTCAAAACACAAAATGTAGCTGCAGCGTTTCTAAACCTCTCTGTTTTAGGTCTTCGTTTTTTCCTTTTTAGTCTGGACGAGAGGTGCAAACGTAGCAAAAGGTCTCCGTTTTTAAACAAAAATGCAGTAGTGTGGACGGAGCCCCTTCCTCCAGGACAGTGGTGATGGAGCAGGGTGCAGTACTCTTCAAATAGGACTGTTCAAGACATCAAGGTAAGTAACTAAATTTCTCTGTCTCCAGAACAGTGACAATGAAATGGCGGACAGCGTCTCCCAGGTAGGAAGGCTCAGAGCTAGGTAAATTACCCGGATCCTCTGGGACAGCAATGGGAAGACAGAATACAGCGGGCTTTGAAGACGAAACGCTCGGAACAGCAGATACCTGGATTTTCTCAGTTTTCCACAACAGTAATGGTGAAATTGGACACAGCGGCTTCGGATGTGAAACACTCAGGACAGCAGATACCTGGGTTTTCTCCATTCTCCAGGACAACATCAATGATGAGTCAGAATGCAGTGGGCTTCGGACAAGAAACACTTAGAACAGCAGATAGCTGGACTTTCTCTGTTCTCCACAACAGCAATGATGAATCCTCGCTCACCAGCCTCAACGACATAAATAAAGGATCACATCAGCGGGTAATCTTTCTAGTTCCTCCTTGTCCACACTGTGGCATAAAAGCTCCAATATATTTGGAATTACTTACAAGAAGTGAAAATAGAGTGAACCTGGAGTACTTTGCACTCCCAATATAGCATGTAAGCAAGCCAGAACTGTTGCAAACTGCTCAGAGACCCAGAAGCTAACTAAATGCTGCCCAGAGTAAGACATCTGTTCTGTACCATTTATGACAAAGAAAGCATCAATGGCAAAATGGACAGGACAATACACATGGTCAGCATGGACAGGACGACACATAATATTTTTATGTGTCGACTAGTAAAAATTAGTATTCATGCAGGCCCTAATGCACCAGGACCTGCATTTCAAGTCACTAAATGGTACTAATTCTTAAATAGCACATTGTTTAGATGTTGCCTTTTATTCAAGTTGTGCAAAATAAGAAAAATGAGGCACATATTACTGTTAACCCTTGAATTTCATATGACTAATGTGCATGTCAAAGGCAGTAACAGTACACCACTTTTTATGCCATGAATTTGTCATTTATATAATAGTTCGGCTACTTAATGACCACTCAGTGTGGCCAGAAACAATTTTCTAGTTTATTTGTGACATTATGTCAACTGGTTATGCGTTTCACATGGCACAGCACGTCTAGACCCTCAGACGGGGAAAACAAGCTCTATCAGATGCTCAAAGATGAGAGAAACCCAAGCAAAACATAAAACATACTACAATTGAATCCACTTGGTGAGAAGCAGATACAAGTATTGTTCTGCATATCCAACCAGATGTGCACACAAATCAGGGCTGCAACCGTTTACTTGAAAGGCACAAAAACAGAAAAAAAAGGCTGGGAGGGAACTACCCATGTGCTCCTAACCTGGACCAAATGTACGCAAAACATCTTGTTTACACGAACCTCCACATGCTGCTCTGTTTAACACTTCACAGGATTGTTATAGACTCCAGTCTCTTCTCCTCGGCAATCCACTAAGTCAGCCGTAACATCAATGAAGCACAGTGCCTCAGAAATACAGAGGTTCAGCGAGGGCAAGGGGTCGTTCTCTTTCAGTCTCCTTTCCATTTTTTGTTTCATCCTACAGTTAAATGTTATTACCGTATGTTACGCGCAAAGACAACGCCACAGACAGAAAAATTAATCAAAAGACAGACTGCTGAAACTGGAAAATGTCTCTGGTGACCACTTGCCTTCTGTAATCACTGTAACAGAATCAATAACCTCCTTTTATGAAGTGTTTCATATAGTGAAGTACGACAGAAGCACAGCTGGATCCCAGCATGAAGGGTCATCAATTTTTACTGCTTCAGCAGTAAACATCGATGAATGGTTTTCTATCAATAAGGCTTCATTCTAGTACTCTAAACAAGCAGCTTAGAGACTAAACATGTTAGAAAATTGTTTTTGCTAATTCAACTTTTACACTTTAAAATGTATAAATAATACATCTGAGGAATGTTTACAAGGATGTACACTCACATGACATGAATAAAAGTAGTTTTATTCTCAATATAAGGATGCTCCCACATGGGAGACGCCATGTTGAAATCACTTGACCAGTCGTGTTATTCAATTGACAGTTACTACTACAACTAATGACAATAATATATTCACTTAATAAAGCACAAACCATATACTTAAGTTTAGCAAAACATGCATACTTAGTGAAGTAATAATGCAAACGACAACGGATATACCACAGATCGAGAAGCAGCCAGAACCAAACCAAAACAATACATTTCAATTGAACCCAAGAATATCCATAATTTGAATGTATCTGTAAGAGATGGAAAGAACAAATGAAATGACAAAAAAAGATAAACAGCCATTAGAAAACCTACTTCATGTATATCGGCTAGAAGTGTCAGCAAAAGTTTTCTGAGAGGAACAAGTGTCAGTGAAAAGTAAACAAAAATTGAAAATCTAATGGAAAGTGAACAGGGAATTATTGGTGAAAGAGAAAAAGAATGGTATCAGGACATGTTGCAGGCTGAACTCGAACCTAAATCATCCATATGAGCACCATGAGCTCGACAAACAACCAAGAGTACATATTACAAAATTCTCTTACAACACTTTACATTTTATAAAACGGTTCTAATCCCAAAGGTTTATCTTATGTACGCTATTATTCAAAAGGTTGGGGTGGTAAGTACGAGCAGTGCTGTCTGTCAGGTGCATGACGTTTGTGTGTGTGTGCGTCGTGCGAGCACAGCAGAACATGTGGCCCGTCAGCTGTCAGTGTGGTGTCTGTGTTTCTCTGCTCCCATCGCTTACAATCAATGAGATCAATGAGCCCCAGCGGACGCTCCCCACTCCACCCTCCCTAATACACACTGGCAAACAACTTACATTTCCTACCATCAAAAGCCACTTCTAATTCCTTTGAAAAGAAACAGTTACGACCCTCAAAGTTACGACCCTAATTCGAAAAAGCTCCACATTTTAACAAAGCTTTCATGTTAGTCGTTATTAGCGCACTCCAATCTTTTCCGTTCCTCCTGCCTTATGCCGAGCACGTTATTTGTTCTCTAAATCGCCGTTTGTTTGTTTTACGAGTCGGGAAACTCAGAGAGAAGGAATGCACTTGTGCATTTATATCAATGACAACATTCATAAAGCAACACTCATTCAGCTGTGAAGTAGATGAGGAATAGCTATGATGTTTCTGAGTCATATTTTCCCCTCGTCATCTGACAAGATGAATTCGCGTCTCACATGCAGCTTTCACACACACGAGGGAGTCAATGCTGCATGGAGAAGAAGGTGGAATCAGTGACAAACACCAGAATGAAAACAGCCTTGAGGAATTCACTCCATCAAAGGCCTTGGTATTCAAATGTTGATCTATTATTTCCACCTGAGAAAATGAGCATGAAAAATGACCAACAGATGTTTCTTGCTAAGAGTGTGCGTGTCTGTATCCTGTGACTGATTTGTAGAATATGACAAGATTTGTTGCACAACTGTTTGGTCACGATGACTACTACTTTATTTTTAACTTCTAAAGTTACAGGGAATCCATGAAATACTACCTGATATAAAAAGCATAACTTTAAGAGTTTCTCCTCCATTTTAAAGAGGACAAGTCTAAATTAATTAATTTAGGACTTTTTGTCCTGCTCCTGTCCACAAAAGCCTATAGTCTACGTGGATATTACGAGCCAAGTCCTGTTAGATTTTTCTCGTTCATAGGCTATTTTATCAATTCACACACAAGCAATGCTTCAGATTTTGTATGTAAGTGCCTTGCTCCATTTGTCGCAGTAGGCTCATAAAACCTTATAAAACATTTTTTTTAGCCACTGTCGTAAACAGCAAAAACATTTGGATGTTCTCAAAACATTGAGAACATTCAACTCTGTGCCTGTAAATTGTTTGTTCTTTGTTTCAAATAGACGGATAACATTCTTTACCTTAACATTTTTTTTGTAAACTTTCTTACAAATGTATATTTTGCTTGAGTCCCACAAGTCATTTCTTTTCTCCCAAAGAACTGCCTATTTCATCTAACCTTAAATTAGTGACAATTTGTTTTTATTTACCAATGTCTTTCGCTGATGTCCACAACCCTGTTAAAAGACATTTTTTTAGGCATTTTCATCAAACCTTGTCTTTTCGGACTGCAGTTGCATTTGGCTGTCATAGTAACAATGCAAACTTATGTAGGTTCACAATGCAAGACTTCATCAATAAATGTTTTTCCTACTCTTTGTTTATCAGGCGTTCTTGTTTTGACACCTGACCTAACAACTACACATAAAAAAAAAAACTAAACGCACATCAAATATGATATAATCGTTCATACTGAGACTAATTAAGAACATTTTCAAAGCACCTAAAAAAAAAAACTAACATCAATTTTTCATGCTTGTCTGAACAAGTCCCATGAGCCAAAGAGTGCATTTCCATCAAAAAAAATATATCTAATAGTTAGTTTCACGCATACTATTTCAACATACTTCATACAATACAGTGCTTGGCGAAAGATCTATTCATTTACCAGCTCCAAATGCTAATGTTCCAGTGAGTTTAATGAGTTGGATCTGGCCAGTAGTGAGAGGGATGAGATGCTGAACCGATGACAGCTGCTCTATAAAAGTAAATCTCCCCTCATGCCTGTACTGTGAGAAAGCGCTCACTCCCTATGAGAGTACTGGCACGCTGACCTACCTCATGCTTCCTGCTGCGCTCCAAACACATTAACGCAGCAGGAATGTTTGGCCATCGTGTGCAAGTGTGAAGGCGGTTGTTTGAATGCTGGGTTGTGGTTCATGGATTTGATATGATACTGGAGAGGCCGTGAATGCGTGTGTAGGAGAGGATGAGAGAGATGGGACAATTTACTTGTCAGCATTACTTCCTCTATGTAATTGCCAAACCACAGCTTCCATCTCCAAACACTCTCAGCCAATCGATTATTTCAGCTATCTCAAGAGCAGAAGCACACAGGAAGTTGCATAAACCATGTTTCCTGCACTACTATTCAGGTACTGTGTTCGCAATTAAAGCACCTCGACAAGGCAAATAAAAAAAAATATTCAAAAGTTTGGGGTCAGTATGATTTTTAAAAGAAATGCCCTTTATTTTAAGCTCTATTCATCAAAGAATCCCGAAAAAATTTTCCACAAAAATACCGAGCAGCATTAACGGTTTTGAACATTGATAATAATAAATGCGTCTTGAGCAGCAAATCAGCATATTAAAATTATTTCTGAAGTAATCGCTGCTGAAAATTCAACTTTGCCATTACAGGAATAAATTACATTTAAAATATGTTAAAAATAGAACAGAGTTACAGTAAATGCAGCCTTGGTGAGTGTAAGAGACTTCTTTCAATATATATATATATATATATATATATATATATATATAATAAAATCAATCCCAAACATTTCAATGGGAATGTTCATGCAAGTACATTAAATAAATAAATAGATTGTTACAGAAAATTGTCATGTAATGGCCAGTTACTATAACTATATACTATACATTGTAAATAAAGGGCCAAAATCTACTTTCTAAATGCTAAAACTGAATTTTGGCCCATGAAAACAGAAATTAATGTTCAGATTTGCAAAAAAAATAAATTTAACAGTGTTATTAAACGACCAGTAGAGATTGATTATATATGTGAATGTTAGGTAAATGTTATCAACCTAAATATAAATGAAAAGAACCCTCTAATATTGGATGATCCGATTGGATCACCAGGATGCCGGTAAACAGTTTATATTGAATGCATCTCATTACAAACAACAACCCGTTCCCCCTCGTACCCGTTTGAAGGAGGGCCCTTCTATATTATAAATATTGGCTAAATATATGAAGTCATGCTGCATATTCCTTTGAGTAAAAGTAACACAACCTTCTGTCCAGGATCAGATCAGCAGTCCAGAAGTGAATCTAGCAGTTGTGAGCAGAGATCGGCTCTGTGCAAGAGGCCACCGTCTCCCTCAGGACACTGGAGTAAAAGCAGCCTAAAACTCCATATTCATTATTTACGTCTCTCTCACTATGATTAATTCACAGGGGGCAGGTTTACTTGGAAATAAGAGAGAACCGTAAATCATATTCCCAGAACATTGTCATGTGTAGTGGAGGTTATATGATCTATGGTTGCATCTTACATCACTGGTGTCACTGCATTGTAGTTAACAGTGAGACAGCTTGTACGGTCTTGTATAACATCACCTCAATCAGGCTCCTGTTACACACTGTTCTGTGTTGTACAATCACTAAGAATTTGTATTCCTATGGCTATTCAGATAGGGTAAACTGAAGAGTCCGGTATGTGTAAACAATGGAAATGTTCAAGAGTAGAGGACCAAAAGTCGGTAAAAGTCTCACTCTGTACTTGAAAAAGCCTCTCACAGTTTATGTGTGAGACACTAGTAACAACATTATCAATGCTAGCACTGCTCTACGAAGGACACTTTGACATTGAATTGTGACTAGGATAACTAAGGAACAATCTCTTCTCAAGCAGACAGTCTGAAGAAAGCTTGGTGGGAAATGAATTTTTCACATTTTAATGCAAGTTCTTTGTCCTCTTCAGTCCGTAAGACATTCTTCTCTTCTAACACCAGCCCTGTCACTATTCAAACCTTACATTAGAGGTCAGCAGAGATGCAGGCGGGGTCGAGAAAGATTTCTGGTATATTTTTAAAACGTTTTTTATAGCCTACAGTCTAGACCTTTATATAAACTGTAGCGGGTTCTCGTGCATGAAATATGAAGAGAAATGTAGGCGACCATGTGAGCTGGACGTACAGGTGAACTTAAATTTACACCAGTCTGGTTTTCTATAAAGATTAATGGATACCTAGAAGGGTAGATTCATATATTGATAACTTTTAAGATGTTTTTATTATCCTTTTAAAGCTTGAAAATGTTGATTACATAGACTTTCAATCAATGGATGGAAAAAAAAATGAGAATTATTAATAATTTCTCCATTTGTGTTTCTAAGATAAGTCTTATGGGTTTGGAATGACATGCGATAAATGTAAAAGTTGACGATTTATATTTTTGGATATAGTAACCCTTTAACCTTAACCTGGTTATTTCCCCCAAAAATGAAAATTATGTCATTAATTACTCGCTCTCATGTTGTAAGACCTCCGTTCATCTTCGTAACACAGTTTAAGATATTTTAGATTTACTCCGAGAGCTTTCTGTCCCTCCATTCATAATGTATACACGCTATACTGTCCTTGTCCAGAAAGGAAATAAAGACATCATCAAAGTAGTACATGTGACATTAGTGGGTTAGTTAGAATTTTTTGAAGAATTGAAAATACATTTTGGTCCAAAAATAACAAAAACTACGATTTTATTTAGTCTACCGTACTGGTTCTTTTGTCAATCGGCGTTCACGAGTCCGCAGTGACGCTGATGACTTAAGACGCTGTTGACGTGTTATCTGGTGTGTACGGCCGCACCCGCTCTTATGTGAAAAATAAGGTGGATAGAAGCTTTTCACCTGACCATAAAAATGTCTATTGTCCTGTTTCCTGACCTTTGAGATGTCCTGACCATCGATGAGGATGCAGCCTCCTTGAACGTCATAAAAACGGAAAAGCAGGCGGATGACAGTGCTCTTTCCAGATCCGGAAGGACCAACCTGTTAAATAAGATATTAGCGGAGGTGAACATCTTGCACCTTTACACACTTTCTTATTCGGTAAAAGTTTTGGTGCACTATATTCACAAATGTAGAATTCTGAAAACATTTTACCAGAGCAACTGTCTGACCAGGCATCACTGTGAATGAGACTTCACTGAGAATCTCTTTTCTGTCAGGAAATAAAACATTTGATGTAAAAATTTATGGATACAAAAAGAAAAGAAAAAAAGCTGAACCTAAACATCTGCCTTTATCGATATTAACATGACTCACCCAGCAGTGTAACTAAAACACACGTTCTGGAAATCAACCCTTCCTTCTGTGAACGACAGGTCTCCTGCATTCACATCATCCTTTACCTACAGCAGAGAGGAATCTGGAAGTTAGAAAAAGCAATCTGGGCTTGTATCACAGAAGACAAGGAGGAGACTGGGTTGGCGGTGAATTAAGCAAACCTGAAGAATGCATTAAAACTGATTCATTGGGAGAGTCTCGCACTGTACTCCCTCTTTCAATGCACTTCAGACATTGCACATAACACACACACACACAAAAAAAAACAAAAATAGGAGAAGATAGGGACTGAAGAGATGTGGGGGAAGGTTAACATATATTATCTTATATCATCTTTTATTTTATACAGGGTTGACAATGGCAATTGGTACATAGGAGAAAGGATAAAACTCGACTAATACAATATTGGCAATATGGTGGTAGTGGGGAGTGGGGGTGGTGATGATAATGACAATGGCAATAAATAATAAATGGTTACTTTGTTTACGCATACACACACATACCCACACTCACACCCACTCACATACACACTTAAATCAAACACTTAAATCACTCTATGTCACTTGGAATTACAAGATTGCTCACTACTGCACTATGTTGGTTTGTATGTACAGTTATGTTCAAAATAATAGCAGTGTGTTTAAAAAAGCGAATAAAGCTCAAAATCCTAAAAACAATTTTTATTTCAATACACAAAAATGCATTGGGAACACTGTACATTCTATTCAAGATCAAAACATAAAGAAAAATGTATGAAATTTGTTTTTACTTTATAGAAAGTTGAGAAAAGGGTAAATTAGGCTGTTCAAAAAAATAGCAGTGTCTGCATATTTCTTTACAAAGTCAAACATTTACTGTATAAACTGAAAAATACTTGAAAATTTAGCTTTCTTGTGAATCATTGAACTAATATTTAGTTGTATAACCACGGTTTCTGAGAACTGCTTTACATCTGTGTTGCATGGAGTCGACCAATTTCTGGCACCTGTGAACAGGTATTCCAGCCCAGGACGATCGCACTACAGACCACAGTTCCTCTGCATTTCTTGGTTTTGCCTCAAAAACTGCATTTTTGATGTCAGCCCAAAGGTTTTCTATTGGATTAAGGTCCGGGGATTGAGCTGGCCACTCCATAACGTTAATCTTGTTGGTCTGGAACCAAGATGCTGCGCGCTTACTGGTGTGTTTTGGGTCGTTGTCTTGTTGAAACACCCATTTCAAGGGCATTTCCTCTTCAGCATAAGGCAACATGACCTCTTTAAGTATTTTGATGTACTCAAACTGTTCCATGATCCGTGGTATACGATAAATAGGCCCAACACCATGGTATGAGAAACATCCCCATATCATGATGCTTGTGCCACCATGCTTCACAGTCTTCACAGTGTACTGTGGCTTGAATTCAGTGTTTGGGGGTCGTCTGACAAACTATGGCCCCTAGACCCAAAAAGAACAATCTTGCTTTCATCAGTCCACAAAATATTGCGCCATTTCTCCTTAGGCCAGTCAATGTGTTCTTTGGCAAATTGTATTCTCTTTAGCACATGTCGTTTTTTCAAAAATGGGACTTTGTGGGGGCTTCTTGCTGATAGCTTGGCTTCACATAGGCGTCTTCTAATTGTTGCTGTACTCACGGGTAACTTTAGATCTTCTTTGATCTTCCTGGAGCTAATCATTGGCTGAGTCTTTGCCATTTTGGCTATTCTTCGATCCATTCGAACGGTAGTTTTCCTTTTCCTTCCACGTCTTTCTGGTTTTGGTTGCCATTTTAAAGCATTTGATACCATTTTAGCTGAGCAGCCTACCATTTTCTGCACTTCTTTAAAAGTTTTCCCCTCTCCAATCAGATTTTTAATGAAAGTACGCTGTTCTTCTCAACAATGTTTGGAACGGCCCATTTTATTCAGATCTTCAGAGAGAAATGCACTATAACCACCATGTACAGTCCAGTACTGCCTTCGTCCTTAAATAAGGGCCACTAATTGACACTAGTTTTTCACAGAATGATTAACCTCACTAATTGAACTCCATACTGCTATTATTTTGAACACACCCCTTTCAATTAATGATTAAATTTTACAGAACTAGCAACATACATCTCATGACTGTTGGGTCTGTTGTTTTTCTATTACTCTACTACACCTACTAGTAAATTATTTGCCATGTAGAAATATAATTTCTACCAAAAACAGTGATTGATCTGGTTAGTGATGTTTGACTGCTATTATTTTGAACACAACTGTATGTTTGACTGTTTAGTAAAAAAGGGAAAAAAAACTAATTTATTGGTAAAAACGTTGAGGCCTCTTTCTGGTCAAGTTCAAGAATCAGTTTGCAAATTCGCTGCGACAGCTTTTGGGAATAAATAAAAAGAAACTTGAAGATCAAATAAGTCTGATTTTAGTCTGATTATTTGCATATGAATGGAATCTGGGAGTGTCAATGAATGGTTGGCTGTTGGTTGCGTGACTTTGGGGAAAGGGTTCCCAAAGGATGGGGGTAACTTGAGTCAGTGCAGGAGGTCATGACAATAAATCAACACTTACTGACCCACAATACCAACCCTGACATGTACAGAGGGGTGCAATACAGCTTTTAGGAATCGATTAGATGGTATTTGTGCTTTACTAACTACAGTAGTCAACATTTGAAGTGGATCAAAACCTTTCATCAGTTATATAAGAATTTTGAACAATACCCCCTCTTGTCTTAGGACAACTTTGATGAACTTTTTTGATCCAATTCAAATGTTGACTACTGTAGTTGATGAGTAAAAGCACTATTCGGAAGTGATTTACCTTTGACTTGACTACAAATGACAACAAATCAAAACATCCATCTTTAGTGACTACTCACCTCTTTTTCCTCTTTTAGTAGATCAAACATGCTCTCCATGTCAACAAATGCACTTTGGATCATTCTGTGCAAACACAACAGCGCAACGAAATAAGTCAAGGAACTGAAAAGTTTGGCAACTGCCTGAATTACAAATATATAAGCAAGAAAATAAATAAATTAAATCTTAGGATGTGTTCACTTGTAGTGCTGTTCTCTTGGTCCAGAAAGTGAAACATTTAGTCCTGGTTACGTTTTGGAATGTATGTGCTACATATGATAGTATTTTACTAGCTGAGAACCTCACAAACAGCTTATAAAATGTGTAAAGGAGTCAGACGTTAGGAATTCCACCGTTACACACAAACAAAGATTTCCTGCAAGGAAACTGTATTTCCAACACCTGTACTGAATTGTAATGGGCAACAACAACATGAGGGTGAGTAAATACTGACAGAATTTTCATTTTTGGGAGAACTAACCCTTTAAAAAGAATCTGAATTCCTGAAAACAATATCCTTAAAAATCATCGTAAATAATTTATTAAAGTTATTATAACCTCCAACTTATGTAAAATCCCCAAAGATAATGTTTAATGAATTTGTTGGGTTGTTTCAAATATTAAGCGCTACAACATAACTCTATCTACATACAGTATAATACAACTAGGGAGCAATCTGAAGTGACTAATAACTAATAACGATAATTGGTCATGAGTATGTGGGGTGTAACTTTTTGCTAAATTCAAAATTCAAGGACAAATCTACATAAACGACTCAAATCGTTCATTTAATTTTATAATTATAAAATCTGTTGGCAGCATTCAGCAGACTTGTTCTCACACACTAGATTCTTTGGCAAGAACTGCCATACAATCAAACATCACAAATGCCTGTCATTTAAGTTCCCATGTGGTGAAAAACAAGTTTTTAATGTTGTTTATATGTCTATGTAGTGTTTATAATATGCTTTAAAACATGTGCAAATTCATAAGTCAACACCATTGCAGAGTATTTTCTCCTTAAAACTTCAGTGAAACCTTGTAACCAATCAGGCTTTAGCATTTAATTACTATGCCGTGAAGCAAGGGAGTCTCAAAAAA
The DNA here is from genome assembly GCA_038021265.1 of Cyprinella venusta. Taxonomy (NCBI): domain Eukaryota; kingdom Metazoa; phylum Chordata; class Actinopteri; order Cypriniformes; family Leuciscidae; genus Cyprinella; species Cyprinella venusta. The sequence goes on from CM075867.1 coordinate 27,831,735, forward strand.
AAAAAAGCCAGGATATCTCAGTATATTTTTCTGTTGATATGAAAAATCGTATACATTTAGCAATATAGCGAGTACACCAGTTCTTCCTTTTCTAATCTTACCTATAATATGTACCAAACCAGTTGAGAGGAGTGTAGAGCTGGATAATATACGTTCCAAAGAGAACATAGTCACCAACCTATGACAGCAACAACAGTGCATGAACAACAAAAGTTATGCTCAAGATCAATATGAACTAGATTTCTACAATTAATGAATAGTGATTACTGTACTTGAAACTTGTCCACTGTAACATAGTATGCACAAAGCAGAGATCCGGCCAACAGCCCCAATCCAATAATCAGGTTCTGGGTTTGGTTCAGGAGGGCCAGGGAAGCATTGGTCGTCCATTCACATGCCTGAGCAGAATGAGAATCCAACTCAGTGTCTCACCAGTCAACTGCTTATGAAGTTTAAGTGATCGTATTACCTGATATTTCAGGATAGCATCCTCAAAGCGCCTCACTTCAAAACCTTCTGAATTATAGTACTTCACCTAAATGGTATGACACATTTTGTTAAATTTGCAAGCTTAACACTTAACAAAACTCCATGTCCAACCTAGGGAAACATTGTTATGGCATTTGGTCTCTTACAGTTTCAAAGTTGAGAAGCGAGTCGACTGCTTTTGACTTGGCATTGTTGTCCTGTGTGTTCATTTCCCGCCTGTACTTGGTTCTCCATTCAGTGATGATGATGGTGAGAGCTGAAAACAAATGTCAAATTGAACTAGACATCAAAATATGCCAGTTGAATGCCTGCTCTTATAATATGAAGTGTGGTGCTGATAGCACAAATAAAAGTACTGCACTTACTGAGGTAGAAGAACATGCAAATGAAGACAATGAGGCCGAACCAGGCACTGAAGTATGTCACGAAATAGATGATGGCAATGATGATGTCAGCAATAGTGGGTACAATGCTAAACACAATATAGCTGTAACACAAATCAATAATGAATATTTAAAAGATAAAAAATCATTGCATGTCTAACTAGTCAATTTCTTTAAAAGAGCAATTGGGAGAAAATCAAAGGAAATCATCAGACCTTAACAAGTTGTTGACAGAGGAGGTCCCACGGTCAATGCTGCGCAAGACATCTCCGGTGCGGCGGCCCAGGTGCCAGCGCAGAGAGAGGTCATGCAGGTGACCGAAAAGACGGACCTGCACCACACGGCTGGTGTACTGCTGAACACGTGTCCATAGGAAGCTGCGCAAGTTACTGACAAACCCTGACGTTCCTGAGTGGAAAGAGACAGTTAATGGTTTTTAAAGAGTTTTATTGTTTAAAACCACTATTCCTCTTCCTTACAATATCAATATGAATGTCGACCCTCACCTACCCCTCCGCCCTGCAAGAACTTAAGGAGGACGTAAACACAGACAGTGGTGGCCAAGGGTTTCCAGCTCTCCAATGCTGACAGCTGGTTCACTGGAATATTAAAAATGCAAAAACACAGAGGAGATTTGAGTGCATTAACACTTGTGCTGGCTCAACTGGAAAATGTTCTTGTTTTAAGTCAGGATTAGCTTAAAAAAAAAACAACTTTTCATTCACTGCCATTCAAAAATTTGGGGTCTTTAAGATTTCATATAGGCTATATATGAAATTGTTTTACGCTCACCAAAGCTGCATTTATTTTATCATAAAACTAGTAATATTGTGAAATATTAAACCTTCAAATGGTCTTCGTTTCCTGTTTACACTCCAGGACTTCGGGGTCTATCCGACCCCAACAGTTGATTGAGTAATTGTTCAAAAAATATACATTTTTAATCATACAAATAACATATCTTTTTTTTTTGTTTACTTCTCATCTATTCATTAATGCTGTGTTTTGGAGATATAAAGTACTTTTGTATCCATATACCACACAATTCTTCAACTACGCCATTAGCATATGAAATATTATTTTTTTATGATACATTGCATTTATGCTCTAGTACTAGGCCTTCATTTCTGTGTAAACATTTTCAGATTTATGCCAGATTATTTTTTTATTTTTTTTGACACATGAAGAAAATATATATATATATATATATATATATATTTTTTTTTTTTTCCCATTTCCCATTCATTTCAATGTGGCCAAAAGAGTAAACATTTTTTTTTTTACATACCTTAAGAACAACCGAATCAAGCCCAGTTTTTTGTGTGTGTATAGATAGATAATGTATGAAAAGTCACAAAATCTTATTCCACTGAGATGAACCTCTTTTTTTAATAAAGTAAAAGTCGATCGGGGTCGTACAGACCCCATAAGCCGATTGAGGACTACCTAAGTAGTTTTCTACTTTAATATTTTAAAATGTCATTTATTACTGAATCATAGCTGAATTTTAGCATTATTAGTCGTCTTCAGTGTCACATGATCACTCAAAAATCATTCATGAAACCTTGATACGTTTTTCTTTCCAGGAATCTTTGATGAATAGAAACTGCATTTGAAAAAGGAATACATACAAACGTTATTAATGTCTCCACTGTCACTTTTGATCTATTTAACGCATCCTTGCAAACTTTTGAACAGTAAGATTTTTGCTGAACTTTCCCCTTAACTGCATAAATATCCCTAAGGCTCTCTTTAGGAAGCACATACTGAGAACACATTTCACTGCTGTGTTTTCCTATTAATAATGAGCGTGTGCAGAACATCTACCCTTTAATCACACACGGACAATAAAACTTTAAACAAACTGAGTCATGCATAACATGACTTCAGTTCAACACACCAAAATTTAACAACTGCCCAAAAACGCTAACTCACTGACTTTTACGTGAATCCACAACAAAACATCCAAAAGGATGCCGTCTGAGCCAGGAGCCACAGAATAATGCATCTAGAAAGTGAACACATTGGTCTGTCCTGGGAGCTGAGAAAGATCCTCAATGCGATTCATTTACATTCATGGACGTTTTGATCATGCGCTTGGAACCAAATGAGGAAAGAAAAAAAGAAAAAAAATCAAAACAATGCAAGAAAATGCCCAGGGCACAAGCAAAAAGTCTCTTCCTCTCGCTTGAGCTGGGGGAGTAGTAGAACTGGATGGTGAGAGAGCTGATTTTTATCCTTGGCATCGGGGCAGAAAGAGCTGCGGACAAAAAGGCCCTTGTACCAGCGTGTTAACTCGGCTAAAAGCCCCTAATGCCCCCTAATCGTGACTGGCAGGGTTGGTGACCTCCCCTATTACCCCTCTCAATCTCTCTCTGCCACACAAAAGCTCACTTTTCTCCCAGCGTGGCTTTCATGTGCCTCCAAATGCAAAGCTGTTACTCGTCTCTGATAATGAAGCACATACACACACCGCCGGCTTCAGGAAGAGATCAAATGAACAGCGTACACTTAAAGAGCGAGGATGATAAGAGAGAATGAATAAATGAATCAAGACAGGGAATTTCAAAAATGGGGGCGAAAGAAAGAAAAAAAGAACAGAATGAAGGGTGGAAACAAAGTTTCTTGAGCCACAGAAGAGTTTAGCATAGTTGGGTTTTGTCCCACGTTTCTTTTGTGGAAGTTCGATACTTCTTGGCTTATGTGAACCAAAGGCTTTGACTTCTCTGGGAGGTTTTAGGGGCTGCTCACCCATCCAGCTGGCCCACAACAAGGGGCTGAGAAAACTGGCAAAGGAGGGGTAACCTGACTTCACAAGCATGCTCCCGCATATACATTCTTGACTGTTTCAAAGCTGCCTTTACATATAGTTCTTCATTAAAAGATATCTCTGTTTTTAGCCATTTTAAAAATGTAGCATTTGAATTATGTATCTGTTATAGCCTTTTTTTAAACCTAAAAATGCCAGACACAGTTGCATGCCTTTCCAATTATTACTGCAAACAAATTAAATCATTTATTCACTAATGCTGGGGTGACGGGGGTGATGGGGTGTGGACGCCCCACTTTGAGCACCACAGGGCAAATGTTAAAATATGCTGTCCTCTACTGGTCACGTGTGGTAATGCAACAAACAAAAAGTGAAAGGGTCTTTAGCGTTCATTTTTTTTCCACAATCTCTAGGATAGATTTCTAGATTTCAGTTGTTGTTTTGTTTACATTTGCTAGGATGCATTTCTCAATACTTCGGTCAATTTTCAAAACTCTTCACTCAGTGATCACAACATCAGTCTACTGAAATATATTCTGAATCTAAAACCCCCTTCTCCCCCCCAGAAAAAACAAACAAACGCTGAAATACTATTAAAACAATTAGATATAGCTAAATACCTATAAGTTTTAGTCATTCAATTTCATTTGGGGAAAACTTGTCTTGGAAAAAAAATGAAAAAATGTTGTACTTGAAATTTAAACATTGACCATGTGACATTCTGCAGTGAGTTATAAACAGCAGAGAGATGCAATTCTTGTTTTGTAAAAAAAATTTTGCAAAAGAAAACCGTGTGTAAAGTTTTACAAAAGTTCTACACTACTACCGGGTTTTTTAGGTTGAGAATAAAAAAAAAAAAACAGTAGTGTTTGAGTGACAAAGTGCATTTGCTGGGTGACAACCTTTGAGTGTTATGGAAGAATGGCTTGATTTCAGACATGAATAAAGGGTTTTTGCAGTTTTTACATTTGCATTTTGGATGTGAAATGAACTTGGGGACTGTTCTCAAAATATTAATATGTTCCCATATACATTTGTTTCAAGAGTATTTGTTCTTTCTTTATGTGGACTTTTTTTTCAAGCATATAGTATTTCATCCATTAATGTCAATTGAACCAACTGACTTTGAGTTAAAATAATATACAAAATACAAATACAACAGTAGCTGTAAATAACGAGACAGAACAACATTTTCACTTTTTCAATAATTAGCCAGAAAGTGATGTTCTTTTGAACTTTCTATTCATTAAAGAACACAATTGTATCACGGTTTCTGACACTAAATTGTCACTGTGTGACACTAAAGACTGGAGTAATGATGCTGAAAATTCAGCTTTGCCATAAAGTACATTTAAAAATATATTTTAAACAGAAAAGTTATTTTAATTTGCAATATCATTTTACAGTATTATTGTTTTTACTGTATCTTAAACCCTTAACTAATATAGACAAAGAAGAGAGTATCACAGAAAAAAATTAACTGACAATTGATTAATTGATTGATCTCACCGATATTCCTGCTGTAAATGGGTACGAACACATTGATGACACGCTCGAGACCAAGCAGCCCGACACACAGGATCACCAGAGCCTGCAGACACACACTTCCTCTGGGCCACATGAATGGCACCAGCAGACACACTTTCTTCCTGAAGTCCTGCCATGCTGAGCTAGCGATCACTTCCACAGGGCCTTGTCTTTGAGGCTTCTGTTGACGAGTAAAAGAATAAAACAAAATAATACAATTAAATTAAATTAATCCTTGGGTGTCCTTATGGACATTCTTGTCTTTTTGACAATTTTGCCTGTGTTAATGTCAACTGCATCGGCACAAGTCTGTATTTTTATTGGAATTTTACCATTTCACCCCCATTTCCTTAATTAATCTATTTACACTAGGTACACAGAATAATTGCACATTGAAAGCCATTCAGTGCCATTTAACTATAAAATTATACAGTCTTCTTTGTTAATAGGCTTTCATTCTGTTCAAAAAATTATAATTTTATTGGTACCAGTTGGTACCATTTTCTTTGGTTTGGTGTGTAAAGCAAGTACTTGCTTTTTCTTGTTTTCTGCGTCTGTGTATAATATAGCCAATTGGATTAAATATACATGTGTGTGGGTGTGTAGGTATGAATGTCAGAATGTGGTTTATATGCGTGTAATAAAAAAATTGTGTGTGTGTGTGTGCGAGTGTAATATTTAGGAGATAAAAACTACTGTAGCGTACTGCAACTCACAAAACCATCCACTGTCTGTACCAGTGGAGCTTTGCTGACATCCAATGGGGAAAATTGGAACTGCACACAAACAATATCTTACTCTTTTCACATTTTTTTCGAGATATAACCTCAAATTTGGAACAAAACTTGTTTGATTTATGGCTTGGATTTTTCTAGCAGTTCTTGGAGTTCAACATATTTTATTAAAGATATATGTATATGTATATATATATATATATATATATATATATATATATATATATATATATATATATATATATATATTACATACAAAAATTCATAAATCATTTTCATAAACAAAACCTCTACCACTTTTTTTTCTTCTACTTCAACAAAACGAAACCAAGGGGTCTTTAAAATTAAACCAAACTTAAGTCTGTGCTCCAAAATATTACTGTTTTTTTGACCAGGACATTTTTGTCCTCGCGAAGTACCCCAGAGAGTAACATTTTTAAATTGATGTACAAGGTTTTAAAAATGTGTAAGAAGGTGAAAAAATGTTATTCTTACCTCTACCGTCAGGGCAAATGATGCTTCTTGCTCTGTTTCATTTCCCAGTGCATTTCGTTTCGTTCGTCGTTTAGAGTACTTGTTTGCCATTGTTTGACTTCGTATAAACAATCAAGCTCTTACAAATACAGTCTGGATGCATTATTCCATCGAGTGTATTCAGTCTACAGATGCGCTGACATTAGTATTTAAAGTGCATGTGCACGCGTACTGTTTTCTATACTGACCGTCAGTATTCAGCAGAAAAGGAAACGCTCTGCGTATCATATGGGCAACTTTCACATGACCGGCAGACTTGTGATCATGTGGCTCGTGTGTTAAATGAAAACGCTGACGCTTTTAACCACTGAAACGACTGTTTCCTCTTGTGTTGTAAAAGAATAGTTTTCGTTTCGAACAGCAAATGTTGCTTGCGATTTCTAAAATAATGTCCCTCTAGAGGGCGCTATGTGGCTCAGAAGGCAGATTCTCAATCAAATAGCACAGCTTTTTTGGTTTTAATAGTTGTGTGTAATCTACAATGTATAATATTTTAAATTAATTCTAATTCCCCAGATTGTTAACTGAAATGTGAATTGATATGCAACACAGCAATCACAATAAAATTTTATGCAAAAATGAGTAACCGATTAATTATAACTGTGATCGGTCCATCCTTAACAGCGCCATACTGCTAATGCTATATTTACTTTAGTAAAATTATAAAAGTTACCTTTTAAGGAAGTTAAAAGTAAAAAGTAGGTATTTAAAATAAAAGTAGCTACTGATCAATGAATTATCGTTTAATTATTTTTCCCCACTGAATATGATCCATCTGACTCATCAAAATAGGCTACGTAGTGGTTTAGTCTAGAGTTAAAGTTAACTGTTATGCATGGTAACAACGAAAAGCAATCTGCCATTCTGAATCGGCTGAAAAGTCACTACAGCCAAAACTTTAACATGCCATCTGTCTTCATTCAGACCTGAAAGGACGATGCAGCAAGTAGACAATTTGTGGAGAGAGTATCTGGCTACGTATCTTTCAATGGAGTGCCACAAAGTAGCCTATTGACGGAGACACATTTCAGGCTGATGTGGGTGAAGAGTGGAAGGCGGTTAATGAGCCAGTTGGTGACTAATCGAATGTTGGTCAGTCCAAGGGTTTGACAGTGGCAATCTGAAGGCATATGCGGCTGAACGTTTCCAAGATGGCGGACATAGACCGCCTGTCGCTCTTGGAAAATATGTGTGTCCAGATGGGCTTTTTGTTCTCTGTATAGAGTCTTTTTGGAATACTCAATTCAGTATGAAAATGACACTGTTGGTATGTTTTAATGTTAGTGTGACAGTGAGTGAGCACAAACGAGAATGAAACATGAAAAAATGTGGAAAGGTGGGAGATGCTCAGCAATTCTTCAATCTTAACGAATGAACAGACAAACTTTCGGCTTTGTCTCTTTTTACAAAAGCAATTTAAGGCCCATTTCTGTTGTGCGCTACTTCAATTCTCGCTCTTTCTTTTCCCACATGGGACGAAGGAAAAAAGACAAGCAGCTGCCTTTCCCAAGCCACACAAAAGAGGGGTGAAAAACAGAGAGGAAAAAGAAAAACTGTGGGTGTTGAGGGTGATGGTGAGTGGAGAGTAGCGGGAGAAGAAATCTTATCATTTCCAGCACACAATGGGCTGGTTTCTATGACAGGACAGTTACAGATCTGTTTTATCTTATTGTGGCTTTGTGTGTGTGGTAATGGCCGTCTGCCTGTCAACTGGTCATTATGAAGCCTTTTGTCCCATTGAGCGAACATGTGCTGTCCATCACGCAGCTCATTTCACTTCACTCTTTGTTGTGCGCTCCAGTTCTTATTGCGGTGCCTAGTGGGAAAGCGTGGATCCTGTCTCTCTCCAGTGGTGATTTTCCTCTTTGTAATCCATCTGAACCAGCAAATTGCAATTTTAGGAGAAGGGAGGAAGAAAAAAAGGAGGTAAAAATCAATTTAATCCAAGGGAGTCCGGTGGGGAGAATGACTTGTGCCACCCAGAGAAATGATTGGTATTTTCGATTCTGTGCAAAACACAAAAGGGGACCAGGTTTATTTGATCTCAATCAGCCCATCTATTCCGAAATCATTTTTTTTTCTTTCTTTCCTTCACATCTGTACTGTATTTATTATCTCAAATTCTTACCTCATCCACAGTCATTGGTACAACCGAGTCTTTCAAAGACATTATTCTGAGAACATGTTCAGCTGTCTAACAGCCACCTGTTGGCCTGCACCCAACTACGACACATACAGGTGTGCACAAAGAAGATAAGCCATTGACTTAATATATGGTCATATGATTAATGTGTTAACGCAGTGATTTTCAATATCAAAATTCTGGCTGATACTGATCAGCATTTTTTTTTTTTTTCACATTATGGCTACTAATTGATAAATGGCCACCTCCAAGTCTCCTGTTTCTACACCGGTGACACCCAGCTCAAAGTCTTCTGTGACTCCAGAGCATCCACCGGGACTTCCTCTTCCAGTTCCTCTGCCCCGCATCCGCTGTTTCCCTTCATCCCCTCGGCTGCTCCTTGGACACCACTCCATTGTGTGGATTTGCATCGCCCTTACGACTCCACAGGGCTCCCTTGCCCCTCCGGCTCACTCTGTTTGCGCCACGGACTTCCGAGTTCCGAGACGTCCTCCATCTCCCCACCCCTTCAGCTCTGTCTGGCTCTGCCTTCCCTTCGGCTACACCTCGGTCCTCAGTCTCACCGGCTCCACCTTCATCCTCTGGCATCAGCTCCGATGCTCGTCACTACGGCATCCGTCTTGGGCTCCAACAACTCTCCATCCATCACCCCCCTGGTTTCATCAGACAAGCCTCTACCATGGTTCCTCCCTCCCTCAACTCCAACGTGGACCATCATTCTGGCTGCACTCTGGATCCCCACCTGGATACTCCTGCTCCTAGCTCCTCCCACCATCATCACCAACCTGGTTTCTTCCTCTACCATCTTCTCTTATTTCCTGCCATTCGCCTGCATCTCGTCCTCCTCCAGAGCCCTCTCCCTCCTTAGTTGGACTGTTGCGATGCAAGGCTTCTGGCCTTCCCGGAGGAGGGCGTACTCTAATGTGTATGTTCCATTTTCCCTGTTCCCACTTGCCTGAGTTCCCAACATGTACACATTGATCTAGTTTCCTCATCTGTGACCGTAAGTAAGTTCGCCTGTTGTTTATTTAGTTTCCTCATTCACCTCGGTGTAGTCCTCAGTTTCCTTTGTTCAGTTGTCTGTTCTCTGTTGTGGTTTTTACGCATGTCATTGCAGCAGTCAGGTGATACAAGACATCTGAAAACATTTAGTGTTTACAAGTTTTTATGACTTGTACAAGGACGAGAACATAATTATGGTAATTGCAAAATGGTGTGAACGCACCTATGGTCCTTTGAGAAGATGGACATCTTATAGAAAGGTTTGTAATCTTATAACAGCAGGATTGAAGAAGGCTATACATACAGCCTTGATCCAGAAAGAGCTTGGCTTTGGGGAGTCCAGCAGGAGCATTTGTGGTTTGTAGAAGCAGAAAGCCTGACTTTCGCCCTCTCAGAAAGGCCGCTCTCTAAACAGCCTAAGATGTTGAGCTCTGCATGATGTCCAATGATCAATAAACCCAGCTAGAAAAAGTGAAAGCATCCCTGTCTGGCCTGGATCCATATTTAATCTGCCTTAGTGGTCAAACCAAAAAAGACATGGACATGAAGTCTGTGAAGAAGTCTGTCAAAATCAAATCCATATCTCCTCACATGAAGAAAACAGTCAGCTCAGATGTTTGTTCTTCGCTTCCGTTCTTACACATACACCTTACCTCATATCCTCATCCTGTAGAAACATTAGTCTGTCACAGATAGCACAGAACACACTCCTGACACCCATTCAGAGTTCACCAGCGCTGAACACAGAACTAGATACGATCTCATCACATCTTGTGGTGTGGCCAAACACAAAGGGCCTTCCTGTCAGGAGTCCGCAAACCGTCCTACATGTCTGTGTGCAATACAAGCAGATAAGATCTCTTCTTATTAACACATTCAATTTAAACAACCTCTGAAAGGAGAAAGAAAATGCATCTATCTGTCAAATGGCCATTCGGTTGTGATTGCAATCGTAGATCTGCAGTGCAATTGTCATTGTATAAAACAGAAAATGGCAGCACAGATGTCCAATCTCAGATCACAGTAGGTGATAAAAAGTAAACCACCTTTACAAGAGTTGTTAAAAGGTCATTCCATGGACCAAGAGCATTTTCTCTGGAAAGGGTTGATGTTGGTCACGCTGAAGGGGTCTTTATTACCATCACCAACTGTATGCTTTACAATATTTTTAAAGTGTAATTAATTCATCTGATGGCAGTCATTACTCCAGTCTTCAGAGTCATATGATGCTTCAGAAATCTGATTTGGTGCTTAAGAAACATTTATTATTATCATCAATGTTGCTTAATACTTTTGTGGAAATGTGATGCATGGGATTCTTTGATGAATGGTAAGTTCAAAAGTACAGCATTTATTTGAAAAAACAAAAAACCCATTGACATTACAAAATAAAATCTATCAATTTAACGAATCCTTGCTGAATAAAAGTATTAATTAATTGAATAACTTTTGAACAGTACTGGGCATAGAGTTTAACAAATGTAATCAGGAGGCTGTTTACAAAGTTGTTCCTGACACTGCCAAGAGCAGATGTTCATTCATTAGAATAGAAGTGCATGTGTGAGTCACTGGGGGGCAGTCTATGTCTGTGGATAACACTGTTTGCAAGACTGTATGACTTTGAAGTTCAGCAGAAATCACAAAGAGCTCATGGTAAGCTGGGGAAAATGTCAAGCACTCTCTTGGAGCATATTCATTCATGAAATTATACTTGCTTCAGGATTGCTTTAATGACAAAGGAAAAACTCTGTCTGTTGATATTAACCATAGCATCCTAAAACAATGAGTGTTTTTAGAGGGAAAATAGCTGATTACAGCCATAATGACTGTTTGTAAATCAAATGCTTCTCCGAGGAGCTGGAGACACGAGGAATACTTGGAGGTAATTAATGGAAAGAAAGCATTCAAATTAGCTCTATACTCATTCATCATGAGTGCATCCATGATCCCAAGAGAGCCATTCAACTCTCTTCAGACCTCTGTCTAAGTTGAGGCCAGAAGCTTTTGTAGCAAAGGCAAAGAACAACTGGCTGGAGATGGTGGAGGAGAACTGTGATGTGTTTGTATATTTGTATGGGACTTTCAGTTCAATTAACGAGTTATTCTGCCCAGCAGACGCAGCTCAGATTGGGAGCCGTTTCAATCAGTTGTGGGCCGAGCACTTCTCTCAGAGAAACTTGTATAGGGCTTTTCGCGCCTTTCTCATCACGCATCTGTTCTTCTGGAAGAGCAGATAGTTTTCATAAGCGTTCAACAATGAAGAGAAGAGAAAGAAAACAAAGGTGCAGTAATATTTACTGTTGCTCAGCAACTTTCTCTGGCAAAATCCAGTCATTTCCATGCAATCGAGTTTCGGGTGAAAAAGTTGGTTACATGTTGTTCAGCACTTGGTTTGAAAGGGACTATGTGTGCTGTGTTTCATACCACAACACAACTGAAAATGGACAACAGGTCTTGTTTCACTCACAAAAATTTCATGATACGCCGATTCGTATTTCCATTTTTGGCGTGCTATCAATACGCATAATCGCTTTTCAGCGTGTTTATCAACGCTGCTGACTTAACGTTACATTACCGTATACATAAATATATGACCTACCTCAACCCCGTCCCTAAACCTACCCGTCACTGGGGTTAATAGCATTTATGAGTCTTCCCCTACCACCTAGGGAAAAAAATATCGCTCCCCAAATGTAGATCTACATTTTGCTTTGTTTCGCTCAGTTATTTAACGGTGTGTACATACACGCGGAATCACTCAGACATTTAATGCATTTAATGCGTAGACATCACGCATAGACGCGGATACACACGGATAGCTCAAAATTTGTATAGCTAACACACCATTTGACTTGAAAGTGGTGTGTATGCTTACGAAAAGGTCATGAAGTCATGTTGCAATTTCGCAACTTTAATGGTACTACACCTTGACAATTCAGCACTTAGGGTGGTCACTAGACTTTGAGCATGTATAATTTCTTTGGACACACTGTGCTGTCTTTTTTAAAACCTAAATTCAACAAATAAATTACAATAAAACCCTAAAAATAAAAAAAATTGGTAAAGCCTTTTCTTCCCTATTGTAACGTATTCAAGTGAAATGGCATCTCGAACAAGAAAAAATATAGGACAGGAACAATTGAACAAAAAGTGTAGTGTGACCATAGATAAAGTTCACAGAAAATGCTATAGACGGGCCAACTACCATGTGTTTTGGAACATGGCATGACGCTAATAGTTGTCCCATCGCTGGTGGAAAGTCTAGCTGTGTTTTGAAACGTGGTTGCTGCTTCTAGCTATTCTATGCTAGTTATTAGTTGACTGATCATCCACCATATTCCAAAAACAAGCTTGGCCATTTTAAACTGGTATGACTAGCTTTGTTCCCGATTCAAGATAGTCTACTGATTTAGGCTAGGTCAATCACCATGCAGTTTAGACCAGTCAACTACTAATTTGGATTTTCCAACAAGGATTAGTGCATAAGAACAGTATGCTACCATGTTCCATGGCACATGAATATGGTAATGGTAATTTAGTGTGGCATTCTAGACAAAAATTAAATAAATAAAAATAAATAAATAAAAAATGCACTGGATGGAAATAACGCTTTTGAGGTCAGACGCTCGATCCAGTCAGTAGGGCCTAAATATGTGGCTAGGCTACTATTTACTGGTTTGAAATGAGGCAGAAATTCATCCCTCTTGTAATTGAGCACGCCAATTAGAGAGGTTTTTTTTCGCTCACAGATTAGTGCTAACCGGTCAATTATTTACAGTACAGGTAACACGACGTGCTGAAAAGAAGCTCAATGCGTTGCTTCCACACAAACTGCCAGCGCGCTCCCACAGGACAGACTCTAGAAGCCTATTCATTCATGTGTCACCGGTACGTCAGATTTGGCCACCACCGGGCTGGACTCTGAGGAGCAGACACTGTACCTTTCAAACACCATCGCGAGCCTCCAGCTGCCACCACCGCAACTCGACGCAGTTCCCTGTCAGTCTGCGTGAGTGACAGCCGATCCCCCCGCGCGACGCTGATTGGCAGTGCCCGCATGGCTGATGGTGATAAAACTGGCGTGCTGCTGTTTGCTGCCGGGTGCGCGCGCTCTTCCCGCTCTTCTGTGCTGTCACTCCGCCCGCCAAGATGACGCTGCTATTGAATCCCGCCCGTTAATAACAACAATGCAATACACAGTGGGCCAACTCACCCACATTTCCCCATCTTGTTGATTTGTTTATTTATTCGTGAATATCTTTCAGTAACTGCGATTTTAAAGTCCAAGGTGACATTTGAGTAACACATTTCAATATGTCAATAGCCATAACTTCGCCATGACAACCCTGAGACAGATTGGCCCTTTGAGCTTCATGTCAGTCTTCATTACTGTCTCTGTACTGAATTTTCTCATAGGACAGCGCTTTTATGTGCACCCGATCTCTGGGCCTATTTTGGTGGAAAACCTGTAGAATGGGTTGAAACATAAAACGTAAATGTAAAGCACTACACAAAAACTGTTAAGCACAGTTAAAGCTAAAAAAGAATGTTCATCCAAAACATATGATAGACCTCTATATTGAATTAATAATAAATTATAAATGTGTTCAGCATTCTGCAACAAATATTTTTCAGATTTTCTAATTAGGCTATTTTAAGTCACACAGGGAGTGGGATATATTCAAATTTAACATGGCTTTGGCAGGCATAACCCAGAGTCATGGCATAACCTATAGACCCTTTTACTGTTTGTACACAACGATGACGTGGCTACGTGCGCGCATATTGGGAACGGAAGTACGGCGAGAATCAGCAGTGTGTCTACGCTAGTGGATTAAGCAACACAGACAGAGAAAGTTATTTAAAAAAGTTAACTTTATCAAATGTTATCCAGGCTACCAGATCCGTGTACTATAGTGGAGTCTATAGCAGATGGCCAAATATAGGCTACAGTGGCGATATATATATATATATATATATATATATATATATATATATATATATATATATATTAGGGCTGTCAAAAGATTAATCGCGATTAATCGCATCCAAAATAAAAGTTTGTGTTTACGTAATATATGTGGGCGTAGTGTGTATAATTATTTTGTATATATAAATAGACACACATGCATGTATATATTTAAGAAAAATGTGTTCTCAATATATCAAATATTTATATTTATACATAATATTAATTACGTATAAATATATATAAAGTATATACTTTCAGATTTTTCTTAAATATATACATGCATGTGTGTCTATTTATATATATAAAATAATTATACACACTACGCCCACATATATTACGTAAACACAAACTTTTATTTTGAATGCGATTAATCACGATTAATCTTTTGACAGCCCTAATATATATATATATATATATATATATATATATATATGCATAGCCTATTTAGTTGAGAAACCGAGCGTGTACACCCGAGAGAAATTACGAGCACATCACTGGATGCATCACTGGATGCTCGACTTTTGTGTGTTGAAATCAGAAATTCTTTCTAGTCTAACACAAGGACACAAGATGTGTCATGTGTAGTTAAAGCATGTCAATCAACATTAGCGTGCCACCTTTGGGTTGAATAATGCATGGACACTAGACATCTGTCAAATGTTTGTTTGCATGTTCAGCAATTAGAATATAAAGCTTACAAAATGTTAGAGCTAAGACCCAGAACCTGCCCCACCTAAAATTACGGCCAAGCCACTCTTGGTATTGAGCAGGAACATTGTGATTTCTGAAGGATCATGTGACACTGAATACTGGTGTAATGGCTTCCAGTAAGGAATAAATTACTTTCTAAAATATATTCAAAAAGAAAACAGTTATTTTAAAATGTAATAATGTCACAATACTACTGCTTTTAAAACCGCTTTCAAAAACATTAAAAACTCTTCAATTTCAATCTCAATTTTTCCATTCTGACTCACTCATTATGTGTATCATCAATACACAAAACAAAAGAAAGTTATTCACCTAAAGTCTGATCAATCTGAGTTTTTTCCCCTCAATTAGTAAGCTACAGGCAGGCCTATCTTTAGATCAGAGCCATAAGAGAGGATATTCCTACAGCGCTCGAATGATGTCCGTGTCTCTCAGCACCATACTGTAAGCCTACAGCTGCGTTTGAACCACAAAAGCAGACAAACTTCGCATGAGACAGACAGGATTTCATTCAGACTTAACTGCCGTTCTAACCGCCCATGAGGTGCTAACAGCAGGACATTGGCTGCGCTGACGTTTCTATTGTGTTAAAGATAGTTCCCAGCATGCTGGTTCTTTGGAGACAAGCATCCACCATTCTTCTTATCTGTGTTTGGCTCGCTCACATCCTCCAGCATATTGTTAACAATTTTGAAGTGACACGATTTCTTAAGATTTTTCAAATTGCCATAAAAAGTGTTTTGGCTCTGAGCAGAGGGTTCTTGCATTACACAGATCCAGGATGAGCTCCCCACATATACATTCAAATCCTATCCGTATGAGGAAATCATCAAAAAGTGCTCCCAGATCAATGTACAACAAAAGGACAGCTTCTACCCACACCATGCTTTTTCCTGGTATACTCTTCATCTGTGACAAAGTGGTTTCCCGCTTCTGTTTCCATAACAACCGTTACTGAGTGTCGATTACCTAAAAGACACAGAGATGAGAGAAGCTGGAGCCTTTTTGCAGGACAATTCAACAGTTTAGTGTAGGTGAGACAGCTAAGAACACCTTGAAAGACTCGACCATGCATCCGACTATGTTCATCATAGTGCAGCACCAACTTTCCCTACCATGATCCATAAGCTTAAACAATCCAAATCTTTGCTGGAATTTGCTGGAATCCCTTTTTGTGGTGCTTTTTGGTGGGCACACAGTATTTCATCCCCCCCAGAGATATAACTGAATAAAAGAGAGAACTCCTCGTCTAGAAATAGTCAAAATAAGTTTTGTGCACGGGTGATGTTATGGTCGGTGTCACCCGCGGCCAGGGTTACTTATAAAAAAGCTCACAAATGAGATTTAAGTACACTAAAAATGAAAGAAGGCTGAGTGGAATATGACAGACTGAGAACAATCCCTTCTGTCTGCTTGCCTTTCCTCAGGCAAGGATTAACCGGCTTTAACAATATCCATATTCCATAATAAAGCCACCTGACTGCTGTGAGGAAGGCAGATCTCTAACCTCTATCATTTTTCCTCAGGTGCTCAGCATGTAGTGAAAAACTATGATTAATTTTAAATTTGATAAGCCCCCCATGGACACGCTTATTGACCTGTCTCACTTGTACATAGACTTTCGGTGAACTTTCTCTGAATTGATCATGAAATGAAAAGCAGGATTTTTGCTAAGAGACATTTAGTGCAAAATGTCATGAAATGGTTACATACAAATAAAGAGTGCAAGCAAGCTGTACATTTTTCCAAGTCATAATTCTTCACAGTTCTATAGAACATGATTATATGCTTCTATGATGTGCAGAGAGTGCACGAGGAAAAATGAATCTTGTTTATTTACGAATCTTTTATATTACGTAAAGGAAACATCTAGATTAAAATACATGTTGTAAATTAAATCTTTGCATCACGATGGTTGCATCATATGTCATATTACTACTGAAACGTTTCAATTTAATTAAAACACAGAGTATTTTTAATTAAAATACAGAGTTTTTACATCTTAATCATTCATATGTTTGTTTAAAGATATTTTAAAATATGTTTAAACTACTCTTTGTTACAAATATGATTAATTATTTATTAATTCGCAAAGTTTTTTTCAGGGCTATACCACGTGGTATTTTGGAACTACCCTTTCATGTCATATTGAAGTCCTAATGCATTGGATATTTTAAGAGACTGTATCATTGACAGTCATTTTTATAAGAAAAAATAAAACATTAAGGTTTTCTATATTTCAAGATTGTAATGCTTTTAATTTTTTTATTATGCTATCAAAACCCCCAGATATGTTTTACTTTATGCCTCTAAAAACATAAGATTATGATCATCAGGTTGAAGAGCTCTATTTGACTGTCTGTAACAACGAATCTGATTGCCTGTCACAATCACTCATGTCATTCACCCTATAATAAAACTAGCTCAAGGGTAATAGGTTTTATTAATAATCCAGAAAGCTGCCGATATTTAAAAATATATTTTTTTTTCTGATACACAAACTTTTTGTTTAAATGTAGAAAATGACTAAAGCAGATTTTATTGCTTTTGCATCCTGGTGTCGCAGTGTTATGCTGAATGCAGTTGTTGGAGGAAGTATGGGTGTGCTTATTTTCATTGGTGGTTTCTGTGGAGCTTGACTGCAGAGTCCCAGTAGAGTGTTCTACAGAGCTGCCAGACGTGGCAAGAAGTTGAGTTTCACACATGAACACCATCCAAACAATTAGTCAAGTCCCTCTAGGGTGACATGTTTGTGTTGCATATTGTATGATAAACAGGATGTCATGTGGTCAGAACTATCATGGGGGTGTTTGTAGTGATCAGAAAAAAATGTCTTTAGGATAAATCACACATTCCTTGACAACAGTTTTATACTCCAGTGAGAAACAATTCTCTTAAATCCCTCTAAGTAGTGCTAAATTCAATATGATCCCAACACAGCCAAATCCCTTCTCATTTTCCAGGAGTGTGGATTCTCCAATCCTAGATTTACCTCAGGGGTCTGTTCCTAATCTCACCCTGACCATCTGAGAGCATGTGAAACACCTCCATTAGATCCAGTCTGACCAGGAGAAAAGCAGACCCCCCTGTGCCGGTCCTAATCTCGGGTATTATGTCCAGTCTGGCACATCCTAGTGGATATAATACGGCCGGGCCAACAAAGGGCCGAAATGCTGGAGGCATTTTCTTGAACATCATTCTTTTGAAAAAGTATGTCCACTGGCCTCAGTGATTCTCCATGGGAAACAAATTACCTCAAAATCACAAACATGTCTTCTGGCAGCACGAGTCCTGTCAAGTCAGTTAGTCAAATCACTGTTCAAAGACACACTGTAAACGATTTCTGTTGTTTTCACAGGATTATACTGTTTTTCTCAACAGTTTCTTACTGTATAATCTATGTACAGTAAGTTACAGTAGATTTAGTTGTTTTCACAGTATTAAATTGTTTTTCCAACAGTTATGTACTGTGCACACATTTGACAGTATGTTACTGTTGAATTTCAATGCATTCTGGGAAATTATCAGTTACTGTTAATCTAAATACAGCAGTGCAAATTGACCGCGAAAATCACCACACCCAGTTCCAGGGGAAAAATTGCTATAGCCTACTAATGTTATTCTTACATTTAAAATAAAAATGTAGCACTGGTTGACCATTAACAGTCATAATTTATGACATAATTTATGTCAGTGGGGTGTAGACATGAGAGCATTTGACTTTGGAAGAGTTTCTGTCGTGTCAGTGGTGCTGCTGTCGACGTCTGCCGACCTGGAACTTCTTCATCTGGTGAGTAATAATTCTTATATGTATGCATACGGATTCTAGCAAATAACTTTAAAGTTATTTAGAATAGCTGACCACGATTTCTATCTATTCTAGACATTTTAATATAATATGTATATGATAGGCTACTCTTCAATGTAGCCATTTGGGACATGTTACTGTAAATTCAAATACATTAGTACGAAATGACCGCGAACAATAACAACAAGCTGCCGTTTTATGAAGAACTCTTCAGTTCTCTTCCCTCTGTAAGAACGCGAAGGCAGTGCATCTTGTTGCTGTCGACGTTTTCGCCATACATATCTGGTTAGTAATTCATATTTTTATGCAAACCATATCAGTTACTTGCGTTAACAGATTAACGTTAGAAAGAACTGACCGCGGAATTGTTTTATAACGTCTGTATAAGCAGACGCGGATTGTTGATAGCCTGGCTAACTTGCTTGATTAATGTGATTTTATTAACATACATTTCACATGTAACCTCGTATAAGGTCAAAATGGTCTAATCATTTTGTTATTTACCACGTTAAGTCGGTGGAAGCGCCTGCACGTTCATTATTTTATAACTTATAGGGTTAGGAATTGAAAATCGATCCTGAAATCGGATATCAAAGGTTAGGATTCGGATTTATTGTTATAAAATTAAAGTGTCGATTTCTCTTATTAATTTTTTCACGCTTATTATCCTGACCTGGCGTTCTGCCATAACGTTAACGTTACCTCAGTGATTAACTTACTGATGGACCGCGGAAAGCGCCCAAGGTGCATTTTTGTCCAAAATACAAGCTATGTGTGACATGTTACATGTACAGTATTGTCTGCTATAATATCATTTTTTTTACTAACTGACATGTACTCATTTGAAGAGAACGATGCCTTGTCAAGCTTTTTTTTTTTTAATTCATGTAACTCAGTATCACAGAAGCAAAATCTAGCCTATGTTTTCACGTGATCGTAAATGAATTGATTTTAACAACAGTCCAACAAACAAGATTTTAGTATTAAGTGAATTACACTTTAGACATCTTTTTGTCTGTTTTTGCTGTTTAGCCAAAACAACAACAACAAAAACGTATTGTATTTTAACTGTCTTGTCTTTCTCCTTTTCCACAGGTGTGAGCTGTGCATGTTAAGAAGACCCCTATCCATCTTGATGACCGATGAATTGTAAATCTAATTTAATTATTCTATCTAACTACTACCACTATACCTTGGTCCAGTACTGACCCACTGAGAACATTTTAAACAGATTATTATCCATCTTTTTGTCTATCAAGTTGTTAAGAATTGTTGTGTAAAAAACACACACTAAACATTGTTGTACAGTTTAAGGTTCAATTGCATAAAAGCTTGGATAGAAAACTTCCTATTGCAAAAGAACATAAGTCTGCATATAAATGATTATTAATACCGTAATGCAAGTTTTTCATGGCACATGTGCATGAGAAAGTTGTTTTGTGTTTAGTTTTTTTTAAAGGACACTGGATAACTTGTCATTTTGTAATAGTCATCTGGATTGGTGGTTTACTCATCAAAGCTAGTTTATATATGTCTCCCAGTCTTGCAAATCTGTTCCTCTAGATAGAAAGCAGCCAAAAACCCTTAAAAATCAGCAACTGACCAGTTAGACAGTCTATCTCAAACCAATAGACCATCTTAGACTAGTTTAAGCTGTTTTACCCCAGCATGGAGTGGGTGGATGAGTTGTTATGAACTAGCTTTCTAATAGATTGATCAGATAGCACCCCTTTAATCTTTTCTATTTTACCTGTTCATGATAATTTTTTGCATGTATTTATGCATAATTGTTCATGGTTGTCATGCATGATTTTTAATGTATTTTATTACATTTTTATTATTAATGTATTTAATTGTATTAATGTATTTAAATGTATATTATGTAAATGTACTAATGTGTTTGAAAATACACAATAAACCTTGTGCAGTTAAAGCTTCAATTGTTCTTTTTTCTATTTCCCATTAACAGTTAAAATAATATTTCTACGGATTTTCTACAGGTTACACAGTAGCACTATAAAATAAATACAATAACATTTCGTACTATACAGTATTATTAAAAATTACCAGTGTAATACTGTATTTTAATATGGTAAGAAATTACAGTAAAATAATGTTATTTAATTTACAGTATGCTTAACAGTACTGTAGTTAGTGTTACAGTAATTTTACTGTTAAATGAAATACAGCAAGTACTGGATAATTGTTGCCAGTAAGTTACTGTTAATTTGACAAGAAATTTTTTACAGTGCAGGCACATGGAAAGACCACAAAGCATTCTGTCAGAACCGTGCTTTTAATGTAAGGCAGGACCTTTTTTTGATCGGGCCAGCTGCAAAGAATGGTGGTTAGCGGATGGTATGAAAAGGGCAGGTGCGTTGGCAGACTGGGAAGGACAAGAAGGAGAGGAAAGGAGAGAGAGAAAGCAGCTGGGGCTTTCTGTCTAGCCTTATGTGAAGGGTGTGTCTTTGGGAACTGTGAACTAGGCTGCACTAAACAAAACACACAAGAATAAGTCCCTCTGTGCTTCCTCAAAAGTCTTGAAAATCTGTTTTATGAAGAGGAGGTGATCCTTTATCTTTTGTTCCAGGCATCCATAGCAGCGCTTCCATGAACATGAAAATCCTTTTGAGAGGGCACACCATGTAAGGAGTGAGGAGAAAGGGGGGCGGAGACGCTGGAAGCGACAGAGCTGAAGAACTGACATGCCGGAACGGTGAATTATTCCCGCCATCCTGACCGGCCTGAGAAAAGTCTGCTGTCTCCTCTGTCTCTGCCCTTTTATTTACCACAGACATGTACCAGCCCTCTTTGGCTTGCACATATAAATATTTAAAAAGCAACTGCTCTGTTTCATCAATCTGCGAGTCAGTTGCCATTACAGCGGGCTACATGCGGATTTGCCCTCGCTAATGGACAACTAAACAGGGGTGCCGCTTCAGGGTCGCGTTCTTTGCTTTCCACACATACAATGACGCGTTCGTGTTCTCAGGCGTGCACGCTGGGTGAACATAAAGACAGTCCGCCCTCAAATTAAGACCTGCAGCTCCATTGCTGTTAATCCTTCCTCCCCCTCAGTGGCATGCCGTGCCAGCGCGCCGCGTAGACCTTAATAAATGTGCCGACGGTGAGCTCCAGTGAAATGTAGAGCTCATAAGAAACCAAAGAGGCTAATAAGTCAGACGCCATGTGGATTTAGTGTACAGCACACGGCGCGGTGGGATGGAGCAGCCACATATTAGAAATGCCAAAGAAATTGTTCAAATCAATCAGAGAAAGCGAGAGAAAGTCTGTGAGAATGGAGGAAGAAACAATACATTGGGAATGAGAATCTTAATCTTATTTGATGTAATAAAAATAAAATATCACATGCCTATATGCACATACGGAAAGTAAATTTAAAACCGAGTCATGCAGATTGATATTAGATCATTGTATTATAATGGTATTGATGAAATGTGCTGTGAATGAGGTGGCTATTACGGAGAGAGTGAAAGAATGAATTGTAAGGAGAAGCCCTCACACGACTTGACGTTCAACGAGGTGTACAGCTATAAACTCGTGCTTGTTGTGCTTGGCAGAAGGGCTGAAGGGAACTAATATTTATGTCCATAACGAGTCTCATTGCACAGAACTGACAATACAACTAGAAATATATGCTCTCACAGTTGCATCTACAGGCAATGCTGTCAATGGAGGAGCTGTACATTTTGTGTCCAATGCTCTTATTTCAGGAGCCTTTCAGCAGGTCATCGCATCAACATCACAAGCACCATCATCACAATGTTGTCAATTGTCAATGTTGTCATAATCAACAAATGTTTTCAACAACATCAAATTCCACAAAATTTCTGGGGGTCCTCATTGACAAGTCTCTTAAGTTTAAGTGTCATATCGACCATCTTGTAAATAAACTATCAAAGTATGTTGACTTGTTCAATAAGATCAGAAATTTCCTTCCTCTTTCTGCTCTTCTCATGTTGTACAAAACTCTCTTTGAACCACATCCTAATTATTGTAATGTGATATGGAGCAACAGCTTTAGTCATCTTAAAAAACTTGAATCCTTGCAAAAAAAAGCTATTCGTGCTCTTTCCTTGTCTGAGATAAATTCCCCATCCGTCCTTTATTCTATGGCTTTGAGTTGCTAAGACTAACTGAGCTAAATGTATATCATAATTCTGATATATGTCTTATGTTTGAAATTGTAAATAGGCTGGATTCTAGATTGAGTAGTCTTGTTCCAATATCCAGCCCCCAGCACACATACCAAACAAGAATCAAACCACTTACATTTGGAAAATGTCGCCGACATGTGCACGCCAGTATGAGTGTTGTCTGTAGGGGGTCGCAGATTTGGAACAGGATTGATGATGGCCTCAAGGTGTTGCCCTCTATCTACAACTTCAAAAGACAATTTAAAAAAAATCATTTAATATTAACCCATATCAAATTTACTTTTTAATGACTTTCTCATGGATTACTTGGTTTTATGTGTATGCATGTTTTGTTATGGTACACTTGTGTGCAATTTCTCATTATCTGGTTATACAAACATGCAGAGTTGCATCCATGCATATACTGTCATTATCAATATAGCTTTCTATTTATTTAATTTATCTAATGTAGACTATCCTTAACTGGGCACACAGTGAGAGAATGTATAATCTCTGGCTATAGATGCTCGCCGAAGTGCCACCGTTTATTAGATGTGTTGTCCTTATTGTTGAGACAGTTTAATGGAGCCACCTGTGGGCAGCCCTGACTCATCTCAGTGGAGAGCTAACAAGCCACCATTAGCCATGTTATTCTGCTAATGTTATATTGTCCTGCACAGCCTATTAAACCCAGTCCTTTACTAAAATGTATAGTTGACAGTTTCTATTAAAATCTTATAATAGCCTATACTGTATTTTATAAATTATACAGTCATGAGCCAAAACATTATGACCAGTCACTGGTGAAGTGAATATCATCGATCATCTCCTAAAAGGCCATATTAAGGTCTGATTAGATTAGAAGGTAAGCAAATAATAAGTTCTCATAATCAGAGTGTTGGATGCAGGAGAAATGGGCAGGAATAAAGGTCAGAATGTCTGTACTTTCCATTTTTTTTGCACATGGATTATGCAAAAATTATTGTTTGTTTACTATTCTGTTCTAGATTTATAAGCAATATAAATATTTACCAATTTACTGATTAATTTAATGTTTTAACTGAGACTGACCTCTGCATGTGGTGACGGTTTGCTGTTTGACAGCTGCTGTTTTGATTTTAATCTCTTGTTACTAATAATGACTAGCCAGATTGTGAGGTTTGATCCTCTTGTCTGGCTGTCTGGGTCAAAAGAGTGGTTTGATTTAGAAGATAAAATCCATTTCTATGGTCTGTCTGCCACTGTTGCCAGGCAGGATGGAGCCATTCTGAAGTTACACAAGGAAGCAAGACTTGAGTGTTTACTGTCAAAAGGCCATAAGTTACCTTGCACTCTTGGATGGGATCAATCACATATCAAAGGCAAGTTTAATCACTCAAGAACCAACTGAAGGGTTTTGAGCCACACTCCATCAAATGACTTCAGCCTCCTCAAAACCCTTCAGTTGGTTTCACCATAAACCATAACTGATGTATTTTTTTCTGGATACTTACAAGGATTCTCTATTCAACATATATTGACGATTAACTGTTCATTTTACATGAGAATATATATGTTGGTCTCGACTTGGTCTCGGTCTTGGTCTCGACTTGGTCTCGGTCTTAGTCTTGACCTTGTCTTGGTCTCGATACCCTCTGGTCTTGGTCTCGTCTCGACTTGGTCTCGGTCTCAGTCTTGATCTTGTCTTGGTCTCGATACCCTCTAGTCTTGGTCTCGGTCTTGGTCTCGGTATTAGTCTTGGTCTTGCCTTGGTCTCGATACCTTCTGGTCTTGGTATCGGTCTTGGTCTCGGTCTTGGTCTCTATACCCTCTGGTCTTGGTCTCGGTTTAGGCTGTGTTGACTACAAGTCTACTCTCAGCCAATCAGCATTATTTGTGGTTATGGCTGATGTTATTTTCCAGTGGTTCCAAAGTGATCAGTCACATGGGATTTATAGTTCAGGCTCACAAAATAAGCGGTCACAAAGTAAAGATGGCAGCATCCAGATTGCGTAACTCTAGTGTTGCATATGCTAAGTCAAGCAACTGCCATTGAGATGAGCATGTTAACGGAAGACAAATCAGTTGGTAATGGCCTGTTACCCGCAAGACGTCAGCTAGAAACTCTAGTAACCATGTTTCAGTCCTGGTGCTACGGGAAATGCTCAACAATATCTAAAAATTCCAGCAGTCCACAATATCCACATGTTCGTATACTGTACTATAGCGTTTAATGGAAAATCACATCTGTGTGCAATGTGAACGATAAATCACCTTTATTTCTATCGGAGCCACTGAAGATGGCTTTCACAGACCGGTTGCTGGCATCTGGTCTTACCTTACTGAATGCCCTGGAGTTTAATTAGCAGTGGAGCCACCTGGATCTCTCTATGGAGTGAACATCTGAAACAAAAACAAATTCAGGTAGAAAAACAACCTGTTACTGCCTGCTGCTTTATCACACAGGAAAACACGAGAGGGAAGGAGGGAGATCGAGGTGCACATCTGCTAGAGTTTAATAATACCTTTGTTTTACAGGTCTGTTTCAGCTAACATGGATAGTGTTCTGTTACACACATGCACACACATCTTCCTCCTACACAGCATGTAAATTAATGGTCATGGTAACAGCAGGTCTGTATAGGTGGAGATGTCTGAGGAAGTTTGTGTGCAGTAGAGGGGAGCATCAATATGTGTTCACCCTGAGGCTGTGTGTGCTGTCAGCATACACTCTTAAAAACAACTCAGAGGAAATTAATGGGGAAGGAAATGAATTATGTCTCGAAAGAATTGACCAGACACCGTGTTACCAAAGACCGAAAGAGTCTGCTCATCCCATGGTAAAAAAAGCTCTCTAAAACACACATGTACATACTGACTGACAATTAGTGTAAGAACAGAAAAGGAGAAATGAGACAGTTCATGGCCTGTAGTTAAAAAACTGAGGACATTTTATATGCCACACTGAACTCTTTCTCTCACTTTCTGAGAGTGAACAAATTGGATAGGTGTTATAGCACATGTGTGTGAAAACACCTTTCTCTGCCTGTCTCTCCCTTTGCTGATAAGTGTTTGGTGTGTGAATTCACCTATGGTAAGGCGAAGACGGTGTTGTATTCGGCAAATCAACAGGAAAGCACACTTGTTGAGCGCAAGATGTGTCAAATTTAACTGTGTAGGTAATGAAGCCACAGGAGTATATGTAGTGGACCCAAAAAAGTATTAGAACACCTATGCCCTTTCAAAAAGAAAGCACAAAATGTTGTGGCTTTAGCTAAACCTCTCAGAGGATTCACAAGGGAGTTTTAGGTGGTCAGCAGAAAATAAAAACAGAAAGAAAAAAAAACCCTTTTCTTGGGTTGTTAAAATGGCAATGTATTCACTATAGTAAAAGTATTTGGACACTTGTTAGTGGATCATGTTGTCATGTGATGTAAAACTAAACTTACTTTGCTAGGACATCTGTGCTAACTTAAGGAAAACTGACTTCATATATCCACTAAAGCAAAAAAAAAAAAAAAAATACAATTCAATAACATTTATACATTTTAACTGTGGCATAAGTGTCCAAATACTTTTTGTGGGGTCATTGCACATCATGTACTGTAAATGTGTGATGGTAAACACTATCAAAGGTTCATGGGTTGGTGTTTATGGTGCATACCTCTGTCTGCATATGTGTGTGTGGGCTGTAGTCTGAGCAGCTGGGGCCGTCAGTAATTCCTCCTCCTGAGGGGGTTGTTATTCTGCAGTTTATAGGACCATGCAGTGCTCTATTCCCTGGCTGAGACACCACCACAGAGGCAGAGATGGAAAGACCACAGAGCTCATATGCCATTCCAGAGCAATCACACACACACACACACACACACACACACACACACACACAGACACACCAGCGTCTTTACTTTGCATACTGGAACTCATGCAACACACACCACCTGTATACACACATTCACAGGGGCTAAATGAAGGGCTTTGATAGGCTGTGATTGATTAAACATGTCTAGCAGTGCTTACTCACTGAATGAACCTGAGAGGGAAAGTAATGATACCCCTCGATACCCACTGGAGCTGGCTAAGCTGCCCTCTGGGTAATGGTAATGTTTTCCTCTTGTGTTCCCATGGCCTTGCTGAAGCAGTGGAATGTTAAAAATAAGCCCATTAAAAGGTGGGGAAACTGCTGGGTGAGGGATGGGTTTGTGTGTGTGCACTGTGAGGGACAATAAGTAGATATTCAAACTCTGTTGAACCTTTTGCAGCTGTTTTCATACACACACAGGGCCAAAAATCTGCCATTCTGGTGGCTTTATAACTCTGTAAAACACTGGATTTTTAAAATTCTGTAACAGAGATGTGTGTCCTTAGCAGAACTAAAGAAGTGACAGCACTGTAAAAACAACAACACTTAAAAGGACTTACATGTAAGGCATATATGTGTGAATGAAATGTGTGATGTAGCCTACTGGTTGTGTGATATCATCAGACATTTGGCATTATCAGGACCCACAAATATTCCCACATAGCATTATTATACATTATATATAGTAGTTTAATGTAATACTGACTGTAAAACTCTGAAAACTTGGTAATTTTTCTGAAAACAAAGTAATTTTTAATTTGGGGGACTATCCATGATACATATTGTCACTATCCACGATACGTATTGTTGCATTTTTGTATTGCGATATTGTGGCACGATATATTGTTCCACCCCTACAAGCTTGTCATCAAAATTTATTTTCTAGATATTACCAATCATCACCAAGCTTGCCGCACAAGCCCTCAAAAGTGAAGCCAAAGCGTCTTGATCGCCCCCCTGTGACCGGTCCTAGTATAGGTCATAAACCCCGCCTCCCCATGTTATTCAACGGGACGTGAGACCAACTAAACAATTAAATTACACTTCACATATCCTTTATCCAAAGATAGTTTCCGTCATTAATTGTAGTTTCTATCACATTGATGGAATATCAAGAGTTTGTTTTTAAAATAAGTTTGTTTTTAGTTAGTCATGTGATGCTAGAAAAACGGTGCTGTGACATCATGATTGACAGCTGTGATTGACAGGTTCTCAGTGCGAAGTAGTTACTGAAGCACCAACAGACTTTTTTTCATAATGTCGACTATGTGGTTATTAGTTGTATTTACCTTAATTTAACGAGGTACTGCAATCAGCAGACATCATTGGAGAGAAATGGAGCAGAGAGAGGCCACTTAATAAAAGTGTGGGGCGTGTGCTTGCATTTGATTCAGTGAGAATGAGGGCGCGGATTTACTTCCTGCGCATGTCTGGGCCTGAAAATGCAAGTGCGCAGACTCAAGTCCCAAGATGTCAGCGCCATATCGGGACATTGGCGGCTTCAGTTCTCTCTGATGGAAAAGAGCGAAGGGGCGACGTCCATCTTTTTTTACAGTCTATGATCATCACCCAACACTCAATTTTGGTATATTATTGAGGACATCTCAGAATTCCATTGTTTCTATCCCAACTACGGAATTGTTTGTTGATTTAGCAAAGTCTCTTGCTTGGTTAGAATACACTTCACACAAAAACACACTGCCTTCACTGCTTTAGCGGATCTTTTCTCTTTCTTTAGCGGATGTGTCATCTGTCAAAAGTTCGCATTTCAAATGACAATTTCTCTGTTGCTTCTATTTAGGAAATAATTGGCAATCTCACTTTGCTGAGTCGAATATCTGTCTCCTTCTTTCCAGCCTTTCTGTATCCACTCTACTATATTTCCTATAAAACTGTCTACCCAGACTTTGATGTCTAATCCAACTATCTCAAGGTAACACTAACAAAATAAAACATCACATTATTGATGCTGCAATTACAAAACTGATCTAGCAGCTGATCTTTCACTCTCTTATTCACACACTCACATATTTACACTTACACGAACCTTATCATTTCTCCCAGTGAGACGTGAATGTGATTATCTTCTGAATAGATAATAAGCACCAAAGATGATTTACAACGTCATTATCGATGGAGGCATCCATATAGAGTAATCATATTTCATAAAGTCCATTCCCTCACGACAAATGAGCGTCCAACTTTCACCAACAATATTAAACGATCAAAACATCCTGAATAATTATTTTCAAAACAATCACTGTGTGGAAAGCGAGAGAGAAAGCGTTTTTGCAGAAATGTAATTTGATTTTGCTGGAGGCAGATGAGTCAGAGGCTTTCGGAGTGCGGCAGGAGAAAGACTGAGTGTGAACAGCCCGCAAAAGACATCTCTAATTTTCTGACAGTCGAATGACTGGCCATTTTTAACCTGCCTTCACCCCCTCCCACATCTCCTCATTTGCATAGGGGAATAATAACCCAGAGATGTGAAACTACAGAAACAAATATGACGGTTGGTGTTGATATCACCTTGGCCATCTGAAACATAATTGCAGCACGAAGGGAAACGTGAGACATACAAAGGGCCGTCTGATCTCAGCAGCAGTTTGGACGCTGTTGCCAAATACCTCAACGGCGGCAGACAGCACATCGCGACGAGGCTAACACCAGCTTTCATCAACCCAAACATGCCACTTATGGTGTTTAAACAACCTTAATGGAAAATAGCATAAGTCCTTCTGCCCATTTGAAGGGAGCGGTTGGTGGGCACTTCGCACTGACATCTCCCTAAAAGGGGAGGGGAGTGCAGTAGGAGGGTTAAAAATGACAGGATGTTGCTTCATTTTGTTCAACATGACGGTAAATCTGTTGTTAGGTAGATGTTTACATGAACTGAAGCTAAATAGTTCTTCAGGGTAGAATAATAACAGCCACTCTCAACTGGTAATAAACAAGCACATGCTCACAAAATGAACTCAAAGACACCCTCCCTAAAGAAGATTCTGGAACCTTTTGGTCTTGGAACATGATAAAATAGAAGATCTGAAAGCAGGTGTGGAATCTCTTCCCAAAAATATGATACGGTCCATGTTCTTTGCCATCACATTTTCCATTCCAAATGAATTCAGTGTGGAGACAGTCAGACAATGAGAGTCAGACTTCTTTCCTTTTAAAACCCACAAAAAATAAAGAGGAAAGTTCTTTTTTCTTACTTTTTTTGATCCTCAGTAAAACAATTTAAATAGAGAAAATGTTTCTCGCCGTGTGACTGTGTTGTCATATTCAGGCTCAAAACTGCTGTTTTTTAGTCACAGATGTTTACCTACTAGACATGAAAAATTACCATTTTCCAAGTTTAACCAACCCTTTGCCAACATATGAAAGAATTCCCAAGAGATCCCATTTCATTAGCGATATATCCTCCTCTCACTTCTATGATGGAAGATAAGGTGAAGTACCTCACCAAAAAGGAAATGTCTGCAGCATATCTGAGTAATGAAAGCAGATCCTCTGAATCCTCCAAACAGATGTGTACTCGCGAAGTGTTTGAAATGATGATTGACGAAATACATGTAATTTAAATAATCTGTGCTTATTAATAGTTTTAGAACATTTACGACCATCTTTAAGTAATTTCTCAAGAGTTTTTACAGATGGTTGCTCCATTGTTTGCTTTAAATTTTATACCGAACCTGAATAAATGATTAATGTTTGCATGCAGGTTATTGCTTTACTAGTGTTACGTTTTACTACCCCTAAACACAACTTTGAACAAAACAAACTGTTATTAGTCACTTCACATGCTGTTGGCCTGTCCCTACCTTAGTAGACAGTCCCCTCTGTCATGACAGACTGTTTGGCATGGTAATGGATATGACAATGTTGATATGGTCTTGGTGGATAGACCTGCCATGCTGCTGTTATTGCTTCTGCTGGAACGGGACTGGCTGCTGCCAATACAAACACAACATGCTGCTGTAAGCAAGTAAAACATGCTGCTGCTGTACAAAAAAGCTTATGAATTAGACTTACCCATAGCAGATCTAGGTGGAGCTGGGGCGGGTGGAGGGTTTCTGAGAGCACGCTGCAACTGCTCCAGAAAATGCTGGCCAGTTTTTGAAGGTTGAGCTCACAAGCTCATTGGCTATTGATGCATCAAAAACCAATCAGCTGTGCCGTTTAGATGTGAATGATTTGATTGCAAACGAGTTAAGGACCTATCAACCTGTGCCAATTAGAGTTTCATGACATAACTTATTGTATCAGAAAACAGAAATGACATAACTTACTTACCAGAAAACAGAAATTAGAAAGGTAATTAGTTATGTTAGCTGACACTACTTCAGCACTGCTGAACCTGTTAGCGTTTGCTGTCCAAAACCCATTTTCATGGTAACAGATGCTTCTCTAATTAGTGGATGTCACTTGTAGGATTATGGGTAATACTTTTTTTGTAAATAAATTCAGCATTTAAAAATTTGTATTATATTTTAAGTTGAAATAAAACTGAATTATTTATTTTACATAAGTATATAAAGAAATAATATACTTACAACAATAAGTATCACTAAATAAACCCCAACATAAAGCTTAACTTGCATTGATTTTGCATTACTGACTGGCTAACTGCTCTCTATTTCATTTTGATGGGGTTCACCAATTACATTTATGTTGGGTGAAAGAGACTTCCAATTATTCAGTTTTGGTGATGGACCACGTCATTTTTACATACTGTACACACAGAGCATCTGTCCCCTTTGCAGGTTTCTTGTCAGTGGCGGCTCAGGCCGTCTCCAGCCATCTGCCACTGGGAAGATGTTTGAATCTGATTCAAATGCTCGTGACAGCTCTCTACACATCCTGGTCTGTCTACTGTGTAAAACATTCAGCTGCTTCTCAGACTCATGAGAGCTTTACTCTGGATCTTTACTTTTAGCAAGAAGGCAGTGCAATGATTATTTAAGTGCAATGCAAGCATCTCTTATGACAGCAAATATGTTTAAGTTGAGAGTATTTTGATCTTTAAAGGGTACCTATTATGCACCATTTTTACAAGATGCATCACAAGTCTCGGTGTCCCCAGAATGTGGCTGTGAAGTTTCAGCTTAAAATACCCCACAGATCATTATCATAGCATGGCCAATTTGACCCTGTTTGGGTGGTAGCTTTCATGTATGTATACCTTTAAATGCCAATTAGCTACTGTTCTCTAAACTCCTTCCATAAGAGGGCGTAGCCTTTACATCTCATGCTTCCTATACTCCAGCAACAACAAAACTGAAGAATCTCACACAGCCAAAATGTCAGAAATTGTCTGTAGCGGTGTTCAGCTCAGCTTATATATATAAACTTGAGTCAGACATAGATTGAGAGATTTAAGAAGAAGTTACAACTTATAGAATGCAACAGGACGTTTCTGAATGGTTAGTTGATGAATAAATGTGAAAAAGCAGAAGGTCTCGAGATGCGTCTTTTAAAAGTTGAACTTATTTTAACTTGAGTGTGCTGCCTTTTTAGAACGTCGTGTCATGCACGAAACCATGCAAAAGACCAGAGACTCGGGCACAACTGAAAAATAAAGTAGCGCATTACAACGGGGGAAAAAAAGTGATTTTCCGATACAGGATGAGAGCTTATTAATTACAAAAACTATTACGTATATAATTAAAATTTAAATTTCAGTTAGTTTTTCAGTAACTGTTGAAATTTCTATTTTATTTCAGTTTACGAAAAGTGTTTTTTGACCGATGTTTTCGTTTACGAAAATAACCTTGTCTGGAACAGCATATTTTCAGACACTGCTTCTGATTAATGGGGATTAAAAAAAAAGAGTGGGTTGATTTTTACCATTATAGGCTGGTTGTTTACACACACCATGTAAAAGTGAATTTTGCATAATAGGTTGCTTTAACATTACATGCTGGGCCAGGAACAAGAACAAATTAACAGCAGTAGCGGTTATGGCAAAATTCTCTGAATATAAGCAAAATCATTTGGAAAGTCCCAGAGTCAGACATATATACAACACAGACCAGACAGAAATGAATGACCTTTGTAAAGAATAATTTCTTTTAATGCCCAGAGCTACAAAGTATATTAGATAATTTATAGATAATTTATTCTATGCTGTTTTATTGAACCATTTAATTTTTAATGTATTTCATTGATCTTAGTGGGGCTGTTTAAACAGAGCCCAGTTTGAGCTGTAATTAGAGTATTGGCCCAAGACCTCTTTGGTTTCTAGAAAAATTGTCACAAGAAATAGCAGATATAAACAATCTCCCTGGTAATACTAAAGCTTGGAGTCCAATTCAAGATCTTCTCAACCAAACAAACAACATCATGTATTTTCAGAGAGTCTACAAGACTGAGTCAGCAAAGACTTTAGCCCTGATCACACTGACAAATTCCCCTGCTCCATTCTGTGCCCCTAGCTCTTCCTTGATGGATGGTGGCTTGCATTTCTCAAACGTGGCGTCGCTGTTAATGAGGAAGGACGGCATGGCATCCACATGACAGCACATTCCTGAATGAGCCACATAACTGACGCTTCATGATATTATTTGGTTGGGGGCTGTCAGAATCCAGAACAACATAATTATGCACATGGATCATTAGTCAAGTCAACATCAAGCAGGAAACAAACAAATGTGCCCTTGTATCTGCAGGGATCTGGGTTTAGTCAGAGATGGAGACCACTGCTGTTCTGTGATGCACAGCAAGCTGCACTAAAATGAGAGTTTTGAATGTATGCATAACTGAATATCTCATTCATGTGGTGTGATGCTGTTTCTCTATTTCTGTGTTAATTATTTGCTATGTTTATGTTTGAAGTGAAAGATCACAGTGTTAAATTTAATGAATCATTGAGGCTGTTATTTTTTAAATCTCTGTCAATGTATGGAGGTTATGCGTTCGATTGGATTGTGTGTGGTCTAGGGCTGTCTATAAACTGACAGTGTTTTGGAGAAGTGGCACTCACCTCTCCTCTGTCTCCCCTCAGCACAGCTGCACAGCGAGGTCGGACGCTGAATTAAGACTGCAAACAGATTTCAATGGATTGTCTGAGATGAGCTGAACTTAAATGGGACTGAAATGGACTTGATGTGAAATTTATCCTACCAGTGTTTTGAGTTTTTCCTTCCTGCAGGATCAATGTGCAGTGAAACTCAGTAGGGCTGGAGTAAAGAGAAAAGTGTGTGTAGATAAATATTATGTAAGACATGATAAAGATGAGAGATGCACAGACTGATGAAGAGATAGATAGATAGATAGATAGATAGATAGATAGATAGATAGATAGATAGATAGATAGATAGATAGATAGATAGATAGATAGATAGATAGATAGATAGATAGATAGATAGATAGATAGATAGATAGATAGATAGATAGATAAGTATTGATGACAGACAGACAGATAGACAGATAGATAGGGCGATAGAGACAGATAGATAGAGATAGGGACAGACAGACGGATGGATAGATAGAAAGATAGAGACAGAAAGATAAATGAATTGATGATAGACAGACAGACAGACAGACAGAAGGACGGATAGATTGACAGATAGAGACAGAACGATAAATGGATTGATGATAGATAGACAGACAGACAGACAGACAGACTAATGGATTAATGACAGACAAAGAGACAGACAGATAGATAAAGCAGACAGACAAAGGCAGATAGATAGATCTGATAGACCAGTCACATAAAGATCACACCAGTCACACATATCGTTAATCATACTTTATTAAATAATAATAATAACAATAAAAAAAGAACTTTTTTCTGTACAAAGTCTACAAACAACAATTTTTGAATGTTCTGACCAGTGCCGGGATCTCCATGTCTTTTGGTGTTTGGCCTCCTGTCCCAGACAGACGAGGTAATACTATCACAGCTCTGCAGCAAAGCCAAAACAGGCCAGAGCTCCAAGGCACTTGGAAAAGAGTCAACAGAGTCCAATGAACACCGAGCTGAATACACACAATCTCTCCCTCTTCATCGCTCTCTCCCCCAACAACTGAACAATCCATGTCTCCGGCTGATTTCCGCACTCCATAATAAGACAAGGCCCCTCTCCCCCCCGAACCACAAGTCAACAGAACTCCCAGCGTGGCTCTGGGGAGCGAGAGGCCAGTGGAGGTACATTTAGAAATGTACACACATTTCCCCCATGTGCATACTCGTTCTACCACTCTCTTCACCTCTAGGTGAAACGTTCTGTGAAATTCTCACCCTTCTCCCAGGCTTACACCAAACCTGGTCTTGTTAGCCTTCATTCAGCAGCCCAAAATAAACCATGGAGTCAACAGACAGATGAAATGAAATAAAGCAAGCGCAAGGCCTGACTCCTCCAAGGCCCCAGTGGCTTTAAACCCAAGGACTGTTGTTTCATAATGGCTCTCCTCCAAAATAGTTTGCTTAAGGCTCGATTGTTTGTACATGAAAGTGGCTTGGGGATTTTCCAGCTCCTTCACCAAAGTCGCTTTGCCAGCTTGAGTCTTTGTTCCTTCAAGAATAGGGTACAGAGAGTAGGAGAGAACAGGAGATGCTCTCACTCTCTTAACACTCTTTAGCTCAATCGCTCTGAATCCTTAGCAATCCATAGGTTGCGATAATATAGTCAGCATAGAGTCTTTAACGCTATGCTTAGAAATCAAACAGTAAAAAGCAAAAAAAAAGGAGAAAAAAGAGACTCAAAAGACAATCCTAATACTTCAATCTAAAAGGATTTTTTTTCTGAATGTAAAACAGCGTTTTCTTTCCTCGTTCTCTAATGGCCACAACAAAAACATTATGCTACAGACAGACTGAACTTAAGTATAAAACATTCATAAGAGGCGTTGACACCTCAAACCGGTTGCAGAAAGAGGCTAAAGACGGGATGGGATGGGAACTTAAGCAAGTCAGCAAAAAGACACGAGTCTAAACTAAAGCAAATGTTTACAATACTCTAGGCCACGGCGTTCACACAATAGAGGCCAATATTTCACAAGGGATCTGTCTTCTAGTCCTAGTGCATCTCTCTCTCTTCTATCTTCCATTAAGCATTATTAGATTGTATTTTTCTTTACAAATCTATAGCAATATACATTTCTTTAAAGTTCTTTTTCATTTTTGTAGTAGTAAAGTCGTTAGGTTGATATGTGTTGATCATGCTTCACTCCCGCTGAGCGGTCCACAGGAAGCCTCTACGCTTCCAGTGATCCTTCCACAATCCCGGTCAGAGATCAGCCCTATATTAGCGGCGTGAGGTCCATTCACAGTTTTGGATCAGGCCGGCACCAGTTCAAGAGCGGACGGAGCATCTCTCCCGATCGACTCCCATCAGGCCTCAGAACAACAGCGCTGCTGGTTGATCTTCACCTTGTGCTTGATGCCGTCGTACAGCTCGAAGTTGTAGTTCTCCAGTGTGGTGGTGCTGCGGGATGACAGGCCGTTGTAGGAGCAGGTGCAGTAGAGCAGGAGACCGGCACACACCGCCCCCAGCAGAACGCCCAGGGAACTCATGACAATGATGGTGACCAGGATGGGATCAAGAGTGTACAGCCAGGCGTTGTCTTTCTCAGAGTACCGTGTCACCGGAGGTTCTCGTGAGGGGTTGGGCGTGGTCCAGGCAGGGAAATTGAACCCTGGAAACAGGAACAGAATGTTTATCAGTTAATACATTTCGCAAATATCAATGGGACCTTAACAGTTTTTGGATAAAAATAAACAATAAGGGCTGAAATAAATGCAAATGACTTCACATTCATTGCAAAACATTATTTACACAGTACTTTTGCCTTGTTTTCCAGTAAAAATATCAAAACATACTTACAATTAGTTACATTTACTGGAATAGCGACATTGTGTTGAATAAGACTTGTTTTCAACACTGTAAAAAATATTGATGGTTTAACTTGATGGTAAAAAAATGAGGTTACCTGGTTGCCTTAAAATTTTAAGTTCATTGAAATGAACAAATCAGTTAATACAATGGAGATTGATTTAATCATCAGAAATTCAAAATATTACGTTAGCTCAACTACGTAAATTATTTAAGTTGATTTGACAAAAGAAAAAAATGTGATTACAAATCATGAAAATATATAAAAAACAGTCATATTTTGAAATATTATTACATTTTAAAACAACTGTTTTCTATTTGACTATATTTTAAAATGTAATTTATTTAGCATCATTACTCCAGTCTTCAGTGTCATAAATTACGTAGTAAATAAATATTGTTGGTTTAACTTAAAAAAGGTAAGTGACCTGGTTACCTTAAATTTTGAGTTAATACAATGAAGTAGATTCTTTAATCAACAGAATCTCAAAATATGATGTTATCTGAACCACATTAATTATCTGATATTCAATACATTATAAAGCACATTTAAAAACAACCCATGGTTGACCAAAGTGCTGAACAAAACAATATAGCCAAAGACAGAAGTTACAGTCTATAAAAATACAGGCATCTGAGTTGATTTGAAAGATTTATTATTATTATTATTATTATTAAATCATGAAAATCCTTCAGAAATCATTCTAATGAGCTGATTTGCTGCTCAAAAAACATTTCTTACAGGATTTTTCACAGCTGTGCTGCTTAATATTCGTATCTGTGATTAAAAAATACATTTTTTTTATTACATTGGCCAGGCATTTACATTCGCATGTGTGTACATACTTTCTGTTTCTGGTCCAAGACATTTGTGTTTATTATTAAAATACACCAGTCTATGCTTGAAGGTTGATGAATAGATTTACCTTGACCAGTGCGCTCTCTGCCATTGAATAGACGATTATTTCCAAGGTCTTCAGGTCTTCGCTCTGTTTGGAAGACAAACACAACCATAATGAAACACCCAGTGTCA
Organism: Cyprinella venusta; assembly: GCA_038021265.1. Classification (NCBI taxonomy): domain Eukaryota; kingdom Metazoa; phylum Chordata; class Actinopteri; order Cypriniformes; family Leuciscidae; genus Cyprinella; species Cyprinella venusta. The sequence continues at coordinate 27,869,675 of CM075867.1, forward strand.
AATTGAAAAAAAGGCTACATGAAAACAAGCTCTTTTGGTACATTCCAAGAAAACAACGTGTGCATTGTTGTTCCGTGAGCCAGTAACAGCAGTGCAATGTATGAGCACAAAATGGCCAACATAAATAGCAAAAACTGTACACTGATGAGCACACAGTCTTGGGTACAAACAGCTGCAGCGTCTGTTATACATCATCAAATACCCATAAAAAAGAGCACAAACCACTTTAGCTGCAGTTTATAGAAAAATATCACTTTATTGTAACATTCCATACAACATTTTCAATACCACGAAATTCAACAGGCTAAAATATACCTCATACTGTATGTATTTAAACAGGCTGAAAATGCTGCGTTGTAGAGAGAAAAGAAAAATCTTATATAGATGGCAGGGTTAAAGCCCCACATTCACAAAGGACAAAAAAGTGCACAACCACAAACCCACCAGAACTTAAGCATAATGTCAAAATAATGAACATAAAAAAATTCATGTCCAGCAAACACTTCAATAGACCGAACTGATTAATCAAGTTCAAGATTTGTAGGTGGAATAGTTTACCTGTTTTTAAGCAAACATATAGAGTATATAACCTGGATTTCTTTCTTTTTTTACATTAAAATGCATTTTCTCCAGACGGACACTTTAGACGTCGACCGCCTTTTCCTGTCTCCGTCTCTGAGGAGGGGTGAGAGCATATGCTGTTTTGTGCAGGTCCTATCAGAGACAGACTCTTGGCATCATATGGGCCCCCTCTGAGTGCTTTTGCTCATTAATATCTTTTGAGAGACGGCAAAAAAAAAAAAAAAAAAAATTCCAAGCAAGAATGCTTACGACAGGCTTAAAATGTAATCTGGTCCATTTACCTAATTAGAAATATGAAATGGTTCAAAGAAACCCCAAAAAAAAGCCACAGTAGATTTTAAAAAGTATAATGATCAGCTGACAGGTCATTTTTAAGCAAATTAAAAATAAATAGTAAAGAAAAAAAACTGAAAATGAAATGAAATTAATACATTCAGACTACAAAACACCATACAGAATCACCATTGTTTAGTCTGGGTTAAACATTTGATATAAATTCATACATTTATCATACAGGCATATGAAACATCCATGACAGAAAAATGCATCTTGCTCAAAACAAACCAGAACACGTGTCAAATGTAACTAAACTGTATAATTGCTCAAGACAAGACGAGACAATTTTGATGCTAGTATTCTTACACATTCAATTGTGGCGAGTGGGCCACAGAAACTCAGAGAAATGTGTTGCGTATCACAAATTCTGCCTTAAAAAAGTGAGAGGTTTCACAAAACTGACTCAAAACTGAACTGAACTGACGTCTCGCAAGCTACTGTGTGTCCCATCTCCCCAGAACATACTATACTGTATAGAGGATTAGGAAAAGAGGAGACAATGCTCCAACAATGTGCCTGGGTCAGGTGGTCTCTCTGGCTGTCTGCAAGAATCTTTCATGTGCTTTTGTGTTTCAAACAAACCCCTTCAGACCCAGGATTCTGCAGAGAAGGTCTATATTTAAAGCAGGCTTTTCTTTGATCTCGCCTTCTATCTCCCCACACATTCTTTCGTGAAGAGCAGATAAACGGGCGAGAAAAGGGCCAGCCTGTCCGTGATGGGGGATTATTTTCACCTATTGCCAGATGGAGGACATAATAAGATATCAGGATTTACTTTCTCCTTTCATCCCAGTTGCTTTAGATGAAGCCAAAATCGGACGTGGCTGCCTGACAGATGCTTTCAGTAATGGATGAAGCCTCAGACTCTTTATGTGTAAAGAGGAGAATGTTTTGTTGGGGGAATTTCCATCCTGAGCTCTGTTGGCGCCTATTTTTATGTGTTTGTTTGGTGCAGAAGAAAACAGTAAACACAATGTACTTGGACAGAACATCTCAGACCATATCATGTTTTTTTTTTTTTTTTTTTTTTTTTGCGGAGCTATACACCGCTACGTTTCAAGTAGCACACTAAAGAGGATTACGCGAATACTCGCAGCACACACTTTAAGTGCATTTTAAAACAATTTCCTGCATGTTTTGATACATTAAAGAAAAAAATCTGTAGCAAGATTGTCATATGCAAATAATGCTAATAAAACAAAATGCTAATTGTTTTTTTTCCCCTGTCGGCTGTCTCAACTGATAAAATGGCAAAAGCCACCCCAAAATACAGATAAGAGGTTGTTTAGTGATCCAGTAAGACATCAGCGGGTGTATATTGAGTGACACTATAAAAAGTGGACTTGGAGATGGGCTTCAGCTAACATGCTAACGTGCCAATTCGCTCCCTGAAGCAAAATCAGCTAGCGAAGCACTCCTGCACTGTCTAACATTTGGCAGATTTACAAAGCTCTCTCCGCTTCTGTTCTTTTACAAGACTATGTGTAATTAAAATCTCTGGGGGAACAGCACACAAATACACATACTGCTTTAGCGTTAGCTACAAAAATAAAGTCAGTGCATCAGTTAGCTGCATATACACTTCGATCTCGGCTGAGCATGAATACGAAAGGATTAAATAATAAATGAGAACAGTGATCGGCTTGAACTAGCTCAATGCCACTGAAGCGTCTTAAGGCCAATGTTGTATCAGTCAGTCAGCCAATCAGAGGAGTAGGCTGGCTAAGGCGGGTCATGTGACCTTTGCATATAGGCGGAAAACATACTGTATCTCTTCAGACGTACTGTAAGTGCCAAAGCCCCAGTGACTTTCAGAAAAGAAGAGTTTATATATAGACACATATTGACAGATACTCAAAATGAACTCTGTGAAAAAGAACAAACATTCTTCAAAATGCTTTTAAGAAGCTTCATTCAATAGTCAAAGAAGGTACCAGGAGTTTTAAAATTCAGTACATTACGTGGTACCTAAGCCTTCCACACGTATCCTGATTCTCCAGCTAGAACATTTGTCCCAGAGTGTTTGACATTCATGCTTTTGTTTCTTTGAAGCTTCTTGTCAAACTCCTCGAGCCTCAAGTGTTCCAATGAGCACACGAGATGCGGCACACATGCAAAGAAATGTTTGCCGGTTTTCCTTTTTGTTCCTGTTTTGATGCCTCACTCCCGTCGCTGTTCGCAGACTCTCCTCTGATTCTGGCAGTGCTGCCGAGTTTTTTTGACTGTACAATAGGATTGGTCATGAACAGGAGATTAGAGCTTTCATAGTAAGGTTCCCATCCACACACACAGCTAAAGAGCGAAGGAGGAAAGGGGGTCTCTGCCAGTCAGGATTTCGGCTGGTTGTCCCTTTGGCACAGCAGATCTCCTCCTTTCCAGCACTAGAGCTCCATAAAAAAGTCGCCAACTCAGGTGCTCATATCTGTCCACATCTTCTTCGCCTCATCCTCGACTTTAAGGGGGCACCACGCAGGTGTCCCTGTGAAGAGATTCGACGGTGTCGTCTCAGCACTGTGAGCAGGGCTCTTGCTTCTCTAACCTAATCGTTAGCATCGGCTCCACCCCAGGTCTGGTGAGACCCCCGGGGCCACTGCCAGCGTACTGTCCAGTGTACGTGCTCTGGTAGGACACAGAGTGCTGGCTCTTCTTGGCCGCCAGGTGGTAGCGATGGCAACACAGCACCATGACCAACGTGACGCAGCCCAGGAGGAAAATGGCGCCACCTCCGGCTATTACATAATACCAGTAGGTGGGCATGGGCTGCAGGGACACTGTCGTGTCCACAGTGGGGTCGCTCCAGCCAGGTGAGGCTCCCCCTGGTGGAGAGACACAGAAGAATTGGCTTGGGGTAGAGAGGCATGCAGACTGCATAGCTTCAAGCCATCTTGGATTGTATGTGAATGATTTTGCTCTGATTTGGTGCTGCATACAAACAAAACAAACACAGACACGCAAATGCACATGCACGTCAACGCCTGTCAGCGGCCCCTTCGCAGGGACTCGATAACTGTTCAGATAGAGTTGTGTCCTTCTAAATCACATTAAGAATGCAGACACGTGTTTCATGGGGTGTGAACAGATGATACATCTCAGATAGTTCACTTGAAATGTGCTGATGCATTGTGGAATCTGTGCTAATTTCTTATGCAACCAAATGTGAAGGTCGTAAAAGCATATTGTGTCATAAAACGCCGGCTGATGTCAGCACCTTCTCTCAGCCGTTCTTTTGTAATGCTGTATTTTGGCGATTGTGTGTGTGTGTGCTCTGTAGTTTTTCTTTCTGGGAAAGTTTTGTTTTCTTGCATGCATGGATCTGTGCCAGCTTCATCTGCCTCAAGCCAAAGTCTTCCATGAACCCAACCCAGCAGTGCATGAAAACTGCTCACCCACCACATGTGTATACACACACTCACACACACAAACCTCCACCAATCTCTCTTTCTATTCCCTCCATGTCTTCTTACTCTCGTCTATGCATAAACACGCATGTAATCTAGGAATTTTGACTGCTATGGGAAAACGAATCTACTTACACTGGGAATCATTTCCACTTCAATTAAGAAAAAGGGAGTTAGTTACTAAAGGAATAGGATATTAGTGGGCTTGTGTGCTCCACAATCATTTAAAATGGAGTGTATGAATATTATTCCACTGCAGCTGAATCTGATTGACCGCAATCATGCAGCTGTTGGGGAATAAACATATGACATCCATAGCAGCACCGCAGCTCACACACACAACCAGAACAATGCTTACACAAGGATAAGGTGTACCATCAACATTAGAGTGCTTTGCTGTTCTCAATGAACTAGTGGTAAATTCGGGAATGTCACCCCAGAGAAAAATGCTACTGCTCAGATATTGCTCTTTCATTGCTCCGGAGACTAAAATAGCTCTAAAGGAGTTCACAGAGTTCATTTCTATCAACTTTGTCTCTGATGAAGTATACTACTATTATGTAATACACAATATATACTATTATATATTATTATATACTAATGAGATGTTTAAGGTACATTACGATTATAGAGATAAATGTGCATAGCATGGCTAATGTAATTTGGTTTAAGAAGAATTTGGTGAGAAATGTTCTTATTGAAATGTCAAGGGGTGACATACAAGGGGTAAGAGACCAACTGAATCTATGGGCCACATTTGATGATGTTTAGCATGATAACAACACCATAGTAACACAGCACATGATGTGAGGCTACAGATGCATGCTGGGATTCAGCCCATGCTGCAAATGTCCGTATGACAATAATGATGGTGAGGACAATAACCATGATGACGGCAATGGTTTGGCATCAAGACACCAACGTCACTGAACGAACAACTAAACACATAAAATCGGTGTTGAATCTGACTCATTTAAACTTTGTTGTGGGATTGGAAACAGACTGTACAGAATCCCTGTGCGCTGCTGGTGTGAAGCTTAACCAAAAATACAATGATTATCAAAAGCCCTTTAGGTGATGCAAGCTGCTAGGCAACAAGCAGGAAGCACAAACATTGGCACAGGAAATGACAATATGCCAGAAACTCACCAGTCATTTCAGGGGGGAATGCAGCAAAGGGTTCTGAAACAAGTAAAAAAAATGGATTAAAAAAAGAAATTGGCACAAATAAAATATATACACATTAATGACAACAGTGCAGTGGAATTCTGACATATGTGACTGAGTGTGATTAATATCATGCGAGTAAAATTCTCTAGATTTCTTATTCTTCGACAGAATAAATTCTGACGTACTGTGAATTCCACCCTTCTGATTGGCTAAATATATCCTAATATCCTAGGACACCTGTTTGAGTGATATCTAGGGACATTTCCTGAATTATATTCATATGTAAAATTTGAATTTGAAAATTTGAAAATTGATTTTCTTTTTCCGGGTGGGTAGTCTATACTATTGGTCCACCTAAGTGTCAATCATTCTGGCGATATGTTTACGTAAGGCCGTCGTACGTGCTCATCTCTATGTAGTTTTCACTTTCAGGTGTATTATGTCGGAGTTACGGTTTCAGCCATTCCTTTGAAAATGACTGAGGGTCGAAAGAGAAAAAAATGTATACGGAGTGTATGATAAGAAGAGAAAGGCTGCAGGATATAGAAACAAGACCAGAGTGATTTTGGGTGAATATCACACGCTGGCGTGCACTAAAAGCACAGGTCGGGCTTCTCACTGATGCCGCAGTCGCGAAGATTCTACTAGACAGGTAAAGTTTGTCATGCTATTTGGAGAAATCCATTTAAAATCACTAGTAAAAGTTAATGCAAGCGACTTAGCAATGCTAGCCCTGGCACAAGTCATGGACTGCATAGACACAGTAAACATCTCAATTTGTCTAAAGTAGCCTTTTGACCAAATGGTAAATGGTATCGCGCTGAAATATTCTAAAACCGTGTGTGTTCATATTCTAAAACCGTGTGTGTTTATTATTACACAAACGCAACAAGCTACTTCTCCATATGCAATTATGTATAAAAATAACGTATTAATACCTACGTATTAACAATGAGACATATTAGGTCAAGGACCAATGTAATAGCACTGCTCATCTGTTGCCATGTAACATAATTGCGATTTGCAAAATAGTTTCCTCAGAACGTATTTCGTGTGATACAGGGTTGCACATATCATGTCTTGAGTCCTCGGTCACTCAGCCGATCAGTATAATAAGTAAATAAAACACGGAAGGGCATTTGACATGTTGTCTTTTTTATGAATGTTTTTGAGTTAGTTTATAATTTGCAACATAATTGTGCAAGGCGTAATAGGCGTTCCCTCTCGGGAGCAAGAGTGTTGTGTTTGTGCATTTGCATTTTTTAAAAAAAAAATTGGAGAGGGAGGGTCTTCCCTAAATTTCGGAAAGATCCTCCGCTATACCTTTAACAGAACTCATATAACTTGAAACACTTTAGCTCATCATAAGGACGTTTTTTGAGAGGGGTCTGAAAATCACAAACACAGGTTAAAAAGAAGAAATAAGATAGAAAGAGTGAAGAAGGGGGGAGAATAGGATTGGGCTGTGTGTCATTTAGCAAACTGTGCCGCGCACACACTTCAGACTGCCAGAGAAACAGAATGCCAGTTCAGAATGTTTGGAATGCAGTCGCTTTAAAAAGGAACTCTGCAGAGAGGCAGGGGACAGATTTGGCAGCGACGCAGGGGCTGGCGCATGCACAGTGAACAACTTTAATTAATAAAAGAAGTCCCAAAGCAGGGGGCCTGTGCACATGAGCGACGGAATGACGGCTCACATCAATATCTTGATTCATAACTAATCCTATTTTTGCTGATGATTGTTTAAATATAATATGTCCTCAGAGGAAAAGCAATGTTTTTGCTCAGTAAATAACCTTCACAGCAATGTGATTGACTGGCCGTGTAGCGAAGTGCTTTGTTCGACATTAATGTCTGTTCTGTGTTTGTGAAAAGCTACACCGTAGAGAGCAGGCCTGACTGGTTATTCCCTGGCATGGCTCTGGAAAAGCTCTGTTTACAAATAAGAGAGGAGAAGGAAAAGAGACTAATGAAACATAGATTGAGATCAGAGCCCACAGGGCGAGTGTGGCCTAGTTTTCAGCTTTTTGTGTGAGCCTAGCACTTGAAAAACACTTTCTATTTGATTCATTTTTTTCTTGGGCTTGAATGGGAAGAGTAAAGGAAAAGCCACAGGTATGCGGTGAGAATGGATCGTTTGGTGACAGGCAGGGTCCAAAATGAAGTTTTGTCAAATCTGTCAACGCAAATTTAGAAAATGTTTAAACATTTTCTTAAAATGTAGAAATATTTCCAACCAGCCCAGAAACTATAAGTATTTAAAAATATATCAATATAAAAATAAATGCAAATTTGCAATTTGCAAAATGCAAATTTTTTTAAATGTATTTCAGACATAATTTAAAGAAAGGTCCCCTTTGTTTACTCGTCAAGGCATATATTACTTGCATCTGGTGCTTTGCATGTGTTCATTTAGGTCCCTGGTGATAAATTTGGTGGGTGATGGCTGAAAGAGAGAAATAAAGCAAGACAAAGAAAGACCCAGGTGTTGATACTTACGTGTACACTGCTCAAGCTCGATGCTGGAGCTCATATGAATGTTGTCAACCCAGATGTGTCCTCGACTGGCTCGCTCAAAGAAGCCCTCGATGACAACCTTGCAAATTAAACAGAAAATAAACAGAATTAAAGACTGTATGTTTTGATTAGCTTCATTTCGATTGACACCATTACTGGTGTCAATTTACTACCTTCGTTACTCTCGGATTCCTATTGGATGAGTATGTGCACCTGATATTCTTTGGGGGACTGAGGCAGGATGGTGCGGCCTTCCCTCCACATGGGCCCCTGGTCTCCTTTCAGTGCCCAGAGCAGCGTCTCCTCCTGGTCATCGTCCCGGAGCAACACACGCAGACTGTCCTGACCTTGCCCCTGAAGCTGGTAGTAGAAGAGCAGACAGACAGGGCGGCGCTCGGGTCCCACCGATGGACTCATTAGCCGTGCACGCTGCGGCTCTGACTTAGGACTCACCTCGACGTACAGGAAATTCCCAAAATCTGTAGAGAGACAGAAACAAGTGCTGATGACTTCTTTTGGTCCAAGAACAACATTCTTTTTATGTTCCAAAAACTTCCCAACCCTAATCATTACCCCTAAACCAAATCTTAAACCCTACACCAACCAGGATGTACTGTAGATCCAGGAACATGTCCTACTTATCTACTTAGTCATATCATTGTAAGTCAAATCATCCCCCCCCCCCTTTTCTGTTTCTTTCTCGCCGTAACATTGCACTGAACAATCTGGTATGTTTTTTTTATGTTGCTGAGTAATAAATAATTGAACCGGAGGAAAGCAGAAAATCAGCTCAGACATAAAAGCACCCCCCCCCCCCCACCTTGAAGAGGAAAGAGTCCTTACAACGCAATCTCTGTCAGATTCCACTGTGTGGACGTCTCAGTAAAGCAGGAAAATGAATGGGAGAGGACAGAAGAGCGGAAAACAACACTCAGAAAGAAGGTTGGGAAACAGTGATCAGTCTGGACAGAGTGGCACCAGAAATTACGATCATTACCCATGCTGCCTCGGCTATAATTCGAATGGTCTCACCTACACTGAAATGGCATAGTCATTTCCGTTCACCCTATCTCATCCCAAACTTATTGAAAATACAGCACTGAAATCAGAGATCAGATCAGGCTGTCGCTGGTGTTCTTTTATGAGATGCCTACATAGATTATGCATTTAATTAAAGCAAAAGAACTTCCTCTGTTTGATCTTGGGTATACAGTACATATAAGAAAAATTAATTACCCTTTCACGAGGAAAGTTCACTGTAGCATAGACACTTTTTGGATTAGGTTGATGTGCCTGTGAGGTAACCAGAGGGCAGGGAAAGGTTCTTCTGGGATTATTGTTTTTAAGTGGAAGCTTCTACACCTAGAGTTAATTAGGCTGACTGCGCATTAACCCTTTCTGGCCCTCTGTTTTTTCCGTTTCCTGGTTAAAACACGGGGGGTTGAACACTCTGGAATGCTCAGAGTGCTGTTCCAGGAGCCATGGGATCTACACGGCTTACTGAGATGTTGGATCGTTTTATGGGAGAGAGCTGTGCTATAAAGTGAATGAGTTGAGCAGCTCTTGTCCAGGGATGCTGGGAAGCCAGAAACATACTCCATATGCAAAAACATCACTGGCAGAACCATAGAAGTCCATTTCCACATTGGACTTTGTGACTTTTTATCTTGTAATTGCGATTTTATGTTTCTTAATGCGACTTCAAATCGATCTTTTTCATTATTATTTCCTTTACTGAGAAGAAACAGGCTTCCATATAAAACATCTACTCGAATCTGGCAGTCAATGGAGAAAGTAGCTTGACCCCTTGATCGGTATAGCTACAGTACTAAAGCACTTCATGCAACAATACTAAGCATACTATGTGTACTTGTGAAATGCATTGAAATACATCTTGGAAACCAACTTCATGTGAAATCGAGTTTGAGTTTATAGAAGTTTTGTGTTAGGGGATCAACACTGTTTTTTTTGGAGTAGGTGGGGAATGTGATGTGACACCCCTGGTGTTAAAGAAACAAAGAGTGCGTGTGTGTGTGTGTGAGAGAGAGGGGCGAAAATCATAGGATTGGGGGTGCAATTGGTTTGGGAATGGTTAAAACAGGACAGGATTCTTTCCTCTTTACTGCTGGATAGCTCTTTAAAACTTGACATATGGAAAAGAGTGCAAGATTGTTTTAACAACCTCACAAGACAGAGTACTCCAGGAAAGCAGTGAGGACATGGAGAACTGTGTGTGTGTGTGTGCAGAGTTAGTGAAGCACTCATCTTTTTTTCACGTAGGGTTGATAAAGGTCAGGTAAGCTCAGGGATGTGAAGAGATGAACAAACTCCCAGAGGAAGAACGAGGATGGACTGAGAGAATGACAGATACTATTCCCAGATTTAAACCATCACATTAATTACACACCAGTAATGAGACGGATGGATGGGAAAAGAGAGGTGAGCGCATGTGTGTGAGTGTGTGGATTCATAAAGAGGACAAGGGTAAAAGAAGGTCAGAAAATTTATTTTGTGCAGTACGGTCACAGTTGGTCACCATACAACACAATACTTCCTTCTGACCATCTTCTGCTGTCCCTGTTTATTTTCCTAACAATCCTTATTAATCAAGCACATTTGTCTTCTGAAAGTTCCTGATATTCCCAATGCTATACCAAAATTCCCAACGTTTTTGTTTATGTTTGAAGAGATTAGTATGTAATACTTTTATTAAGATGCACTTACTGTCAGATCCCAGTGTCAGGTCCAGACTAGGACTAGAGGAACTATACAGAGACCACTTCAGATCAGACGTGGGGTCGTGGGTCCATCCACACATACTCTGCTCAAAGTCACACAGACCACCCAGAGATGACAGAGTGGTGGGAGCTGGGAAGAGAGAAAGAGCAAAAATACTCATTTTCCATGACCTGTTGTAGGCTCTCCCATAACACACACATACTATATTTGTCCTATGACTATGTGTCCTACTATATGTATTTCCTACATATATATATATATATATATATATATGAATACACTCACCTAAAGGATTATTAGGAACACCATACTAATACTGTGTTTGATCCCCTTTTACTTTTAGAACTGCCTTAATTATATGTGGCATTGATTCAACAAGGTGCTGAAAGCACTCTTTAGAAATGTTGGCCCATATTGATAGATAGCATCTTGCAGTTTATGGAGATTTGTGGGATGCACATCCAGGGCACGAAGCTCCCGTTACACCACATCCCAAAGATGCTCTATTGGGTTGAGATCTGGTGACTGTGGGTGCCATTTTAGTACAGTGAGTGAACTCATTTTCATGTTCAAGTAACCAATTTAAAATGATTCGAGCTTTGTGACATGGTGAATTATCCTGTTGGAAGTAACCATCAGAGGATGGGTACACGGTGGCCATAAAGGGATGGACATGGTCAGAAACAATGCTCAGGTAGACCGTGGTATTTAAACGATACCCAATTGGCACTAAGGGGCCTAAAGTGTGCCAAGAAAACATCCCCCACATCATTACACCACCACCACCACCACCAGCCTGCACAGTGGTAACAAGGCATGATGTTCTCATTCTGTTTACGTCAAATTCTGACTCTGAATGTCTCAACAGAAATCGAGACCAGGCAACATTTTTCCAGTCCTCAACTGTCCAATTTTGGTGAACTACATTAAAGATTCCAGTTTCCTATGTGCATAAATTTTTGTCTCACTGTATGTGCACAGAATCCCTTTTCATTGTAAGTGAAAGTTAACACTGAGTCTTACTGCATATAGAAGATTGCTGTCTCACTGTACGTGACAGATTCTTGTTTCACTGTAACATATGTGCACAGATTTCAGCATCACTGTATGTGCACAGACTGGCCCTGCTGCTGCTTTGTTAACATGCAGACACTGACAGACTCCAGTACAGCCTCATCTATATGGAGCGCTTTGCCTCAGCATTTAGAGGGCCTCCATCAGCCATCCATCCAAAGGCATGCTGCTAAGCTAGTTAGCATAATGTTAGAGTTCATGCTGCGAGCCTCTACTCATCAACACATAAGTGTATAGAAATGGAGGGTCGGCAATCTGTTATTAGAGCTCTGGGAAAAGCAAAGCTGCAATTACACAGCAGAGTACTGTAAATAAAAGTGCATGTGTGATATACTAAAATTGCTTATAAAAACATTCATTAATGAAACCTGCTCTACTAGATATTCCCATTACATCTCAGCCAAGCATTTTGTAATAAACATTGAATCGATTGGATATATTGATATTCACTCTACAGCGAGATCTGATCTTGTGCGCTATAGTAATATTTTCTGTAAGTAAGGTGCTCTGTTTGATTACCTGGTGTCCTGTGGGCAGTACTTGTCACATCCTGAGGGGGAAGGGTAGGCGTAACGGTGTCAGGAATGGTGGTAGATTCTAAAATAAAGTAAAAAAAAAAAAAAAAAAGACATTTTAGAAATAAGCCTGAGATTATAAGGCACAGTTAATATCCTCTAAAGAAGAGCATTGTACCAGTGCTGATGAATACACAAGTCTCCCTAACTTAGACACACACGCATAGTGTCTGGAAAATACTCCTAAAATAAGAAACGACAGAATAATCATATATGATCGCACACAGGCATGCATGCACACCAGCATCTGTCCCCCAAAAGTGGCCACAGCCACCAGACACACATAAACCAGGCCGAGACAATTAAAAATGTGCACATGCACCACATGCACACATTGTGCGTTTACAATAAGAGAAATATTAGAAAACCACAACTAGAAAAAAAAAAAAATTCTAAGCATCTGAGAGCTATTTACTGTGAAGTGCTCTAATAGAGAGAGAGAGAGAGAGAGAGAGAGAGAGAGAGAGCATAGATTATAGCTCCATCACCACCGTCATTCCACCTCAGACAACTGCAGTTACTGTACTAGTTACCCACAATGCATTTAAAAGTGAAACCATTGCTGCCACAGCTATTTTCCATGAGTCACAACCCATGACTTCCAAAGACATTATTCCCTCCTCTGACTGTCTCTCGCTCGATTTCATTTTTATACAGTACAGCAATATACAGTAGTTGACTTCTCCAGTTTTATTTCTCTCCACGTCTCTCGCCTATAAGTGACGTGAGGTTTGGCAAAAATGACACAAGCCAGACAGCAACAAAACAATTGCAACAGCGCTCTTATATGGTTTCTGCGGTGATAATTTGTTATGACGGAAAATGTTAAATCAGCCGTTGCATCTCTCTTCGTTCCCTGCGGGGGATCAAGCGAAGGAAGATTTAGAGACAACGAGGCGTAAATGAGTAATGATTGTCAGCTCTTAAAGTCATTAATGTCATTACTCTTAACAATTCCCTGCTTAATTGGCAAATACGTGAGTGGCGTAACACTAATCATGTAGACACTTTAGCACAACATGAAAAGGAGAGGCCTACTGTAATATTAATATGTTATTAATTTCTATAAGCGGGTGCATACATGAAAGGGATGCACCAGCTGGCGGCTTCTGACATTAAACTCTATTAATTTTCTGCCCTTTACAAATGCAATTAACCTCCTGGGAACTGAGAACTCAGCTAGGTAACACACCTTTCTTTCTTTAGTCTCACATACATAAAGTATGACACACTCTTGTCGTGTCTAATATGCACTACTGTTCAGTAAGAATTGTATTTATTATGTTTTTAAAGGCTGCATTTATTTGATCATTAATGTGATTTCTATATACCCTATGTGAAATATGCTGCTAATCCCTCCTTACACCTGAAGCTCCAGCTATGGATCAGAGCAAGACACGGCAATTGATTTCCAATATGCTCTAAAGCTCTATTGATGCAGCCAATTGATCTGGATCCCAGAATTCTCTGGGCGTTGCCTGAGATTTCATCCACAGCCTGATAACACATTAAGGCCACGAAATGTTTACAAGTCTCAAAGACAGACCAGATATTTACAAGCAATGGCTGGTTTTGGGGTCACTCCTCCTCACCCTGAAGGATTAGCTTGTTTTTAACCTCTGTATTCAGGGCACAGAGCGGAGTTAGCCCTGTTTCAAGCCTCATGGGCCCCGCTGAGCCTTGGCAATCCCTGACTCAGCGTTTTCATAGCAAGATGGAAAAAATGTTCAATTACATAGAAAGCCTTGGAGTAAACGTGCCCCTGGCAGGCAGACCGGCTGTACTTCAGCGGCTGACTGAGATCTTGAGCAGAGACAGCATAGCAAGGAAAAAGAAAGACGTGATGTGTGTTTGGGAGATTGTGTGGAGTACCAAACAAAGAACAGGAGTCAGTCCAGATCAGAAACAGTGAAAGTGATCATCAAAGCTGTTGAGGCGAATTATAACAATGTGTTCATATACACAACAACATTAAACGAAATAGTAAGCATGCTCCAAATATGCACACACACAAACTCATACTTAATCTCTAATCTCTGCTTATTCATAGGCAACCCAATTAAACATTTCCAACTTGAAAGACGAGGCTTTTGGCCTCTAGAATTCAAAAACAAAGCCATTTTCCAGCGGCACTGAACTAATTAAAGCTTTTGTCTCTGTTTCTTTTGAACACAGAAAGTAACAGAAGGTTTATCGTGTTATATCTCAGCTAGTAAATTCCCCAAATACAAACGCACAGATACATACTGAGTTCAGACAGGCCTGTGCTTGGCCTCTGATAAGGACTTTCATCACGAGCTCAGTTAAACCAACAAATCATCTCCAGGAGATAGATATCTAATGTGCTTTACATGCCTAGAAATATTCAGAGCGAAAGTGTTCATATTCACATCAGATGTCCTCAGAGAACCCTGCTTCAAAAACAACAACAGCGATTTCAAAAAAACAATCTCCAACTGGCCTGATAGAGAGTGAATGCTTATCACAAAAATTTTAAATCTCTTCAAAACAGTTTTTAAGTTTATTCTCTGCACTTAACCATGGCTAGAATGCTACGGCGGGTTGTTTAACGCCATATAACAATCACAAACCTTGTGTTATTAATCATGTTAAATAAAACAATAATTGGAAGTCGCAGTGTCATTTAGTATTATGTTTCAGAAAATCTCAATAGATAGTGAACACAAAAATAAAAATTCCAACCCAATCTCTTGAGAAAAAGTAGCTGTTCTACAAGAAAGAAAAAACTAAGTATAAAGGTCCACCCCAAACTTAATTGTCGGTGGGACGTAAGCAGATCAAAAACGTACAGCTTCATATGAATTTGCCACTAATTCACTAAAACATAAAATAGTTATGAATTGCCATGAGAGCGTGTTGGAAAACCTATGATAATCTGAAAAAATATACACACAAAAATATGATAATCTGAAAAATGATTTCTTTTTGTCTGTAAAAAAGTCAAAGGGGTCCAGTATTGTTTTGGACTCCATTGACTGTCATTGCTTAGACAAGAACAGCTGACATATTCTTCAAAATACCTTAATATCATATCTGTTCTGCAGAAGAAAGAAGGTTATACAGGTTTTGACAGAATTTTCGTTCAGTTTCCAGTAGGAGACCTGCACTATACAAAGACTACAGTACAAAGACTGAAGATGTACAGTATGGAAAAAGAAGAGGGGAGGAGTAGACCTCAACCTAAATATTTACACTGGGAGGATATGAAGAATGACAAGTGGGCTTTGTGGGTAAATGTCTGTGTGCAAACACGGGTTGTGTAGGGGGACTACACTAAACAGAAACATGTGGATGAGAACTACAAAGCGCCATTTCAACTAGATCAGGGGAGCAATTGTCCTTCAGCTCACATGCATCCATCCTGAGAGAGAAAAAGCAGGGAAAGATGGTAGACCCTCGGTTTTGGTGAGAGAATGAGGTCGAGCCAGAGAGAAATGATTACACTCTCCTTGTCAAAGATGATAAGAACAGGAAACAATTTTCCATCACATCTCCAGCTGCTCCAGTAAGAAACGAAGAGTGGAACGCTGTGTCCTAAACCACACCCACAGTTCCCTTGATGGACAGCCACAGGCCCTGCCCGCACATCTGAGAGTGATCAGTGTGTAATACAATATTAAGAATAATATATTCTTAATATTGGAAAACAGTTGTACACATTTGTTAAAAACAGTTATTTTAAATTGTAATCATATTTGGCGATTTAACAATATTTCACAATATTACTGTTTTTGATTAAATGAATGTAGTGAACATATAGAGACTAAAAACATGAAAAAATACAGACCCAAAACTTTTGAATGGTAATAAATATATAATTCCCCCCAACCCTTCACTTGCGATTTTAAAACCCATGAGTTGATATATGTACTCATAATTTTCATACATAATTGCTGGTTTTTGTCCTTCTTGGCTAAGGCAGTTAGCCTCTCACTGTATAGCCATTCCATTCACAGCTGTTGTTTGAAGTCTTTGCTGTCTTCTGTGAATTGCAGTAGCACTGTGCTCCTGAATCTCAGCATCCTCACTCAGCCCGAGCGGGAGAGAAGTTTAGCCGAGCCTAGTCTCAAAGGGTTGCATGCAGTGTTGAAGGCGTCTCCCTCCAGCTCCTTCAATTTTGAGATGCGTTGCACCCAGCAGAGGTCACTGTCCTCACTCTTTCTACCTCTCTCTCTCTCTCTTTCTCTCTCTCTCTCTCGACATTGGGTCCAGCTTGACGTTGAGTCCAGTAATGAATAATAGACAAGGGTGCCTGATTGAAATATCTAAAGTCCCTCTGTGTCTTCCACAGTCTTGCTCACACAAGGTCTGTCTGCCACACCTCTGTTTATTTATTCATCAATTCATTATTTCTCTCCTTGTGTCCCTCACTCCAAATTTCCTTCCTCTGGGAGAGTGATGGGATTTGGGAACAAAATCGTTGCTTAGCTGCAGCTCAGAATAACTCCAGGAATGTATGACCTTGGTGAGTTTTCACAGTATACAGAAGTATGATATAAGTATGTGATTTTATCATCAGATTGTCCTTATGTGAGCAATAAGGTATGAGAAGCTGTGCTGTATTGTGAATAAGCAACGGCTGAAGGGCGTTGTTTGGCATGGCGCAAAGCGGAGTATGCACTCAATAAAAATATGTATTAGTGCAACTTTCATGAAGTAAAATCACTAAAAGCCTTCCTTCCGCAAGAAAAAAAATAGTCCCTGACCGTGAACAGCAACAACGTTCAAATGTTACCGTAATATGCATGAAAACTCAAATAAATTGCAGTGTTGCGCAGTGCTAAATAGAGCCATTGGGTGAAGCGGTAATAGCCGTGTTTTATCATGAATAAAGTACAGCTATTGACCAATCAGAATCAAGGATTGGAACTAACCGTTTTATAAAATCAAATAACCCCTGGAGATCAGAACTACGACACAAAGTATATGACTTTACATTATCCTGCTTATTACAAGGCTCCTTACCAAATAAATGGACAGCAATGTTAATTTAAAGTCTAAATTACTTCAGCATGTCAGAAGAAAGAGACTGGTTGCTGGGGACAATAGTCAATTATACAGCTTCTTGATCGCAGAATGTCACAATCGACCAACCAGAATCAAGTATTCCAGAGCGCCATGTAATCATAACTTCTAATAATCTCTCTTTAAACGAGATTAAACGTGTGCATGTGTGTGTTCAGTCAGTAGACGACTATGAACGCGGTGGCAGATGTGTGTGATTGGCGTAAACATCTCTGTGCAGTGAAGTGAGACTGATGTAGCCCTGTGAATATTTAACGTCTCTCTCTTTCCGCGAATCCCTACGGCCGCTCAAAATCAGAACAACAGCAGCCCCGGCCCCCGAGTCCCTCACCCTCGCTCCACAGCTGCAAACAACCACAATTTACAAAAGTACAGTTTGCTTTGGAGCACCGAATTAGGACTCACTCAAACCGTAGGTCTGTATGTTTTTTGTTGTCAAACGGCTCCTTTGAGGACCGGTACTAGTGATCACCATGGAGGTGCTTAACAGATGGTAGGAAACGAAACAGCCATAATGTTGGGGCTTATGTACGGAAACGAAGAAAGTACAAAAGGAAAATACACACAAATCAAAGTCACATGTAAGTATGTGTAACACGGCTGTGGCTAGGGGCGATGTGTTTATTTTTTTTTTCAATTAAAATCTGACCGTAAAATCTAACAGGATGAGCCACATTGAAGTTGCTGCCAATATCCGATGAATACACACACCTGTGACCGCACATCATTTGCATATAAAGTTGCTAGAGGCTATGTAAACAGCCTACAGCTAGGCTAATGAACTTTATTACTCACCGGATGAATTGATTATCATGATTATAATTTGCTTTGTGACATGTCCAAAGTCATAGTGTAAAAAATATCAAAACCAAACACTCAAACGCAGGTCTATATGTTTTTTTGTTGCTGTCAAACGGCTCATTTGAGGACCGGTACTGATATGGATGACTGTGGATGTGCTTAACAGATGGTAGGAAACGAAACAGCCATAATGTTGACGTTCCCATCCAAAATTCAAAGTCACATGCAAGTGTATATAACTCAAGTGTGTTTGTGTGTCTCGGGATCTGTATGTGATTAGATTTACTGTGGAGATTAGGAACTGGAGCTGTAGTTTCAACAGTGAGTGGGGTAGATTGAGCCCCCTGTGTCTCGAACATCTGGTGCGCAGTTGTGCACTGCGGAGCCTTGCCGCACTGTCATCGCATTCCCTCACGCAAACATAACCGTGTGTACACAAACACAATCGGCCGTCAGTCCATTTTTCGTCACTCATTAACTCACTGGCTTTGATCCATCCCTCATTTCTTTCTTCCGCTTTGATTATAGTCTCTTTCTCTCTCTCTCTCTTGATCTTTCGCTCTTACTCATTTATGGCCCATAGGCTCTGTAAACCTGTGCCAGCATCGCACCAAGAACCGCTGATGACACATGAAGCTTTCAGCCCGGATCTCGTCTTCTGCCTGCAAAGTGCCACCAACTAACCCAGAGCCAGGACTGGCTCTCTGTCTGACTTTTCATCATGTATTTTTCCTCCTGCACTCTTGCCATGCTAATAAACCTGGGCACTCAGCCCTGAGGCTTCCCCTGGCCTCCGCCCACATCGTCCTTTCTAGCAACTCCTCTAATGCTCCTTTGCCCCCGGCGTTCCTGGAGACACAGAGCCATGAAGACAGCCCGTCGATTTCAGCCCCTCGGCCTGCCGCTTTATAAAGCCCAGGCCAGGTCCGGGGGGAGCAGTCGTGTGTCCTTTTGGCTGATCGTCACGCTGTGACAGGTAAAAGATTCAGTAGGAGGATATATGAAGGACATCGGGGACAGAGAGCAAAGATGGAAGTGACAGTGGTTCTCTTTCTACTGCTGTAGCTGGAGGGTGTGTTTATATTTTGAATTAAAACTGATAATTCTGACTTAAAAAATCTGGATGGATAAACAATGTTGAAGTTGCTGCCATTAGCCAATAAATGCACACACCTGTGACCGGTGCCCCCATCTAGCGATGAAAAGGTATATGACCATCCAATGAATATTAGTTTCTGTTCCTCTAAATTCCGATTTCGTTTTAACTCCTACGGTGGCCAATGTAGTCCAAGATTAACATGGCTTCCTGTTTTGACCTCGTCCATGAGTGTTAACTCAAACGTAAACGCGAAAGGCGAAGCTTGAATTAACGAGTATGTCCCTCTTTGGCTAATGTACTTTGAAGATGGAGGGGCAACATGGCGACCGACATTAGAACCCCTTACCCTTATGTATTTTCAATGGCATAGACTCACGAGAATACTTTATTACTTGAACGAAGTAAATATACATTAATGAGCACATATATTTTTGAAAGAACCAAGTTTTTTTTAGCTAAGAATAAACTAAAAAAGTTACACAATGTAGCTTTAATGTGATGTTGTTACAGGTAATGTAAACAGCCTGCAGCTAGGCTAATGAACTTTATTAATCAGCAGATGAAGAGCTTATCGTGATTATTATTAATCTGCTTTGAGTTGTCTAAAGTCATAGAATAAAGAATGAAAAACAAAACAAAACAAAAACAAAAAATACACACAATAAAATAAAAAATAAAAAAACAGGTCTTACCAGGCAAGTCACAACCCAGTATCTCCAGTCTCATTCCGATGCCGGCGGGCGACCACCTCTCAGGATACACCCGGATAAACTGGGCCACAATCTCCTCGAAGCGACGGATCTCTGGGGTGTCGTAGTGTGTGTTGCCCTCAAAAATCTGGTGGAGCAGAATCGCAAAGGCACTTTAGCACAGCTATGTGACTGAGAGGAAAGCTAGTGGATATTCTGTTTTTGAGAAAGTCTCTGACGCAGCTCTGCAGCTCAGGTTTTAATTAACACCACCGTGGATGATTTCACTGGAATGTTATCAAAGCTTGCAGCATAATTGAATTCTGCTCTCAGAGTGGGAGATTAGGAATCTAGAAGTGAAATGCTGAGTCGCTGAGATGAGCAGGAAAGAATGAAGTAAGTCTGTTAATAATCTGATTTTGGTGAACTGTTCATTACTGTAGCCTTTTCAACAACCCACAATATTTAAATTAGCAAGATTAACTAATTAACCTAATTCAACTCCACTTAAATTCATCCCTTCAGTGCTCTGTTGGTAAAAGCAGAATATACAATGCATAAGATGGGCATTGACTTAACTTACTTAACCAGCTCTGGACTAAAATGGACTACCAGGTCAAACCCAGGTTCACCCAGCTAATTAACCATCTAGAGCAGTGTTCCTCAAATGGTTGTGTTTGAGCTAAACTCAGAAATCCTGATCTAGACCAACCTGAACCTGACTGGAATGTTTCACTAGAACTAATTATCACTTTAACTCTTTAACCCGGGGTTCCTCAAATCCAGTCCTGGATTGACATTTGTCTTTGATGAAACTCACCCATCTGCAATCTTCTATTAACCTTGAAGACTTTGATTAGCTTGTTCAGGTGTTGATTCAGGTTGGAAGTAAACTTTGCAGTGGAGGAACCCCTTAAGGAACCCTGCTTGAACCTGTTTCTCAACTGATTAATAGACCATAATTTGGAAGCAGATTAAAATAATTAAATAAATAACACTGTAATTCAGACCCAGCTCTCATTTGATCATTTTCTAACCCATGATAACGACATTCCCATCCTTGGTTTCATTAACCAGGAAAACTTGATTGTTATGATAGCAATAAAAATCCAGTTTAGTTCTCACCTTCGGGAAATTGGTTTTGGAGTCGATGATGTAGCTCCAGTCTTTTCCATTCAAGCTGTGGGACAGTTTATACTTCCGCACAAAGGCCCGGTTCTCGGCACTGGTACTGCCGTCCACCCCGCGGGCCCCTTGCGTGATGATACCCCGTACGGTTTTGGGGACTCCCAGGTCCACCTGCAGCCATTCTTCGCCGGCCACAGGCTGCGCGGGACTGGGAAACCACCCTGAGCGGCTGGCCACCAGCCGGGCGGCACCTGTGGCCCCGTGGATGTCCCTCATGGAGGAGGCTGAGATTTGAGAGTCTGGCAGGAGGCCGGAGAGCATTCCCTGCATCTCGGAGCATGGAGCGTCTGAACGGAGGATGGATGAGAAGATGAGTTATGGTGAAGCAAAGGGGAATTGACATTTTAAGGCTGGAGAGATCAATGTTTCATGTTGTTATGTCATGAGCGATGCCTTAGAGAGTAAATAATAAATAAACAGAGCATGTGAGGGTGTGTTTTTTGGGTCTACGGAGTGGGTGTTTGTGTGTAGGATTTATTACAGGAAGAATTTCGTGTTCCAGGTTTGTTAGGTTCACCTCTACAGAGTTAAAAGCAAACCCACTCAGCCCAAAACAGCCATTCTTTGGCTCAACTGCTACAAATACAAAAGCTACCACAAATAAATGATTGATTTTGGCCTATGGCTTAAACACAGAACAAAAGAACGAGAAAACAGGCTGGGGCATCTGGTTCAAGCCCATCCTAACAATCTCAGTTGAATTACACCCAGAGGTACACCCACACTCCTGACAGAAAGAGCAGTAAAACACAGATCGAGGCTAGCGGCACGAATGTGATCGATGGCTTCACAGGCATCTTTATAGGCTTGGCAGTGCCGGATATCCCGCGAGCCGAGCATCACTCTTTTGTGGGAAAGACAGGAAGGGCAGCGACAAGCCTCACTGAGAGCAGCAGCTTGTTCTGGGCTGGATGCCCGAGGGACAACGGCCCCCGCGGGACTGCAGTAGGTCTAATATGGAGGCCAGTGGCGTGTCCGTACGTCGTTTGTGTCAGTGTTGAAAAAGACCCTGTCTCTAAAAGCGCATTTGTCCTGCTCAGTGTCGACGAAAATAGGAGCGAATCACTGTTTAATAACGTAATGATGGAGTGTGATGTCTCTGATAACATCAGTGCAAAAGCAGCTCACCTCCTTCTTCTGCTGCAGGACATGCTAACAGAATTAGGTGACTGCTATCTCCCCATTTCCATAAATAACCAAACTCAATCAGGACCTTAAAGAGCTCTGATAAATACACATCTGAGTTCACTTGACAGGGACACAGTGGGCGTCTGGAACAATATTTGTCACGTGCTGTATCTGTGGGCCTGCTGCATATGAAAGGTCACGAGACACTCTATCTATCCATCCATCACCACTCCCTATCTACATCAAATCAGTTTTCTTATGGGCTGGTGAAACATTGTAGGTTGTGTATAGACCTGGAAAAAAGTTGTGGGGTGTGAGGTTTACTGACCCGTGATTTGACAGCCGTAAAGTTCGAAGCGTAAAGCGATTCCATTCTTCCATGCTTGAGGTCGGATGCGGACAAACCGAGCTAAGACTGGCTGAGGGATCCGGTTCAGGACCACCTCTGAGGGGTCTGCGTTTGCATGGAAAACCTAAGGGAGGAGAGAGGGAGAGAGAGAGATTTACAACTACTCAGGAGATGCTTTGGCTGAGGCCACTCATTCAAAACAAACTAACCTCACAAACAAGCACAAACTCTCACACAGTAAGAGCTTCTTTACAGGGGTCAAGTGAGATTGTGACCTTCGCTGTCAAAATACACACACCAATGACTACACACATACACGCCAATGTTAGCATAGTAAATTCAAACTTGAAATGCTGTTTCCTCCAGCATGAGTTAAAGACCACAGAGATGGGTGAGAAAGTGTGGAGAGTGTTTGAATCAGTTGTCAATCTTGAATGTTGTCACATAAAGACATAAGACCAGGCGCTACCACATGTTTTGGGGCGTTGTCATCATTTACATCAGTATGTCAGATGGTTTGTATTTCAGTAGGCAGTTCACAGGATATCATAGAAATATGCCATATGCTTCAGTCACTGCATCTTGGGATGAATCCTTCTTCCTCAGAGATGTGAGGCTCTGTCAGGATCTTTGTCTCCAGAGAGAGGAAGTAGGAAAGAGTAGAAAGACCAGAAAAGGGCGAGTCCTGCTCCACTGCACAAACAAAAAAACAAAGCCTGGACCCCTAAGGACCTGACCCATCTCAGGATCCAATGACATCCGGGCCAGCTGGCCTGGGTCAGGTCCGTCCTAGGCTGGCTTGTGCAGAGAGCGAAGGAGGAGATTAAAGGCGGATTAGAAAAATGAGAAGAAAAAAACCTTCCGACCTTTGGTAAATCGCCTCGATATATCACAAAATAAAAGTAGGAAACTATGAACTCAGGACCTGTGGTCATTAATCATTGTGCATATGTTTAGTTAAAAGCAGTGGAGACCTGGGGCAATTGCTCAGTTTTTCACATATCCCATCATAACTCACAGATTGCTACAAATATACCTGCCATCTTTTGGTAAATGAAACATTTATGTGTGGCAATATTTATAAAATTAATAAAATATTAACAATAGATAGATAGATAGACAGATAGAAGTGTGTGAGGAGAGAGAGAGATGCTTTAGAAGAATACGTAAGTGTGTAAAGCTGTTGTCAGTAGGAAGATGCAGACATGCATTGCAAAAATCTGCTTTTGTTTAATGACCTCATGATGGAGTGTGTGACCTTTCCCCTTCACTGCCTCTGAAGTTTTTCAACACAGCACAGTATGTGAGAGCCAAGTGGTGTGTGTGTGTGTGTGTGTGTGTCTGTGATGACTGGGGGCAAGCAGTGTATAATATATCATCTCTTTAGTGTGTGGGAGAGTCTTATTTCTCACGATTCACTGACATAACCTAACACACACCCACTTCTGAACAAAACAAACGTAGCTAGATCAAGAAGCCTGTGAAATATGAAATACTCCGAAGCCATACACTTCTTTTTAGTATTATTCATATACTATTAAATTATTTATTCATATATGAAATGATGATATTACTTTTCTAAACCGACTTATGATCAGTAAAAAAAAAAAAAAAAAAATTGTTTAAAAATGTTAGTTTACTGTTGTCCTTTGACTGGACGGCTCCCTTTCCTGGCTTTTGATTATCCAACCTGTTTAATCCCAACCAGCAGAAAACTAAGAGCTCTGAGACAACAGATAAACAGAATATCACATGGGATTTGGGACAGAAGGAACACTGGTCATTATGGATACAATTCCAAACACCAAGAAGAGAGTATTAACCATGAAGATGCCAAAATGATCAAAAAGCACAGAAGAAACTAAAAGGCATAACAGGATTGAGCAGTCCAATTACTGCGAGGACGTTAGGGAGCAGGCTGAGATGAAGCTGGAGAACTGTGATTTCCCACTGGTCCTCTAAGACAGAGCAAAGGGGGAAGCGAGAGGAATGACAGAAATGACAAAGTCTCGGATTCTGACAGCAGCAGTCAATCTATAGTGGAGGTGGAGTCCAATACTGCTTCTAGCCAAACATACTGTATATTAGCGATATGAAACTATACGTGTGTTGTTCCCTTCGCTTTTTCCCACACACACGCTCACCTGCTAATGTTTTCTTTGCATCCCTGAGCTACAATGGCCTCTGACTGGTGTTGTGTTGACAGACACACAGGTGCTGGTAATGACAGACTCCCACACACTGAAACAGGAGAACTGCTGTCAACCCTGCTGTCACGGGCCGTCTACTGATACAAGCCCACCCTCGCATCCGTTCCCTCTATTTTTTTGCCCTCACACCGTCATTTTTTCTGTTGTTTCTCTCCTCACTATGCAGCGTAATCTTTGATTGATGCACTCTCTGTGTGTGCAGGCATGCCTGTAGCCAGAGACATAACAAATGGACACTGCCGTCATCGGAAGGTTTATGCTAAATTACTTTCATGAATCATGCATTTGCGTACTTTACTTATATCACGTTCCCTCCGGCACGGCTGCTTGTGTTTCCCAGCATGCATGTGGGGAGTAGCAGGTATGTGCTGTCTGTCTCAGGTGACAGTGTTTTGTATGTGAGTGCGGTTCTGAGTATATTTGGTGCTATACAAGCAGACTTTTTTTTTTTTTTTTTACATTTTTTGCTATTATGCAGAGGGTATTTACACGCGTGTTAAACAAAGCTGAGAGTACTCTTATCGGCAGATGAAAGGATTATCAAACTACCTAAATTTTGATATAAACAACATTAAAAACAGAGGCAAAAAAGGAAGCGTAGAACTAAACGTCATAGAAAATCTTCACTCTCATCGACTGCCGCCTCTGTTGATATACGAGTAGGAGTTTTGATAACCAAGAAAATCAACTTGCAGAGATGGGCAAGTTGATTTTTGTTGTTGTTGGACACTAATGGGATTAATTATTGTGTAGACGCTCTCTAAAACTCACTAGTATCTGTGTTATTTATACAAAACTCAAGAAACGGATCCATGTCGATAGACCTTGCATCTGTCAGGTCACCATGACTTTGCCAAGTACAAGACATGTTTCTAGATCAACATATTTTGTTGATCCTGGAGCAACATTCCTGTTCGAAAATGTAATCCTAACCCTTACACTATCCCATAACTCATCCCATACGTGAATAACACAGATGTAGAAGCACCTAACCCTGGATTGTAAGTGTAAACTTGACATAAACTCTAAACTTGTCCCTCAAATATGATTGTTAGATTGTAATGTTGTTCCAGGATCACAAATATGTTGATCCAGGAACGTGTTACACTTGGTGAAATCACCGTTTCCGCATCCAACACCATTGTGGTATCAGTACATAGATGCTAGCTAAACAACTACTGAATGGACTTTAAATTTAACTCTTTCCCCGCCATTGACGGAATTTTCCGTCAATATGTGAGACAACGCTTCCCCACGATTGACACCATCATTTTCTGGCTTTCTGCGTTTTCACCATTATACGGAAGGGGGACGCTATTACACATCTTCTGATATTTAAACATGATCTGATCTGCCCTGGTCTATTATTATATCACGCAATTCAACTTGTTAGTTTTGCACAGTCCTGTGAGTTACACGGATTTTTAGCCAAACTTTAGGTGCACAACTATCACTAAATAAATCAGGCTGAGACTATGAGGAATGGTTATTGAAACGTTGTACGTCATGGAGATGGACTTCTAATATGATCATACAACACTTGATTTAAATAAATATATATGCCAATATTTTCATTCACACTTTTACAGCTCACATGTGACTGGTGGCCATGATTCAATGTTCTTGACAAACACCAAGTCTGACACAAAACAATGACAATAAAGTTATAAAGACATTAAAAAAATGTTTCAATGCAAGTCTTTCAAAAAACACATGATCTTAAATGTGTTTTTTCCCTGAAATCTGTTGACAGCGTATATGGCCGTAGTGCTGCTGGTCTGTCTAGACACACACACACATACCGATCAATGAGGGCAGATGTAGATTAACTCTAATATGAATTATTGAAAAATTACGTCTGACAGTCCAGGAGTAGATATACTGAAAGAACTCCTTAGAAATCCATCATCGCAGGAAAACGTGTATATTGTGCGGGAATATTCATGAGGTGAAATGGGGTCCTCAGTGGGGGACACAGGGCAGGTTCCTATAGTGAGTAGTTCCTAAAAAATTAGTTTGAATTATTCAAATGTCTGGCACAGGGGCAGCCTACTGAAATAATAAAAACCTCCCAAAGTGACCCTCTGTGAGGTTGGAGTGTGAGGACACACACACACACACACACCTCCTGTGAGATGTTGTCACTGTTAATACAATACAATTTATGGTCGCATAAAAGTGGACACGCTCTCCCACAATGCCTGACTGCTCAGGCAGGGTTACAGAAAGCCACACGACCGCACTGGGGTCTCGGGAGCTGAAAAAGGTGCTGTGTTCCCCGCCCTGTCCATCTTTCCCCCTGTCTGTCTTTTTGTCTTTCGTTCTCTCCATCTCTCGCTGCTTTGCATTGGCTCGCTGCCACACTTTTTCCCTCAGACTGATGTGGCCGCTGGGAAATGTGGTCAACGTTCACAGCTCTGGTCGAATCATTACTCTCTCTCTCTCTCTCTTGCCCTTCTCCTGCTCTCTCCCACACCTTCATGGCCAGGATGAAGATGTTGACAGAGCAGCCGGGCTCCAGTTGGCTGCAGGCCAGTGCAGGTTCAGCCTCAGAGGAGGAGAAACACAGAGAGCAAAAAAACAAAACGCACAGCAAAATTCCTGTGGCAAATTATTTTATAAGTACAAATATTCCATCTAGTCTCTAGATTAATATGAGAAAAACTGTGTGTAGATTAATTATACAAGAATTAGAACATTTAAACGAGCTTTAGATGAGGTATGTGTGCCTATGCTGGCCCAGGGTCCCTGACGGCCATATACTCTGCTGTCATAGATGAATTTGACTCATAGTTTGCTCCTGGCACAGAAATGAGGGGCTCAGATACCTGAGGCCTAATTTGCTGTGTTGGTGCCATTCACTGATTGCCATATGACATATGAATGGAGCTGTTTATTGTCTAGAAAGGCCTGTGATAGGTTATGAATTTTAAATACTGGTGATACCTTTGACGAATACTAAGCATGCATTAAAAACTTAAGTGATTTAAAATGCAAATCAAAAACATCAAAACCCCTCCAAAACAAATTTAGTGTGGAAGCTCATCTTGTGGATTACAATGTACAGAGTAAATCCTGTTCAGAGGGAAAAAATATTGATTTGGTTCCTGCTTTCCTCTTAATTCCCAGTCTGCAAGTGAGATTGAGTTGGAGAGATTGGAATGTGGAAACCCTCCTTCCTCGCTTTACCTTCCCCGCTGTGTTTCAGAAAAAAAAAAAAAACTGGAAATTTCTGTTACAACACTTTCTCCTATCCCGGCTACATGTACACAAACAATTGTACGTACAGAACCCCTTTTCATTTGATCTGATCTTGATCTTGTTCTAAAATCAGGAAATAAGCATTTTTGCATTTATGGTTCGACCCTTTCAAAATCAATGTTTTTTCAACGGGTTTTTGGTTAAAGGTCTGTGGTTAACAAAAGCTTAAGATATTTTTATTTTTTATTCTATTAAAATAAATACATTAGTAATAACCCATTAGTAATAAGCAGCCTGTTTTCATTCTAAGGCATCATAAACTGACGCTTTTGCCAATGTGTCTACATGGCACCCTTTAGCGTCAATATGAGACGCAGATATATATGAGCCAGAAGGCGCCTCCTAGTGGTCTAACCCTAACCCTACCCCAGACCTAAACCTACCCATAACCGAAGCGTGTTATATTGACGCTAAAGAGTGCCATGTGCGTTGGATGTATACGCATTGAGAAAAGCGTGAGTATATGACGCCTTGGGATGAGAATGCGTTGTAATAACCCAAATAACTCGCTTTTGGCAACTGTATTTAAGTGTCAAAACTCAAAACATGAGTAAAACGTGTAAGAATCATACACTTTTGTTGGTCACGGATTATTTTCTGCTGTAATCCAAAAGCCAAATTGAAATTTTGTCAAGGGAATCAGCAAATGTGGGAGTGTTTAGGAAACTTGTTTGGAAACATGCATCATTTTTGCAATTCTGCTTAAATTTTGGTGTAACTAGCAGCGTAGAAACGACACACTGCTGCTTTAAGTCAACTTGGACTCAGCACACAGTAATTGGAAGAACAGATGATATATATGACCCTCAGAGGTGTAAATGCTTCCTCTAAAACCACCATTTGTCACAGTGGATGAAAACCACATTTACACAACCCCAGTAAAGACAGGTAACTGTGTATTTTTCTTTGAGTATGTGTGAAACGGTTTCCTCAGTTCACTGAACATCTTCAGCCTGTGCCTCATGCAGACGACTCGACTCAAAGAGCATCTATTCTCTAGTCTATGACATCACTAAAGGTTAAACCCTCAGTGGTACACTCCCAAAGAACAGTGGATTCCTCCCGGGATCTGGCAGCGGTCTTCCATTATCCACGCGCTCCATGTGAAGCGGAGGAATGCACAGACACGGACGAATCTGTCAGTCTGCTGTTTTGAAGTCCGAGTTGATGTCATCTCCCATGACAGCGTTCTCGGCTGCTTCGCCTCAGGATTTTACACGTTAACAGATATACCATATGCTCTCTCTCTCTCCCTATATAAACCCCTTGATGGTATTGTTAAATAAGCAAGGAATTTACCAGACCTTCATAATGATCTCAGTCAATGACCAGGCTGCTTAAAACGACCATGCTGACCTTAAGAGCATGTGTGGGATCTTACATGAGGGACACACTCATTTTCCCCACCAGTGGAAATAGGATTGAGACCTTTCGACCTCCTTGCAATTTGAAACAGTATGTTTGAGAAAATAATTCTGTCATTGCATTGATGGCTTTATCTGATAGTCTCAGGAGGAAATGTGGGATTGGCTGTACTTGCATGTGTTTCTGTGTTTGTGTGTGCTGTGCTAGGTTTCCAATAGAAAAGAAATGTGAATTTGTAGCTCTGCTCCAAAGCTAGACAGTATTTGACGGCATCATAGCTGCCCTCCCGGTTAAAAATATTTGATATATGTACCTATTCCAAAACGTATAAATATGCATGTTGTCATCTAAGATGTGTGGTTTTTGGCGTTGTATGTATCCTTCACAGAGGTGGCAATCCTTTAAATCAGTGCATTAAAAGTTTGGGATCGGTAAGATTTTTAAATATATTTCAAAAAGTCAATTATTTAATGGCAAAGCTGAATTTTCAGCATTATTACTCCAGCCTTCAATGTCACATGATCTTTTAGAAATCAATCTAAAGTGCTGATTTGCTGCTTAAGAAACAATATTAAAAAATATTGAATTATTGCTCAATATTTTTGTGGAAACTGTGATTTGACCTTTTTTGGATTCTTCAGTTAATTGAAAGTTTAAAAGAACAGTTTACTTGAATTAGAAACATTTTTTTTGTGACATAGATGTTTTCACTGTCTGTATAGATGTATTTAATGATCAATTTAATGTGTCCATGCTGAATAAAATGTTCAAGCTAATTAAAAATGGCCTGCATGTGCTCATTAGTGTATTAATAGTTAGCTTAGCAACATGATATACATAAAAAAACTATTTTTGCTGTGTGTAGAGTGTTTCAAATCAGTCACTTATGATGTTACACTGCTGCCTCACACTGTACCTGCTTTTGTACACAGAAAAGGTTTGGAACAGAGCTGTGTGTGTGTGATCATCTTATCAGATCTGATTTAGCAGTGACTGAATGAGTGTGCTGCAGGTAATCTAGTAGTGAACAGAAAGAATCGCCACGGCGGTTTGAGAAGAAATTAAGTCCAGCACTGCTGATAACACACTTACGCCACACACACTTACAATGAGACTATCAGCCACCAGCCTACAGTGATCTCTTTAGCAGCTCTTCCCGTTTGTCCATATTAACACACACGATCTGTCAGTGTCCTCTGGACCAGGGACACACACACACACACACACACACACACACCACCATCATTCGAGACCGATTAGAGCCTGATGTGGTGCTATCAAACCTAATGATCAACACACAGCACTGAAAAATAATAACCTGTCTGACTCTGAGTCCGCTAACATGACACTCACATGCAAAACTGTTTAAGTATTGCAAATTTACATTTTCATTTCAACGCCGACACACCATTTCCTGTTAATCTATATTTTGGTATTTGGCAATATTAAAAAAAGCCATGCCTGAGCGCATTCAGTCTGCATGACAGGCATCTTGCTAGATAGCTGCTGACATAAAAATGCATTTCTTCCAGGCATATGAATAAATAGTACATTATTTAATAGTACAATTTCCAAATGGACACTGATCTGTCACGTCTCCCATAAGGCGTGAATCTGCCATTTCGACACAGCGAGACTTCTTAACAAAGCTTAGCCCAAATGAAACCAAAGCCGTAAAAACACAGAGCACATTAAGGGAGGACTGAGCTCAGAGATTTTCGGGAAGATTAAAGCCAGAGGCTATTTCAGCAGGGGGTCTAGGACTAAAGACCCTAACGCCAGTTGGTGGTGCCCAGGGTTGTACAGTATCCAGCAGGTTATTCTCAGTGGCAGCTGATGTTTTTATACAGCTTCTTCCAAAACCATCACACTAACATCAGAGCTTTCACATGTTCCGCTGTCATGTAATCAACTCCATACAGGATTTCCAGGGGATTTTTTAAAAAAATTAAGATTAGAGGCATGTACCACATGCAACGATTAGTTTTACACTCTCATCTTTTTCTGACCTCCCTTTATTTTCCTTTCACTCAAACTTGTTTTTTGTGTGATAGGGTCCTGTCTAATTTCTACCCATCAGCCTGAATATGAAGACGCTGCTGTAAAGAACATTGCCATGAACGTCTATGCTGGTTAATGCATGACCAGCATAATCTTTATTGTGGAAGTCTTGGGACTTAAGCTAGTTAATAAGTTTGAGATGAACACTAGCATTTTTAGCTAGCCCACCCCTGAAACTATACACTGTTTAGAGTACAGGTAAAACGAAATAATATTATAAACCTCAAGTCAGTTCTTTTCTCGTTCTCTGAGTCTCACACACATACGTGTGACAATACATCACACATTTCTGATAGATAACCAGTACAGGAAGAGAGAGAACAACTGTCTGCTTTATCTTTCACACATTCTCAAATGTGCCATTCCCGTGTGATTGTACCTTGTGATTCTTGCCGTAGCGGTAGATCATCCAGTCCTCTCCATTAGTGCTGACCTCCAGTTTAAAGCTGGTGACGAAGTAGGTCTTGAGTGTCTCTTTGGAGATGGCACCCTGGGTGGCGATGCCCGTCAGGACCTTCAGAAATTGTAGGTCCACCTGAGGAGGAAAAATGCAAAATTGTAATTAAATCTCTTTTGTGATTAAGGGAACTGTGACAGGACATTTTGTTTCTATTTCTGAGGGTTGAACTAAGTAGTCCTGCCCACCGTGAGATCTCATTGGTCCAAAATCCTGCTTCATATGACTTCCGATTGGTTGTGATTGTGCCATGTCACTCGGCAGTTTCACGATTAGTGTGGATGGATGAAACGCTTGTCGCTTGAGAATAAGAGACTCGAATAAAACCCTAACCCTAAATATGAGCCAAGGCTTTATAGTTTTTAATTTGTTTTTATTTTAGTTTTAATCAAGTTGCCATTAGTTTTAACTGTGCGACTGTTTTAGTTTTTCCAGTGTTTTATAATTTCAGTTTATTTAGTTTTTATTTTCAGTTTATTCAGTTAATTGATATAATTTAACATTAAATGTGAAATAAAAAATCTACATTTGTACAAAATGTTTTGATTTAGCTGTTGTTTTCCAAAGCAATCCGCACTAAAACCGAGGAGTGATAGGAGGGAGATAAGCCAGGAAAGCAGAGAGAGGGATGAGATAGAGGGAAGAGCTGAAAGATAGATGGAGCTGTGGGAATATGAAGCATCACCTCCCTGCAGATCATGGGCGGCAGCGAAGGTGTTATCAGAGTCTTAAGATCAATCACCTGAGCTCTGATCGATACTAACCACCTTCATTCAACTCTCCCTTTCTCCACACAGATTATCACCCTCCCTTGCTCTAAGGACCCTCCCGCCATGATGATGATGATGATGATTGCGGTGCGAGAGCCGCATCTCTGCCCGTCCGCCTCCACCGCAGTGAGGTCTTTAATCAGGCATTCAGCTCCCGTCCTAGAGGAGGGCTGTTACCCATGATCCTCGGCTCTCCCTGCTCAGCGGGATGTCATCCGAACATGAGCGGGAAAACTGCAGCGTTTGTTATCTGTCAGTGAGACAGGTGT
Organism: Cyprinella venusta; assembly: GCA_038021265.1. Lineage (NCBI taxonomy): Eukaryota > Metazoa > Chordata > Actinopteri > Cypriniformes > Leuciscidae > Cyprinella > Cyprinella venusta. Next base: position 27,902,759 of record CM075867.1, read on the forward strand.
GGCTTTCACACACAGATGCAAGCACACACACATAGTGCCTTCTGTAAAGCTGCTTAGGGCCACGGAGAAACACACCTAGACAAAAAAATCAATAGAACCCAGTACTGCTGCTAACTATTTATTCCTAGGAAAGGACCCTCATCAATCAAGTGGCTGTTACCATCAGAGCAGGCTGTGCATCATCAACCCCTGCATTCACCCAGAGACCAGAACAAGAGAGAGAGAGAGAGAGAGAGAGAGAGAGAGAGAGAGAGAGAGAGAGAGAGAGATAGAGAGAGAGATGCAGTCTACCACGTCTGAGAAGTGAGTCCCTGATGAATAGTAATAAAAAGAGAGGGAGAGAAACAATGGGAAAATGGCACGCAAGATGTGATGAGATGTTAAAGAGATGTTCTGGGTTCAAAACAAGTTAAACTCTCTCACCAGCATCTGTGGAATCATGTTGATTACCACAGAAGATAAAATTATGTCGTCCCTCGGTAAAAAAATAATAATAGTGTCTTAAAAAAGTTAACAGCTTTACCATGGTCATAATATAGAGCTGAAAAAAATTATAACAAGGAAAAGTATGGTCATTAAATGATCTCAACAGTCCTATTTGAATAGAATAGAATAGAATAGAATAGAATAGAATAGAATAGAATAGAATAGAATAGAATAGAATAGAATAGAACAGTCATTATCACTTAGCCCCAAACTGCAAGTGTCTTCCAGTTTTACTTATATTTGGCAAAATAAAAAAAATTAAATTAAACAAAATAAAATAAAGTAAAATAAAATAAAATAAAATGGTACGGCCGTTTTGTGGCTTTTATATTTATTTTCTTAGTCTTGGGTTATTCCTTTGAGATTTTCCTATGGGGTTTTATAATGAGGTTTTTCATTTTATGTGTAAAATAAAGCCTGTGGTAAACATAACTTGACTATACTTTGACGTTTTTATTTCTACAATGTAAATTACACACACCCATGGTGAAAATGCATATTTTCAAGCAGTACGCTTTTAATAAATAACTAGATAAGAAAGTTTTGAGTGTGAGAATGTGCAGTTTACATTGTAGAACAAAACGTCCAAGTGTGGTCAAGTTATATTTCCCACAGGCTTTATTTTACACATAAAACTGAAAAACCACATTATAAAAACCTCAAAGGAAAATCTCAAAGGAACCAGCTGCAAATTCAACTTCGCCATACCTGCACCACTCTATGGGCTGCAACTTGCAAGTGCCTTACAATGGCACATCATGCCTTCCAGATGCTTGTATTACGCTCAGAGCATTCCTTTAAGGTACCTTGATCAGTCAATTTACCCTGGGTGATTTTAATGTATATCACTGATACTCGAATCTCAAATGCATGTACAAATCTAAAAGATAATGACGCCTATCCCTCTGAACACACACACACACCAGAGCAGAGACGTCTGAGGTGAAGTATGGTCCTCGGGCATGTTGGCATTTACGACAGCTGTTTGTCAAGATGGATGTCTGGTCCGTGGACCCTGAGAGCGAGGGAGTGATGTCAGGTGTTAACAAAACACAACAGCTGTGAGCTCTACCAGAAGCCCACAATTCAGCAGCATCCTGACACAAATACGACACACCACTTAAAGTAACACCAAAAGTAATCAGTCTCATTCAAAAGGCCTGGTGTGGCACCTAACCCGAGTGGCATCCTGCCAGAATCAGAAATCTTAAATCTGTCTGTCCATTCACAAGCCTTTTCGAGATTGTAAATATGCTTGCAAAAGAGCGACGGGAATTCCTTAAGGTGATGATACACAGGGAAACTATTTTGAGCAATGTTGCCGTCAACGGGCAACCAGATGAGACACATGGCCCAAGAACGATCTAAATTATCCGTAGAGAAATTAATGTCAATTTCACTGGGAAAGTGCCCAAGCAACAATTGCTCGGCAAGATTGTCCCACAACATTGCTCAAAAAGTTGCCCTGTGTATCATCTCTCCCTTATGTGGATGTGCAGAAACCACAAATAAGTGAGCGAAAGAGGAAACCTCACCTGGATGTATTCTTTGTTGCTGTCCTCATTGGGCGTCCATGCGTTGTCTTCGAAGTTAAGTCGAGCCTGTCTTGGAGACCATCGGCCATCATAGAAGCTGGACGATGCAGAGATCTGGTCATCGCTGATCTTGCCCGTCTCCATGCCAAGAGCATTACTGCAATGGAAATCTGAGGAACATAGAGTTTTCTTAGAATGTCCTCATATGTAGTCCGTTTTATAAAGATACCCTCTTAAAGGGGTCATGAACTGGCTTTTTAAATTTCTTTATATTGGTGTCTGAGGTCAACTTATTATGTTCGCTAGTATTTTACATTCAAAAACATCAAAATGAATTTGGCTATTTTCTACCCTAGTTGAGCCTAACTCAGTTCATCACCCCTTTAAACAGCTTCATGTAGTTAGTTTTTTTGTTACTAGTCAGCCAAGTTTTCAAATTTCAAAAGCTTTCTTCAAAGTAGAAAGATCACATACTGTCATTGACCTCCTTGAGGGTCATGTTGTAGCGGGCGGAGAATCCATCTTTGGCCACGGCCATGTCCGTATGAAAGGACAGAGAAAGGATACCAGTGGACGACTGTATTTCAGAGGGGATTTTGGTACCGCAATGTCGTCCAATCAGAGGTCCCACTGCAAAACACAAAATGGTTTCTCAGTGTTGGGAAGTGAATGGGTCTCATTTTGCTCCAGCTGACCACTCATAAGGCTAGACTGGTTATTATTTATGTGTGCCTACAACCTATACAACAGCACCTCTCTGAATTCTGGGACATTTATCTGTCAGCAGATGTATGTGATTTAGTTTGGTCAGGCTGCAATGCTGTAGAGAGGCTGCTGTCTCACAGTAATGAATCCATCCTCCACCCTGACACACACACATACACACATACACAGAGACTCCTGGATGGGTGAAATAGCCTAGTATCAATCAAGTACATTGATTTTCTTCTCTTTTGGAGAGGAAAGGGCTTTAATACTGCAAGTGCTTTCGAACGGTAGGTTGAAATAACTCTCCCTCTCGTCTTTGATGGTGTTGATGATCAAATCAGGTGGCTATTGTACATAACTTTGATCAGGACTCCGACTGTGTGTGTGAATCTTGCTTGTCGAAAGTTGCTTACAGTCTTAAAATGTAAAAATAGATTTTTAAAGCAAGAAATATAAAAGCACATTCGGTTACACTTTATTTGAAGGTGTCGTTGTCGCAGTGTAATTACATATTTAAGTACTGAGTAATATTAAACAACTACATGTACTTACTATATGGAGAGGGTAGGAATAGGATTTGGTTGAGGGTTAGTTGCATGTAATTATGCATAATTTACTGTTATTACAATGGCAAGTACTGTACATGTAACATGTAACAAGGACACTGTAAAATAAAGTGTTACCACGCATTCAAAATATTATAATTTTAAGTAGTAAAAATGTATGTATGTAGTATGTATATATAGCATACTTTTAAGAATAGCATATTTAAGCATATTTTCCACTATATTTCCATATTTCGTAAAATAATAATCATAATAGTAGTGCATATAAGAAAAAATTACAATGATTAGGGAACAATTAAGCATTTTTTCCACCTCATTTTTTCACATTTTTATAAATAAAATCAATTATATGTAAAAACACAAAGACTATTATAAAATCATATATTTTTCATCAGGCAAATGATGGTGCTCAATTGAACATATTTTCCACCATATTTTCATAACTGTAATGCATAAGGATTAGATTACATTACAGTTTAAATAACTTTTTTTTTTTTTTGCTTTCAAATTACCAGGAATATAATCTTGGTCAAGCTGCTTAGAGTTTATAGACCACCTTTACTGTTGTGTTTTAGTGTCAACAGTTATTGTGCACCTGATTATATGTGCATGTCCAATGCTACAATATGAAGCTTTACCCAGAAGCAGGAGGGCGAGGGTGGGGGCAGTACGGGGGTCTCAGGGCTGAAGCATTAATAAGACAGCTGGGGGGAAAGAGTGTATTCCACAGCTCCCTGTTCCAGACAAGGATTAAATCCTATTGCAGTGTTATTCACGCCCCATTTTCACTTTCCTGATAAAGGTTACCATGGCTGCTGTTACACCCCGTCCCCCATCTCCTCCACCCCTCCGTGCGCAAGAGTACGGGTGCCGTGGCTTTTTGGCCCCGCCTGGCGCAGATAAGGCAAAGCAAGGCCCTGGGCTCCGCTTTCATCTGCCAACGCTCGATACTAAAATAGCTCCAGCGGCAGCCGCAGTAACAGCATGACAGCAATGCGCCTGAGTTTCAAACTGGCGGAGCTGCTAGGGTAGCGGCCAACGGACGGGTGTTGCGTGTCACAGGGCAAGAGCGAACAGCTGTATAGACTGGTGGATAAACCAACCAGATGGCCCATATAGTGTGATAGTGAACGGTATGTGGATTAGAAATCATTAAGTGACCAAATTATGCACGGCAGACACGCAACATAATGATCTCGAAGCAGACAATGAGGTCAGAGGGAAATGGGAAATGGGAAATGCAATCCTCTTAAAGTCACGGGTGGTCTGGACTTTGGAAAACCACGGTCTAATCCAAACCCCGACTGTAAATCCAAACAGAATTCTTCGGGATTACAACATCCAGACTTACCCTGCGGAAGGCCATCCCACACCTCCAGCCAGTCGTACTTGCACTCGCCCTCCGAGCCCTGCAAGGGGTCGTTCTCCAGGTCGAAGGTCAGGAAGGTGAGGGTGACGTCCATGTGAGGAGGGACGATGATGATGAAGGTGCACTCTAGATTGTGGGGGTATTTGTCAGGGAAGCCGGGCGACTCGATCACACCTGACGGACTGGTGAAGTTTCGGGAACAGTCGGAGCCTGGGGGAAGAGAAACCAGAAAATACATGAAGACAGCAGCTGAAACACACTGTTACGTGTATGTTCGAGACATGATGGTTTTGTATTGACCGAAATGTCAGAGAGCGGACTTGTTCTGGAAGGGCAGCGGAAGCACATTACTTGCTTTCTTATGTCAATCTCAGACAGGGAAAGAGACACACTCAGTAAGCTCTCTGAGAAAAACATATTGATGTGAACGAAAACGGGAACATTCATCAAAGCGGAGCTTTAAATCTGTACAGAAAAATCCTTCATCTGCAAAAGTGCTAAATTAGAATGATTTCCCATCCCTGCAGCTGCTGTCAATATTCATTTACCGCTACAGTCGGAGATAGCGCTCAGTGTTTCTCATACTTTACGTTTGCATCTAATTAAGGATGGATTTCAGTGAAACAGACACGTACAGTAGTAACGTGGTTGCGCTCAGGGCAGCATAGAGCATGTTAAGGGGCCATCTTAAGACACAAGACTTATAAAGGTTCACAGATTTGAGTCCCCACTCCCCACCATAGCATATTTTATAACATTCAGACCATTACTATATTTTTGACTTGGATATGTATTAATGTACTATGAACATATGTTAAAGCTAGCTACATTTTTGTTTTGTTTCGATATGTTTTTATTCAGCAATCAAAACTTTGTTCATCAGAATTAAGCTGCGATCATATTTCCTGTAGTTCGCCAACTTTTTTGTCCGCATGAAGGCAATTTTTTTACCCACACAGAATTTGCAATGAGTACAATTTGATCCAGCTGATTCACGGCATTGACGGATAGAAAGCTGCCATATTTGAAAGTTACTTCTGTATGAGCTGAGCTTTATGCATCGCTACACTGTTAACAATGGACCTTTCTTCACTGCAACATTTCACTACTGTGTCTATAACTTTTGTGTTTGAGATTTTAGAGACTTTTGAGATTTTCATACCAAGCTAATTCTGGGGAGCTTTTTGGTGCTTTACAGTATCAATCAACAAACAATTTAATTTTATGAAAAAGAGCAGCTTGGACATACAGCTATTTTCGTGTTTCACAGAAGAAAGAATAACATAGTTTGCAAGAATATGCAAATTTTGGGATTTTCATTTCTGGTTGAACTATCCCTTTAAGACGTATATAGATTTATGCTGGGTTTAAGCCTGTGCTGGCCAGTGTTTGGCTTTGTGTCACAAGAGTTTCTTGTATGCTAACACATGCACAGTCATGCTTCACCTTCAGGAGTGAAACATGTCCTACACACCAGCCTTTGACACGATGCACAGCATGTTAACGTGTAATGTCACCTCTTCAGAGGGATGCAGAGTCACAGAGCTCATGCTAATGCACACACCTCGACACCCACATGCAGTCAAGCACATTGAACCCCATGATATCCTTCCTGTAATCTCAAAGGTTCTCTGAGGCACATGAAGTGCCACTTTTATTATTTAAAAAAAATCCAAGTGCAGACCTTAAGTGAGAACTTAAAAGAGATCTGTTGACAGGAGCTGTGGGGGCAAAACATCAGCGGATCAGAGAACAAACGTTCAGTGATCTGTGACACTGAACTCCTCAATAACTGAAACGCTTTAACTATTTCTGCGCTTGCAGAGCAGCTGCGTCGAGTCGAAGCCCAACTGCACCGGCTGGGAGTGACAACTGTGTTTCACATAACCTCAAATCACCTATACACATATCTTCCTTCAGTCCTTTTGCAAAATTAACAGAGAGCTATTTAAAGTAAGAGCCGGAGACAGCAGTGTAATGTCTGAGGCCTTAATGACAGGTCAGTGACCCCGTGTGGACGGGTTTGGACCTGTCCTTGAGACTCACAAACATGCTCACTCTGTGAGTCTACAGAGACTGTAAGATGCTGCAGTTTATAGCCACATATTTTTAGGCCAAATGGTTGTGAGTTTCCTCCCAAAATTCGCCCTAGTAACATTTAGTGATGACATAATCCAAACCGTGTTTTTGTCTTATTCTAAATCACAACAATAGACCTATAATAAGTGTTTATATTCGGACTATTTTAGACCACGAGGGACGCCAACCACTGAGGAGTAGCCCAGTTGCCCAGTGCATGAGTCGTCATAGACATAAACAGAGAGAAGTAGCTCCTGTTTTTAACAATGTTCCGCAAGACACATGCAGTTTCATAGCACCAACAGTTACATAGTGTACATTTAAAAACCATAAAAGCATATATATATATATATATATATATATATATATATATATATATTCCTTATACAGTATAGATGGTCACAGAGGGATTGATTGAAGCCACCTCAGAGTAAAAACTAAAATAAAAAAAGTGATTTCTCGTATTTGAGAATATTGTTCTAAAAAAAAAACTGCTTACTCGAACACAAACTTGAGATTTGAGTTACATTTTTAACCCAATATTTGAGTTTGTCCATATTTGACCCAAAATTGGGTTAAAGCAACCTGGCATTTTTTAGAGTGTATATTCCCCCTTTTTTCTTATTTCTTCTGAGGTGTAAACAGGCTAGAGTTCTAGGGAGGTTAAGATGATAGACGAGGCTGCCTGAAGCCCTTCTTAAACAGGGTGTAGAATGACCAATATGCTCATGCACCCAGCGCTCAGTGCGGGCAGCACACAGGAAATCAGGTCCTGTCTGGCACCCTAGCAGCTGAGAGAGAGAGACAGGTCCCAGAGAGACAGCAGGCCAGGGTTAATGTTACACCCTTGTGCACTAATACAGCACACTACATCTGTTCAAGGCCTACGTGTGTGTGTGTAAGTGTGTGCGCGTTTGTATCTGTCAGATTCACATCCTCTGCAAAATGGCCTTGCATTTCCACAAGCACCTGCTTGCACACGTCAGGAGTTGAATGTTATTTCTCTTCAGCACACAGCTCTCTTTCCTTATTGTTTCTCCCATCTGCACTGATCAGTGATATAAATAACTCATTACAACAGTATGTCTGTGTGGGTGAAACGCAGCTCTACAACAATACCCAGCTCATCTTGACACAATGAGAGTGACTGATCAAGCAGTCGTATCCCTGTCCTCACTGGCAGCCTAAAAATCCACTCAAATGCTCAAACTAACCTAAACAACAAAAAGGCAACACTATTTTATATGTTTCACCAAAGAGTCTACTCTGAAGCCGTTACCATGAGTTTTCTCATCACAGACATAAAGTGCGATACAAAACAAATCAGAAACTAAATTTAATTCCACAAAGGTTGTTCTTTGATGGATTGGGAATTTTTCATTTAACCATCAATTTTGTCTCATATGTGTCTACTAAATGAAAATGACATACATTAAGATCTATTAATTGTGAAGAGTTTATATATATTTAAAGATTTTAGATTTCCTTCCGCTCTGTGACACTCTAATACTACATGAATACAGTTGCGTGAAAGCATCTAGTCTGGCGTGTTTGCTCCATTACTGGGTCAGATGTGCTGTCAGACTGCAACGGCGGCATTAAGCTTTACTACAGCTTATTTCTCAGATAGGTTGTGTGTGTGTGTGTGTGTGCATGAGTATATCAGAGCGTATGAGACCCTAGCCAGTCATGCACTGACCCCTCATACTCACGCCAGCTCAGACATGCCAGACCCCCGCTGAGCCTCTACTGTACTGGGCTGCGGTATGCATGAGTGACCCCGACGCCATCAGCCTTTTTGTTGGCCCTCATTAATTCATGTTTTTGAGCATGGTAAAAACAGTCAGCCCGACTGCAGAAGGATGGGGAAACTCTCCCCCACCCCTCATCCAGTAGGGGAAAGTCGCGTCTGGGCAGTGCGTTGGAGGCTCAGAGCTGGGATTGGCGTGCGTGGCTGGGTCTGTCTGTGGCCGGAGGGAAATGAGGGGGCTGTTATTAAGGAGCGTTACTGGGTAGAATAGGAGTGTTTGTCATGGATGAGTGAATGGGGTATGTCTGTGTGTAAGAGAGATTACAGTAGTGTGTGTGAGGTGTGCTGGCATGATTTTCTTCTACGCTGTAATGCCATACACATACATGAGGAATAAGCCAATGTTGGCCAAATGACCAGAAAAAATAAAATAAAATAAAAATGTCTTGCAAGTCTTTTATAGTAAAATGGTAGTTTAACAGCGAATATACACTACCGTTCAAAGGTTTGGGAATGAATTTGATCAGAAATACAGTAAAATATTGTGAAATATTGTAATTTTCATTTTCTATTTGATCATATCAATGTAACTTATTCCTGTGATGCAAATCAGAATTTTTAGCATCATTATTCTGGTCTTGTTTCACATGATCCTCCAGAAATCATTCTACATATATAAATGGCAGCATATATATGTATAATACATTTTATTATAAAAATGTAATCTTATATTTTGGTGTGTTCCTCACGGCTTCAGAAAACTTGAAATATAGTGCACACATCTTATGGATTACTTTTGCCATTTTGCCCATTGTATGGAAAATTGGAGCATAAAATCTCCACTTTTGTGTTCCATTAACAGCATAAAAGCACAAGGAATGGGAAGAGGGGTATAATGACTATCCATTTAAGTTAAACACAAATCCTGCACTGCACTTTTTGATTTCATTGGTTTCCTTAGGGGTTCCAGCGGCCTCTTTTTTATCTGACAGATTGATATTTCAAGAAGTTATTTTTTCCTGCATCACAACAAAATAAAACGTTTCATTGCTGTGATCTGATTGGTGAGAATTCCAGGACATCAAATCATCTCTAGGGCAGTATCTCCATCCATTAGCCTCTCAATTCTGACAGTAGAAGGGATGCAGTCACTACTAGGCGAGCATCACTATAGCTATAGGGCACTTGTACTGTGAGCTGTAATTCGCTATTCTGGAACTGCACTGATGAAGAGATGATTGGCTGAGAGTTTTAGTTTGTAACTGTGGCAACAGAATCATGTGGTTAAGAGTATGGTTGAGTAAACTAAGAGGTTATTAGATCTAAGTCAGTATGTAAGGTCACTGGGCTTTCTAACACCCTGAATGCAACAACTTAACAACATAATAAAGATGGCTGATGCTGACCATATAAAAACAAGAGTCTGGTTTGGGGTGTTTTCCCCTGATCCATCCCTACTGTTTATTCTGCAAGATTGGATTCTAGGCTGAAGCTCCAGATAGCTGAAGAAATAACACATCATTTTGCTCTCAAGGGCAGGGGCTGAAATCCCAGAGCATAGTGGCACAGGTAGCTTTTGTGTGGCTCAAGGGCGACAAGATACTGATTTCCTGTGTGCAGCAGGAGGTGGAGAATTGATGCAGTGTTCCTTCCCAGCAGGCTGTGCAGCGCACGACAGACACACCTCCAGGCTGTGTATTTACCCAAGATCCCTATCACTGCTAGAGAAAACTGCCCTGGCCACGCCAGGACACGTCCAGTACATTCACCAATATAAATAAACAACACTTAGCCTACACTCTGGGATTCTGGGATGCGTTCCAATTGCTTCTGTCTCGTTGAATTTTCCTTCATGTTTCCCTCTCTCTTTTACTAAATATTTCATCTTTGATCCTGTTGTCCACCATACATATATATGGTGGACAACAGGATCAAAGAAGAAACGTTTAGTTTCTCTATGTTTCGTTATTTGACTTGTGAAATTACGTGAAATACAATACGTGAAATACATATACGTGACTCGTTATTTTATATATATATATATATATATATATATATATATATATATATATATACAGTAAATATCAGGATCAGAAAATAACAAGTCTGATTTAAAGTCATTATCGCTGCATCCAAAATCAAACACTTCTCCTACTATATAGTATGCAAAAAACAGTATGCCAACAGAGTAGTATGCCCGAATACAGAAAACTGCATCAGAAATCGCATACTTCTCGACTATTTGGTAGGCGAAGAACAGTATGTATATATATATATATATATATATATATATATGTAGAAATATATCCGAATTCACAGTGCTCAAAAAAGAGTAGACAAAAAGTGCCCAGGTGACCAACTAATTCCGGTGAGATTCTGAAGTGTGCATTTGATGGACACTTTACTATCCCATGAGGCCACTGGAGAGGATTTGTGAATGCCAGTGAATTGACGTTACTGATTCTGGTAGAGTCACATGATAATGACAACATGGCGGATATAGTATGTCCAGATTATACTACACACATTCATACTATACAACAATATTTTTCAGTGGTAGTGAAGTAATTATTCAAAATAAGTACCTACTCAAGAGATGCAGCCCGTTCTCATCCTTTAGCGTCACATAGAACGCTATATGACAACGGCGCTATACTACGCACATGGCACCCTTTATCGTTAATATAACACGCAAACCCAAGTCGTCATGAATCCTTTAGCGTAATATGAGACTACCCTACCCCACACCTAAACCTACCCATCACAGTGCGTGTTATATTAACAATAACAGGTGCCATGTGCGTAGTATAGCTATATTCTAGATGAGAATGCGTTGGAGTATGCGATTTCGGATGCCCTTGAATTAAAAAAAAAAACAGTATGCGAAAAGAACTCAGATGACCTACTACTTTTGCAAAGATTCTGAAGTGCCCATTTGATTAACACTTTACTATCCCATGATGCCACAGGAGAGGATTTATGAAGGGAAGTGAAGCGATGCAACTGACGCTGACATGACGTTTGTAGTACGTTCAAATTTCATTTATACTATATAGAATGTACTTTTTTTAACGGTTGTGAAGTTCAAATTCAAATGTAGTACTCAGACAGTAATGCAAATTTAGACACATCAGATGTCTCTACAAGCACTACTCCTCAAATTGTCAGAGGATATGTATTAATGACAAATAGATGTGTTTATGTGAATCGTCAAGTTCAATTCAATTCAAATTTATTTGTATAGTGCTTTTCACAATACATATTGTTTCAAAGCAGCTTTACAGAAATGTACATAGAAAAAATACATTTAGTTAATCATGAATTAATTTATGGCATAACATATCGCCGGCGTCGAGTCGATTCTACAAGTCATCGAGATACATACAAACACACTTAATTGTTCAAATTCAGCCCAAAAAATCTCTTTGTCTTTGTTTTTGAACACGCACACATTCACACACAAACACACACACACTCCCACACATTTTCACACGCATCTTCTGAGTATAATGAGATCTTGTTAATGCCATGGCAACTGCGAGCTTCCACACGCCAACGAGTCTCATCATTTTTGCTTGTTTATGATAAAAAAAACTGCGACCTGCCGTTGTTATAGCGTTCATCACTGCCTTTGTTCATACCTCTGCGCTGTGTTAGCCAGGTTGCTATGGAACTCTCACACTATCAGATCACACTCAACGAATTGTCATCACTTCCTCCGTAAAGCAGGAGGTGTGGGGCCTCTGTTCGCAATAAAGCGCTCACTGATATCTGTCAGCGTCGGGTGTCCACACTAATGAGCGAGTTTAGCTCGTCATCTGCCTGGTGGATCTCATTAAGGATGTGATTTTATGTTTTAGTTCCTCAGAAGCAACTGTCACTCCAACCTAGGCCTGGACCCTCCAACTGCACACTACTAACCGGTCATTTCCGACCAATGTCTTCCTCCAGCTTCATGACAGCTGTTCCGCATGAATATCCCAGTGCACTACTGTGGTGCGCTATGGAGAGACCATCACACATGTTGTGTTAGTAACCCCAGCTGCCCCCCACACCCACCCAGCCTCAGGGGAGGGTAGATCAGGAGTCAATTAAAGAGGCATTCACGGAATGCTTTCAGAAGGTTGAAAAAGGAACAAGGGACGTCTCCGTGCTGTTTATTTTGCCCGCCAGCAGCCGCCTTGATCTGAATTTGTGCCGGTGCATGTTGACCAGGCTCCGTGAAGGAGAGAGAAATCGTACCGTGTCAGAAGGCACCAGGGGTCAACTACAGTAAATCTGGTGGCTCTAAGGGCGTTCACACATACAGTAGCAAAACCCAAAGTGATTTCCCTGCAAAAAGTTTAAAACTTTTTTAAAAAAATGTGGCTGTTTTTGTTTTTTATCAGCAATTTTTTTTTTTTTTGATAAGTAATAATGACAATAGAATAAGCTATGTTAAGTTATGGCCAATGGCAGAGACAATTGATAACATCAACAGTGGGAACACCAACTAATGACCACAGCTGTGAAAAATTTAGAATTGAAGAACTGGCCTCATTTTAAATCATGAAAGGGAATTTGAATTGGCCACATCCCAAAGGAGTATGAATTTGAATTTGATTTTTTTTTTTAAATCATCACAGTTAATGCATTCTGGGAAATGAAGTGTACCTTCACCCTAGTTTACAAAATCGCATTTATTAAATATGATGTAACATGTAAAGGACACAATTTTTTAGAGAATTGTAATATACAGTTTTGAAGTTTCCATCCATCCATCCATCCATTCATCCATCCATCCATCCATCCACACACCTAACTATCTATCAGGTCTGAAAGGTTTCTTTTTTCTCTTTTTATTCAAACAATACTGTTATGGAACCATTCAAAATTTGTCTAGATGAACCTTTTTTAGTTTTTCTTTTGTTTTTTGGGTTTTTTTTAATTTTTTTTATTCTTTTACATTTTTCTTCCTTACATTCACATCAAATTCAAATTCTGCATCCTGTTTGCAACATCCATTCAAATTCCAATTCAGGAACTGGAAAGGCATTCTAAATTCAATTCTGAATGGCGCATAACCCTGCTGGTGAAAAACAGGATAGTGACCTCCAGCGATAAAATCATTCCAGAGGAAAGGAGATTATAGTAAACTACTCCATGAACCAATAACCCATCACAACCCATTCCCTCCAATCCATAAAAGCCATTTGGAACTCCGGATTCTAAACTCTCCAATCAGAGCCTTTCCCTCCAGTTTACAAAAAAAAAAAAAAAAAAAAATCTACACCTTTCCACCTAGTAATAAAACTGGTGGGCTGTCAATGACACTACACTGACCAATAGGGAATTTTCCCTCCGATTGACAAAAGCCAATCAACACTTCTCAGACAGGTGGGATTTGACACATAGCAGCCCATGCAGCAAGAAGTGGTGGGTAGATAAAGGAAGAGGTGAGGTACATGTTTCCTGTGTGAAAGGGAGAATTTGTGATACGTGTCAAGAGAGACAGTTATATTGACACAGAAATCCTGCTTCCTTTGCAGGCTCAATGGACCCACATAAACTCACCCTATGCTGTAAACACTGTGTTAGTACAAGCGCTAAAACAGAAAACCCTTGCTTAAAGCACACAGGAGAGATGCGTAAACAGCAGGCGAGGCTTTGACACAACACAATATTTATGACGAACTACATCCTACTGGGTAGCACACGCTTACCTGTCTTATAGATTTCATAGCGCAGCGAAAACCCTGCCCCCTGGTGGGCGTAGTCTGAGACGAATTTGATGTGCAGAACGGGGCCAGAGGAGATGATCGCAGGGGGTGCGATGTTGCTGCAGTGTCTCCCCAACAGATCCGCGCTGTCTGAGTTACCGTCGCGGATCTCAATGAAGTCATACCTATGGAGAAAACCGAGCACAAAGACGTTTATTCACGGTCGAATGCATGGTTAACCATCAAAACGTCATTCACTCAACGGGAATAGATGCAGTTGCATCACACCATTATAATGTACAGTACAAAGTGGCGGCATAAGTGCATTTCACCATGTCACGGCTTGATGAACCATTGAAACGATTTTGAAAACATTATTTTAAGGTAAAAAATCTTACTTAGTGTTGCTTTAAGTGACAGCAATCTAAATGTAATGGGCATAAAAAATTGATACTGACACAGATAAATAAAACATTACTAATATTGGTAGCAATGTGTAATGCATTCCCAATTTGAGAGCAGTCCATAATAATAGTAAAGAAACGTGTTCCCAGATCTTTGCATTACTGTAAACACAACAGATTGAGAAGACACAACACTCCCCACCCCCACTCCCTCTGTTAACTCTCGAAACACTAACAGCCTTGGAAGAGAAAATTACAATGGGACTGTAGTTAAAAGGTGATTGATCTAAATTAACTATATGAAACTATGTCAATTATTCACATATTATACTTTCTGCCAACTAAATACATTCTTTCTCTGAAAAGCTTTTTAGCAAAAGAGAAGGTGTATTATCTGCTTTCAATTGAAAGGTGAATCAAAGAGTTTCTTTTATAAAATAATATAACAGACAGAAGGGATTCTGGGTCCAGCTGGCAGGCAGCTAGAGTAAAATGCGTTGCTACTTAGCACAGCGCTGTAGTGTTAATAGGCTGAGGTTTATGTAGCTGTACTAGCAGAAGAGCGTGACTCCACACAGCATGCTGCGCCTCATTTAACCACCAATTCAGCAAGCCTGTGGACCCTCCGAACATCTGTACCCTTCAGCGCTAGAGAGTCATTGTCTAAAACACTGATCCAACTCAAGAGACAAGTGCACAGACAGAGAAATCAATGAGCCTCGAGTTGGAGAAACTATGCTCGCCTCTGACATATTTTTCGGTGTGGTGTATTCCTAAAGGACAAATGCATTGCTCTGTCATAGTTTGGGAGGCATAATGGAGTTCTCCGTTATAATTTGTTGATGTACCTACTCAAGTCTCACAGGTTTCTGCTAAAATTCCAAAAATGACATAGAAATAGACAAACAGGTTGACTTGACTACAGTAATATTGTCAAAAAAAGATGTAGACACCCCTGTTTGCTTGTTGAGTGCTTGCTTTTTTATGGGTTTATTTACACTACCATTAAAAAGTTTGGTTTCAGTACATTTTTTACATGCTTTTGAAAGAAGTCTCTTATGCTAAACACTAATATAGCACAACCATTTGAGAGATCCATTTTTATTTAAGAACATAATTTATTCCTGTGATGGTAAAGCTGAATTTTCAGCATCATGATCCTTTAGAAATCATTCTGATCTGCTTGATTTGCTGCCCAAGAAACATTTCTTATTATCAGTGTTAAAAATGCTCTATTGCTTAGCATTTTTTCACCAGGATTTCTTTCATTCAAAAGAATCACTTTTTAAAAAAAATAATTTTGCTGTCTCTTTTGATCATTTTAATTAAAGAACAAGAAGTATCAATTTCTTTTGAAATATCTTACTGACCCCAAACTTTATCATTGATATAGCTTTAATTACATGTAGCTATAATTACTATACTGTAATTCAAATTAAACTGGCCACAGATTATAGGGATCTGAACTGGAATTGGATTTGGAAATAAACAAAAGTGGAACTGACTGAATTCAATGGGTTGCATTGCAGTCTAGAAAATCAAGTGTTCTTCCATCATGATCCACTGTAAAACCCAACAAGCTAAGCTAACTCATTTCATTTGAGGAAACTGATTGCCTCAATTCATTTAAGTTTATGAAAACAGTCATGAGTACTCTGAACTTATTTTATTCGAGTTCTCTAAAACAATAATATTTCTTAAAACACAATTAAACTTTACATTGCATTTCATACTGTATATGGCTGAGTAAAAACAGTATATCAAGCCTGTTCAACATTCAAACTTAAACGAGTAGTTTACTTTAAAAAAAAAAAAAAAAAAAAAAAACTTTTGCTGATAATTTTGCTGATAAATATCCTCCAAGATGTCTTTCTTTCTTCAGTCGAAATGAAATTAAGGTTTTTGATGAAAAAATTACAGGATTTTCTTCATTTAATGGACTTCAATGTGTACCAAACGGTTCATGGCCCAAACGACCGTTTCAGTGCAGCTTCAAAGGGCTTTAAACGTCACCAGTCGATAAATAAGGGTCTTATCTAGCGAAATGATCGGTCATTTAAAAAAATAAATTAAAAAGTTTAAGTTTTATAAGCACAAATGCTTGCCTTGCTCTGTTCTGTGATGCGCATTTGTGACTCTCCTGTTCGAACTTGTTCATCAAAATGAACAAATCTTATATCAAGTCATTTTTGAAATAACCGATCGTTTTGCTAGATAAGACCCTTATTCATCATCTAGTGTCATTTAAAGCCCTTTGAAGCAGCATTGAAACTGTTATTTGGACCTTGAACCGTTTGGTTCCCAATGAAGTCCATTATATGGAGAAAATCCTAGAATGTTTTCATCAAAAACCTTCATTTCTTTTCGGCTGAAGAAAGAAAGATATGGACATCTTGGATGACATGGGGGTGAGTAAATTATCGGCAAAAGTTTTTTTTTTTTTTTTTAAAGTGAACTACTCCTTTAAAGACTTAAACTTTAAGCTTTCCAACTTTCAGCCATCAAAGTTTGTCTCGAGTGTACTAACATCTTAATTCCTTCAACCCTGTCTGTTTGTCTTCTGTTTGAAAGGTTGTGGGGTTCACAGAATCCGTAAGAATAAAGGAGGATATCTCAGGAGCTGAAACCACCAAACACTCTCCAATCAAACATTTGCACAGCCCTCCTCAGTGCCTCTGATAACATGTCCCACCTCAACTCGCACTTCTGTCTCTTTCCTCAAAATGACAGGACACTCTGTGATAAAGGATGAAAACAGACAGCGAGAGAGAGATGAAAGTACAGAGTAACCATCTGACAGATGCCAGCAGCTGTCTTTAACCTGCCTCAAATACACACCAGCACCGTCAAATAAACGTCTTGACACATAAAATCCAACCACACAAACACTATTCTGTTCCTTTTTAGTGAACTTTCAGATGCTTTTCATTTCAAATTAGTAGAGTTAAAAAGTTACTCTCATTTTTTTTCTGATTCATCACAGTCACCAATTAACTACGACACAAACCCTCTTACAAAAACAACATTCACCTAACACTGAGGACACATGCTGTGTGGGACCATTGCAATCACATGGGCGGCAAACAACAACACAAACACTGGCTTGTATTTGCAGTGGATGCGAGGGTAATACGATTTTCATGGATCTTATTCCTGAATGTTGTTACTATGGTGAATCTGTTTGGGGTGAGAATGCTGCCATTGTTGACTGACCTGAAAAATGTCTTCATACTACGTAAATACCACATTTTTGTGTGTCAAAGACTGATTCTGTTTTCTCTGTTGGCCACTTTTCCACTTGTTTTTCTTTTGATCTGCCTTGTTTTCACTCTTACTTTGCACCAGCAAACTAGGGTAAACACAGGCTTTGGCACCCTGAGCCAGTGTATGTGTGTGTGCTCTCTAAATAATGTGTTTGACTTGACCACGGCAGAGTAAGTATGTGCAGATGTACCCCTCCTCCACAATCAGAGACGCATGCTAATTGCTTTTCACATGTTGCCTCTATGAGCAAGTACTTTTTCAGCTCAGCAAAATCATAATGTGGAACATAATGTGGACCAATGTGCTGTACAATCACACAATACAATTACACAAATAAAATATACTTTCAGACAAACAATGACTAACAACATCTGTTAAGGGCTTCTTGCCAATTAGCCTACTGAACCAAACGCTAATTCAAGTAATGTAATTTAAGGTTTCGTTTAAAATAACCTAAAGAAGGATCCAGTCTAAGATGTAGAGGTAGATTATTCCAGCGCTTTGGAGCTAAAAATGCCCCGTCACCACTTAATTTCAATCTGGTACTTGAAATTACTTATTAAGCATCAGACGTTCCCTGCAGACCCAGGCACAGTTTTGCAAACACATTGTAAAATTTGACTATTTTGTGGTTGACAGCAACATACTGTAAATGAGTCTCAAATATCGAGTTTTAATTAAAAGTAAAGGTAATTTTGCACCTTTTTCTTTTTTGAGTGGATCAAATGGATCGGACATTGGCTCAACTGACAGCAGAAGAGGATCAATGTATGTATATATATATATATATCCCTAGCTAAATATAAATAATAAAATGAAACAAACTTTTACAAAAGACAAGAGAATGTTTTGTTGCTGATTTCAAAAGATGTGCGTCAAATCAAACTCTATGGTGTTTTGCTTGTATAAGTTCATTTGTAACTTGGTAGAAGCTACAGTAGTATGATTAAACAAATGCCCAACATGGACAGGTTGTGTGATGTATCATCCTTTAAAACCATAAAAAAACTACTAAAGGTTGAAATAAGACCCAAACTAAATATGAGTAATGTTTGGTACCGTGTTGATAGCAAAATCTGGGACTTGATGAGTTGGAAAACCATATGTTCAGCTTGAGCATGTTTTATAAAATTGTCCTTTTAGATTAAACAGTGCTTCGCTGGATTTTATCTGGATTTTTATCCAATAGCTTTTCATCAAAAACCACAAGACATATTACACTTACACAGATACTTGACAGCTACAGGTCAGCAACCTTTTCTAATCCCACAGCTATAGAATAAAATATAACATTTACATTTGTACCAAAAAAAAAATAATATCTCTGACTTTTTGTCTTACTAGAGGAATCGATTAAGATTCACTCCAAGGCGAAAGGAAGTATCTCCCGTTTGATTGAAAGTGAATAATCACGGGCTTTGTCTAAAAACCTCAATCTCACCCAGTGGAAGAATTAAAATGCTGAAAGTGCCTCTAAAATATTAACTGCTTGTCCGAGAGCATTCCCAGACCGTGCTCATCTACCATTTGTTTGGTCGTAAAACCAGGAAAGGTATGAAGCAAGAAACAGAAGTGCTGCAATCTGAAATGTCAGAGAGAAATCTGGGACGATGGCTACAGAATCAACCGTTATACTCACAGATCTAATGGAATATTGTACAATGCAAGCATAAACACACCAATCTAACCCTCTCATACTGTATCTATGACCTTCTGGCCTGTAAGCATAGCAAAGCCTGAAATGAACATAACAGATATGCCTGTACTCTGAGAATGATGTGATACGTGTGGGAGACCTGTGTGACCCCCTTGAGTCCTGTCCAGCTTCACACCACCCATCGATTCTTCATTACAGGCGGAAAACGGGCATTGATCAGAAGGACCCCTGGGGAGCCGTGCGGAGTGATGATATCATCCGCAACTGTTGGTCTCACTCGAGAGGAAATCTAGCTGTGAGGTTAGACGCGCCCATTTGTCAAATCTATCATGGAAAAAGACCCACGTGGAGAGACTGAGGGGGAAGCTGCTGTGTAAAATTGTTCCTTTCATAGACGTTCACGTCAGTCACGAGCAGTTAAGAGGCTAGTGCGTTCACACAGGGCTAGCATACTGTAGAATCACTACTGTCGCCCGTGAGGTTACTACAGGAACAAAGGCAGCTGTCTCAGCTCCCCAGCTGGAGACGGTGGGGTGTCCCGGGGTCTGTGATCACTGCTCTGCATGTGCCTGGAGTTGAGAGGTCTAAAAATGCTCTCGAGCGATCATCAGTTCGGATCTCCTTCATCACAGAAGACAATACCGAGACGTCAACAAATGCAAGGCCTTGGCTCACCACGTTGTAGTAAAAGTGTGAAGCTTAAGCTAATATATATATATAGTCTTGGAGCCTCAGGGATGTTATCACTCGACTGAATTAATAAAATAACTGGGATGAAGGAGAATGGAATATCCATTCCTTATGTATTAATATGGTGATTATAGATAATATCAAAAACTGGAATACTGTGCCCGAGTGAGGAAAATGGAGTGTAAAGTGTAGGGAAGAAAAACAGATAAAGATGAAAGAGAGAGATAGAGAAAGAGAGTGGTAAAAGATAGAGAGAACCATGACTTTAACCTGCTCAGTTTCTAGCATGTCATTCAGTAGAGCACGCAGCTTTGCTGATTGTATTACAGATATATCATGATAAATCAGCCCATGCTTATTATATTTATTCCACAATAATCTATTTATAATTTTTAGGAGCGGGACACATCTGATGCTGTGCCGAGGAGGTGTGGAACAATCTGATGAATTAGGGTAAAGCTAGTGCCATACGACGTGTGAGACGGTGTCTTTCGTGTAAGCTCTGAACGGTACCTGTAAACCTGGATAAATTTACTTTTTTGCATTGTGTCTGGTGCTTGTCATTCACCTGATATTTCAGAGAGCACTGGTTTTCATCCCATTCTCGGCTACAGGATAGTAACACAATACTACGTTTAAAGATGAGCTACAGACAAAGGATGTTTCAAAAGTAGAAAGCCTGGTTAGTGCACTCAAGATGCTGACTATACAGGCAGCTCACTAGTACAGTTAATGAGTGAGAAACAGACAGTTGGACCGAACAAAATTATAAACGCAACACTTTTGTTTTTGCTCCCATTTTTTCATTAGCTGAACTTTTTCTATGTACACAAAAGGCCTATTTCTCTCAAATATTGTTCAGAAATCTGTCTAAATCTGTGTTAATGTTGAGCACTTACCCTTTGCTGAGATAAACCATTGACCTCACAGGTGTGGCAAATCAAGATGCTGATTAGACAACATGATTATTTCACAGGTGTGCCTTAAGTTGGCAAGGCCATGTCCACACCAAAACGGGTATTTTTATAGACCATTTCAAAAGATGTAAACAACACTGGTCCAGAAGCACTTCCTGTTTCAGTTTGTAACTGTTTTCTTTATTTCACATGTAAAGAAAACTTCTTAAAGATGTTTGTTTAACTTTTTGATTAAGTTTTAAATGTTCTGTTGGTTGTATTTTATCCCAGCTTTTATGTAGTGTTAAAAAACTGAAACAGGAAGTGCTTCTGGGCCAGTGTTGTTTACATCTTTTGAAATGGTCTATAACCGTGACTTTTTTTTACGCGGTTCGGCTGTTCGTCCACACGGAAACGCAGTATCAGGACACTGAAACCGAACATTTCTGAAAAGCCCTGCCAGGGCGAGTATTTTCTGAAACGCCGGTTGCAGTGTTGTCGTGTAGACAGCGAAACCGGAGTTTACTGTATAATAAAATTATTTTTTTCATGTAAAATGTGTGCGCTCTGCATTGCAATGCTAGTTTAGCAACATGCTAGCTTGAGTTGAGTGTCCCACGCTGCTTTAAACACGGGCTGCCTGCAAAGTTGCATTCTTTCCTTTATTAGCAAGAACTGTAACAACTCTTCCCACCTCCCGTCTCTATAAAGAACTGGAAATGCTGTGGAGGTAGAGTTCGCAGTGACAGCGTGGCTGGACTATCAACACTGTTTACCGTATGTGTAATGAGAGAGAGTTGATGCTAATGTGGAAAAAAGCAATGATGAGAATTGGCCTTGGGAGATGAGTCATTTTAATCAGACACAATGTAAGATGGGAAAGAAAGAGGTATCAAGAGAAGGGGAAATGGAATAACATCAGTGATCATCACTATTTTTCATATGTACCAGGGTTTTCAACTAATCAGTCCTCAGTCCTCAACTACATTTACTAGAAAAACAATACTTGTGAACCAACTTCAAGCCAACAAAATACCAGCTTAAACCAGCCTGGACCAGTATGGAAATTCATGAAAGTATGATCTGCTCTTTTCAGATGGGTGGTGGAGGAGGAGGAGGAATTACAAACCAAGGAGTTTAAGGAGAAATGAATGGAAAGATAAAACATAAGGGTGTGGTGGCAGACGAGCAGACTAAACTTCATGAGGTCAAAGTAGAAATCATGTGGTGCAGCCAGTTTTCAGCAAAGTGTGCATATAAACATCTGTCAGTTAGGAATGCCTGGATATGATCCCTGAGCTGCATAATCATATCTGACAGGGAAAACGCTTCAGGTTAAATAAATTAAGTATGGCGCTTAGCTGCTGATGGAGCCAGTTTGTGTCCAGTGGAAAGATACTGAGCTGTTACTACCTCGGGATCTACATGGATCAAATAAATAGTCTGCCCACAGTGACTATACCACAATATGTGTGAAGTGTGAGAACTTACGATGCATACAGCACTATCACATCACACACATCCAAAACAAGAGCTGTTCTAGAGTGGTATTCTCATCAGAAACGACTGACTAAATCTAAATTAATTGATTTCATTCAAGTCAAAAATCTAATTTAATATAACTGAATGATCCTTTGTACATTCGTTTACAAGAACAAAACTATATTCACGGGTTAGCTCATGCTGTATGAAGGCAGGGTTGAATGGTTGTATAGTCTAGTCTAGTGAAACTGTCTCACTCCACCCTGCCCATCCTTTTTAAGTCTTGACGACGCAACTGAATGGACTCTCCAATTCACAAAGAGTTTGTAGAAACACCTCTCCAGTATGGCGTCACGTGGCAGTTTTCTCTTGCAAAGCGAATGGAAGAATCAGAGGCGGTGTTAGCTGTGTTTAAGCATGTTAATGGATAGATCATTTTACAACTTATTTATTAAATAAGTTCTTGTGTTTAATCGGCATTAACAATTGTTAACATTAACCCCAATGGAAGTCGATACTCCCAACTTTGTCCTTAATTCATCTCCCTGGCCAAGGGACAAAAACAATAATCACTAGAAACAGCAGGGAACAAGTCAGGGAGTTTAAAGTAACAAAAGAGCTAGGGAGATGATTTTAGCCAAGAAAAGTCTGGCTTTGTGTTAAACAGAAGATGGTGATGTATAATTTGTGCATTTACGAGGCATAACATTTACAGATCAGACATAACAGTAGCTTCCCCCATCTTTGTTTACAGCACAGAAATCACAGGCTGTAAATAACCATACTTAACCTTTATGTGGTACAAATGGTTACAAGGCTTCAGAGAGAGAAAGAAAGGTGGAGAATAGGGTCAGGATAGTGATTAGCTTAAATATTATATATAAACACATACAGTGGCGCCTACAGATGTGACGTGTGCAAAAGGACAGAATATTATATAATATTGATTGATTCCTTTTATTGTCCTTTTCAGGAAAGGTATATGTTCAGGAATGTTCTGTTCTTATCAGAAATAATGTAGATAAGTTTGCTTGCACCATGAGCAACACATGTATTTAGTTGTTTTTGAAATGACATATGTGTTTTACGTGTGGGTATACATAGATGAGAAGTGTTAGAATATTGGGAACTGAGAACAGTGTACATGCAAGGGGCCTTAGTCTGAAGATAAGAAAGGGAGGGGTACATTTTGGAGACTGATCTTTTGGTATAAACTCTGTAAAGTGAGAAAATTTTCACCCTTCTCATATCAGACTCTGTCTGTGTGAACTGCCTATCTTGCAAGAAATAATCCTTATGACTTTCGAGATCTCCATTTGTTCTTTGTTTTTTAAGATCTAGGTACAGAATTTCCACGACGAGTGACACCCAGTTAACCACCTACAACACTAGCATCTAGTTTTGCGAAGACAAACAGCACACACATTTTCTTCAAAAGATGTAAAAATCTAGTCTGAACATTAATATCGGAGCAGCAGATGGATGTGAAGATGGAAGGTTAAAAAAAGAGACATCTGTTTTAAGTCTTAGATCTGGTTGTGCTAACCTGAGAACTACTGGGAAACTGTCCACTTTCCTCTTTTCCAAATGTAGCAATATGTCTGATTCAATATGGAGTTCTGTTTACTAATGGACGCGCAAAGAAATCCCCAGTGGGAGGAAAGCACGGAAAAGGATGTGTGATGTAATGGAACGTGTTGCATCTTCTTTCAATCAAGCCGAGGTGGAGGGAAAAAGAGAGACGAAAATAACAACAGTAGGCTACTATCCCGTTCTCAAACCACTAAGGGGTAAGCAAAGTGCTGGAATGAAACATATCAGACTTTCCCGTCTCAGTCTTTTGATCTCTCTCTCTCTCTCTCTCTCTCTCTCTCTAGCTGTGCTCATTGGAAGTGCTCAGTGAAGACACTTTCAACAAAAGCTTCTAAAAAATTAATGCTCCAATTTCAACAAAGGAATGTCAAAAGCCATCCCATAAATCTCTCTTTAAAAACACTTCTATGTATAATTAATACACCCAAAATGATAATAAATGCCAAAAGGACAAAGGGCAATATTCAGTGAGAAGAGTGAGCGAGCTGAAAGTGGCAGGTTGTGACAGGCTTTGTGGCTCTGCCGAGAAGGGTTTGTAAAACATGACTCATGAATGTCAGAGTCTTCAGTAGCAGCTGTTAATTCCCCCCGAAATTCGTCCCACTTTACGAAACACGCTTTAAAACAAATCCATCCAAACTGTGAAAATACACTAAAACTCCATGTACCGTTATAATCCTGACCATGTTCTGTGCATTTCTGCTGCTGTCCAATAGAGGGAGGAGTCGACACAGCTGCCACACGCTGAGAGCTCAAGCCTGGACGTTTTCATGATTCCCAGAAATGTGTGTCAAAGCTTTGTTTATTGTATATTTAATTAAAGTGAAGAGAGTGTGTGTAATGTCGACTAGAGCCAGACTCAGCAGGGCATCAAAGAAAGGCCCAATAACCACTAGACAAGAAACATAAGCAGTCATTTCCAAATCAACACATTTTAATGAAACCTCTACAGTTATGACTGATATTAAGCAGCAGAATATATTATATAAAAGAAAGAGAACAAGATTGCCACGTAGCCTCTTTTGTGTGTATGAAACGGACCCTTATCAGCTTTGCTATACTGGACTCCACCGACTCTTTGTTTCTGCTTTAACCTCATCGCATGGCTATGATGAATATAGTTTCTAGATCTCATTCAAAAATCAGCAGTGTAGGGCATGAAGCTCACCTGCAGTCCAGTTTCTCAAGCTCAAAGTGTGGGTTGAAGTTTAGGACGATGCGCTGGGACGGTTCGGGTGCCGTGATCACCCATCGGCAGTTCTGGTGGGGCGGATACTCCAGCGGGTAACCGGGTGTTGTGATGTAGCCTGCGTCACTGGCGTCCAACTGCCCACCACATGGCTCTATGGAGATGAGAGTTGAAAAATGTGATTAAGCTTCACTCAAATGCACTGTGAATTCATATTTATATAAACAAAATCACATTAAATCATTTTGACTTTTTTTTTACTTAGTTTTCAATGCTACTCAATGGTCATTTCTCAAATTATTGAAGAGATTAAGTCGGCTCAATATGACACTGGTGATTCTAATTGAGACAAAGGAAATGGCTGACCTCTGCTAGTCAATAAGCGAAGCAGTCATGGCTTACGAACTAAAAGTCTTTGTTCTGTGTTTGGATGTATAATACGAATCAACACAATCTGTTGTGTATGTCCCAGCTGTCAACTGTATCACTGACAAGCAATCTGCAAACATTAGGACACAATCTTCAGTAGTATCTTCAGAATAATAACCAGTCTATCACACAGGCAAAACTATTCAGTGACAGGAAGTGTGTCTGCATAAGGTCAAAGGTCAACCCAACGCTGTGAGGAGTGTAGTGATCAGCCACAAAGACGTCTTTCTGTGTGGAAAGCACATAGATAGTGCACTCATGCGCTCTCTCTCCCCTGCCTGTGTTTACCATTCTCTTCCTGAACAAGCCCTCGGCTCCCACAGCTCAAATAATTGATATGACTCTCATTCATTATTTCTCTGATCGTAATATTGAAGCACAGCTGTTTAACCTCTGCTAGAGTGGTACGATTGTCAGCATGCACCGAACACACATGTTCGAGGAGAGGCGGTGTATGAATGTTTTAAGGTGCGGAAGCACTGAATGATTCAAGATGGCTCCAAGAACTTGCTTTAGGATATTTTGAAAATAATGTTTCATTATATAGGCAAAAGTATTTGAAACAGTCTTCAAAATATCGTTTCTCTGGGTACAACAGACGAAGTTAAGTCAGAAACTCTGAAATATGAAGATTCCAAAAGAGGGTTTTCTCAGAGATGCCATATAGAACAACCATTTTTTCTTTTCCATGTTTTTCTTGGCGTGAAGAACATTGTAAAAATCTAAAGAATCTTTTGTGGAATGAAAAGGTTCCATGGATGTTAAAGTTTCTTCATTGAATCATCATATTTTTTAAGAGTGTACAGGTATAAAACGACATGGGGTGAGTCAGTTATGACGCAATTATTTTCGGGTGAACTGTTCCTTTAAAAACATTAAAACAAGAGCACTACAATCATATAGGTAGTGTAAAGCACAGTCACCCAAAACTCAGCAAATAACAGCCATTCTATTCAGTGGGAATCTGTGGAATTCTGTGTTGGTGATTCCGTGTGGTCCTGCTCAGCAGTTGCAGTGCACCAGCAGCAACCCAGCAAGCACGAACAAACGGCATGCCCTCTGCTGCATTTATTTGAAATTCACAACAAATACACCGCAACCGGCATGCACGGAGCTGATGTTCTAGCGTCACACATAGTGGCCCAGTGGGGACGCTGGGAAGGAGTTCAGAGGAAGTGAGAGCTCTGATTGACAGTTTGAGGTCTGTGGCTGGTTTCCACAGCACTTTCTGCGAACAATTACAACTCATCTGTATTGCACACTTGATCTCTCACCGACTTTCTCACCGTCGGAAAACAAGATGGATGTGGTGGGATGCGACCTCTTCATACCTTCCAGAGTTACACTGCATTCAAAGCACTGAACCTGACTAAATGCATCCTAATTCTTAAACTCAGCAGGCCACTCACCTGTGCTCTAACATGGAGCCTCGTCGAATATTGAATAGGGCGATTACATCAGGTGATCGCAACACAACAGAATTTCAAGTGGTGACATTTTGGAAAGCTATGACGACAACTGAGGTGTGTAAAGGTAAAGGTCTGGCAACAGAAAACAAGACTTCAGGAACCAATAAATCAAGTTATGCCCCACCAAACATTAAAAAAAAAAATCCTGCATATACTGTTGTATATTAGAGATTGGTCAGAATGGTAGACTTCGACTACTCAAGTAGTAGTCTAACGACAGAACACCTTTTCTAGACTACTTTTTTAAAATAGTAAAATATTTAAATGTAGGCCTATCAGTTACATGATTACATTTTATATATATATAAAGAAAGTTCTATCGATTAAAAAAATAGTTTTCGATTTCTGTTAACATGGTAGGCTTTAGCTGTTTACATTTTACAACAGTTTACATCTCTGGAAGTCTTTAAATATATCCCTTCAAAAGCATCACCGCTACACGCACACCCATACAGATGGTCGTCTTTGTCATTGTGTCGGATCTCATGCTGTTTCTGAGTGTCCCATCACTGCATTTTTAAGTCAGCATGTCAAGTTAAAAATAGATCCAAACCCTGTGTTCTGTTCCTGTTCTGTTGAGCCAATGTGTCTTTTTGTAAATGCATCCCATCCGAATCTGAAACAAACCAACTAGTCGTTCAGGCAACCGATTGACTAGTTGAATTTGGAAATATGTAGTTTTGCACCAAACACACTTCCTGTGGGCTGCAGTAGAAAAATCCCAGCATCATCACTTTCTCATATGTTTCGGGTCGATTCGTTTGTATATGCGTGTTCTTGCAGAAAGAGGAGTAGGGTCGACAGGCTGATAGGTCTCATTAGGAGGTGTTCTTCCTCCCTAAACACTGGACCTCAACAGAACCGGCCTGACAGTGCAGAGATTCATTTCCACTCTGAGCAGGGAAAGCGACAGATACTGCAGTAGTGTTGTGTTGCTGTGTGTGGTGGCCTCATGAATTATAGTGTCTGTACTGCTAAAGGAGTCTATCCATCTACAGTCTCTGCCACATGCTACCCCAGCAGTGTGCTGCCCTGAAGACTGGGCCGAAGTCAACACCCAGCGTGTGTGACTTTGGTTGTGTTTGCCATTCTTGTGGATAATTTACATTTTCTGTGCACCAAATTCAGATGAAGGTGGTGTCTTGGGGAAAGGAAACATTATTTACGCTGAAAATATAGAAAAGTTTGTTGTTTTTTCACATACCTTTTTAAAAGTACACTGCTCATCAAAAAGCTTTCCACATAAAGAAATGAACAGCACTTATGTTTAAAATCAATGATGTCTGCTCGCATGAGATTAATAATAAACGCTAATAAAAGCTTACACCTCATGGGGCAGACATGTTGAGATCACATGACCACCGTGCAACCCTTGGTTATGAGACATTTTAAAATAGTTTTTAAATACAACTATAATTTTTAAATAACAATAACTTAGGAGTGTTGCGTTTTACCGGTATTAACAATAATCATGATATTTAAAAATGAAATATTGTTATTGGGTTCACTAGGGGTGTGGCAATATAATGGCAATAGCCATAAACCATTAACCATAAAATGTAAAGTACACAGTGTTAAACTCTCACGTTATTTGTTAAATTCATACAAGATGCAGAGGGTGCATACAGTATACCGACAACCTTCGAACAGAAAGTCCACAAGCGAGAAGTAATAAAACATAAAACAACGTATTATTTATTTTTAAAGTAAGATTTTTGTAGATATTATGATATATTGACATCCTAAATTATTTTGCCATGATAATCATGTAGGTAAAAACCTGATATTGTGACAGCCCTTATAATTACGAACAGTGTATTTCTAAAAAGGCATCATCAACTAAAAAAATCCTACATCCATGCCACCAGGTGTCAGTATAGGTCCAAGAAGTGCCTTACCAGCCAGCAAAACAAACAAAAAATTACTGTGCGCACTGTAAATTGAACTATAATAGTTGGATAAATAAACGAAAAGCTGTCCAAAGCTGGGCTCAGTGTTGGCTTGCCCCCAAAGAAACCTGTGATATTCCGCTCCACACTACAGTAGTACGCCCCACTGTTCAATAGCAACTAAATCTACAAACAGAGCTCATTCGATTGACAAAATGAAATCTTGGCTGAACCAATCAATAGCTTTGATTGTTGCTCAAATCAATACTATCTTCCATCCTCACTTAGCATAAGACTCAGCACCAAAATGCTCACTATTCGGCACAACCCCAGTCAGCTTGGAGTTCTGCTGAGTACACACAACAACAGCCACAGATCTCATCCTGTCAGGGCTTCCGGTGTCGGCACTTTGTCAGTTCGCACAACCCCTCTCCTCTCTTCATATACGAGACGTCTCACCCCGCCTCACTTCCTGCAGGATTGAAGAGGCTGCCGGTGGGTAGGCCTGCCGCCGGCCCCCTCACTTTAGGGCCATAAGTAACTGTAAACGGTGCTGAGCAGGTGGGTGGGGGAATGAGAATGGAGCTGCATTATTTATGGGTTTCTTGCTTGTTTTGAATTTCATCCCGATAGCACTGTTTCAGCACTTTTCCAGCGCCTGCCACACGAGAGTGAGTG
The DNA here is from genome assembly GCA_038021265.1 of Cyprinella venusta. NCBI lineage: Eukaryota > Metazoa > Chordata > Actinopteri > Cypriniformes > Leuciscidae > Cyprinella > Cyprinella venusta. The sequence goes on from CM075867.1 coordinate 27,932,591, forward strand.
AACGAGTGCCTCCGCGTTTGCTGGAGCGAATACAAATATCTGACCTTCTTTTAGCTGATTTACAGGCCCATTTTCTGCTGAGGGAGAGCTAATATTACCCATTACACGAGACGGAAAATAGAAGAAAACAGAGCAGTGAGCAGACATGACAACAAACCGCTGTGATTTACATAATGGCAATTGTTGGTGGAGATCCTGTGCATTTACCAATTCAAACTGATTATATATTGCAAAAACTAATGTGATACCCATCACTCAAACTGAAGCATGTGTTACTGCTTGGACGGTGATGATCAAGAAACTTTACCAGTGTTTCACCAGAGGTCACATACTCTGTAAAGGGCATCGGAATACATCCTAATGCAATCTGAAGAGATTAGACATGGAATGCATCGCCTTGGTCTCGTCTGTGCCATTGGTATCAAACTCAGTGTTCGAGAACAGAGGATTGTGGTACATTGAGTACCCTAAACACACACACAAAGAGGTTGCCAGAAGTCCACATCTGCCTTTCATCAGCGTCAACATTCTAAAGGGCTCAGAGGAGATGCTGCTGGACGAAACCTATAACGCTACACACACACACACAAAGTGAAGCTCTAACAGACTTAAAGCAGGTGACTCACATTAAGAGCTGGATGAACCACTCGAAAGTAAAACTCAGAACCAATCGCCTATAAAACCAAAGATGCGCGCATGGAAAATGAAATAAGCTCGGGGCCACTGAACAGCAAAAAAAAAATGAACATGACAAATGGGCTTAGCAGGGATCAGTTGAAACTTTAAAGAGATCCCATTCACTTTGTACGCCACGGAAAACAACCAGCGCCAGGAGAGAATTGCTCTCATATTCCCTCTGAAATTCAGAATGACACGCAGCGGTCTCTATCAGGATACTGATGTGTGCTAAACCGCGAATGCAAAGCAGCTACCCGTTTAGTTTGCCCCAGTAGCTGTAGTTTCTCTGGGGTGTGTTGAGGTTCTGCGGGTGGTCAGGTGTGTCTGCACAGCTGCATAAGCATGTAATCAATCGCAGTGTTGCCTCCAGGCGCAGGTGGCCAAGGCTTTGCCAACAACATGCTCATCGCGCTCGTACCAGTAGGCGCACCAGGAAAATATGGAAGAGCATCCGGACATGCTGTCTTTCAGGCTCAAACATGTAGATTCACACGCATCCGCATGCTACCACCACACGTCTCATCTGCTCTGCAGCCACGGGAGAGGAGCTGGAAAATATCAGCGGCTGACTGGCGGAAGTCAATACGGTTTCTCATTTTCACTGAGTGAACGGCTGCTGATGAATAGCTGATATTTAATCGCAGTGATGAGACACTTAGAGCTGCCGTTCTGTCTTATTACATTCTGTCCGCACTAGAACAAGAGGCTTCAGCCCCCCCATCGTCTAGCGTGTGCTGAGTCCAGCTCCCTCCAGCAGGGCTTCCTGTCCCAGCAGTAGATGGTTAAGCCATTCTACCTCTCTCAAAACCATTCATCCATCTGATTCAGACTGTCTGAAGCTTAACAGGACTAATTAGGGCACTGTTGTTCTGTTGGAGAGATAGCTGGGCTTTTAGAAGGACCCCTGTGGAGAGCTCTCTCTTGGATCAGGTGCAGATCCTAACGCAGATCTGTTGGGTCTGGCAGCACTGTCATCGACATTTGGTTGGAAAATAAAACTAACGCTTGTCCAAAAAACAACAACAAAAAAACTTTACTGGAGGAAAAATGTTTTAAAAGAGTAAAAAGGAAGCAACAAATTACTTCAAAGGAACGGCTTGCCTAAAAATTACACTTCCGTCTTAATTTATTCACCCCCATGGCTTTCTAACATAGAACAAAAAAGGACATGTTTGGCAGTCTCCATTCACTATCATTGTATCAAGTAAAGATGCTATAGAAGTGAATGGTGACTGAGACTGTCAGTCACAAATGTTCTACCAAACATCTCCTTTTGTTTCCAACATGAGGGTGAGTAAATAATGACACAATATTTATTTTGGGTGAACTAATCCTCTTATAAGTAGGTTATATCGTGTGTTCCGACAGAAAAAATTACTCACAAGTTAGTCATGTGAATCTCAGTAAATCTAATGAAAAAGTAACAATTTTGTGAGGATGCTGGCAACTGCATATTGTTAAATTTATAGTAAATAAGTAGGCTATAGAAACATGCAGCATTTTCGACAGAGACTGTAAAAAATAGTTACAAAAATCATGAGAAATATATAAATATTTGAGACGCATGAATGGTTACGTATTACCTAGGCCAATATGAAAGCAAAAGGTGTAGAATACTACAACAGTAAAAATCCCCCTTTAAACCGTTTGGCATTCGTTTTCACCCAAGACAGAAACACCATGTTAACTTCGTAAAAGCGAAGTTATCACACACGTATCAAATAATAGCCAGATTTCGAGGTTAGCAGCCTATTCCACATGTTTCCTCAATGGATAAAACAAAGTCACCGTTACAGGATTTCTGTAATAATCCTTATTTATCAATGTATCGGTGATTGAAGTGAGTATTATCAGTCTGGCATGTTAATTAAACTCTCAGTAAAGATAGTTGGCATGCAAAACCTGTCTTTCAAATCGAGGAGCACCAGCGAGGAGAGCAAAAAGAAAAAAAAAATCAGATAAAGTATTAAAATATGAAAACCACAAATTAAATCGAGTATTCACGTGTGCAAATATATATATTACAGACTGCAATTTATATTTTCATTTTATTCTGTAATTTGAGCTAATATCTTTTCATGATAGTCGTTGAAGGTGCCTCAAGTGCCCGCGCTAGCACAAATACAGTCGTCAGACTAAGTAACCATGACACGGGAACACCATGACTAGAAAAACACTGTAAATTATGGGTTAAGACTTCATAAGGTAAAAAAATACATATAGCCTTTTGTATGTTTAAGGGTTTGTTTGATTTAGTATCCCGTTTGAGGTCTGAAGAGAATCTGCTGCGTAATTTACTCCGGAGTTAATCTGTGCGTTTTTTGAGGGTGATAAAAATACTCCGAATGCTTGAAAACCCCAAATAGATAGTATTGCACAGCTAATTAGAAAACACAAAGAAGTGCTGGGAAAATGTGCGGTGGAGTCCAGTATGAAGCGCGGCGTTTGACGGAGCTCATGCCGAGCGCGCGTCACCTCTAGCGGGCGAGAGACTCCCAGCACACGCGGTGAGCTTTCACCCATTATCACACTAAAACCTGCTGAAACTAGCATAAGAGAAGTTCGTCGTTTTGATCATCTCATTTTAGTTTTCTTATCTGATACTCTAATCTATTTTTTCTAGTTAATAACAAGCGTTAAATAGGGTATAATTGCTGTTTTTGTCTGTCAGTTGTAAGGTACTATAAGACCTATAAAATTCAATATGACTTAAAATGTCTTAAAAACTTAAATATATCAATAATATGGTCCCCGTGTCTACTGCAATTTAATAACACAAACATAAAAATGGAAACATGATGTACTGATTCAGAAAAACAAATAAACAAATGTCAAAACAACAAAAACTTACCCTCCTCTCCATAAACTAATGCCGCACACAAAACAAGTAAAGATCCACAGAGCTTTGTGAATAAATCCATCTTTTCTGGGTGAACGTTCACCCAGTGCGTGTAGAGGGAAAGCTCAAGTTCTTGTGATGTTCTTTGAAAATGTTCTTGTCCACTGATGATGTATCCACTTGTGTCTGATAACAATTTCTGCCGCCTGCTTTCTCGATATGTTTCAAAATGCTGGATGCGTAAATTCAACCCAGACTTGGCCGTTTAACATTTCCGGATATATCCTTAACAAAAGCAGCAACAATGAAAAGCGTCTGACTTTAAAACTAAACAACTTTCTGTTTAAAACCCAGAGTTAAGACCAAAAACACGTTTTGGCTTGATTTCCTCGAGCTACAGCAGCGCGTGAGTGAGTGAGGTGAGCGGCGCTTTTCTCTTGCCTTCAATTTCAACTGACATGAAGCTTTTTGCCGGTCTCGTCCCCACAGAATCCACCAAAAGCTCTATCTCGCATTGGAAACACTGGCCACGGCGGAAAACTGTCAGGAAAGTGCAGCTCTGAGGAGGTCCTCCGTGCAGCGAGTCCGTAACTGAAGTCTTGTGATAGAGATACTCCACGCGCTGTCTCTTTGGCACTGCGCGTCTCTGCGTTTGAGCGCTGAGTCTTGCTCGGCAGCAGCATGTGGATGTAATAGCATTAAGGACGGGCGCAGCTATCGCATTACAGTCAGCACCTCGGCCCGCCTCTCCAGTCTCTGATTAAAGACCAGCCACTAGTCCCACAGTTACGCTATAAAAAGGCGAGCGAGGGAAACACAAGCGCCCACAGCCACACGGGCTCGTCAAACGCTCGTGGCTGTGCTAAACCACAGGCTGGTTTGGAGAGGTTCTTCAAGGTGGTATACGATGTGATGTAGGCTATATATACTGCTTACAATTGGTCACTGACAAATGATGTCGAAAATAATAAAATCCTTTAAAATTAAAGTTCTTAGCAATCTTTGTATTGGTGTTATATTGACATATTTTGTGAAAAATGTTAATAATGATACTATATATATATATATATATATATATATATATATATATATATATATATAGCACCTAGACATTTTTAATTATCCCAGTCTCACAGGAATGTATAAACGACAAAAACAACATGGAACATAAAAGAGGTCTAGAATAGATATGAAGAAAAAAAACATTGAGTCACATCATTGACCAAAATATAGCAATTACGCAAGGGAACGAAAAAGGGAAACTGTTGTAATCATGATCATTATGTATAAGCTGCCATTATGTTCGACTGCCTGGTACATGATTGATGTTAGAAACTTAACAGTTTTGATGCCCTCCAGTTGACTTTAAGTAGAAAAGTGAAAATGCTGAGTTGAGCCATGCATTAAGGCAATGTGCATGGTAATATGTGGCTGAGATTGAATTAATGCAAATGCTTTTGACAGCAAGCCAAGGAAAGATCAACAAGGGTATAGGGGTCAAACCCTGAGCAAAAATACAAGAAACTGAACAATCCAATAGTAAACGTTCCATGACGACAGATGTTTGACAGCAACTAAAAACATCTGTTTTTCTTTCCTCGTGACTGATGCTCTGTTGAAAACAATCGCACACACAAACTCACAGCTAAAATGGGAACAAAAAGCAGAAGTTTGTGGTCGGACGTGTGGGACACTGAAGGAGAAGAGAAAGCAGATCTTGGGAAGAGCAATGTCCCTCTGGCTCTGCCCATCCAGAGTCCTTTAATTTGGCCCTCTGCACTCAAAAACACACACGAAGACAGAAATGAGACACTAAAGTACAGCGGGAGGTTAGGGTTTAGAAAGACCGGCTAGAATCAACCTCACCAACCACACTGTGCACATCAAAGCTAGGAACCCATACTCATAGATGAAGTTCTTGTGCACAGATCTCTTCATATCCACCCAACATTGGGCCAACAAGGGCCTATAGTGGCTTCAATGACACGGCATTACCCAGCAGATCCTGAAATAAACTTCTCCATCTTCAACTATCCCGCACACGCGCTGCACACACTGTGACAGCAGGCAGCTGGGGAAGGACGGGGAAGTTTTTCTTAGATTTGATGCCTTGTCAGTTTCAGGTCAGGTCTTATTGAAGTCAAATGGTTAGTCATGTGCTATGCCATGTCTGAGCTGTTAATTCTGAGAATCAAGGAGAAAACAGGAAGTGAGGACAACATGATTGTTTTCGCAACAATGGACTTCTTTTCATAATCACAAACCACTCAATGAGATGATTCAGAGATCAGGTCGCAGTGCTCTTATCTCATACCCCTTTTCCACCGAAAAAAGAACTGGTTCGGAACTGGTGCTGGTTCAAAGTTAGTTCGGAGCTGGTTCAACTTGCGAACCCGTTCAGAACCTGTTTGCTTTTCCACTGACTAGAGCGCACAGGGGTCGACGTCGTTACGTCACTGTTTACGTCGCTTGCAAGTACCTTGCTTTGGGATTATCTCTAACTCGTGTACCAAGAAAACTTTAAAAACAATTGAAATATGTAAGTCTTTTAAACTTTTCGTTTGATATGTAATCTTTTCTGATAAGTTATGTACCCCTGTCTTGTGTCTTTTTTCTTTCCATTTATTTGTTCAATCGCGATTGTTTTCTTCTTTGCTTATGTTTAAAAAAAATAAAAAATAAAAACGCTTGCTTGTTTCTGCAGTTTCGATGCGGTTTCGACCATTTGCGATGGTCAGAAAATATGTTTAGAACGCATTAAAACCCGCCCCAGCCCCCGACGTAAACATGACGTGCTAAAAGAACGGTTCTAGTCCAGCAAAGAGTTGGTGCCGCTTTGGAACCAGTTCTCGCGGCCGCGAACCGGTTCTTTGGCTGTCGAAACACAAAGAACTGGTTCGCGCGCGGGCACCGGCTCCGAACCGGCTCTCAAAATGCTTTGGTGGAAAAGGGGCTTCCGAGTGCCGACTCCATCTCTCAGCTCTTGAGACCACTGCACTATTTGACCTCAAGGCTTGGGTCTGTCAACAGTAATGCTTGATAAAGGTTGTTCTTTTTACACAGTCTTCAGAACAGTCTTGTGGTGTCACCTATCACGGATGAGGTCAGAGTTTGAGTATAGTGAGGGCTGGTCTTGGATCAGGGCGAAATAACAGCTTCCCTTTGAAGTGTTGACAGGCCTGGCCTGTGCTGTCCACACACACCTCGACCCACAGCAGACCTGTGATCATCCATCTTATTGGCTAATGCCAGGCTGAGCATGAGGAGATCAGTGGAGAACAGTGGAGCCTCTGTGCGTGGTGGTGGGGTTATCCACACTCTCAGCCTCACGGGGGAAGTGTTGAGTGTGTGTGCGTGAGTTCATGATGGCCATACAGGGCGGAAAGTCCCCGCTGCGGTCCCAGCAGTGGCTCTACTTCATCTTCTTACGCCATTTGAGCTTAAGTCCTGCTTGAGCCAAAAAAGCAGCCACTGCTGACACATCTGCTTGTTTACAGGTATCACTGTTGCCTGAAGGTCTGGAAGGAAGAAAGTACAAGAAGAAAGTTACAGAAGACATATTACGTTACATTGTTCACAAACAAAGAATAAAGGAATAAACAAAAAGGGTAAAGTAAAATCTGTGAAGTGCTGTAACCATCAAGTAAAAAGCACATTTCTTGCACTTTGAATCTACTTAAGTCATGATATACAGAACTTACAAGAAAATCGAGTCATGAATAAAGTTGTAAGGTTACTTTAAGCAAAACAAGCATTTTCATAAACAAATAAACAAATTTTAAAAAACAAATAAATTATATATATATATATATATATATATATATATATATATATATATATATATATATATATATACTGTATATATACACACAAAGTATCATAAACAAGTCTGTTTTTTAGATAATTTCAATAAGTGCTCTTCTAGCCTCGCGAGACCATCCTGATCTCGCGAGCTTTCAAGGTTTCACTCGCAGATCAGTCTGGACACTTTCCGTTAAAGAAAATTTGGGAGCAGTTCACCAAACGAACGTCCAATCAGCGTTGGCTTTGAGGCGGGTTGAGGTGTGACGCAACGAGAAGCGCGACAGTTCAGTCTAAAGAACATGACGGCTTCAGCGGATGAAACTAGCATCAGCGTGGCTATCGAGCAAGTTTTATCGGAATTACAGAGTATTTCTTCACTGAAAGAAGAGCAAAACACTGCTCTGGAGGCTTTTCTCAGAGGAAAAGATGTTTTTGCTCTTCTCCCGACTGGTTTCAGCAAGAGTTACGGTACGTCATATGCTTCGTTGATCTGATTGGTTGATTTGGCCCATCTATCACCAACATAGGCCAATCAGCTAACCAGTATTTTCGCCCCTTACCAAAATTACTTCAAAGGAAGGTTTCCAGATGGATATGCGGAGCAAATCCATCTGGCGGAGTCAGGTTAGTGCTCTTCAGCCATGTTTGACAAATATCATTTGGGTGATCTAGCTGTAGTATATCTCACAATCATATTGTTAATGTATGTAGGGGTAGCACTAAGAAGACATTTAAAAATGAATGCGACAATCCCGAAATCAGTAAGATAGCCAGTAAAGGGATTTAAATGCTGGAGTTACGCGATTCCTCAGTTTAGAATTAGTCAGCATTCCTACAGCTTCATTTTCAACTCTTTGTAAGTTTGAAGGAGCTCTTTGGTAAGCCAGCCAAAACACTCCTGCAGCGCTCAAATGCACGAATGAGTTTCTCACTGTCAGTGGGACAGTGAACTGCTCTAGACGTATTGCATAGATTAACACCCAGATCCAATTACTCTTGGTAAGCAAGCCCTGGGGCTAAATAGTGTACCACAGCTGGAACAAGCTCTCTGCACATATCCAATCTACAGGAGAAACACCCAAAGTGCAGGAAACAACAGATACACAGAACTAAAGTAAAACCAGAGTTGAACCAGAGTCAAATCTGTTTATTATAATCTGAGCATCAACAAAAAGAAGCTACCAGTGTTTGCATGGAAGATGAATAGCGAATTTGGTGTCTGTGGTCTCCCTCACAACTCTTATCAACAGGGGCTGAAATCGCTGACTGAAACAGTGAGGTTTAGTTTAGTTCACGCTTCTCTGGTGACGTGTTTTAACTGTCTCAGCATCTATTTTGTGCCCACAACGTGGATAATCTTCATCCGGTAAACATGTCAGCTGTGTGTACAGTGGGGCGCACTTCACTGTGACCAAGAATGATGCTAGAATAGCAATTAGTAAACTTAGTTTGGCTGAAATGTTGAGAGGCAGCTTGTTGTCCAAGAACGTTACTATAACTGGGTTATAAAGCTACCCTCATTTAATTACCAAAACTTGGTAAAACTTTAATTTAAGGTGACATAGATGCACGAAATTATGCATACAAGAAACTAACCCTAAACCAAACCATTACTCTGTAGTAAATTCATGTAAATAATTGATGTTACTCAGTACTTATTTAAAGCTACACTGTGTGATTTTTACCCCCATCTAGTGGTGAAAAGGTATATGATCATCCAGTGAATATTATTAGTTTCAGTTCCTCTAACTTCCGATTTCGTTTTAACTCCTATGGTGGCCAATGTAGTCCAACAATAACATGGCTTCCAGTTCGACCTCGTCCATGAGTGTTAACTCAAACGTAAACGCGAAAGGCGAAGCTTGAATTAATGGGTATGTCCCTCTTTGGCTAATGTACTTTCAAGATGGAGGGGCAACATGGCGACCAACATTAGAACCCCTTACCCGTATGTATTTTCAATGGCATATTATACACTCACCAGAATACTTTATTACTTGAACGAAGTAAATATTCATTAATGAGCACATATATATTTTGAAAGCTAACAATAAACTAAAAGAGTTGCACAGTGTAGCTTTAAATACTATAACTACATCACCCTAAAATAAAGTTAAACCCGGAAACTTTAATTTCGGTTTCAGTGTTTCAGTAAAAAAAAATAATAATTTTGGTGCATCACTAATATTCACTCTTTTACTCATATTGTTCCGAAGTAAACAAAACAAGTCACAACCTTGCATTACTCTTTCATGTCTTTCTAAGTGAGTAATACAGCCACACACAGACAAAAGCACACACATTGATATTCTCACTCATTAAACTCACCTTTGCACAGAAGAACAGTCAATTATTATATCAGCAGCACACATACACTTGGCAACTCTCTAATGTGCCACTGTAGCTTTGCCTATTTACTGGGGACAAACACACAGCTCATCAGCCTGTCCCCATCTTCAGACGACTCTTTGAGTTATATCTTGCTTTTCTGTTTCACCCGCTGCCCACACACACAAACATTCACATCCAGTAATCACATCTATCTTCTCTGATCTGCCTGTTTGTGTACAGAAGTTGCGCTGGGTGCAGTAAACCTAAATCTGAACGCTGTAGATCTTAGGTCCTAGTGTCTGCAGGAGCGGACTTTTATTCCCCTATTTACTGCTGTGTGTCAGCTGTGGCCGCCTCCGGCGTGATTATCACTGCAGGTTGAAGCTGTGTCCTGGGGTTCATACAGAAGAATAGTGGTGGAGGAAACTGTACTTCTCATTATCCACAAAGCCATCCAACTCCCACAAGGCCTTTTCGTCTCTATACGCTCACATTCATTTAAACCAGCCTGAAGATAGCTACTTACAGCAGGAGCGGTGTGTGTTGGTCCTTGCTAATGTAACCATAAACAAGGGCAGAATTGAATTGACCTAACATGTATATATTGTTTAATGTTCAAGAAATGATCAGTTATTTTGATCGGAATTCAGTAAATCCAACATAGGACCTTCACAGCCGTCCTTTAATTTGAACTTAGCTGCCTTCAGATCCAGTGCAGTTCACCTTTGATCCATGAGGGGGCAGGTGTCTGCCAAGGGAGACAGATGAAAGCATGGCAGGATCAGGGAACGAACAGGAGAATTAAAGACTATTGATAAAACACTCACATCAAATTAAATGATAATGTGTACGTTCATGCTGAATCAAAAGCATAAAAGCGATGGGACGGTGTAATTTCAGTACTGTTTCAACCAACAGCAGGCTGAATTTCAGTCAAACCACAGAGGAACGAGAGACGTCCTTATTAAATAACAATATAATATCTAAACCTGATGAATCACAGTGACAAATGATATTCAGTCGTCTCTAATTATCTTCACAATAGCTCATTCCTCAGTGCGTTGACATTCTCCTCCAGAATACGGTATTAAAGGCAGCCTGCCGTATATCTGTAAACACAATTTCCTCGTCTTTGATTTGGGACTTCATTTTGTAATAACTGGATATACCCATCTCTCACATAAATGAAATTAACTGCTGGCAATTATTTGTAAGGGACTGAATGAGCTGTCAAATAACTAGGAAAAAACAGGTAAAGTGCCTCTCTAGGTAATAGTTGTATACCTCTTAATCTTAGCTTTAATTACACAACTGCAGTATCTCAGAGCCATGAAACCCATATTCTCTCTCTCTCACACACACACACACACACATGCTGTAATTGAAATGCCTGGGGTAAGTGCAATCGCTGATGGGTTTCTCCCCTCACCTCAAACACTGGTCACTGATAAGCCTGGGGGTCAGAGGTCAGGGTTTCTAACACTGATAAGGACGTCTGTGGAATCCCATGGAGGTGATTATGATCTAAGCAAGCTTGGAGGCTAGGGAATGTGATGGAAACCGTGATCAAATACGGAGGTCTCCTCCCTCTTACTCTACTCAGTCTCCTATGCCACTGCTTATCTACAACTCAGCATGAATGAGATGTTTGGCCCTCCAACATTTTTTTCCCCTATTGAGTTTCTCTTAAATTACATGTTTGGAACTAACATTCCCTTCTGTGCTGAGGTCATTCAGTTGTTTACTGTAAATACCACAGTCCAGTAGAAGCCAGCAGAATGGACAAATAGGGGATTGTCCTCAGTGAGGAACGTCTCCGGGCTTTCCCCCATTCTCTGTGTCTTATCAGAGGCAGACCTCAAGGAACACAATCTGGAGTCATACAAAGACATCTCATTGTTTGATTGGTAAACTTTAGTGTTCCTGTTCATGAGGAAAGGGAATGACTTGAGTGAAGCTATTTGGGCAGAAAAAGCCTTGACAGCAAAGTCTTATTTCACAACATACATCAGTGCAGGAACCACAGAGTGCTTTGATATCAGCACTTTTGTAATATATTCTTTGAGTTATGAGTATAAATGAGGGGAGTTGATGATTGTGCGTTACTGTTTGAGATTAATATTTGCAGCGGTACCCCAGGCAGAGCAAGCTTGCAAATTCGTACTTTCCCAGTCAGAAGCCTTGCGATCGTAAACATTTGATTAATCAAAAGCAAACACGTAAAACAATGCAGTATAAACCGAGACAGTAATCACGTGATTGCATAATAAATGGCATGTCAAGCGAATGTTGGAGTGATGCAGCGAGCACATTTCTGCTGTGTGTTCATTGCGTGCCATCAAAGCGAGTCACCATTTGGGTAATTAATTTGAGTAATGAACACAAAATAACACGCATCTGCATTTTTCTCTTGTTGGGTCATTTTTCTCTGGTCTTATGAGATGCAGTAAAATGAAATGTAATTGAAACACATGGAGTTTTACCCTGTTGCTGCAGGCTTTACATCACTGCGTATCTGATAGATTACAAAGCACTTTGTCAATTCTGATAGTCAAATCACAATTGAAATGAATTGAATAATTACAATTTTCTAATAAATTGTTTTGATTCTGCCAAATGTTGCTGTTGCTTTTTGGAAATTAAAAAACCCATATGCTCTAAAACATTACGTGGAAAAAAAAGTCTGGCTGTAAAAGTTGCAAAATATTTATAAATACAAATGGAATTTTAGATTTAAAAAAGCATGTCTAATAAAATTAAAAGCAGTTTTACACAGTCTGCATTCTGTGGAACAGTGATCTTAAACCCTTTATTGAGGGTTAAAAAGAATGCCAATGACAATAAGACAACAGAATATGCATGATAAAAGGGCACTTAAAAGTAATGATTCACTAAACAACATTGTGTTTAAGCTGAGCAGGGTGCTATGACTCTCTGAGCATACAAAGAATGGATAAAGACAGGAAAAGGAAAAGACTGAGGAAAGACTGCTTAGGATAAATGGAGTGATCGACTTAGTACTCTATATAGAAACAGAGTAAGTGAAATAACTTCTAAACATCATAGCTTTCATATTTTAGACTAAGGATTGATTTAAAGATGTCAGTGTGGGCTTGAAGCTGAAAAAAAAAAATATGATGGCAATTGTGTGTGCGTGTGTGGGTGTGTGTATTTGGCCCTCAGATTCAATTTGCCATTGGAGTGTCAGTGAGATGGTTCACTGAGCATCTGATATGAGTGACTGATTAACTCAAGCTAATTGATTGAGAAGCGTCACACTGGCGAACTAAGATGGAGACAAGGGGGTCAACATCTGCTGCTTTCCCAGAAACCCCCCTGCTTTACCTTATCCCATTACCCCTCAAAACCCTCTGCTCTAATACCCACAAACCAAACATACACACACACAAAACTCTGGGAATCCAGCAGCCACAGGAAGTGATGTGGAAAAACTGAAGGTATGATGAAAATTGAAAGCTATAGCATTAATTTTTAATTAGATATGATTAATTCTTGTTTCTTTTGCTGGTTTTGATCCATTCAGACAGACTGTGATTAATGTGACCTAGTGAGTAAATCAGAGCCTCACTGAAATGAAGAGCTATTGATTATTGACTTCAGCTAAACTAACAAAATTTGTCAAAATGACCTTCATTCGGTGTCGGACTCATGCTGGATTACTCTGTGGAGATTATTAGAGACAGACTGGCTGATAGTGAGGAGGTCAGAGGTCCTGTTTGAAGCTTAAATAATGCCAAAAATACAGTGGATACTTAAAAAGTCGCATTTAAAATCAAATGAATGTAAAAACCACAAAACTGAGTCCAAGTGGCATTTTCAAACTAATGATGCTAGAACTTTTTCTGAGCCATTTTTCACTTTTAACCAGCTGACCTCAAATGCAAATGACACAAAATTTAAATAAATATGCTGTGTTTCATTATACGCTGAAGTTTACAGCGTCTCAAAGTGGCTCGGTTCACAGTGTGCTTCTCCACACGAACTCCATCTCTGCTTCTGTCATTTACTCTCCATTTACTATCCTGAGTAAAGACAAGCACCTTTTACACAGAACTCACCTAAAGGATTATTAGGAACACCTGTTCAATTTCAATTTCACCTGCTCTAATCAACCAATCACATGGCAGTTGCTTCAATGCATTTGGGGGTGTGGTCCTGGTCAAGACAATCTCCTAAACTCCAAACTGAATGTCAGAACTGAATATCTGAGTATTTCACAATCTGCTCAGTTACTGGGATTTTCACGCACAACCATTTCTAGGGTTTACAAAGAATGGTGTGAAAAGGGAAAAACATCCAGTATGCGGCAGTCCTGTGGGCGAAAATGCCTTGCTGATGCTAGAGGAGAGGAGAATGGGCCGACTGATTCAAGCTGATAGAAGAGTAACTTTGACTGAAATAACCACTCGTTACAACCGAGGTATGCAGCAAAGCATTTGTGAAGCCGCAAAACACACAACCTTGAGGTGGATGGGCTACAACAGCAGAAGACCCCACCGGGCACCACTCATCTCCACTACAAATAGGAAAAAGAGGCTACAATTTTCAAGAGCTCACCAAAATTGGACAGTTGTACCTGAGTATTGTTTCTGCTGACCATGTCCATCCCTTTATGGCCACCATGTACCCATCTTCTGATGTCTACTTTTAACACAGTCTCATCCCAATTCGTCATATAACTGACGTTTTGGGACGTCTTTTGACCATTCGTCAATATATGACTTTTTAGGGCCCCCTTAAACGTCGGTAGATGACGATCCCGGGTCGTCATACAACCGACGCTTTACCTTTAACGTCAGTTAGGTGACGAGTTGGGTTTAGGGTTAGGTTTAGGTATGGGGTAGAGTTAGGATCCCATAACGTCATCTACTGACGTTTAAGGGGGCCCTAAAAAGTCGTATATTGACGAATGGTCAAAAGACGTCCCAAAACGTCAGTTATATGACGAATTGGGATGAGACCGGGTTGCTACTTTCAGCAGGATAATGGACCATAATGGTCACAAAGCTCGAATCATTTCAAATTGGTTACTTGAACATGACAATGAGTTCACTGTACTAAAATGGCTCCCACAGTCACCAGATCTCAACCCAATAGAGCATCTTTGGGTTTTGGTGGAACTGGAGCTTTGGGCCCTGGATGTGCATCCCACAAATCTCCATCAACTGCAAGATGCTATCTATCAATATGGCCAACATTTCTAAAGAATGCTTTCAGCACCTTGTTGAATCAATGCCACATAGAATTAAGGCAGTTCTGAAGGCGAAAGGGGGTCAAACACAGTATTAATATGGTGTTCAATCCTTTAGGTGAGTGTATATTCTTCACTAACACAGTCTAGACAATAGCAAAACTTAAGTTTCACATGATTTCCGTCAAAATTAAAGTTAGATGGCAGAACTGAGACACCCGGAAATATTTATTCATTTTTTCTTATTTATTTTTGGGCAAAGTTTGCCTTTCTTAGATCTAGAATAGAGAATAGACAAGTGGGAGGGTGAGGGAGACAGATTGGAAGGATACAAATGCGCAACCGTTCTGCATGCTGGAGCACTGGCTCCAATATCATTGCATATTGTATATGAACGAACCTATATTGGATCTTTTGTGCAGCCTATTCACTGATATATTTAGTATTGCTCGCATACCCATTTAATCACTCAATAACTTACCCATGCACACAAACACATACTCAAACTAGCCTCACATCATCATTACCCACAACCAAGAAGTGTTTGCCTGTCATGCTTCAAACAGCCATGGGAGGATTTGAGTATTAGAGAAGAATTTAGCCTCTGCATTCCACATACACACACAGACACAGTTTCACAATCAAGCTCACACAATCACACGCACACAGATCCCAATATAATTCCATTTAAATCCTCATTGCTTTTGTGCTCTTCTGCAAGGGAGCATAATAGTCACATTATTGGCTAAAGGATCTTTGATGTGTGGATGGAGGGCTCAGTGAATGGATTCGGCAACAATCAGTGTGGTGAGCAGGGAACCTGGGGAGGTTCTCAATGCACGCTTTGATGTCCTTCTATTAGTTTAGAAAAGTGTGTGTGTGTGTGTGTGTGTGTGTGTGTGTGTGTGTGTGGTGGTGTGGGGGGGGGGGGGGGGGGGGGTTACTACTACTATGGTTTCCATAGAATGGGAATCAGTTAGGCTTTCAAAAACAACCAACCAAAAATATGGGATCCAAATCAACATGGTCCATGCAACCTGTGCATTATATTAGAAGTCTTCTGAAGTCTTCTAAAATCTTCTAAATGATTTTTTTTATGGAAATCTTAAATCTGCCCTAGCTTTCACTGGAACATATTTATGACTTCATAAGATATGGAACATGTCATGTGGTCTTCTTTTTATGATATACATTTATTTTGCTCTGTGCACTTTTTGAAGCTTTAAAGTTTCATTTCATCATAACTGTATGGAGAAATTGTATTATTTAAACCAACTGAAATATTTTATTTCTCCTTTTGCGTTCTAAGGATGAAAGTAATTCAGCCATTCGGGTCTAGAATGACATGACGGTGAGTAAAAGGAATATATATATATATATATATATATATATGTGTGTGTGTGTGTGTGTGTGTGTGTGTGTTTGGGTGAATTAATCCTTTAATTCATTAATTAATTAAATTAATCCCAAAACCACCAACCCTTCAATATGCAAACCATAAATAAATATAATCCCTGGTTTTGAGCTGTGTTTGTTGCAAATTCAAATAAAAAAGGAAAAGATAGGGAAACATCTCACACAAAGCCACAGATGCAAGAACTCCAGTATTGTTTGTCAAGAAAGTGAAAGTAAAGCTCAATTTCCATAAGAAAGGTGGCAGCAGAGAAGGAGGTACTTGACAGGTAGCTGATACACCAACTGAAAGAGGTCTGATTTATTTGAAAAAGGGAATGAGAGCTTGATGAGCTTAGGAAACCAACAGCAGACAGTAATTCCATCCCGTCTTTGTCTTTTACCGCAGAGTCCGAACAAGCTTCTTAAAATGGCACAATAGATTTAATGAAGCGACTTTGCACACTCTAACTCTATTCTTTTATGGCATAAGCAACACCACAAGTTTTATAACAGCGCTGTAAAAGGCAGACAAAAGACAAATGGCCATTGGTAAATTACTGCGGTCCTGGGCTGAGACTGGGCACTGTAAAGTGGAGGGGGGTTATGAAGAAAGCCGGAGAAGGGGAGGGTGGGGGCAAAAAAGAAGATGACAGCAGCCGAATCCAAGTACACCCCCCTCCTCACTTCAAAAGCACACATGCACACACATGGCTTTCCAACTCCATCAGCTTTAATGAGTCCTGATTGGACAGCATGCTGAAGCTTTTCGGGTCAAACATCAGTCTATCTTCCCATCTTTCTCTCCCTCTCTGAGCTTCATTACTCTCATCAAGACAGAACTCAGTGGAACGGCATCTCCAGGCAACTCTTCTAAAAAGAGTTACCAGAGTGTGAAATAACAGTGCAGATGCCCAAATACAGTGTTTTGACAGTTCTGCCCTCTTGGAAAGTGATGTTTTGGGTTTCAGCATTGAATTGTTACTGTGAAAATGTTACTGCTCAGACTGGCTGCTATGAAGACTTAATGGACTTCTCAGTTGTATTTAATTGAAGTATCACCTTTATCTAAGACTTTTCTCTTTAAATTACTCAGGAGAATTCAAGGTAATAAGGTTCGACACTATACAAATTTGGCAACTGTAGTTAATGCATTAAAAATCATGAACTAATAACTGTAACTGTCCATTGCATTTTAAATAATGCAGTATCTGTATTAACGCTCTTTTTTTTATTGGTCCGTGATGACCTTTGATTGGGGCCGATTATCCATATCACAAGAGAGCATATCTTCAAATCTTTGAAATTGATTTTTTTTTATCTAGAGAAGAGAAGTGAATTTGATTTTAAAGATTTGAATATACCTATGATATATAATACAACACTTAATTTTGGCCCATGGCCCTCAGTCAAGCTAGATATTTGGCCTTTCATAGTAAAAAGTTTGGGCCGCTCTTATTAAGATGAATAAATACCATAAAAATGATTTTGTATTTAATGTTACAAATTAAAAGTTGTTACTGTAAAATGTTACTGATATTAAAATTGAAACAAATGAGACCGTTGTTGCCAAACAATTAGAGTGGAGAGAGTTGCTCCAATGAGCTCATATTAATATTTCTTTTGCTTACATTCTCCAGGATCTTAGCAAATAAGCACATGGTGAAACTTTATTAAGATCTTATTTGAAACGCTTTCTTTTCCTATGAATTTCAAAATACGGTAAGAAAAGTCCCTGTAATTGTGTTTCCAGGTTTAAGCAATTTGGGGACTTCAACAGCCCCCTACTAGTCTGAGCACCCAGGGTAAAGGGTCAAAAAAATAAACAGAGCACCTTCCCTTATCAGTGATCAGAACCACCTCCCTCCAAACACACTCTCACGCTGAGCAGATAAAGCAACACTCACACCTCCCACTGCATCAACACTGAGGGGGACTGTTAGTCAGACCCACCCCTTTACTGTAACGCTAGATCATTTTAATGTCAAGCAGTCCGTGATGATGTCTTTAACATGACTAATTGATAGAGTGTCGTCTGTTGTCTCGAGATCACCTGTAGTTGCCAAGATACTAACGGCAAAAACAGACAAACCCCTTCTCTTTGACAAGGCTGTTGGCGTGTGTGTGCAAATGGCTGTTAATTGATGCACACCGTCCTTTGTTTCATAATTCAAGACCTCCGTCATTATTGTGCCATTCTGAGCACAGAGTGCATCCACCCCGCCATAAACAAGCAAAATGGGCACTTTGAATAGCCTCATTTTATCATGCTGACAAGCTGTGCATGTGTGCGCGTGCATTGGGTATTGATGTACATATTTACAGAGCGTTTAGGTATAAATAATTCATAAACTTTAAACAAATGTATGTAGGAATCAGACTGGGATTACAGATTTAATTCACAGCCGCCTGTACCTGACTCCAACGTTCATTGGACAGAACTATGTTGTTTCCTGTCAGTTTGGAGAGAACCGATACGCAACAGATGTGACATTCAGCTTTGGTATCCATCGGTGAGGTGTGTTTTATCTACAATCAAGCTGAGATTGTGTGTAAACGCATGCCAGTGTCTCAGACAAGTGGTTTGGATGGTGGAGACCTGCCAATTTGACACCACCAGGTGAGCACCTGCGTAACTGAGCAACTGTAACAAGTCAATTATCGTCCCATGTGAGAAAATGTCAGGGCGGCTCTCATTCCGGACCCAAACATAACCACGCTGCATCAATATGCACTTGACATTCAGCCGATCTGTCTGAGATTTTGCCGAGAGCGACAGAGAAATGGCTTTCCCTCAAACACATAGCCAGACCGATGCACAATTGATCTGCGGCTAAAGAAGAGCATCTCGGTAAACAGACACAAACAAATAATTTAGACAAGAAAGACTCACTGCTTGAGCTCTTACTTCTCCGGAGAAGAGGAAAGGGAGACAACAAAAGAGAGGAGGATGGGAAACGTGGTGAATAGATGCTTCCGACTCCAACGTTAAGAGGATTTCAGTGGCTGGGAATGAGAGGAGATATTTGAGGAGAATTACCCTGGAATATTAAAGCGTTGACACACTCCCTCAGACTGGAGCTTCCAGGGAACCAACACACACCTTTAAGAAGCTTAGCGACTTGCCTAAATCCAACACACACGCACAAACACACACCGAAACATCTCGCAAGACTGAGTTTTAGTGTCTATGGAGAGATATGAGGTCTTTTATAGCAAGCCTGATGTGTTATTTTATGTGGCACATACATCTTGGCCCACTGAGACAACACAGAGGGCGAAAGCCAAATCTCTCACTGTGTCAGAATGAGGCTGTTGTCCTTGCGCAGAGCCAAACGTACACTCACGCCACACTTATCTTGATCCATGGCACAGAGGGGGAAATAATGTTATTTTGTGACAAAAGCCAAAGCTAGCAATAAAAGACGTTTTTCATCCGCCACTCGAAAGACCGGCTGCCAAACATGTGTGGCGTGAGGCTTTTTCTGTGCGGCGGGGAGATTGAACAACATCAGCTTGTGTTTTGTTATCAATGGTTGTATTCATGCTGACTACAAGGCTTGGTGTACCCGTCTACTACTGGTGTGCTGCCCTGTAGGGTGGGCTGGGATGGGGAGTCAGATAAAATTGGCATAAAAAGGCCAATTTTCAGCCATGTTTGCCAGGGAGGTCAAGGATGCTGTTTGTTTGAAGGACGGGTCACTCGTCTGTTGCAGTGTGGACACAGGAACACAAAACAGAGCCGCCTCTGTCCTCGGGTGTTTGGAAAAGATCTCTTATCTTTCTTGGTTTTGCAATTTGTCCAAGCCCAAGTAGTTTCAACCTGGATGACCTCCTAATAGAAAGCACATGGAATTTATTCTCACCTCTCAAACATTGCTCTATGCTAAATCTTTGAAAAGCAGTCCTTGAAACCCAAAATCCTGAAACACTATTGGTAGTAGGTGTCTGGATCAAACGAGCGGTCACATTTGGCAAACTTCTGCTTTGTTTTTTTCGTTGTCAGCAATCTCGAACGACGATCAATCAACCTGTCATGGTCTTTCGGTTTTCCTGCAGTTTCCAAATAAAAAAAAGCTGTTTTAACCCCCCCCCCCCCCTTTCTGGTGATTAGCATTAACACTCTACTTACTGAACTTAAGACTGTTCAGCAATTGGAAAAGCATCTATTATGCATTCATTAGCACTGAGGCACTGCCAAGAAGTGGCACTTCCTGTATTTATACCTTGTCACTAACTATTTGTAACACGAATATAGAGGCAAGAGCTAAATTAAACTTTTAACCATGATCAACATTTAGGTCAGTCTCTACACAATTATAAAATCTAATTTTCAACAGGGTTGAAGAAAAGATACATAAAACACCATTTCAACATTAAAAGTGTATAGTTCTTTAGCAAATGTTTGCGTATTAAAGGGTCACAGCACATCTGGAAAGATGAATGTGTATTTAAAACGGGCAATTTATGTAGAAGAAATGTGAACTTTCTAGACTGAGAAAAGGCAGAAAATGTAATTTTGGCTTATGTGAATGAAAGACAACAACTCCCAGAATGCACTTGCTTTGCTGCCCTAGGAGGCCACACGCCCTAAGTCTGCCCGAAAATATGTTTCGAGATCGCCCAAAATGTCCGGGATTCGGCTTTTGTGTTCTACAGTCGGCATTCATCATGTTTACGGTGGCGAGTGAGGGGCGCGTGGCGTGATTACGATGAGCGACACCTGTGAGACGTAAGTTACCGGTCTCGTATCTCTCACAGAGGAGCGAGAATTTTCTAAGCAATGTTAACACACATCAACCGATCACTTGTTTAGCATTCATGTAAACACTACATTCAGATTCACCAATCAGAATGAATAAAGTTAGATTTAAACAAAAGCTGTACATGTAAACAATGCATGGCGACTGCAGAAAGCAAAAGCAGAATCCCGGACATCGACGGCCGGACATGTCCGGAAAAAAGAGGACGGTAACCCCTAAAGTTACTACTCAGCTTTCTCCAGAGAACAAGAGCCTGGTAGCTTAGCTTCCAAAAACAAAATATGGCTGACACTATGCGTAATCCCAATCCTCCATAATGCATCCATCTGTGTATTAAGTACCTTTGTCCTTATTTTCAAAAAGTTTCTGCCGGTGAAATCAAACGCACTGGCACTGACCTGTGATTTGTCTGTTAGCGCATTAGGTCCAACCCCCTATTGGCGGGTTTGAAAGGGTGGGATCTAGTGCTTGTAGTCTTTACAGAAATCCCCCCCTCTTGCACTTCCTCCTACAATGACGTAAAACACATTTTTAAACACATTTATTTTGAACGGCCAGGTCTCTAGGTAGAGGTTACAGTATAATAAAAAGAAGTCCACACAACAATGCACAGGTCGTAGGCTATATGAAATGTCTTGGAGAAATGTCACAGGTACTACTGTTAGATAAGCCAGACAATCCGTGGTCCCTATCTTTCCTCAGTGGTGGGAGTGAGGCTTATTAAAATGGCGAGGAATCTGAGGCTGATTATTAATACACTTTTTCTTAATTGATTAGTGTTGCCATGGTGAACTCTGGACAAACCGGGGGCAATCTTCAAACCTAAATTTGCTTTCAGCAATTAAAACTAAACATATTCAAATACACACACACACACACACAGAACAATTGAAACGCTCTCACTTTGAGCAACAAAAACACCACAGCCCCCCCCCCCCCCCCTCACCTTCTCTTTAATGAACATCATCAAGGAGGAAGAACAGTGCCAATATTTTAAAGGTCTTTTCAATAGTTCCATCTCCAACTGCATGTGATTAGCAGTAATTAGCTTATGCAGATTTTGTTTGCAGCTACATGCAGATGTTTAGATGAGGTTGGGTGCAGCTGAGACTGAGGTGCTGTGTTATTTGATAATAGAATGACCCATCTGTGTCATATTCTCTTATTCCAACTAGACTCAACATCAGGGCCGCAAATGTGTCGAGAGGCTAGTTCTCGATACACCAGCAAAGCAACTGAGGTACCTGGCTCATTTTCTTCTTTAAAGTGCCGCTATTATGCTATCTTAAAGGTTCCTAATTGTGTTTTGGAGGTTCCTAATTTTGTTTTGGAGGTCTCCTACAATGGGTCTACATGTACCAAGGTCAAAAAATACTTAGATTTTCTCATAATATACATAGCACATCACCTCATTTCTCGAAGAGTCTGAAAATGGTTAGTTCGAGGATAAAACTCTCGAAAAACTCCTTTCTGACAGCCTGCTGTGCTCTGACTTATGCTGTTCACTTTTCATAATCAACTACTTTAAATAAAATAATTCAAATTTACAACAAAAAAATTGTCCTGCAATGTAATCTGTATGAAACCCTCCTGCCTCAGCTAATTATCGTTAACGCTTTGCATATACAGTCAGGTCCATAAATATTGGGACATTGACATAATTCTAATCTTTCTGGCTCTATACACCACCACAGTGGATTTGAAATGAAACAAACAAGATGTGCTTTAACTGCAGACTTTCAGCTTTAATTTGAGGGTATTTACATCCAAATCAGGTGAACGGTGCAGGAATTACAACAGTTCGTATATGTGCCCCCCACTTTTTAAGGGACCAAAAGTAATGGGACAATTGGCTTCTCAGCTGTTCCATGGCCAGGTTTGTGTTATTCCCACATTATTCCATATACAAGGAGCAAATAAAAGGTCCAGAGTTCATTTCAAGTGTGCTATTTGCATTTGGAATCTGTTGCTGTCAACTCTCAATATGAGATCCAAAGAGCTGTCACTATCAGTGAAGCAAGCCATCATTAGGCTGAAAAAACAAAACAAACCCATCAGAGAGATAGCAAAATCAACTGAGAAGGCCAAATCAACTGTTTGGAACATTCTTAAAAAGAAAGAACGCACCGGTGAGCTCAGCAACACCAAAAGACCCGGAAGACCACGGAAAACAACTGTGGTGGATGACCGAAGAATTCTCTCCCTGGTGAAGAAAACACCCTTCACAACAGTTGGCCAGATCAAGAACACTCTCCAGGGGGTAGGTGTTTGTGTGTCAAAGTCAACAAGCAAGAGAAGACTTCACCAGAGTAAATACAGAGGGTTCACCACAAGATGCAAACCATTGGTGAGCCTCAAAAACAGGAAGGCCAGATTAGAGTTTGCCAAACAACATCTAAAAAAGCCTTCACAGTTCTGGAACAACATCCTATGGACAGATAAGACAAAGATCAACCTACACCAGAGTGATGGAAAGAGAAGAGTATGGATAAGGAAAGGAACTGCTCATGAACCAAAGCATATCACCTCATCAGTGAAGAATGGTGGTGTTAGTGTCATGGCTTGGGCATGTATGGCTGCCAATGGAACTGATTCTCTTGTATTTATTGATGATGTGACTGCTGACAAAAGCAGCAGGATGAATTCTGAAGAGTTTCGGGCAATATTATCTGCTCATATTTAGCCAAATGCTTCAGAACTCATTGGACGGCGCTCTACAGTGCAGATGGACAATGACCCGAAGCATACTGTGAAAGCAACCAAAGAGTTTTTTAAGGGAAAGAAGTGGAATGTTATGAAATGGCCAAGTCAATCACCTGTTCTGAATCCGATTGAGCATGAATTTCACTTGCTAAAGACAAAACTAAAGGGAAAATGCCCCAAGAACAAGAAGGAACGGAAGACAGTTGCATTAGAGGCCTGGCAGAGCATCTCCAGGGATGAAACCCAGCATCTGGTGATGTCTATGCCTTCCAGACTTCAGGCTGTAATTGACTGCAAAGGATTTGCAACCAAGTATTAAAAAGTGAAAGTTTCATTTATGATTGTTTATCTGTCCCATTACTTTTGGTCCCTTAAAAAGTGGGAGGCACATATATAAACTGTTGTAATTCCTTCACCGTTCACCTGATTTGGATGTAAATACCCTCAAATTAAAGCTGAAAGTCTGCAGTTAAAGCACATCTTGTTCGTTTCATTTCAAATCCATTGTGGTGGTGTATAGAGCCAGAAAGATTAGAATTGTGTCGATGTCCCAATAATTATGGACCTGACTGTACATTAATGTGCTGAGGCCAGCTTCAAACAATTCATGCCCATCAACATCCCACGTTTTTAAATTTAGAATAGACTAACTAACGCAGTGAAACAAATTGTTGATATAAGTGCAATAATTCCAAAGAATGTCAAACAAAAATCTGTTGTATGTGGTATGAAGGATGATTGTCTTACCAAACATCCCTTTTGTCAGCACAGTTTAGGTTTAGAGTCATCATTGTGACCTTTGAACTTTCCCAGCACACAGTCTGAATCAGTGTTTCTCTGTTATTCCTGGTGATTCAGTGAAGCAGATCTGATAATGGGCCAAGTTGGACTCATACTGGTTTAAACTGGTCACAGCCCAGTGCATTTTACTGCCTCTAACTCATCACCTGTGGAGGGTTTACACAGCAAGCTTTGAAATGAGCTAGAGCAGACCATGTGGGTAAAGACTATGAAAGCCAACAAAGGTCATTTTGTGAGATGAGGAAACCAGCCCACTTGTATGGGAACTGACCACCACATATGACGCTTGAGTAGTCCATGTGACTGAATGCTCTTGGCCATCCAGAAGGGCTCAGAAACGTCCCTTGTAACATTACAGACAGTGTTAATACTGTCAAAACAAATGTTTTGGAAAACAAAACAAGAGTTCATTGATAAAGATGATACAGAAAGGATGCATTATGATTAATGAAAAAAAAAAAAATGAAATTTACTTTTCTCAAAATTTGTGCTGAAACATTGCCTACATTGCCAATACAACATGCTACACATAATTCAATATCATAAGGAGTCTTTAAAGTACATTATATCAAAAAAAAAAAATAAATTAAATATTAGTAAAAGAGGTGATGCCTGAATGTTAAAAAAGACTCATTATAATCTATGATATTTTATGACTAAAAAAAAACAAAAAAACTGATGATTGCTTTCATGGTATTTTCCCATGACCTTCTACAAAATGTACTGTTTCCCCCCAGTAGGGTCAGGTGGCACAGAAATTCTCCATTAGAAAAGCCAACTTTGTCAAGTCAAGTGTGTCTTTTCTAGCCTTTCCCTGGAAACTCAAATGGGGCAAAGTGATTTGTGTGTGTGAGGCTGTGACTGGGCTGAGAGATAAGAGAGACAGCGAGAGAAAGAGACCTACGCGTCTGCTGACTACAGAGGAGTGAAGTGTCACAGTACGGCCTGGTTCTCTCAGGACAGGAAATGAGGACGGGAGGGGATCCGAGACATTAGCACGCACAGTGCTGATTCACGGTAAATTTCACCGCTGTCTTCCTCTAGTGCTGATAGCACTGCAGAATAAAATACTTTCCTGACAGTGTGCAGGGCCTGGGATGGCTGGTTATGCAGGCAGATGTGTCTGTGCCAGAACACAACCTGCTGCATGGGGAATTTGGGACAGAGAGGCCTCAGAACTTCTTTGGCATGAAGGCAGAGAAGCACATAGTTTAACAGAGTGTTATTCAATGATAAACTCAATCAAAACTTTTTTTATCAATTCTGGAAATTTTTCAGGCGTCATTAACATCAGCGCCGGAAATTCATCACAAGAAACAAGGACTGAATAATGCCAGAGGCTTGATATGATGTCCATTAAAGCAACAATTTCAGCACAAAAACAACTCAACCTGGCATGACCAACACAAAAAAGCGATAATCACACATAAATAATTTACTCTCATTACAATCTTCGTTTTGGCAATATTTGTTAGTATTTTTGCTAGTGTGGCAATACGATTCACATTTAGTTGATGGATATAATGTTGCAGCCTGTTCTGTATGTATAATATTGTGTTGCACAGCTCCAGCAAACTTATTTTCAGTTTACAATAAAATACTTCATAATATTATATAGCATACTGTTCAAAACTTTGGGGTCGGTTAGAGTTTTTAATGTTTTTGAAAGAAGTCTCTTGCTCACCAATGCTGCATTTATTTGATGAAAAAATACAGTATGAGCAGTAATATTGTGAAATATTGGTACAATTAATGTTTTCTATTTGAATGCATTTTAAAATGTGATTTACCTGTAATGTCAAAGCTGAATTTTCAGCATTGTTACTCTTCAATGTCACATAATCCTTCAGAAATCATTCTAATATTCTGATTTGGTACCGCTTCCTTTTACAGTACAGTACTTACAGTGTACTTACCTAGAAAGTACTGGCCAGGATAAGGTAAGTACATGGAACAGGAGTAGGTTTAGGGGTAGGTTCAGGGTTAGTACTAGTTATTACCCAGTAATTGTAGTTACTAAAATAAGTACATAGTATTTACATAGGTAACTGGACTGTAAAAGGAAGCGTTACTGCTGATTTAATGCTTAAGAGACATTATTACCAATGTTGACATTTTTTTTAAGTTTAAGTTTGAAAGTTAAATAGAACAGCATTTATTCATATTATTTTGTAACATCACAAATGTCACTTTTGATCAGTTTAATGTATCCTTGCTGAATAAAAGTATTAATTTTGTTCCAAAAATAAAATACTATATTGCTTGCCCCAAACTTTTAATCGGTAGTGTAAATGTGAATTGATTGTTATAATTAATTTATTTAGAGAAGCAGATTGTGATGGCATAAAGATGCTAATTCATTTTTTTCCTACTTAAATTCTTAATTAATTCAAAAACCAAACCTGAAGTAATTCATTAAAAATTGAGTGCATTAGCAGACCAATATTCAATCATTTGCATAAAACATGCCAAGTTGAAACAGCAAGCCAAATGTAAACCTGCAGAGGAGGAAAAAAAACCTTCTGGAAAAACTTTCACACTTCGAACTACAGCAAAACATTGTAAATTGGCAAACTGCAAGGTGTGTAATATTGTGTGTGTGTGTGTGTGTGTGTGTGTGTGAGAGAGAGAGAGAGAGAGAGAGAGAGAGAGTGTGGGTGCATGTGTGTGTGTTCAAACATTACAGATGATGAGGCTATCACTCATTTGGCTGGTAAAGAATAATTCAATCTCTCAGTAAAGTGCTAAAAATGAGAGGGCCACTCAAACAAAAGAAAACACACTCAAGAAGAAAATCCAATTGAGAAAATTGGTGAAGACTGAGAAAAAAAATGTCTAAGGTGAGGGTAAAATAATAAACATGACCCTGTCGTTTATTTTTACTTTAGACCTCAATTAAGTCTAATTGCATTTTTAATGAGGGTGACATTTTTCAGGCCTAATGAGACTTGC
The DNA here is from genome assembly GCA_038021265.1 of Cyprinella venusta. Taxonomy (NCBI): domain Eukaryota; kingdom Metazoa; phylum Chordata; class Actinopteri; order Cypriniformes; family Leuciscidae; genus Cyprinella; species Cyprinella venusta. The sequence continues at coordinate 27,960,066 of CM075867.1, forward strand.
AGAGGTGAGGGCCCAGCGCCTCAAGAACTCTCTGTGTGTTTGCTGTTGGAAACCTCATACATCTCCCCTTTCTAAGAGGATTGTGCCTCTCTCTTGCTCTCCCTCACTCTCTCGAAGCAATGTTTGTTTAAAATTACAAACCTGGAATGTTTCAAGGGCATTAGGGATGGCTTGTAGAGTAACCAAACACCCAGTAAAACAGATCAGCAGACTGTCTATGCATTGATAAAAAGAGAGGGCGAGATTTCAAACATTCTTTAGACTGTGAAAGAGAGCAAATAGGGGAGAAGAAAAAAAAAAACGGCATTAGGAGTTAAACTGCTCATAGACGAGAAACCCGAGATGCTGAAATGCAATCTGTGTCCAGGTGATAATCATTTCTCACAGCTCAGCCGTAATTACTCACATCATAGAAGGGCCATACGATCCAGTCCTCTGAGGAACGTCACATGGGCATTATACTGAAACATAAGAAACCCAAATAACGGTCATGAGCTTCTAGGGAGACATACTGAACAGTGAGACATTACACTTTTAATTCATGACAAGAGAGAGGACAGCTCTGTGTGAGTGAGTGAAGATCTAACAGAGGAAATCAGCAACTAGAACAGTCCATGAAAATATGTATTGCGCCGATGTTTCTCATTTCCTGTACTAACATCAGAACTTATCCATTGATTTAGACACATTAGACACTTTTTACAACCTCAAAGGTTCATTTTCTCCTTTAAGACAATAGCGGTATAAAATAACTTCATATTCATAATGACTCCACAAAATTATTCTACATTCAAAAATAAATAATAACATATTGTATTAATGACATAAGAGATTTGGGTAACACAGCTCATTTAATTTGGTCTTAATCATACAACTTTAGATTCATTTTAAATACCAAAATTGTTAAATCAGGGCAAAATCTTTTTGACGTTGGTGTAAATCTGAAAAGCATGACAATCAAGCCTAAAGACTGGCCCACGCTAAAATAGTTTTAAAATCTCCATATGACCAAGACAGCACATCACACACTAACAGATTTCATTCACACGACAACCAGTCCAGACTGAATACGAGAAATTTCACAAAATCTCCCACAGTCAAATGTGACTTTAGAAGTCGTTTTATGTAAATATGCAGGATATTTACCATGTGATATTGGTGTGGCCCTGACGTTCTTCCGAGCAGATTCAATCACACACCTCACAATGCACAGGAAAATATGATAAGGTAATCTGTAGAACAGTCAAGATAATCATAATTGTCAGAAGGGGAGAACTGGGTCTAAAATCAGCCTGATTACCTTGTAGTGTGTGGGTGCTTAAATCCCCACATCTTCCCCATTTAATCTCATTAGTTTCAGCCCTGAACCTGGGGATCCACCATTTTGTGCACATTTTGTTCTTCTCCCTTATTTTAACACACCTGATTCAGATCTTCCTAACCTTGTTAGGAAAGGTCCATGAACTGAATTGTGTCAGATACGAGACATTACAAAATGTGCAGAGCAGTGTGTCCCCAGGACCAGGATTGAAAATCCATCACTGTAAACCATCACTGATCCACCCGTGCTTCATTCTGAAGATTGGCCACCAGGCATATAGATGTGAAACCTCCAACATTGGCCAGTGTTTCAGTTTCATTGTCCAACCCCTGTACTTTTCTAGTAAGCACAAAGTAAAAGTGACAATTCGGGTTCATAATAAAGAAATAGAGGAGGTGGATGGGTTTAATTTTGAAGATTGTTTTAGATTCACAAATTAAATTTGATAAACATAAAAAAAAAGCTTTCAAAAATGGTAAGGATTAACCTAATTGTTTTAAAATTATTAGACAATACTTTTACAGATGGACTCAAACAAGTGATTCCCTAATTAAAAAAACTTCTTGTATAATCGGGCACTAAAAATATTGGATGAAAAGCCAAATCGATGGCATCACTGCCATATTTAAAATAAAATAAACAAACAGTTTTACAAATTTTAAAAAAATTGTCATAAATAAAATTGATTTTTAAACGTTTGCACAATATAGGGCACTATCTGTTTTATGTAAATTGATGAAGAAACAGGATGATACAAGTAGAATCACTAGGAGTACAGCAGGTGGGAATTGTAGGATTGATTTTTGTAGAACTACACAAGGGCAAAGAGCCTCCCAACAGGAAAATGTTGCCAAAATGAGATATATATAGTCTTTTACATTGAAGGTAAAGTGGTGTTTTAAAATAAACCAGAACTGCACGCATATTTAAATTTAATAAATGTTTGTTATAATTAGTTATTCGTGCCAGGGTTGGAAGCATCCTTAAAATAAGTACATTTCATTTAGTTGATTTAGGTATGTATTTGTATGTGTATAAATGACATGCTGTGTTAGTTTTATTCTATAATTCTTTTTTTTTTTTTTGGAACTTATAAATACAATAAATACGTTTGAACCTGTTCATTAATAACATTTTTTTGGGGGCATACAAAGCATTTAATTTAATTGTTGAAAGTATACATTTATTTTATGTTCACCTTCATTCATTAAAAAGCATTATCATTATTATTTTCCCCGAACAAGCCCCCAGGGTATTCCTATCCATCCTGTGAGCTTCAATACAGCAGATTTATGAATAATCTGCAAGAACTTTCAGAAAAAAAACAGGATCACAAACATGTACACTCAAGTTCAGCAAACTTCCCTGTGAGATGCAGCACAGCGACATATGGGCCCTCTCCAGGGATCCAGGATAAACTGTGCTGCAATGCCTCCAACTCAGACCTGCTAACTGAAACATGCACGTTAACAGCAGGAGAGATGGGTGGCGTAAGTATGAAAGAGAGAGAGCCAGAGAGAAAAGAACGCCAGTGAGTCTAAGCGCCGCGGTGCTAGGTGTCATGTTGTTTACATTCGCTCGGACACGGCTCTGCGTGTTCTCACCACTTATCTCTCTGAGTCAACAACAAGATGGAGCAGTCCCATGTCGCACAGTGTTTCACTTCATCTGTCTAATTGTTTAAAATCGGCCATTTTACTTCTCCAAACATGTAAATTAATCTCTTTGAAAGGGGGTTTTGAGAGATGAGCTCTAAAATACACTCAGCTAAATGGACTAGACCTGTTGAAGGCCCATTACAACCAAATTCCACCAGTGCTGTTATGAAACCGAGTGACACTAATTTCTGAAATATTGTCCGCAACCTATTTCTAGCTTTTTTCCCCCACTGGCCTGGACTGCAAATGGATATCAGAATACAATAACGATCTGTCTGTTTGGCTTTGCAGAATGGAATGTGTTTAAATATGCCAGGATATAAACATTTTTTCAGATTTTGAGCCAGTTGAGCATTTATGTAAGCAGGAACCAATTATACTTTGCTGCACAAACACTCTGTCTTGGTGTTCTCTAGTCTGACACTTCAGACACACTGAAATTGCATTCATACTCCAACTATTTTGTATTCCTGTTTTCCACACCAAGTTCCAACATGAGCTCACCACACTATTTGCAAAGAGGACCGGAGAAGGCCAATATCCTTGGCCCTCTCAGCCACCAATCGGGCCAGAGCGATCTGATCCATGATGCTGTGTAGGAGGTTGCCATAGCAACTGTTTATAACAAGATGGCAATTGCCGTCAATGATATTTCTAAGGACACCCTGCTAGAAACCCCCCAAACCCAGCTCAGGAAGTGTATCTGTACGCATTTTAACCAGAGAGGATTTAAATTTACACCCTGTTAGCAAGCAGGATAAGACTCTCCAACAGAGCGGATTAATGCGGAGAGTGCGTGAGAATGACAGAGACTTGCGCCGTCTGGCTCCCGCATGGAAACACGTCAACACCATCCGTTACCACAACGACTCCATCTCCTGTTCTCTCTGCGGTTTGAAATGAGCCAAACCGTCGGAAGGAATTTATCCTTTTATTTTGCCTATTTTTTATTTAAATATGTATTTATTCCGTTATCACGAGGCACCACAAAACAACACATGTTGGTAATCTAGGCTGTAAATTATGTGGTGTAAAATCCCTTTTCTGCATTTTCTCACCCAAATAGCTGTGTGAAGAACGTAAGCGATCTTCCAGTGGCGTAAATTGCGCGTTCTCTGAGGGTTGCTCGAGAGCTCTGTATCTGTGAGGAGCAGATCTAAATGGCTTTGCCTTTTCAAATCACTCCGCTTGCCTTGGACACTTCAGTGGTTTTGGATTAGGCTTCAACTTCCCTAATGCAAAACCATTTAAATGCTAGCACATGTCGACGCAGACTATTTACACCCGTCACTAGCAGCTGAAGAAATTCCAAGCTTTTTCTTCAAATAAAATTTACTCTCTGGAAATGAATGCCTTTTTGACAGTAATTGTGAGATTCGAGTACAGGAGTACGCAGACAGAATGCTCCCTAGACAGCAGTAACTGGGTGCAAAAACAAAGCAATTAGCTGTAGGCTCCAGTTGGCGAAGCGTTGCTCTAGTTGCACCGTGACTGTGACGTGCGTGATGCAGAATGGAGCAGAGAAGAGTGCTGTGATCATGGCAGTAATCAGCCCAAAGACACAGATAAAAATCTTTGTCCTGTTCAGGATTTCCTGGTTTTAAGAGGCAGATACTTAAATGATCCCAACATTTTAAAAACTGGAGTGCTTTTGACGCCATCCATTTGCTTGTATAGCTCAAAATACAAGCAGATAACATAAAAAAAACTTATCATATATGCATTTAAACATTTATTTTGTTTAACTTGCTATGATACACTTAAAAATAAAATTGGTGTAGTAGAATTTTACTTACACATAATTAGCTAATAAATGTTTAAATCACAAAGAAACAGCAAATAATACATTGGGCCCTATTTTAACCATCTGGTCTAAACCGCAGGGTGGAAGTGCACTTAAGGCATGTCCAAAGATGTGCGCATGGAGTGCGCATGGTGTGGACCCGCTTATAGGCGCACATTACTAACAGGTCTTATTAAAAAATAAAAAATAAAAAAAATAAAAATAAAATATTGCGCCATTGGCTTTAGACCAGGTTTCAGTTTGTCGATGATTTCAGTTGGTCAATGGCGCAGTCAAGTTCAGTTGCCTCAAGATAGCAACACGCCAACAATGCGCCTGAACACACCTCATTTTCAGACCATGGGTGCAAATGCATTTTCTATTTAAATAATGTGGCGCAGGACGTAAAAATGATAAGTGCGTCGGGCTGAAACTAGTAAAAGACAGTTGCGTCATGAAATCTGAAATAGCATTTTTTTGTAAAACTTTTTTTTACATTGTAGTGAAGTAAGCTAGTGTTAACTGCTAACACAGTGCAACAAATGAAAGAGTTCTAATATAAAGAAAACCTGTAAATGCTTTGATTATCGAGAGAAAGATATACCTATAACACAACAAGCCTTAGATCAAGTATTTCAAACTGGACTCAGTTCACAGTGGACTGAATCTTACACAAAATTGTGCACTGTTGATCTAAACCAAAGGCTATCGCCAAAGACGGTCTTATCATTGGGAGATTCAAGGGTCAGTGGCTCTATCATTGGAGAAAGCGTAATGACTAACTTGGATAACCAATCACATTACAGTCTTGACGTCATTGAATTTCAATCATAGCTGCGCAACAGAAAATCCGCAGGGTGCAGTACATAAAATATCATAAAACTGTAGCAATAATTAACGACATAAAATAACATCATACACCACAACAACAATCAACTCATACGTCATGAGATTGTAAAAAAAAAATTATATGCCTTAGAGCCTGATCATGCAGTGCTTTAAAACAAACAATAACACCTTATATTGGATTCTATATTTTACAGGGAGTAAATGAAGAGATAACATTACAGGTGTTATATGTGATATCCTGGTATTAGTTAAAAGTTTAGCTGCAAGGCATGCAACCAATGATTCACTTATGCCTAAATATAAGGCATTACAATAGTCCAAGTGTGTAGGAAAAAAAGCATGCAAAAATAGTCTCCAAATCTTTGCTTGAAAGAAAATGATGTGATTTGGCCAAAACATCCGTTTCTCCAGTGACAATTCTTGAGCCAACGCAGCGAAGATTTCCAATGGGGAAAATACATCAAACTGGTAATCAAATTAATTAAATTAATTGGCTGAGGTTACACTGACTGTTTCCAGCACATTGCGTCCTTAATTAATTGAGGAAGCTATCACTTCAGCATTTAAAATATACAAGGGAGATTGTGGGCTTATCTTAGTCATTTTGTGAAGAGCAAAGAACAGGAACACCTCTCAAAACACAAAAACAGGAAAAAGGAGGGATTGCCGTTCTAACAATCAAGGAAAGAGAGGTGAAGAAAAATGTGAACTAAGTGATTGAATGAATGAATCAGCCAAGAACAAACTAGATGAGATCAGACTTGATTTCTGAATACAGGTCAATTTGTTCCTGTTTCTTTGCATTTTGAGTGAATGAGGCAACTTGCCTCTGTGACTCTTTAGCAATCAGCTGGCAAATTCCCTCACAAATAACATCAGCCTTGATGAAAGTGCGAGACGTGATGAAAGCTTGCTCGGTTTAGATGCTGAAAGCCATGCACTCCAAAATAAGACGCCACATTCATAGTCATACAACTATTTCTTCTTCTGCGACAAAGACCGTTTCAAATTACTATCTTCTCACTCACTATCTAAATCAGCTTGTTGTTGGACAAATACTGTGTCTTACACCGGGCATGACCCTCGGGACTCTTTGGGCGAACCTGAATCATGAGACCCTTGGCAGCTAGCCTGACCACAGGAAGTAAAAAGCACAACAGCCTTCAGCTACTCTAGGAATGTGGGCCAACCTCAAGAGACAAAGGGAATATTGTATTCCTGAAAGGCCTAATAGAGAGGGAAATGAAACTATGCCAGAAATCTCGCTCTCTTTCCCAAGCTCTAATTCATTCTTGCTCTCTGGCCATTCCTCTGCACCCTGCACAATATGTCTAGGTCAAGAGTGGCCATGGCAGGGAACCTCAGCCAGAAGGGAAACAGCTGCTCCGGTGTTTGCAAGCACCATTAGACTGATACGAGGACAGGAAATGGAATTTATACCGGCCAGATGCAACTGCGCTTTAATAAGGCTGAGCCAGGCATCTTAATACTGCGCCTATGACCTTCATGGAGAATACATTTTCAGGGCTGTGGTATCAGTGATACTGTCGTCAGCACTGGTTTACACTCCTGTGAGCCTTAAAGCGCAGCCATCGGCTCGCTATCGGGCCAGCGGCGTGACCGTGTGTTCTCCGTATCTCCAGGACTTCTGGGGTCTAATTCCAGAGGAAATGAAGGAGAAATGTGCATCAAGAAAGAGAAACAATGGTAACGTTTAGACAAAACGTTATGTCACACAATTTTGCCCTCCATTCTTTTTGAAAATAAGTCTTGATATTCAATTACTGGAATATTCTTAACACAAATGTGTGATTTTTTTTGGTTTTGGATTATTTGATCAAAATTCTGACATTATCACTGACCATAACTTATGTATATTATATATATAATTTACATGTATTACATTTTCCTTTCATCTTAAAGGGATAGTTCACTTTGAAATTATTTTTTGTTATGTTTTAGCTTACCTCTAGGGCATTCAAGATGTAGGTGTCTTTGTTTCCACAGTAGTTTCAATTTTGATATTTTTAGGTCAAACCGTTTGTGTCCGTATGGTCACCACCTCAAAGAGCATGCACAGAGAAGTCTGAATACTGTTCGTTTTCTCACACAAACCGCTCGTTTTGTGTTTTGGGCCATCAATGTGTACTCACAATTACGATCATTAAATCATGTTTAATTTGGACTTCTCTGTGCATGCTCTTTGAGGTGGTGGCCATAGACCTCCATTATGTGACTGATATATAGACAAACGGTTTGACCTAAAAATATCAAAATTGAAACTACTGCAGAAACAAAGACACCTACATCTTGGATGCCCTTGAGGTAAGCTAAAACATACCAAAAATTAATTTCAAACGGAACTATCCCTTTAAAAGAAACATTACTATGTCCCGACACAAGGAAAAATACATTTACTTCTGAATGGCATTTTGTCAACACCATGAGATATTTGTAAAATAATCATAATAAGGAAATATTTAAGTCAATCTTTATCGCGAAAATTTCACCATTTTCTTTCAAAATTTCACCTTTTCAATAACATTGCTACTTCATACAATAGATGTGTGATATTCAAAATATGTTTATTTTGTCAAAACCATGCCATTAACACCATGCAATTTTCTCAGACTCAGAGCTTCTTGTGGTCTCAATTCATTCGTTCACTGAAGTGAATATAGATATTTGACATTAATTTTTGAATCGGAGACCGCAAAAAAGCACAAAAAACTCCTATTCTGTGAGAGAATGGAAGAAGCAGGAGGTTGCACCCAAAGATAAGTGAATACCTCTGAACAAGTTGAACTGATTCAAAATAATTCCTTACGCACATAATCTGTTATTTTGTCAGGCTGTTTTGTTGGCGTACTCAAGAATCTGTGTCAAGTCAATGTGACTTGGGCTTTTGAAAGTGTTTGTATTTACTGAAATCTCACAAAAGACAAATGTAAGGTTTTAAGCACCAGTAACTACAGTACAAAAGCACCGCTGGCGACACTGAACATTCAGCTCAGAGCTTTGGAAAAGTTAAAGTGAGGGTTTTTATGCTGCCGTTAAGCTGTAAAGCTCGAACAGAGGGACGAGAGGAAGCAACAACTCCAGACTGTCTGTCACAACTGTCATAAATCAGATTCCCAGCATGCATTCACAGACAGACAAAAAGAAGAAAACATTCATACGCTTGCTTCTAATATAAAGTACATTTCCAAAGGCACATAACAGTTCTCAACAAAATTTCCACTGTCTCAGAAGATAAAATCTTCAAACCTAAGAACTGCTTGGGTTGCAAATACATCAATCCAGACACTTTCTGATATTGAATTAGAAGGAGAGACAGATTGTGAGAGGGAGGATGAAAAAAAAAACGAATAGAACGAGAAAAAAAACAACGCTTCAGTATAACGTGTCTTACATTAAGCATGAGCCTAATCACCTTTTTTTGCTTTATAAAATTAAATTAGTATCAAATTAATGACTCGTGTTAAAGAAATGATCCGTACGCCTCTGAACGTGTGGCACGAATGACAGCACAATAATTTGATCGCAGTGCGTCAAAGTCATTCTGCATATCTATGGGAGACGCTTCTTCATCACCAAAAACAAGCACCTCGGACTCTCTCTCTTTCTGTCCTGTCAGCCGTGACAGCGCGTGCAGCCATGCTAAATATAAATGTATAATTACAGCGGACTCAAATGCTAATTAAAACTTTGCCTAATAATAATTTTCAATAATTACACATCCCAAATGGATTCTGGGAGAGACCAACGTCTAGGCAATTATGGCGGTGTACTTTCTGCCTCTGAGATAGGCTAAATTATCCATCCACACACAAGAACAACGAAAACTCATCGCAAGCCACAGACAAACCTTGAACGAATGATATGGGAAATTATTTTCATATAAAAAAGGAGACAGGGACATGGAAACAGAAGAATTATCATTATCATCATCATTTTAGATCAGATTCCAATTGGATATAAAGATAATCAGATTTGGACAGATAGTTTAAATGTAGCCATAGTCAACTACTTTACGTCAACATTTTAGCCATTAGTCAATGCTTCATTTACACATGTGACTGATGCTGTGCCTCTCTCAACCACAAACATTTTCTTTCATCAGTTTATGCACTCTTTTCTTTAACTTTGGGCAGTCTATAGAACTCGAATTTTTTTTCCCGGCGCAACCGATTAGTACAACCAAAACGATTAGACCGATTAGTACAACCATTTTTCAGAAGCAATAATCAGACAAATTTGCGAGTCTGTTCAGTTCAGTGGCATTGTTTACATTTAGTGCCTCCAAAATGGCCGACTTCCGGATTGATGACGTGTAGTGAAAACCCACTATAGCAAGGCTCTCTGAAAATGGGAGGCACCTACCAGGAGATGGGGATTTCAGTACTGCTTGGTTGTTACATTGACCTTGAGTTTACAATTTATTGCTCAGCAGCCAATGGCGAGCATTTGGGATGCAAAAGGGGTTGTGGTTGTGAAACCTGCTTAAAAACATGTACGTTTTGTAATGTCATTTGATGCCGCTAGTGGTCTCATATGACTCCCTTTAGCAAATGCCGTTACATACACTAATATCTCTTTCTCTCATTCTCATTCCTCTTCTGCACAGAGCTCTAATTAATCCCGAGCAGATAATGTGGTGTGCGGCCTTTGTAATTATCACACGGAACTCTTCATTCTCCAATAGCCTGAATTTCATCTCAAATATAAAAATTGGACCATAATCACAGATGCATATCACCTCTTCATCTTAATTGATAATTACTGCTGTGTTAATTTGCAGCCATCTATTATCACACATGCAGGTTTTTATCAGGGGGCTGGGAGATAAAATTGAATCATACTGGGGTACTATTTGTCAAGTTCAGTGAATCTCTTCAGATATGCAGCTAGAGGTAAGTTTCAAAGTTTTAAAATGACAACTATGGTGACTAAATGTTTCAAATGCATATTTATTGAAAATGTGTTATATAACGACAACATTTTGTACATAGTATTAATGTATAAAGTGATACTAGGTGCACAGATCATTCTGTTTTGTAAAAAGTTACATAGACGGTTCACATGATTATCGCATTCAATAATACTTATTTATTATGTTGCCTGAACTCTGAATGCAGAGAGAGTTTTTTTGTACCGAAATACATGTGAAATCATTAAACATGAAATACTATCAAAAAAAGTAAAGAATCTTAAAACAAACCCCAAAGGCAGGCATAGGTGTGGACTCAGGTGGGAACGCTGAAAGCCCAGGAAGACGTGCGGTTCTCATCCTTCCTCTGTGTCAGAGGTTCTTCTGACTCTCCTTTCCTTTTCCTGAAAAACAACCTCTTTTTCTTCATCTTCCTCTGTTTATATGACTTCACATTCAGGACAATTATCATGAGTGCTACGTGTACTGTGGTATTTTTCACATAATATTCCCGATTTACTAAAATAGTATGAAATATTATGAAATAGTTGTACTTTCAGTTATGCTTGATCAAATCTGTGTAAAAAAGTTAATATTCTAAGCTGCAGTTCATAGTGACACATTGTTTTGCATCTCATACAGTGGCTTAATATCCTTCCATAATAGAAGACTAAATTCATATAGAGTATATGGAGTGCTCTAAAATAACGCCCTTTCATCCTTAACCGTGCACGCAGACAAACATTAGAATACATATACCACAGTTTCAAATTACCATTGTAAAGATTGTACAATAATGTGCCAATAAAAAAATGGTGCTGGAATGTATTAATAACTGGATCTAGCCGATCATTTAAAGGCCGACATTTAGCCTACAAACACAAAAACATATGGAGGGACCATCTTAGTGGGACTGAGCTACATTTGAATCAATGCTAATATGTAGCTTTGGCAATGAATATTACCCAGCAAAATTGTTAGTAAAAAAATACGTAAACACATTTGTAGGCTAAATGTGCCTGTGGGCGCACTGGTGCTTGCTCGAGAAACATCGTACACAAGGTAAAAAACAAATGGTGAGGTTAAACAGCTGCTGTCATTGGACTCTTCTGTCTCGGGTCTGAGTGTCGTGCCTCTCCGTACGCGTAGCGCTCTGGGCTGCTGTTGCGGTAGCCCCCGCGGTTCATGGTCTCGAAGCGAGGGCCTCGTAGGGGTATGGTCGGAGAAGGGGGCACATCCTGCCGGAGGGGGCCTCTCTGCTGCGGAGGAGGGTGATAGAACCCTGAGTCGTTCTGCCGAGGGTCCACTGGGTGAGGGTAGTTATCCCTGGGAATGTAGCTGGGGTGGTAGCCTGACTGTTGGTTTGGGTAATGCGAGGGCTCCCTGTGTCCGGCCCACGGCTGCATTGGATACTCAATAGGTTCGACTGGTGCTCTTCTGCAAGACAGGAAAGTTAAAGGAAATAAAGTTAGGATCTTGAAGAAGATGGTCAGTGTAAGCATGACTTTTCCATGATCAAACATGATTTTAGCTGTTTCAAGTTCTTAAAGGAGCATTTCACCCATTTCAACATTAATCTTTATTCAAAGTGGATCGTATATGTAATAGAAATGTAAAATAATTTTTGAATTTGGTACCCTCTTGACCGAGAAAAGACAAAATAACCGAGGGGTGCATTTGTATGTAAGACAACTCCCACAATGCACCACATTGCACAGCTCCGCAAGCCACACCCACTAATCCGGAACAGGGCAAACAGAGAAATCACTCTTCCTTCAACAAGGCTAACGTTAGCTGTCACCAGATTTTGAAATTCATTTCACACAAGATTTCTAGTTAGTTGGCTGTGGCGAGCAGGACGATTGAGGGCGAGGGACATAAGAGGACGGCGCGAGGCGGGCGGCGTGAGTGATAATGAAAGACACCTGTGAGGCACGCACCAGTCTCGCGTCTCTCACAGAGGAGCAAAAGCATAAAATGAGGAGCGACGACAACAGATCGAGAGAAAAACAAGGCCTGATTTTATGTAGTGTTTTGTTTCTGTTGTGAGTAACGTTACTACTTTCATTTTGTATTTGATCATTTTACTATTAACATGTTTAAATGTTCGCCGGTTCCCGCCTTCCCAAAACAACAAACCTTGTTAACGTTACAATGGCAAACTCATTAATGAATTACTCACCGTTTGTATTTCTTTCTATATGGTGAATTACTGCATGATCCCTGGATGTTCAGTCAGGCGAAACTAGGACGGTTCACATCCTACACAAACGTCTGTGTGCTCGTCTCATTCAGAGATTTTGTTCAGGAGTAATTGCCATCGTTGAAATTCTCTGCAGCAGACAGACTCTATCTGTATTTGTAGTTCACAGCGAGAGCACATGCACGAGCAGTCCGCCTCAGCTCGAGCCAGCCAGGGCTCATCGACCGCGACAGGCAGCCGCCTCCTGTTCTTCCTTCAGCCTCAGCTGCTCTTCACTATACTGCGACTCAACATACAGCCACGAACATTGTATTTGTGCATCAGAATTTCAAAATCCTCTTCTTCCATATCATGTTTAGTTTCTTCCATCATTATCATACTTCTTATCTCCACAGTGCTTGTTAGCTTAGCTTCCAAACAAGATGGCTGATATATTGATTCAGTATCTGCAAGTGAAGTCCCACACATTGATCTGTAATAGGCCTGTAGGGTGAGTGGGTCTCACACCTTGAATTATAATAAGCTAATGTTTGTAGTCTCTACAATTTTTAATGAAATGTGACTTCCTGCTTATTATGACGCAAAACAACAATTTTTACGTCATAATAAGCAGAAAGTAAAACACTTAAATGCTTATTTCTCCCATCTCAGGGGAAAATAAGGGAAAAAACCATGACCATTCAAACATATGACTGGGTTTCTAAAGATACAAAGCTTAATGCAAATGGGTGAACTGTCCCTTTAAAGAGCCTGGTTCATTGACCACATAATTAACACTGTTTGCATTAAGAAAGTGAGTGATCGTTACCTATGAAGGTACCTATAAAGGGTGCTTCGAATTAGTCACTTGAGTTTCTCTTTTAGTTAGAATGCTACCTTAAATAGTAGCTACCTATCAGTGGCGAGGCCAGACATCTTTAAAGTGATACTCCACTTTTTTGGAAATGGGCTCATTTCACCACTCCCCCAGAGTTAAACAGTTGAGTTTTACCGTTTTCAAATCCATTCAGCCGATTTTCTGATATTTAGAAGAATATCAGTAACCAGACAGTTTCTTGTCTCATTGACTTCCATAGTAGGATATACTATGGAAGTCAAAGAGACCAGAAAATGTCTGGTTACTGATATTCTTCTAAATATATATATATAAAAATCGGCTGTATACATTCAAAAACGGTAAAATCCAACTGTTTGACTCTAGGGGAGTGGTAAAAGAGCCTATTTCCCAAAAAAGTGGAGTATCCCTTTAAATGAGTGGACATAGGTCAAATAGGGTGGACCTGAATGCCTACTCTACATCATTTTACAATACATGAGGATACAAATAGCTTGACAATTAAGATTAGATAAACGTGATTTATTGTTAGCCAAAATTTTCACGAAAATGACACAATCCAACAAAAAGAACAACGAAGGAAAATAATCATAGGTAGAGCGTGTGTAAAGCCGAGTCTTCCCCTGGACTAGCATGGAGTTGCTCACTCAAGGCACTACTTACTACTGCTTCTGATCATTTTTAGAGGAAAAGCTGCTCATAACTGCTGGTCTAGAATATGTTTTCCGCCTAATAGTAGCATATTGGTGATTTGGCAAATGTTCCAGTTCATATCTGTGTTTGCGCTCTGGAAAGCATCAAAGGTTTCTATTTACAACGCGCTTTTGCGTGTTGAGCAATGTAGCCAGTCACTAGGAGCTTAAAGAGTTGGATCTGCAGGTTGTACAGTAAAATGCTGCAGGGATAAAGTGCCTGAGGTTGAAAAGATAACACAGTAACCCCAAATCCGACCAGTGGCATTTTGTGGAGAGTGAGAAGGGACGGAGGGAGGGAGAGAGTGAGTGATATCCTGATATCATGATCCTGTGTTACATATGCTGAGGCAAGCGTGACATACCAAGGGCCTGCAACATAAACATTTTAACACGTCTCAAGCAGATACAAAGTCTGGGACAGGGACTGACATGCGGTCAGGATCCCTGGAGACGGTAGACGGTCGGCCATCTCTGGTTTCCTCACACTGGCTGATTAGGGTATATTCTCCACTGTAAGGTGAGACACTGCACCATAATTCAGCAAGGGATCACCTTTCATAGCACAATTCAAGTTTTTCCGGGTCTTGCGCTGCTGTGCTCTGAACAAAGAGTTCCAGAGGCTTTAGCTGGCAGTTAAATTACACCTCGGCTGAAAGACGGCCAGATTGAGGCCGATGAGAGAAGACAAAACAAGGCAGTAGGCAGTACGATCACCCGGTCGTGCTGGGCTGCCGAATCAGCTGTCTTCCTTCCACACTTTATTTGATGATTATAAAGTTTAAAAGAGTTATTTGTAACATTATAAAAGTCTTTCCATTCACTTTTAATCCACTTATAATCTAACTGACCCCAAACCTTTGAACGGTAGTGTATATATCTTAGCTATATATATGGTGACCTATAGGTAACGATCAGTACGATCGTCGGCTTTTGCTGTAGTGCCGAATCAGCTGTCTCCCCCCCCCCCCAACCTCCCATTCTTGTCATACCTCAGGCTAGTATCAATGACCGCCTCAGCATGCCAGATGTCTTAAGGAGCCTGGATCGTTGTGTTCGACTTTCCAGACCATCCCCATTAACTTGTTTACGTGTACGACATGTCTGTGAACAAGCTTCCCGTCTGACGGCTCTCTGCAGTTTCAATTAGCTACTTTTAGTGCAAGACGGCCTGTGTATGCATTTCACACGTATTGCGTTACTTCCACTGAATGTGGATATCATCAGTCTGAATGCCCTTGACGGAAAGCGCACTCTTTCGCTGTGGTCTGGCTTCTTACTAAGGGAGGGTTTCCTGAAGACCTGGAGGGCAAGACAACAGGCATTCCAAAAATCATCAGCATCCCTCTTAATCTCTCCAAAGCTGTGACCACCCATCCAGCAGGACAACTGGGCGTCTGGATTCACGTACTCCCTCCTGACCCTCTCAGTCAAACATTCGCATATCATTGGCTGTGACGTCACAGCCTCAACAGTCTCAGATAAGCAATGTGTGTATGTGTGTGTTAGCAAATTGGAGGCCAGTGAAGGCCAAAATCATCATCACTGCTGGAGATTATCAGCTTTACTGCATGTGATGGCTGCCTCCACCTGGTTCTGCCAGCTAACTTCAAGTCCAGAACATTAACAATTAATCTTTCATGTTCTCAAACATATAGTCCTCCAACAAGCTTATACAAAACACATAGCCTACAGTTTTGATGAGGCTAGGACACAAGAGGCCTAGTGGGGTGAAACATGTTCCACTGTGAATACGAGCAACAGCTGAGGAAACCAGTGGCTCTGTCCATTTCACTTTCCATGAGCAGGGTACAAATAGGGCCTAAACTGGTCAGTGTATGGAGGTCCTTGAACTTCAGAAAATATTAAATGTTAACCTCAAAAGAGATTTTTTACGTTCTATAGATTTTCCCATATATGAAATACTGTTGTAATCCAATGTTTCCCAACTTTTGAGACATAATATTTTAAAGTCATTTTATTCATAAAAATTAACATAAAAATGTGGGACATTTCTAAAATTGTAATTAGTTAATATTCTATAGAATATGGCCCCTATCATACACCCACCGTTTTTGGCTAATTTCACCCGGACGCAGTAATCGTTTTCACATCCTGCGCCATGTTGTTTAAATAGCAAATACATTTGTGTTAAATAGCAAACGCATTTGTGTTCCATCTTTCTGTGTTTTCAACGTTATAAGTTAGGGGGTGCTGTTAAGGCATCTTAAATAACATGATCATCAACATTAAACAGCCTATAAGTCAAAACCGCCTAATGAATGAAATGTCGAACCAGGATGGTCTATAGGACTGTGCAGCTTTGGGGATGTTAATGGACTTGATCTACTCCATCTATGTTTTGATCATCGTTCTGAAACCAATCCAGATGTAGAAGGACAAAAAAAGAGATTTTCTCAGCTTTTTGCTCAAAATGTTCACATTCAAGTGTTAACAAGCAATACATGTTTGTTCATTTAAAAGCAGAGGGTCTGTTCTTTCTTTTGATATAATGCTTATTCAGATATTCATACAACAAAACATTCTTGGGCCCATGAAACTTTCGTGAAAATGCTAAAAAAAATGCATAAAAAATAAATAAATAAACACTGGTGGGGAAAGAGTTAAAATATTTTGTAGAATATCTACTGCCCCCCTTCTCTAATTTTGACCCCTCATGCTTCGCCTTTAAAAAAAGAGAAAGCTGGGAAAACAGGAAAAGGCATCAAGTTATTTGGAAAAAGCATGTAGCCAGAGGATCAGTAAACAAGTAAGGAGGTTTAGAAACATTAAACCCATTATTTTCTAAGTATCTCATGGCAGTAAATTTACTATTCAGTCCGTGAAATCCAGATTATTTCGTACTAAATGTGTTACAGTGGTATGTGGCCCACTGGGACACATTTCCCTCCTGGTTTAAAGACTCTATGCAACAGCCTTTGGAGCTTGGTTGGAAATTATAAGACATTCTTAAAGTGCAGTTATTTAAATGGTTTTTGGGGCTCAACAGCTGGGAGCAGCTGTTTTGAGCAACATGGACCTTAGTCAGGGTAGACGGAATATTAATTGACTTGAATGAAATGAAGCTGTGAGGGATAGTACAGGCTGTTCAATAAGACATACTGTCCTATGGCGATGGGTCAGCTGCCAAATAAAAGATACATAACTAACTGAATAATATCTATTTTTTTTAACACCGACAAAAAAAAATCTGCATCGGGAGGAGTTGGGAAGAATTCTGGACACATATTACAATAAATTCTCAAAATGAATAGATAACCACTTTGTATTTTGTCTTGTAGGCTACTGTGTTTTATTTAATGGTCAAAATGTGCCTATAAGAACATATAAGAAAAAACCCTACGTCAGCTTCAAACCCGATTAAGCTCCACAAAAAAGACAAAACCTATCACATACAGTACCTCAAACATTTTGAGCTTTACAAAACCATTCAGAATGATTACGGCATGATTCTCTTTTGATAGCCACATGGATATAAACAGTGCAGACTAAATTAGTCCCCTGGGAAACTCCTGCAACGTAAAGAGCTTAAAAACAAAATGATCCTCCTTCACCGAATGAACAATGAAAGGTATATTAAAAATCTGCCGCCAGTTCTCCATCACGCAGTGAGCAGATGCAGGCAAAATTATATTCGGGGACTGTTTTACCATTACTTTCAAATGGTGATGACAGCCATAAGCCAGCGTGTTTTACATAGAGACATCTTCACTGTCTCAGGCTCTTCATATAAGCCAAATTCCAAAGCGAGTAAGAGACTGCTGTCTTCATCTGGGGTTCCTAAACACATTAAGCATTTATGAAACTTGAGGTAACAAAGTTTCCCTCCTAAAATGAGATTTCATTACCAACTGAATGACTCTTTAATGACAGAGAAACCAAAACAAAAGAGCAATATAGATAAAGTGAGAAATAATGAACGATAAACGCTTCCGTCGTCCATCACCAAAGAGAAAAGAGAAAGAAAAAATAAAAAACAGAAGGTGCCAGCTGCTCGTTCCTCAAACCTTCATCCTGGAACATCAACTGTGGTGTCTGATTGGTGAATGTTGTCTAGAGAACGTCTGTTATCTAGTTTTTTTGGCGTTTTCACTGAGGACTGTCATGTTCTGCTGCCTGTTAAGCTTCTCGCTTGAGGAGTTTGTAGCTGACACTCATTTTTTGACACATGTAAACACTCACACCAGAGTTTCCTAGCTATCCTGAACAGGAGCAGCCGTAAAATAAGAGCCATGTTATGGAGATTACATCAGAGCTCCTATAGTGCACCTGGCTGCAGAAGTAACACCGTGGTCCATCTGAAGATCATGCTGTTTATTCAGCTGCCCTCAGGAATCACGCACCTTACAGACACATACACAAACACACGGCCTTACTGACCCCAGGCCGTCATATAACACCGGGTTGGCTCCCACGGAGAAGACAAGTCCTGGAAGGATTATTTGGTTAGAATTCTAGCCTTACATTAGGAGCGGAGAAACCAAACACAACATTCAGCTCTCATAACAAACTTGGTTAACAAGATAGGTGTCTATCCATCAGAAATGTTATTGTACGGCCTAGAATGTAATTATACAAATTAGGAATGGTTAAAAACGGATTATTTTGCCACATCCAATTGAACTCCAACCTTAAATCGACTGCTTCAATATCTGCAGTAACTTGAAGATTCGCATCACAGATGGCTTTGACAAAAGGGAAGTGAAAATGAGCAACTCTTTTACTCTTTCTCTTTTACAACACTCAGCCTTGAGAGTGTGAAATGAATAGGCGTCTGTGTGCATGTGGGAGAACTGTATGAAAGGTGTGTGAGGGGTGCTACATGTCTTCAAAGATGAGTCAGGCGGTTAAGTGGTCTCATTCTCGTGAAGTTTGAAATAGATCCGTGGATTTTGCAGATCCTGCATCTCAGGCTGAGAATGCCCAAGCATGAATAATACCTCTCTGAAACTGTGCCAAATGCCCAGCTATTCCAAAACCTCGAAGCGAATTCGGAGCGCTGAATGAGTAATGATTGAGCGCATTTGCCGTAGCAAGTGAAACCATCAAAAAATTTCCGCCAGCTTCATTTAATCATTAGCCTAATATTCTCCATCTGCTACCTGCCCAGTGTGGTAATGGACGCCGGGGTTGAACGGCGCTAAATGAGGTTCGCTCTGTTGAAGTCACGCTTTGCGTGCTTGTCCTGCTATTGGCCGGGACACGGTCTGGGCAGAAGCTTGCAGTTTGCAGCTTATTGGACACCTATGTGCTCACCTGCGGGAGACTCCGAACAGCAATCAGCCATCATGTCTTTTTGATGCCAACGACAATTTACAAACCTGACGCACCTCGCAGGAGGATGAAAATTTCATGAATTTCAGAAGGAGACTAGAGAAGGAAAGAAAAGGCAGGGGGAAAAGTGAGAAATCGGACGACAGGGTGAGAAGGTCCAGCCTAGCACAGATGGTGGGTGTTGGTTGCCAGGGCAACATTGAACAGGCAGAACAATGAAAATATGGCATTATTTTCAGAGCTCTCATCAAATGTAACCTTCTTCCCTCATCATGAGCTCTTTTCTGGCATTTGCAGCATTGAAACTGACAGCTCGCTGGCTAATATAACAGATACGAGAACGATTTACTGACATTTGTACAAACTGCTTCAACAGAGTCTTTTAAGCTTTCCTTAGGATTGACAACAGCCGATTTTGCACTCATTTAGACCGCAAATACACTAAGATGTCTTCTGACAGAGAATTGTACCAGACCATTGTAACCAGTCTAAAGAGGTCTGGGAAGGCCCACCATCAGAAAAGCCAAAGAGTGTGGAACTAGGGGGGATATTTAGCGGGGTATTTCTTCGTTTTTTTAAGAAAGGAATTGGTTAGTCTTAAAGTGAAAAATAGGATGAGGAAGAATGAGTGATTGCGATTGATTTGTCCTCTACAGAACAGCTCCAAAAACGTACCTCTTGACCAGAGTTCATCGAGATGGGCCACCATCTGTGCATTCATCACCCAATTATCACTAAAACGGTCCAATGAAAGCCCTAACACAATGAAACACAACTTTGACTTGCCAAGTTAATCCAATAATCTGGAAGCAGGTGGTGAATGGACCTTCTGATTGGCTGATCTCGAGCAGAGCACACTGGGTAATTAGTGGGTGTATCAATGAACTAATGGTTATAATTAGACACACACGGAGGAGCTGCACACTCTGGTGACCAGGCCAACCTTCAGCTGACTGCGAACACCAGTGACATCAGCGTGGGCCGGACACAGATTTAAAAGTCTTCCAGTTTGGGATGGTGGAATAATGAAAGCGAGGGTCTGCCGCTGGCGTTTTTGGCCCGGGTTTGGCCCCTTCTTTGCGTCAGCACAAAAAACACATAATACCCTAATGAATCTAGGGACTAACAGAGGTGAGGAGCGTTATTTAAAAAGGAAATGGCTTTGAAAGTAGACCCCGGGGTGGTTGATACTAAAATCTGTTGCGATAAGCCATTTTGGAGGAGTGAAATCTTAGTTCACCCATGTAATGATGCTGCAGGGAAAATGATAAATACTTTATAAGTGTTTTAGCATTTTATTTCCATTCAATGAGTGCTGTTAAAGTGCCACGCCAACACTTTTAAAAGTTCATCACTTGCAAGTTTTACATTTCTTAATGTGTCTCATTTGTTATCATCAGGTATCTGTATATAGTCTTCTGCAATCGTGTGATGACAGATCCACACTTACATGTGCCAAACTCATAAACCGTGACCCTCACACTAACACAAACGTTGTTTACACAGACCAGAGAGGACAAACAGGCTGTGGACTTTACGAGCCAACATTCACGCCTGTGCGCTTGCCTGTTTGTTTGCGCTGGCCGCCGTGGTTGGTCGGACTCTGCAAACACGGAAAGACGCGAATGAGACCGACAGAAACAGCGGAGGAGAAAAAGACAGACAGAAAGAGGCAGCCGTAACTTTAGACGGCTCCTGAAATGTGCTCTGTGATCAGGTTACAGAGCTGCGACCGCATGGCCGTCTCCCCGGAGAGGATCAGGTGAATTCCCAGGATAGGAGGGCCTCAGAAGGCAGACACTCCAGATTTAATTATATGCATTAAAGAGGATTATTCAGCTCTGCATGAGAGAGACAGATGACTACCTGCTCTCCCCCTCTCTTTCTTCACGCCTTCTACTTCTCTAGCTTTCCATCTCTCCCCGTTTTGTCACGAAGGATGCGGGATTAATGAGTTGATGTTCTTACCTGGGCAGGGAAGCGTACTGTCGCTCGGCATCCTCATATCGTGGTGTCAGTCTGGGGTCGGGGTTTCTCACTGGCATCTGGTAAAGGCCAAGAAGAGAGCAGAGTGAAAAAAGAGACGAGGATGTTTACATGACACATCATATTATATTAGACTGCAATACAGCTACTGTACTGGGATATACACATGGGGGTGTGGTGGTGTCAACAGGGTAGTGTACAGTATACACAAAACATGTTGTGAGCAATTTTGGCTACTCCTGACAATCAAATCAATAAAAACACAAAAGTAGCTGTAAATAATGCTCAAGATATCACAACACTGGAATGCATTTTATAGTTGACCGTGACTTAAACATGTTGCATTGAACATTGCACTACTCTTGATCTTCATACATTTTAAATTCTATAACTTAATTACATGAGGAAATTATACGGGTTCGGTAAGATTTTTGTTCCACACCAAGGTTGCATTTATTTAATAAAGAATAAAGTAATAACAGCAATATTGTGAAATATAATTACAATTTAAAACGAGTGTTTTTGATTTATGCTTTTTTTATTTTTATGTTCATGGTTTATATAATGTATTTTATTATAATATATTTTATATTTATCCCCGTGATAGCAAGGCTGAATTTCAGCATCCTTACTTAGGACCTTCAGTGTCACTGATTTGCTTCAAGAAACATTTATTGATATTGTTATTATTAATAGTTAACACAGTTGCTGATTAATGTTTTTGTGTAAATTGTGATAAAATTTTTGTTCTTTGAAAATAGAAAATAATTGATTTGAAATCGAAAAGTATCATTTGTAACATTATTTGTCTTTACTGACACTGAATTTAAACCATCCTTGTTAAACAAAACAAGTAATTTAACTTAATTAGTTAAAAATCTGTAAAGATACTGTTCAAAATAATTTATCATTTTCCGTGATTCATCATGCTATCTTAAGGTACTTACAATAAGAAATACAGTATATTTACACATACAATCATTAAATTAATGTAAATGAAACAAACTTAATAACAATTTAATTATTATTTAATATAATATCTTATTTCATTGTTTAAGGTCACTATTGTGCTTGTAGAAGCACTAAACCAATAATTAGACAGATATAACACCATGTAATAAAACATGTCAAATGTTTGATTCTAAGTGAACTGGTAAACAATACTGTATTTATATACAGTATAGTTTATCAGTTCATTTAGAATCAAGTTAAGTTCAGTTAGAATACGAAGTGGGCATATATATATATATACTGTATATATAATCTATATCTTAAAGACACCTACTCCACCTAGGCAGACACCAATATCTGTCATGTCACATTAGAGTTCGTAGTAAAGCATGAATTATCATGCAAGCGACTCATTCAAAGCCACATTCTAGACCAGCGCTGGCCCTGTCACTCTCTCTGCATTCATCACAGAGTCACCATCCCCCTGAAATACCTGCTGTGCCCTGTAATCAAGCCATGAAAGGCAGTGTGATTTGGTCACAAAGGCTGCTTATTGGGGGATTTAGTACTGGGAGTCTTGGGGAGGGGGTAAAAAGCCAGATCCCAGATTAAGTTTCTGAAAACAGGATGAAGTCTAGCAGTCCTCCAACCCTCCTGGACTAAGCCTGACTCAAGCTCAAGGAAGAGCCAGATTAACTGTGCGCATTACATTAGCAAGATGAGCAATCTCTTAAAAGACCGTCTAAACCTCCTCTCATTCAGCATGCAGATTTAGGAGTAGCTATCTCCTGTTTCCTTCCTCTAAAGACCGACGCTTTCAACGGGATTTCGTTTGCAATCATGCTGCTTAGAGTGTGTCTAAAACATTTAGAAGCAGCATCTCCCTTACAGCGAGACTTTACCCCATTTGTCTCGCAGTCTTCTTTTCCCTCTTCACCCGAAAAAGCAGAAAGATGACAGAGGATAGGGACTGTGAGAATTGTACCCTGACACATATAGGCAATTTAATAAATTATAAATACTGTCATATAATCCATGAGGAAATTATTCCAGTAGATTTAGCAGGGCCTGACAGATGAAGGTTGGGGCCATTATGGAAAACTGGCTGCTTTTCCGAGGGCAATATGTGTGAAATTGTGTCATCTGTCTCAATGAGCTGATTTTAAATACACAGCTCGCCGTGCCACCACCTCTCTCTCCACCGTCCTCATAACGGCTGCCCTCCTGCCTGCATATTAGCCACATTTTTTCTCTCAGCCCCGGAAAAACCGGAATGTCTTCAGGGCTTCAATATATATGATGAAAGGACAGGCACACATTACCTGGAAAAAAAGGATAGTTGATTGAGGGGTCAGAATGGAAGTGCTTCTGAATGAAAGAGGAAATGTTCTCAGTTTCAAACAGACTCGCTCTATCTTTGCCTCTCCTTCACGCACGCAATGAACTCCATGAGTAACCGAAGTGGGCGTCTTTGAATGCTGATGATGGTGAAGATTACCATCATGTCCCTGGAGGGTTAAAGAGGAGAACTTATCTCCAAATGGAGCAGATACCACTATTTGACACAGTAGAAAAACAGACCTCGGTGTTTAAAGTCCAAAATTTTAAGGATCCTTCCCCAACAGGCATCAATATCTGATTGGATCTGTTCTACTGTAATGATGGCAGTGATTTGCTTCATTATTTGGCTGTGCCCTCACATTCACACCATGTTGTTAACTGTGTCCACACTCTGCCCTCTCACCATCTGTGCCTTCAACTCTGACAGAAGCTGCCAATTCCATGCTGACCGAAAACCAGCCAATCAGGAAAAAATGGACAAACTGAGGAGCATGAAACGAACACACCATAACCCTAAAGCTGATGACAGTGCATAAAAGGATAAAAACACCTTTTCAGAGACCTAGCCTGTGGCCAGAAAGGAGACGAAGAGATCAATGATGACTTCCCTCATTTAAGGGCTGATCAGATACAGAAGTGGTGTGGCACAGCAGTTAAGGCTGGTAACTGGAAGGTTGCTGATTCGATTGGAGCAAGAAGTGAGTCATCAATACTGTGCCTAAGGAGGTCTATAACACCTGGAGAGAGATTTCTGTTAGCATTCTCATTCTTGAAAACACGTGATTTCAAATCTGCCATCTTTCCTCATGGCCACAGAAGTATTTGAGCCAATCTCTTGAGCTGCAAAAGTCATGTGACTAATCAATCAAGAGGCCTGGAAAATATGTACAGCAATAAAGCACTGATGGCTGAAGGAATGTATGAGTTTATCTGTACTGCTGAACACAATGATGTTTTCAAGAATATGGGAAATCAGACAGTTGATGGACCCCATTGATTTCATAGCATGAAAAAAAAATACTAATGGGGCCCATCAATTGTTTGGTTACAGACATTCTTCAAAATATCTTCTTGTGTTCAGCAGAAGAAAGAAACTCATACAGGTTTGCAACAAGTTGCAACAAATAACTATTCATTTACTTCTCTCTCTGCCTCGAGTCAGGTTACTAGCTTCTGTTATTGTACGTCACACGCATCACACACATGACCAGCGTCGACCAGTAGTGAGCCTACGTGTGACGTAGCTCTACGCTATCACACTACGTTAACCCATAGAGAAGGAAGTGAATAGTTGAAATAAAGTCGTTATTTTTGTTTGTTAACGCACACAAAATGTATTCTCGTCGCTTGATAAAGTTAAGATTGAGCCACCGAAGTCACTTTCGACTATTTTAACGATGTTTTTAATAACTTTTCGAGACCGGCAAGTTTCAATTCCTCAAGGGGACTATGGAGTGAGACAGCACTCAGATTTAATCAAAAATATCTTAATTTGTGTTCCGAAGATGAATGAAGGTCTCACGGGGTTGGAACAACATGAGGGTGAGTAAATACTGGCAGAATTTTCATTTTTGGATGAACTAACCCTTTAATATTCACTGAAGTCATTGTAAACTTTTGAGGTTATTGTAAGGTTTTGGATAGTAATGACTCAAGCATTACTACATTCTTCTCTAATTAATTCTGTATTCTAGAGTGAAGATCATGGTAACCCACTAGCAATGACTCAACATACAACTTACGATCTTGTCTATGCCGTGCATCCATTCCAAACAGTCATATACAGATAGTTGATTTTAATAGAGCTTAGTGTTATGTTGCTGAACTGTTGGAATTGCACAATACACACAAATTAGATTAGAGCTAGATTAAATTAGATTAGAGCTATTTTATTGATGCTTTGTCAATCTGAATTAAAGTATATCTATTATCAACATTTCTCTTGACTTTGTGCGCCATTTTTATGTGCGATTTTAATTCAGCTAGTAAACTCATTTGGTATCTAACACCACAGCAAAAAACATTTTTTTAAAACAAAAAAACAGCAACAAACGGGTTAAACAAATTTTCACTTATCTGTGAAAACCCCTTCTGACAAGAACATATGAGTAGGTATGTATGACTAAGTTAATTGTGATCGATGTGTGTGTGTAGGCACAGAGGCCAGTGTTTGTGTGGGGTGTGTGTGTGTGTTTGCTCAGGGGGCACCGCAGGTCTCTCTCTGGAGAGTGTGTATTCATCCCTCCGCTCTGAGCTGCACAGGGCTCATGCATATGTATAACGTAGAGATGAAATCAGTCTGATTTTACAGTTCACTGCGGGCTAGGTAAACAAATGAATGCGAGGAGGGGAGAGGTGGAGGATGGTGTGCTGGAAGGGCAGGGTGGGGTGTGTTCTGACTCACGTCCTCAAACAGGCATCACCCCAGGCCTCATTAGAGTCACCTCACCTGCAGGCGCCACTAAAGAAATCTCTTGATCTGACCGCGCAAACTCTCACCCGCGACATTATTGAGGGTTTGCTCAAGCCGGGCAAAACTCACAGGGCTGGAAATGGCACTTGTTAAATGTTAATAACTCATAAATGAGTTTATTCATGAAGAAACCTTTAGCGGCACAGATTAATCTGTCCTTTAAATGCTCTTTTAACTGACGTTGAACAAAATAAGCTTTGTGATCAGCCTCCTTAAATGCTAGGTACATAGCACAATTCGAATGTATTGATGGTAACACAAGTCATACATGTCTAGTGGCACATAATGATTGATAAAGAATGTTAAATATCAAAACACAGCATACCTAGTTCTATGTCAAATAGTAAGGTTCAAGACATACGCATCAAAAATTTATATTCGTTTCAGAAAGTACTGTAAATAGCAGACGTTCAGCTCCAGCAAAATAGATGCAGTGGTTAAATCAATGATAAAGGCATTGATTGTACAAATAAATATGTGCAATTGTTGTCTCTATCTATACAATCATATCCCTTAGGCTCAATACCCTGACTTTGTCCTGCATGATCCAAAAAAGCTAAAATTTCTCAAATATCTTAACAAGACCAAAAAGTGCGCAAAGTGTGTCATGAAAGTAAAAAAAAAAAAAAAAAATCAGGCCCAGTAGATTGTTCAGCAATCGGTCCCCGTGCAGTACTCGACCTGGGGTGACGATGGGCAGCAATAAACACCGTGGCGTCTGACTGACAGACACGCTGGGTGATGTGTGTCAGAGCTAAGCTTCGTAATGACGGCCATTGGGATGGCATGGTGGGAGAGCAGACCGGTGCTGTATCCTCCATCCCACTCGTCCCTGCTCCTTCAAAGCTAATGGCCTACAGAAAGCCATTTCACGGCGTGCCGAGCAGAGGAGAGGAGAGATGAGAGGGTAATTCAGGCGGAAGAGACTGACACAGCCAGTCGTAAAGCGTCCTCCCCATCACTTCGTACACTGCACAATCCATGAGCCATCAGCGCCATTACCTGGACCTCCGTTTGCCCCGACCTACTCGTGCTGAAACTTAGTTTGAGGTATTCATCCCTGACACAAGACTAAAAATGCCAGGCCATTGCCTTAAGTCAACATGAAGTGACATTTGAAATCATTTTCTTCCATAATGCAACATATATCAGAGTGAAGCAGGGTATTTAACAAGAAAAGGATTGATTTTATCGATCAGAAATTGATAGGATCACAAAAAGCAAGCTTTAGAGAAAAGGCTTTTTAACATTAAAGCTGAAGGTTAAAGGAATAGTTTTGTCATCATTTGCTCACCTTGTCTAAGTTGTACAACTTTACTTCTTCTGCGATACAAAACAAAAAATGATTCTCTGAAAATTTTGATTTTGTCTGTACAATGAAATTCAATGAGGCCAACCTTGTTTTAGAGCCTTCTGGGTTTCATTTTATTGGCAAAAAAGCTTGAAAAAATAAAATGAATAGTTGATTTTTTTTTTTAAACTGAACTGTTCATTTTAAATTCAGGAGCATCTCCACATTATCCAAAATTATCCAGACCATTAATTGCTATTATTGCTGTAACCTTTATTACATACAACAACTAGCATTAAATTTAGTTGAAAATTAAAGCTGCATTTCCTAAAATAGAGCTTGCCAACTGATTATCATTAAGCAATACCTTAAATATGTGAGCTGAAAAAGAAAATTGTTTCAGAGGCTTTAACATTCAGAATTTCATCATGATTTGCATGGAATAACACTCTTTTTTTAGTTCAATATATGGATTATGCATAGCATAGATGACTTTAGAAAACAGCAAGTGTGCAAGGCTTTATGGGTAAAGACTGTTTGAAATGCTCTACGAGTGAAGGTGGAGAATATGCTGATGTTTTTTGACAGACCATATTTAATCTAAGAGACGCTGTTCTGTCATGTGAAGGACTGGAGCGATATTAATATCTGCATTGATAAATAGGCTCCATTACTCCATCATGTTCAGGACTCATAAAACACAGTCAGCGACGGGAAACATAAAAAGTCAGGGGGAAGAAAAAAACTACACTGCAGACAGCTAATAACATCCAGCTCCTTTGCAATTTGTTAAAATCTGGCTTTCGCTTTGCAAAACGACAAGCTGCGGTGAAAAATGGAAAAGCCCAGAGTTTGGGCCACT
The DNA here is from genome assembly GCA_038021265.1 of Cyprinella venusta. Classification (NCBI taxonomy): domain Eukaryota; kingdom Metazoa; phylum Chordata; class Actinopteri; order Cypriniformes; family Leuciscidae; genus Cyprinella; species Cyprinella venusta. Next base: position 27,988,536 of record CM075867.1, read on the forward strand.
TTTTCAGCTGACTCGAGTGTTTCGTCATCCTTCAGTGGCCTGTGCACAAGTGTGTCTCGGCCAGTCATTACTTACGATCAGACGTATGATCATTTCCTGCAAAAGACATGAATAACCAGACATGTCAATTCTAACCGAAGGGCGATCAGTTATTCCACCGAACTGGTCATATGAATACTGACAGCGCTCCAAACACGCACCACTAGCTTCTGGGAGTACGGGAGAGAGATGAGCAGGGAAGGATATGTCTCAATCTGTGATTGCACATGAGAACAGAGTCAGATCTGGCATAATGATGCAAGCATAACCAAAGCCCTCACTGGAACAGGCTGGTTCCCTTGGGCCGTAGTGCCGCTTGCCTTCTAATGTGGTAGCGGGGGAGAAAGCCTGGGTTAGGTGCACGATATAAATTGGAGTCAGTAGCAAAAAGGAAATCAAGTTTATGAAAATATTTGTCATCATTTACTGACCCCCATAATTCCAAACTTGTTTTATTTTCTTTCTTCTGTAAAATGTAAAAGAAGATATTTTGGAAACCAATCTGTTTTGGTTAGCATTGACTTATTGTTTAGACAAAAACTTCTCAAAATGTTCTAATGGCTTGTTTGGTAATGTAGGTAATTTTGGTAATGTAAGTCCTGCAGGGGTCCATGAATAGACTATCATAAATGTGCCTTTGATAATTATAAGAATCAATACATCAATACTATATATTTAATATGATTAGGAAGGTTTTTATTTCAAATCAATTTTGTGCTTTTAAACTTTCTCTTCACCAAAGAATCCTACAATAATGTATTACATTTCTCAAGCACTAAATCAGTATATTAAAATGCATGAAGGATCATGTGACACTGAAGACTAGAGCAATGATGCTGAAAATTCAGCTTTACCATCACATGATTAGATCTAAAAAATAATTTTGATAGAAAACAGTTATTTTAAATGGTAATAAAATTTTACAATATTACTGTTTATTTCATAAAATAAACGCAGCCTTGTTGAGCATAAAAGACTTTCAAAAACAACTCCTAAACATTTAAAGGGATACTCCACTTTTTTTGGAAATAGACTCATTTTACCCCTCCCCCAGAGTTAAACAGTTGGGTTTTACCGTTTTCAAATCCATTCAGCCGAGAAGAATATCAGTAACCAGACAGTTTCTGGTCTCATTGACTTCCATCCATAGTACATTTTTTTTCCTACTATGGAAGTCATTGTGACCAGAAACTGTCTGGTTACTGATATTCTTCTAAATATCAGAAAATCAGCTGAATGGATTTGAAAACGGTAAAACTGAACTATTTAACTCTGGGGGAGTGGTAAAATGAGCCTATTTCCAAAAAAAAAGTGGAGTATCCCTTTAAATGGTAGTTTACATTTATGCGCAAATTGAAAAAGAAGAACAGTGATAGGTAATACTATTTGTTAATGCTTGATGTTAACAACATATGTTATTTTATTACTGAAAAGTTTTTAAATTGAGGGTGAGAGAACATTGGGTCTGTAAAAGTGGAAAAATTCCTTCAAACTCCAAAACCGTTTGGCTTGAAAAAAGTGTAATCTCAAACACCAATCTCTCTCTCCATAGAAACACACACTCCAACGCATCCACCCACATCCAATCAGCCAAAACCACAGGCCCTCTTCTGACTGTTAATTGAGTTTAGCCAAAGTGCTGCCATTGCACAAGTGATGTGAGTTATAGATTATAAGAACCTCTCACACGGCCATCGATTCCACACGGCCCAGCGCAGGGCCAGAGAGAGCTGATGTGAGCTGAACGCTGCTTTGAGGATCTCTGCCATTTAATTAAGAGGAGGAGAGGGTCAAGGGGCAGGTGTGCAGCTACGGCACTAATGCAGTGAGGTAAATATTTGTACGGCCTGTCCATGAATTAAAAGAGAAAGCGGATATGTTACACTGCTCATAATGCATGCTGGAACTGGAGTTGAGCTGCAAATGATGAGGCCCTTCTACTGAAAAAGGGTCGCTCTCATGATAATTTGTTACTATTTTACATTTTGGCAAATTAGAGGAAAATTTGTAATCTCATTTCATTTGTATGTTTACATATGATCTGCTTGCGCCCCACTGACAGTTATGTTCAGGATGGGCCTTCTTGAAAAAGAAACCTTCTTAAAACGGCTGGCATACACTTATACTTAGGCCCGAATATACTTCAAGTGAAATCGAAGGACTGACGGGACGCCATTTCGAACAAAATCAGGCCGAAACAAAGTTTGTTTGGTTTGGGAGTTTGAAACAGCTTTCCAAAGCGAACTTTTCGGGGAAAAAACAAAAAAACAAAAAACTGCTAAACACCTTCGTAACCATTGGTCTGTGGCGATTATTAGGTAATAGGTGATGCTTTAAATGGTTATAGAGGAAAAACTGGGCTTCATACACTACACGACTGAGGATCACACACTACCAGACTTTCAAGTCCCAACGAAAACAATAGACTCATGCAGAAACATTTGACTTATGGGTAGGAGTCGTATGACAAGTGAAAACACTGTTCTAAAATCAACTCAAAATATTTGAGGATTTAATGGAATCACGGTCTGTATCGATTTTCAGTGAAATTGGTCAAATTAGACTGCCCAAAATCTTACTTTCGACAAACAGCGTTGACTTTTCCTGACTGCAAATCAGGGCAAAAATATGTGCAAAAGTGTATTAGTGTATTATAACCTTTAGAGGTTTTTCTAAAAAATTTTACATTTCTGTAAAAAACCCCCCCAAAAAACGTGTTGTACGAATTCAAGAAAAAAAATCGCAACCATTAATCGGATTAAAATGGTTGTTATTTGCTTTTTTTTAATCATGGATTTTTTGCACGATTTTTTTAGACACAATTTGGTAACCATAAATAACAATGTAAAGAAACCTGTCCACAGTTTTGACAGAAATGTCAATGCTAAGGCAAATGTGACGCACGTTGAGAGGAAACGCTAGCACTCCAACCTGAGACAACCTTCTCGGCTATGATGGAAGAATTACTCACATAGTGCATTCATGTGGAAGAAACTTGGGAGGAACCGTGACATACTGTCTATAGTACTCAAGACGACCTGTGATTCTTCACTGCAAAACTCACTTGCACCTATCTGAAAAGCTCTGGAACTCATTAATACAACTTTGGAGTCAAGCAGCGTCTGGAGTCTATGCGGTAACTGCAAGGTCATGGCCCTGAAAGCTGTCATATTTGTCATTTTTATAGGTCCCATATTTTATTAAAGAGATGCATAATGATCACATTTGAGAGTGAATAATAACCAAAAGCTTGGTCTGTTCATTCCAAAAAGCTATGGTATGACTTCATACGAGGTAGAATGGACTTCTTTTATGTTGCATTTATTGTGCTTTTGTGTTTCGCAGATAATAATATTATACAATAAATATATCAGGATGTGGTGAGATAATATTTTTAGATTGCCTTGTCTAGACATCCAACAAGACAAAAAAGACAAGCATTTCCCACGTGCAAATTTCCTCAACAAAGCTCATGTAGGGCAGATGCATGTATTGTATCAGCAGTCGAATCTTGATTGTGAATGCAGCTCTTGTTATACAAAATCCAGCATTACGAGTTCACGGAGCGTTTTAGATAGGGCTGATAAAACGGAGCTGGCGACTCAAGCGCCGAACAAAAGTAGCCTTCCTGTGGCTGTGTCAGCCTGGGTCATCCTCTATGTAAAGAGCACCTGGCCCTTAAAAACGGACAATGCGAAACATGTACAATGCTAATTCAAAGCTAATTCAAGTAAGGTCCTAAATGGTGTGGCATTCCTGTCTGTCTTCAGTAAGAGGAATGATAATTTTTGTGTTTGACCTTTGGTCTTTCTCAGCTCTCTCTCTCTCTCATTCGATCGGCATCAGCAACACTCAAACTCGTTCGAAATGTCACGAGACAAAAGAAGAAAAACAAACTCATTCATTCAAGTCCACTTCTATTTGCCGCTCTCCTTTACTGCAGTAATTGCTGTGGCTTGTGAAAAGCCATCAGTTTCCAACCCTAATTAGTGAGGCTCTTAACAAATTCTCTCCAGCCGTCCCTGAATACCGTTCCCACTGACAGCCATTGTGACGGCCAATAGAATCTTACCAGGCGAAAAAAAAAGATCTATTTGATAGCTTTAATTTTTCATAATTTTCTCTAATGAGGGTGCATTGATTTTAACTAGGACATGAACGCTGCGAGGGAAGAGTGGGAGCTAACGCAGTGACTTCTCGCGCTCGCTCCACTGAGAATCCAACAGAGCTCAGCATTTTGTTGTATATGCACTATTTTGTGACTTGCAATGAACAAACTTCTACAAATGTTGTCTAGTTAACGTAGAGCTGTTGTGTGATTGCTTTATATTTAAAAATCTTATCCACTTGCCAAAAAGCTTGCATTAATATTCATGATATTCAAATCATGATTAATTACTGGATAATCGATAACCAATTATAGTGGCTCAGCTTGTTTTAATTTGTCTACAAGACATAATATGAGTCCTTCACACAACAGAAGGTCAACAGGTAATTTTTTTGGTGCGTTTTTGTTATTTTTGGAGCTCAAAAGCCCCAGTAACCATTTACTTTCACTGTGTGGAAAGTCAGATTCGGCTAAACATTTTTAGTTTTACACACAAGACAATAAATGCATAGAAATTACAGGTTTGGAAAAACAAGGGGAAGGTAAATTATTTGGAGAAAAAGTTTTGAGTCGGTAAGATTTTTCTTTTATGACTGCAAAGGCTGCATTAATTTAATGATAATAAAAACTGTAAAAACAGCAATGTTGTGAAATATGTTTATCATTTTAAAGAGCTCCTATCATAGCATTTGAAATGTCCCTATTTTTGTTTTGGGAGTTCCCAAAAACAGTTTAATGTGCATGCAAGGATAAAAAACACTTTATGCATTTATTTTTACCTGATTTGCTCAACGACTCCCAAATGATTCGTTCGACGATTCATTTTCCCAAACACCTCCTTTGAGTGACACGAATCTGCGGTGATTGGTCAAATGACCCAGTCAGTTGTTATTGAAACTACAATTTTTTTTTTTTTTTACCATTTTATCATTCTAGGGTGGTTTTCATTTATGTTCAGACACCATGTAAAAGTGAATTTTGCATAATACGTGTCCTTTAGTTAAAATAAAAATCTTTTGAAACAACATAAATGCCTTTCCTGCCATTTTGATCAATCTAATGTATAACATACTTGTTAATAAATCTTACTGACCCAAAACTCTTAAATGGTACTGTGTTAACATTAGCTATAATGCAAAAGCTAGAATACAATAATGACCAAAACATTTATTCCTCTTGGTTAAATGTTTGTAAATCGTCATTTGTACACGTTAAAACATTTCAAGTAAATGAATTATGAACAAACTGGAATTAAAAATGAGCAATATTACATTAAACATGAATTAACAATGAACAATGTTATATTTGTAAATTAGAAATCCTTTAAGTTAAATTAATGCAATGTAGCAAAACTGCAGTTTAAGTAACTGCATTGTAGACACACCGAATGTATTAACAAACGGAAGATTGTTGTAAAGTGTTACCACTCTTTTTTTAGAGTAGCCTTGAGAAGAAGAGAATTAGTCAACAAAATATGTCAAAAACTTCAAATCTACTGTATATCTGAATGAGTGTCAGAACTAGTCTTCTATATGAAGTCCCTTCTTCTTCTGAACTGAAATGTCAGGCATACCTCAGGGATATCCACAAGAGTATGAGCGAGTGTGTGGGTTTGTGAGAGGATGTAATGGAATATGAGTGTCTACATGGTGTCAAAAAGTGGATGTGAGTATACGATTAAGTGTGAAAATGTGTGTGTTTAGCAGTAGGGAAATGGGTGTATCTTTGAGGCCTCTCTGTGAAGTGTGCTGAAACTCCCACATGTAATTAGAACAGTTTTCCTCCTACTTTACTTTCTTCCACATCCACTTAATTTTAGCAGCCGGGGTTTGTTACGTAAAACCTGGGAGAGCGTCTCAACACTGTCAGTTATGGAAGCGCTCTCTCTCTCTCTCTCTCTCTCTCAACAGCGCACAAGAAGATGAATCCGAAAATTATAATTACTTCAAATCTCGTATCCGTATTATAGTGCGATAACAAAAGAGTGTGTGTGGACCGAACGGGGGCTGTTTGTTTGCGTTTCCACTGGAGCGCTGATCTTCAATCGCAATCCACACTCTTGAGTTAATGCTTAATTTGAAATGTCAAATCCTTTCAGGATAAAGCCGGATAAACAGGAAAATAGGAAATGTCACATACTCAAGTCCCCGACACTCAGGCAATTAACCACATTAAAGGTCAATAACCAAATGCATGCTGCTTTTAATGACTACTGCCTCTTCACACATCATGTCTTTTAATGGCTGCCAACGTCTATTTTTATCTAGCTTTTCTTTTCAAATGGCTACTCAAGGTGCTGATAAGAAATGTTATGTCTGGCGAGCAGTGCCACTGGATACCTGGAACACATTAAATGACCTTCTTCTCTGTGTCTCTGTTTCCATTCTTATGTTCTCAACTCAAGGTTCCTTTAAGATAAATTACGAAGCCATAAATAAAAAGCGGGTGCTGACATTCTTTAAAAGTTGGACCAATTTTCTGCTCTTCCTTGGAATTTACCTTCCTTTGTTCTCTTAATCCCTGCCAAGAACTTTTAAGATGGGAAGTCTGGAAAATGGGGGTCCTATCTGGGTGGCAATGGCTTAGAGAAATTATCTCCAGTCCTTAAACCCCCTTTTCTGTTCCACTTTCCACCTCGTTTCTGCCTTATCGCTCGTCCACCTTGAGTATTTTCCAAGGACGACCCACAATTTGAGAGGGAAAAAAACTTCTAAAAGCCAGGCCCTTTGAAATCTGATTGGCCCAGTGAAATGCATCTCTCTTAAATTACAGAGCTTCTCTGTTGTGTGTACTTTTTTTACAAACAGAAACAGCTATTTATATACTTTTGGATTTGGTAGAGTGTGATAGCGCTATCATGTTTGCACACAGATCGCTGTGTAAACGGTTCTGTACAGATATGTCTTAACTCATGGGTAGTCATGGATAGATTACAGAACTTAAAGGAGGATACTGCTAGTCTGCTTTTGAATGTGCTACTGACTTCCTTGTCATCATTTATTCATACAACTAAATAAAGATCATGTGTATGACTGACTGACTGACTGAATTGTGAAAAATGTGCTGGCCACTCTTTTCCATGCAGCTACTATGGATGGGGACTGGAGCTTTCCAGCTTCAAATATAATTCCAAAGCACCATAAACATAATCATAATAGAAGTTTATTTGACTTGCAATTCATTTCACTCCTTCTAAAGCCATACAAGAGATTTGAGTGAGAAACAGACTGAAATTAAGGTTGTTACTCGATGAATATATCTCCCTTCAACTGATGTGAAAGGATCACTGAGTAAATCATTTGTGATTGTCAATTTGACCAGTTTTCTGAAGAGTTCATTGAAAATATCAACCCAAAGAATTATTTTTTTCATGCTTGGATTATTAACAATCCAGTATTGCTACTTTGAACTATCACAGATTTTTCTAGAACAAAGAGTTAGAAAAATTTCAATAATACTGTTTGTTCCTCACACAAATAAATTATAGAAATACAAATAAACAAATCTTTTCCCAAGTCAATTCGTCCATTTCATTGGTTGAATGAACCAAATGACACGAAAAAAGATTCGTTCATTTTGATAAACGAGTTCGAACAGGAGAGTCACGAACGCGCATCACAGAACAGAACAAGGCGACCATTTGAGCTTGTAAAACTTAAACTGTGTTTGTTTTTTCGATCGTTTCGCTTGATAAGACCCTTATTCATTGTCCGAAATCGTTAAAAGCACTTTGAACGGTTTGCAGTTTGCACTGAAACTGTCTTTTGGACCTTGAACCGTTTGGTTCCCATTGAAGTCCATTATATGGAGAAAAATCCTGGAATGTTTTAATCAAAAACCTTAATTTATTTTCGACTGAAGTTTTTTTTTTTTTTTTTTTAAAAAGATAAAATATCTTTATGTATTGATCATGATGTAGTTATTATTGCACCATTTTGACATTTAGGCAATTTAGAAAATATAGTTTTGTTAAATCTTGAGTATTTAAAGTAATTTAAAGATAAAACAACAACACATGATCATAAAGAATAAAATTTATCTAAAAAAAATAATATATTATACGCAAACAAATTACAATGAGGCGGTTGTTTTGCAACATGGTGGAGATGTGTCGATAAAAAAAAATAGTGAAAACAGTAAACATGCAAACGCGCACACACACACACACACACACACACATGAGTGAGAGACATTATGAAAAATGAAGAGAATGAAAAGGAAAAAGGGCTGTCTGTGGTTTTAAATTTTGTTGGGTATATGGGACGGCCTGGATTAGTGTGAGATTTCCCGGCCTGGAATTTTGTCCCAGTCTGCCTCTCTACTTTTCTGATACATTTATGTTGGTTTTGAATTATTGTAGAAGCTTAAAAGATCACCATTAACTATTGTATAAAAATGTGCGAACAGCACAGTCTTCAGAATTTATCCTCTTGCTCTTCCACAGAAGAAATAAAGGGAAAATGATAACAAGGTTTTCAGTGAGTTGCTCTCCAGGTGGATTCCTTCTGTAATCAAGTCTAAACATTAATTATGTTTTCCAGTGTATATGTTTTCACACACATGTTTGTGAATATTTGTTTGAACTTCAGCCTGAGACTGACATTGTGAGAGCTGGAAGTCATCTTGTGTGCAAACATACATTTGGATGAGTGAGTGTGTGCGTGTCGGTCATGTGTCCAGACGTGTGTGTGTGTCTGATAGGGGAGCAGCTGGCTTGGCAGGCAACTTCAGATGAGGGTATAATGGGATGGAGGCTCTGCCTTGCTCTCTCCTTCATGGAGATGATTGCTAGAGAACACTTGGTTTCGAACCAGCACCCCGTGCAACACCAATTCCCAAAGCTACCCACCGCTGCAGCCATCAACGACAGAACTCTATCTGTCAGTCTGTGCACCTCTGAAAATCACCTGTGTGCCACCTAAATCCTGCGTGGAAGACAGACAGATCCTACAAATCACCAGTGTATATTAATACAAGAGAGGGCATTTTTACAGTTATCATGGTTAAGGGATTTTGTTATTGACCAATATTCCCAAGATCCAGAGAATGCAAAGATGCAGAGATAATGTAGCTACAGTATAACTACAGAAAATTACAACAATAATAATAATATATAATGATGAGCCAAAACATTATGATCAGTCACAGGTGAAATGAATATTGTTTATCATCTCCTAACAAGGCCAAATATTAAGGTCTGGTTAGATTAGAAGGTAAGCAAATAACCAGTTCTCATAATCAGATTGTTGGACGCAGGAGAAATAGGATAAAGGTCTGAGCGACTTTTACCAGGGCCAAATTGTTTTGGCAAGGCGACTGAATCAGAGTATCTCTGAAACGGCTTGAGTGTTGGTCAGTAGTGATGAGAATTGAGTCAAACTAGCGACAGGGTGTTGGGCGTCCAAGACACATCGGTGCATGAGGGAAATGAAGGCTATCCCTTCTGGTCCGAACCAACACAAGGTCTACTGGGGTACAAGTCACACAAAATGTGAACGATGGTTATGGGAAGAATGTATCAGCACAGTGCATTCTGCTGGGTATGGGGCTAGGTAGCCGCATGACAATCAGAGTGTCATATGATCACCCCTGTCCATCGTTGAAAGTGGTTACAATGGCCACATGACCATCAAAACTGGACCTTAGAGCAGTGGAATTTTCGCCTGGTCCGATGAGTCCGGTTTTCTTTTACATCATGTGGACGGCAATGTAAGTATGCACCATACCAGGATTCACTGTGGGACGACAACAAGCCGGTGGAGGGAGTGTGATACTCCGGGAAATGTTCTGCTGGGAAACTCTGGGTCCAGCAAATTTGACACGTGCCACTTATCTCATTATTGTTGCAGACCAGGTACACTCCTTCATGACAATGGTGTTACCTGGTGGAAGTGGCCTCTTTCAGCAGGATAATGCAACCTGCCACACTGCACACATTGTTCAGGAATGATTTGAGGAACACGATGAAGAGTTCAAGGTGTTGCTCTGGCCTCTAAATCCCCAAGAATTCAATTCATTTGAGCATCTGTGGGGTGTGTTGGACCAACAAGTTCGATCCATAGCAGCTCCACCGTGCAACCTACAGTACTTGAAGGATCTGCTGCTAACGTCTTGGTGTCAGATCCCACAGGATAACTTAAGGGGTCTTGAAGAGTCCATGCCTCGGTCGGTCGGTGCTGTTTTGGCAGCATGGTCATGATATTTTGGTTCATCTGTGTATGCCATTTACAAATCGTTGTCACATTTCAGCTATTTATTAATGCCTTTAAGTGTGGCTCATCCAATCAGATTTCACACATCCAGGAAGATATAGATGTTAATCATGTGTGATACATTACTAAGAGACTAAAGAAGCAAAAAACAAACATGTTTGTTTAATAAAGAGATGTTTGGTTTTCTTCTGCGACACATTCTTGACACATACAGCACCAGCTGCAGCACTGAAAAGCTAAAAGTCCATGTTTTTAATGTGTCAGGGGAAATACTAGGGTCTTTAAGGATAATTGCTGCGTGTTCTCTTGCAGTGTGAATTTGTGCAGTTCTGACACTAAGCGTGGTTAGGCGCTGCCATTCAGCTGTGCTGTAATCAGCAGCATGACGTTAAGGTGCATTACTGTCCATTACTGAAAGCCATTTAGTGCTGAACGCAGGCAGAGAGGGAGCTGAAGGAGGGTTACTGTTGTGCTGAACACTACAGAAGAGCAGGTTCATAACTGCTCCCACCGAGACGCCCATTTTAGAGGAAGACATCTAAATTAGAACGGGTCTGAACAAAACTAAACTCGTACATGAAAATGAAAGAAAATTGACTGTAGCAGACTCATTAATACACAACTTTTGAAATAACTTGATTTGTTTTGTCCAGCAGTGGAGTGGAACAGTACCCGAATCACATCGCATGATGCTAAACATGTGGTGGTGAGGGTAAATTCCTCGTGGACTGACTTTCATGAATTCCTCTCTTTTCATGAACTCTGGGTGGCATTAGACTCTTTGAAGATCTTGAGCAGTAATCCATGGATGTAACTTGCACCCCTCATTTTTTCCCCTAAACTATCTCAGATCTCCCTAACACTCATTAGCCAGGCGCAGAAGGCTGAACAAAGCATAGCTTCCCTCTCTCTTCCTTTCCCTCAGGCTCAATGGAGTGGTACAATTCATTCTGCGAACCCCCCAGAAATGATACAGGTCAACCCTAAGCATGAACCGCTGGCCGTGAGTAAAGAGAAAGGCTGTAATGTCTTTACTTTCTCTACTCAAGGGTCATGAGGTCAAAGAGGTGTAGATGGTAAATTTGTTAAGAGGCAGGGGGCAGACCTGACCAGTGAACCGTCACACTAACACCGGGAATGCACAGCAGGCCAATTAGCAGAGAGCCTGTTGAGGAATGCAGCTGACCACAGCTGTCCACTAGATGACCAGGGCTCACAAAACTCTCTGAGATAAAGCTCCTTTTAAGGTGAATAAAAGCAGTAGAATAGTAAAGGCCAAGAATGATAACTATGAAGATTACTATGTTAGCATCCATACCATCAGACTAAATAGTACTGTTTATTCTAAGAGCACACTGCACTTTTGTTAACTGCTGCTTTAATTGTTATAGGTGTGGAGACATGCTATTCTTTTATGATTTTTTGAACACTATCATTATTTTTATCGTTATAGTTATCATCCTTGGTTTGAACGGGCCTTAAGTTTACCAGTCAGTTTAAAGACGACATTAGCGTTGTTTCCTAAAGTTGTGAATTAAACGCGCAAAATTGGAATATCGTATAAAATATGTGCATATACCATTTCCATCCCATGTGTTCAAGAGAAAAAAATGGTCACTTGCAACAAAACATCTGTAGTAGGCTCTGACGAAACACACCAACTGTTTTCTTGTGTTCGCATGCCTGGTGTTTGGGAACACAATCATGTGAGACACTTCAGGGGTGTCATTTTGCCAAATTATTGTTATGTTCGGCTCAGGCATTTTAGAATACCTAAAACATTTGAGATGATGTGCAGTGAAATTGGTCTACTTGTTGGTCCAGTTACCAATCAAACTCACTGTTGAGGCAAAGTCACGTGACTTTTTTGTTGGGCATCAAGGTATTATTCAGTAAATATGTTTCATTTGTTAAAACGAGCTATGCACAAGCTTTTTTTTTAATGTGATATCCCAAAATTTGCATGAAAATTGGTGGATGGAAACATGGCTACAGACAACTCACCGACAAATGAATGTGAATCAGCCAAAAAAATGATAATTTACTCTTTTACATTTACTAATTGTCATGTCATTATAAAATCTGTATTTCATTGGTGGCACACACAAAATTCCCTTCAAAACAATATTTGAAATATATCTATTGTAAGGACATAGATAGTAGACTACTTTTAGATAATTTGACTAATTTATACAATGTGACTACTAATTTTTTTTTATACAATATGATCCTTAAAGTTCTTTTGTGATTGATAGAAGAAAGAGAATCATACAGGTTTGGAATGACATGACGGTGATGACAGAATTTTCTTTTTTTTTTTTTTTTTAAGGAGCTTTAAAAAATGGGCCAGTTAATGGACACCTCTTGGATTGTGAATCAGGCCGAAAGCTTCTGAACAGGTTTGAAGTATGACGGCATTTACAGTATTTGAAATATAAATATTTTTTTAGAATTTAAAATGTCTCATTGTCACCGTTGAATTTGTTCTTGCTGAATAAAAGTATGGATGCCACTCAATAAAAGAAAGGAAAAAAAAAACAACAAAGAAAAGTGTGGATTAATTAGGGATGAAAAATCTTCTCCACAATTGCTTTTGAGAGAAAGCTGACCGGAGATATGTAAAATTGAATCAATGCAATTGAGCTTACTCAAACACCGCATGCACAACGGAGAAGCCTGTATCTACTCAGTCAATAAAAGGCAAAATGGTCCACACAAAAGGTCAGATAGCACGTATGCAGGGTAATGTGGCCATGCATCCTCAGATTGAATTTCAATTTGGGATTTGAACAGTGAGAATTGATTTCAAAGGTTTTGAATAACACAGCAATTATTACAGACACAAACGCATTTTGAACATTGTTACTGGCTCTCTCGTTACTTTGGCTCTGAGAGTTGGCACTTCAGCTGCTGCTATGGTAACTCTAGTCTGCACAGAAGCCCAGTGCGTTGCTCCTAGCAGCAGGGCTCTCAGAAAAGCCTTCCGATCTGTTTCACCGGAGGTCTTCAATTCTGCTCCTGGAGGGCTACTGTCCTGCAGAGTTTAGCTCCAACCGGCTTCAGCACACTTGCCTTTGTGTTTTCAAGCCTTCCTGAAGGGCTTGATGAACTGATTCAGGTGAGTTTGATTAGGGTTGAAACTAAACTCTGCTGTACAGTGGCCCTCCAGGAGTAAGATCGAAGACCCCTGTGTTACACTATCCATCCAGGGCCAGTCACAGAGACCTGATAACACAAATTATTAGCTGGGAATGAAAGCTTCCTACTCCGTAAACACAAAACCGGACAATGCCAGGGGCATTTGTAAGTGGTCATTCTGGGTTTCGCTTTCAAGTAGATGGGAGCTGATATTATATACAGATACAATATTTAACACTTAATCTTTTTTCCCTATCATCATGAGGATGCTGTTTATCTAAAGCATTGTTAAACTTGAATAATCATATTGGAATTAAAACAAATCTAAAACATGATGCACGTCACAAAATGATGGACATCTGCCTGGTGACGTTCTAACATTTGTCAGTGAATGCTTTAGAGATGTAAAGCAGATGAGCAAGCTTTCTAAAAATGGCACCTTCTAGATGAACACACGTCATATAGACGTCTTTGTAAAATTCATGTGCCACACTATGGCTAGATGTGTGCCACAAAGAGGCTTGGCACAGTGATTCTATCATTATACAGGCATTGTTTGGGTATGAAGGTGCATCCAAAGAAAACTGATTTCAGATGGGCTTACAAGCCACCTTAATGTATATTTAAAGATCTAAAAGAAAATCAATTGAGCTTGAGAGGTAACCATACAAAATTGTGTGACTACAGAGCCAATCATGCAAGTCAGTAGTTAAACAAAAATGGATATATTTACGAGGTAATCATTCCAAGTGCTCCTTCAAACGGCATTTTCGATTTTTATTCCAATAACACTGAACTGTATGCCACCAGAAATGAACTTTTCCAAGTAGGGGCAATATTTGCTCCATAGATTTGTTTTTTGGAGGTATTTTTTTGCTATAAAGAGAACATATTACAGGGATTATATTTCTAACTATATAAAAGTATACTGTGGCTCACTCTTTTATAAATAAATACTTTTTGTAAATACTTAGATCAAATCATTTAAATTTTCAACCAGACTAATTACACAACCATTCAAAATGTAGGGGTCAGTGTTTTTTTTTTTTTTCAAAGAAATTAATACTTTTATTCTTTGAAGACTTTATTAAAATAAATATTTTGAACATCAAAGTATCATATTTTGCACAAAAATATTAAGGAGCACAACAGCTTTCAACATTGATTATAATAATAAATGTTTCTTAAGCAGCTAATCAGCATCTTATGATGTTATGATGCTAAAAATTCAGCTTTGCCATTACAGGAATAAATTCCATTTTTAAATATATATATATATATATTTTTTAAATGTAATAATATTTGACAAACTTAGTTTTAGTCTCAATTTTTGCCACTTTGTGTCATTGTTGCCTCAAACTCCCATTAATTTCATACTGTCATCATGTACACAGGGATAGGCAGTGAGCACACATCTATGTTGCCTTCAAGAGTTCATCAGTTTGACAAGACAAAACACATTTTTCAGCTTTCAGACACAGACACCAGATGAAGAAAAAAAAGATGATGAATTGCAAAAGAGATCACATATTTGACTGTGTGAAGAAATAGATTCATGTTTGACTCTTTAAAAAACATGAAAGTCCAATCGGGCTCCTGGAAAGAGTGACCTTCTTTGAGAAAGAAAGAGAGATAGAGAAGTGGAGCTTTGCGATTTTTTCCCCCTAATGAAAAGAACAAAGGCAGAGGAGCCCTGTGTCCTGAATTCTCATTTCTTCACTTCAGAAGCAGGGAGAGAATGAGAGCGAGCACGCTGTGGGTGTGACTGTGTTACGGCAGCGATGAGGCTCAGGCCGAGAGCACCATCATTATTTAGCTCAGTAAATGAGAGGAAAGGCAGGAGCTTCAGGCCTCTCATTACACAGAGCAGCAGAGGGCTCAGAGTGAAATGCGCTGTGGATATTACACACTCCTTCCTCCAGCATGTCAGGTTATTCACCTACAGATTCTGATAGACTGGCCGGCAGCAGCCATAACCACCCTTGTGCTGGACAAGTCGCACTGGAAGTGCCAAGTTAAGAAAGCTGAAGCCAAAGGCTGACTAAGACATGCGATGGAAAGAAATTCAAATGATTTAGAAGGAAACTTATCAAGTCACAAACTTCCATGCTTAGGCATGCTTGAGCCAAACAGCATATAAAACAGAACTCATTACTTCTGTAAATGCCTATAGAATAATAAACCAATTAAACTACAACAGAAAAGACATTCACAGCTGAGTTGTTTAAATTACAAACATGTATGTTCTTGCTCAAAGATTAAAACGTGGGTTGTGTACACAAGCACATGATGCCTGTAATGAATCCAAATGCCATTTGAGTCTCTGAAATTACTTAAATCAACATTCATGGCCCTAAAAATGACTAAGATCACTATAAACTAAGATTAAAGTCCATAAATAAATGGAAACGTTGAGTTAAGCTGAAAAAGGCTACTAATACTTCCAGGCAGTGCTGTTAGTTATACTAGTGTAACGCTAAAGTATTCATCCTGAACATCAAGGTTTGGTGCATACAGTCAGATGACAAACACAGTCAGTCACAGGTGATCCACACTCCAATCCAGAAAGCACAGTAATGCAATGCTGTTTGATAACTGCCATAACAGGAAAAAGAGCAGAAGAAGAAGAGATGATCTATCAACCCAAAACAAGTTCAAGTTCAGATGGCATGCAAGAGCTTGCTAGTTGCCTATATATATACGTTAAGTTTCGATACATTTTTGTGACGCGCTCCTGTTTGTTTCCTTTGTTTTGCAAAAGTACAATGTTTTGTTTTTATTGTGAGCGTAGTGCACTGTAGTGGTTTTATGGTCCAGGGTTCACTTAATAGACCATTTCAAAAGATGTAAACAACACTGGCCCAGAAGCACTTCCTGTTTCAGTTTTTTAATGATCTATCAACCCAAAACAAGTTCAAGTTCAGATGGCATGCAAGAGCTTGCTAGTTGCCTATATATATACGTTAAGTTTCGATACACTTTTGTGACGCGCTCCTGTTTGTTTCCTTTGTTTTGCAAAAGTACAATGTTTTGTTTTTATTGTGAGTGTAGTGCACTGTAGTGGTTTTATGGTCCAGGGTTCACTTAATAGACCATTTCAAAAGATGTAAACAACACTGGCCCAGAAGCACTTCCTGTTTCAGTTTTTTAACACTACATAAAAGCTGGGATAAAATACAACCAACAGAACATTTAAAACTGAATCAAAAAGTTCAACAAACATCTTTAAGAAGTTTTCTTTATATGTGAAATAAAGAAAACAGTTACAAACTGAAACAGGAAGTGCTTCTGGACCAGTGTTGTTTACATCTTTTGAAATGGTCTATATATATGTAAATATAAAGATAAATACAGTATATGAATAATGAACTAAATTATGTTTAAAATCATTTTATACCAAATACAGCACGCCACACCACTGCAAAATGTGAACTACCATTGATATAGTTAAGATCGGTGGTGATTCCATGTGGGAGCTTCTGCACTCTGAGCTGATCTACAGTAGCTGATCTGGCCACAAGGGCCACAGGCAGAGCCAGAACTTTTTAATCAGATTAAACGTTGCTGATGAGGTGCGGGTCAGTACTCTGAGCCCTGGTGCTGAGCGCCACGCGCTGGGCTCGAGGGTTATCACAAGCTCCCCAGACATGTTGATTGGAATCGGGCAGCGGGCCGCTCTGGGCCATGGGGAGGTTAGATTAGAAGCGCACTGCAGCCTGCACATAGAGCCTTCTGTTTTCATAAGTGATTTTCTCTCCCCTGCAGTAGATCCACCAAAGTCCCTCTTATAATCAGACGCAGATCTAACTTCACTGCTGATGAAAGCCAACGGGACACACTGCAGCCTTTCACCGGCTTTTGACCTGTATTAACGGGGCAAACCTAGGATCCGTGAGACTGGCTGGATTAAACTCATTGAATGAATAAAGCACTTTATTCTTGATGGAGTTATTCTACGGTTATTTAAACAAAGGACAACGAGCATTCGGTTGCTGAACCACCCTACAGCAAAGTGCACGCTATGTAGACACCAGAGACATTCTAAAGGAAGGTGACCACTCAGACATTATATGAATGTGATAAATCATAATGCTCAATATGGCAGCTGTAGCCATTTTATTTTAATGAAATAGCCAATCAGCTGTTGTAGTACAAAGGTTCTATGTAGTACAAAGGTTTTAAAACTTTATGATGCCAAGGACCACAAATACAATGATTCCCTTATGAGGGACCCCACTGATAAATATAAAGAAATCTATATTTGTGTAAAAGACAAAATCAAATAATTATTTACAAAATCAACTCTTTTTTTACACTGCCACTGACTTGTCTTTAAAGCTCGATTAAGCTACATTATAGCCCTACATTTCAGCCCGTCGAGGCCGAATTATTTACGCCGCTAGGGCCAATTTTCACTTCATAGCTCACACGCATCATGCCTGTTTTAAGCTTCTCCTCCTTTTCAAATTTTAGACATTTATTAATTAAGAGATTTACTTTGCTGGTGGAAACAACACAAGACTACAATGACTGTCAAGACTGGCTCGCATGGTGTTTAGTGTTCAGCAGTTTTACACCTGGTCACTTGCATCGTCTCTGATCACATATCTGATTTGTTAAAATGGTTACATTTACACTTGGCCACATAAATGTGTCTCCGCAAAACGAATATAAATCCGATCTGTAATTGAGTTCACGCCAATGAAAGCAACAGATTTATGAGCTGCATTTTATTTATCATCAGCTGGAACGTGTCTTAAACCATCTCCTGAAGTGGTTTGAGTGATCTAAAATTAAGTGACTCATTGTAAAAAGGGCCATGGAAGAATTGAGGACTGGATTCCAACCTGTGTCCAAACAAGGGCCGTTGAGAGCAGCCTGCCTTAGCTCGTCAAAAAAATACTTTCACTGTGGTGGTGATAAACGTTTAAACTTAAATTGTGATATGCTTGCTATTTATGTTATATATATATATATATATATATATATATATATATATATATATCTTTTATTGTAGGCAAGTCAAGTTTTTATTTGAGAGGCTAAATTGATCATATTGATCCACTAGCCGCTTGGTATTCACTTTAAAAAAAACTTTACTAAAAAAAGAAAAAAAAATGCTCCAAATTGTTACAGTGGAAGCTCCCGTTCCGCCTCCTCTCCGCCACCAGAGGGAGCCCTCACCCGAGTATTGATCATTGGCCTTAAACTCAAATTCCCATCATGCCTCGTACCTGGGACTGATTGCGTCACACACCTGCACGCCATTAACACACACACATAAAAGCCACGTCCACACACCACACCAGTGCGAAGTCTTGATTTGCCCCGGTGATCATTTCTGAGCGTTTATTCCCTGTTTCTGGTTTTCTGGTTTTGACTTTGGACTGTTTGACTATTCTACGAGTGATATCTGCCTGGCCTGATCTTGGACTGTCTTTGGATTGTGTTTATTGCTGCCTGCCCCGAACTCTGCCTGTTATCTGGATTTTCCCATCGTCTTGTCTGCATTGCTCTGTTTGCCCGTTTTGACCCTGCCTGTACGACATTGCTTAATAAAGCTGCAAATGGATTCTTCTGTGTACCGTGAGTCATTACAGAAGACTTCGCCACCAACTAATCCAGCAGCCGTCATGCAACTGACCACCGAGCTTACATCCCAAGCTTCTCGTCTGGATTTACACCATCAGCAGCTCAGCCACCTGACTACTATCACGGAGCAGCTCGTGCAGGGGATTCTGGAGCTTCGCACCGCTGTTTGCACTGCTCCCAGCACACCCGCTGCACCACCACCGCAGAGTGTCTCTCCTGCTACTGTGAGTACAGCAGTAAATCCCCGACTCGCATTTCCTGACAAATTCGACGGTAATCCGACTAAATGCAAGGGATTTCTGTTGCAATGCACACTCTTCGTCGACCAGCAACCGACATTGTACTCCACTCAAGCCAGTCGCATCGCATTTGTTTGTTCCCTGCTCACGGGCAAAGCATTGGAGTGGGCTACGGCAGTCTGGAAACCAGAGGGATCTTCATTCACCACATTTCAAGAATTCCTTCAACAGTTCCGTCAAGTCTTCGAACACTCCTCTGAGAAAGGGAGCGCTGGAGAGCAGCTTCTAAACCTCACCCAGGGAAAGAGTACCGCCGCCGAGTATGCACTCACGTTTCGCACCCTCGCTGCACAGACGAACTGGGTCGAAGACACTTTAAAGACGCTGTTCAGGAAGGGACTCTCTATTGAACTTCAATCTGAATTAGCCTGTCGAGATGAAGGAAAGAGCTTGAACGAGTATGTAAGTCTGGCCATTCAAGTCGATAATCTCGTGCGTTCCAGACGCATCACCCGGGCACCTATCCGCCAATCACTCGAGGCAGCTCCCGCTCACGAACCTATGCAGATCGGGTTCACGCACATCACCCCAGAAGAACGGGAACGCAGATTTCAACTTCGGCTCTGCATGTATTGCGGCCAATCCGGACACATGAAGCTCTCCTGTCCCGTACGACCTTCCAACCGAAACCACTCAGTGAGTTCTCGAGAGAAAGCTCAAAATTCTGCCACCAGTTTCTCACTCCCAGTTCGTTTAACTGTCCAAAACCAATCCATTGACACATCTGCTTTCATAGACTCAGGAGCTGCAGGAAATTTCATATCACAGACATTCGCCAAGCAATGCAACATCCAATTACATCCGTGTCATTCTTCCCTGACAGTAGAGGCGCTAGATGGACATCCCATCGGAGAAGGAAGAATACAGAGCATCACGGAGAAGGTTCAGTTGCACGTTGGGTCTCTTCACTCAGAAAACATCCAGTTTTACGTCATTCACGCTCCACATCACTCCATCATTTTGGGACACCCATGGTTACAAACTCACAATCCTCACATCTCCTGGAAAGAGGGTCAAATTGTTCGCTGGGGTGAGGCTTGTAACAATCACTGTCTGTCCAAAGTCACCCGAGTAAACAGTCCCAAACCAGAATCCGTTGCTTCAGTGCCTGAACCAGAGAATTTACCTTCTGTTTATGAGGATTTAACCGAGGCCTTCAGCAAGGAAAAAGCTGCGCAGCTCCCTGAACATCGATCAACGGATTGTGCTATAGATTTAATTCCCGGTACCACTCCACCTAAAGGAAGAATTTTTCCCCTGTCTAAGCCTGAATCTGACGCTATGAAGCAATACATAGAAGAAGAACTCGCTAAAGGTTTCATTCGTCCCTCAACCTCACCAGCATCCGCCGGGTTCTTCTTCGTGAAGAAGAAGGATGGAGGACTCAGACCCTGCATTGACTATCGAGGCTTAAATGATATAACTATTAAGTATCGTTATCCCCTACCTCTGGTTCCAGCTGCCCTAGAACAACTCCGCCAGGCCAAGTATTACACCAAGCTCGATCTACGTAATGCCTACAATTTGATTCGCATACGAGAAGGTGATGAATGGAAAACTGCATTTTCCACCACTAGTGGGCACTATGAATACCTCGTTATGCCTTTCGGTTTGTCCAACAGTCCTTCCGTCTTCCAGGCCTTCATGAATGATGTGTTTCGCGACATGCTGGACAAATGGGTAATTGTTTACATTGATGACATCCTAATTTACTCCAATTCACTCGAAGAACACATTCAACACGTCCGTGCCGTCCTCCAACGTCTGATCCAGTTTCACCTCTACGCCAAAATGGAGAAATGTGAGTTCCACCAAACAAGCATCTCTTTCCTGGGTTATATCATTAGCCAAGAAGGAGTTGCAATGGATGAGAAGAAGGTAAAGGGTGTCGTAGACTGGCCCTTACCGCAAACCATAAAAGAACTGCAAAGATTCCTAGGATTTGCAAACTTCTATCGGAGATTCATCAGAAATTTCAGCCTCATAGCCGCCCCCTTAACAGCCCTAACCAAACGTCACAGCCACCGCATATCCTGGAACCCCGAAGCACAACAGGCATTCCAAGATTTAAAAACACGTTTCACTACTGCACCCATTCTACATCATCCAGATCCTGAACGACAATTTATTGTTGAAGTCGATGCTTCTAATACAGGAGTGGGGGCCATACTATCACAACGCCAGGGTAATCCAGCCAAAATGTATCCATGTGCCTTTTTCTCTCGCAAACTGTCTCCAGCCGAACGTAACTATGATGTAGGAAACCGCGAGCTGCTAGCCATGAAGTTGGCCTTGGAAGAGTGGCGTCATTGGTTGGAGGGAGCAGCTGAACCGTTCATTATTCTCACAGATCACAAGAACCTGGAATATCTCTGATCTGCCAAGCGTCTCAACCCCCGTCAAGCCAGATGGGCTCTGTTCTTCACCCGATTCAATTTCACCGTTACTTACCGTCCAGGCACCAAGAACACTAAAGCTGATGCTCTCTCTCGTCAATCCGAAGAAACCACCCAGAACCTCAACCCCGAAAATATCCTTGGTGAGAAATTGTTAGTTGCCCCTGTCCAGTGGGATATTATAACCGAGATCCAGCAAGCCAATCTTCAAGCTCCCGTCCCTGCAGAATGTCCGGCCAATCTCCTCTTTGTACCCGAAATACTACGACCACGTCTCATCGATCAAGTCCATTCAACCCCCAGCTCTGGTCATCCTGGAATTAATGCCACAGTCCAGCTACTCCAGAACCGATTCTGGTGGCCCACACTTACCTCAGATACCATCAACCACGTCCAAAACTGTTCCAGCTGTCAGACCTCGAAAACACCCCGAAAATTACCCGCTGGTTTGCTATGTCCTCTTCCCACTCCTCAACGCCCATGGTCACACATTGCCGTCGATTTCATCACTGATCTCCCTAATTCTCAAGGTTACACCACCATCTTCACCATCGTAGACCGATTCTCAAAAGCCTGCCGATTAGTCCCTCTCACCAAACTTCCCACCGCCTTTGAAACCGCCGAACTCCTGTGCAATCAAGTGTTTCGTTTTTATGGATTGCCTGAAGACATCGTGTCCGACAGGGGACCACAGTTCACATCTCGAGTATGGACGGCCTTTTTCAAGAATCTCAACGTGAACATCAGTCTCACTTCCGGGTACCATCCACAATCTAATGGGCAAACTGAGCGTCTGAACCAGGATGTGATCCGCTTTCTGCGAACCTACTGCCAACAACATCAGCAGGATTGGAGCAGATACCTGTTTTGGGCCGAATATGCTCAAAATTCTCTGATTAAACCAGCAACTGGCATCACTCCATTCAAATGCATCCTCGGTTTTCAACCTCCTCTCTTTCCTTGGTCCGGCGAACCCACTGAACTTCCATCTGTTACGGAATGGTTACACAAGAGTGAGGAGGTCTGGGATCAGGCACACACACACCTAAGGCACGCTGTAAGACGTCAGGAACAGCAGGCCAATCGTCACCGCCGACCGGCTCCAGAATACCAGATCGGTCAGTGGGTTTGGCTGTCCACCAGAGATCTTCGACTCAGACTTCCATGTCGCAAGCTCAGTCCCAGGTATGTTGGTCCCTTCCAAATTATTAGACAAATTTCACCTGTATCATTCCGTTTAGACCTGCCCGCTAATTACCGTATTTCTCCCACATTTCATGTGTCTCTGTTGAAACCCGCTGGGGGTCCGAGGGGAGAAGCGGAGGAGGGGTCCACTTCTCAGAGTCCTCCACCCATTCTGGTCGATGGCGAGGAGGCGTACCGTGTGCACCAGTTGCTTGACTCCAGACGTCGGGGTAACGTTCTCCAGTATCTGGTCGATTGGGAGGGTTACGGTCCGGAGGAACAGTCCTGGGTCAATGCAAGTGATATCCTGGACCCCACTCTCACGGAAGAGTTTCATAGGACACACCCGGAGAAGCCGGCCCCCAGACCTCGTGGGAGACCTCGTAGGAGACCCCGACGTCAATTGCCTCCTCGCGTCGGGAGCCGCTCGCAGGGGGGGGGCTCTGTTACAGTGGAAGCTCCCGTTCCGCCTCCTCTCCGCCACCAGAGGGAGCCCTCACCCGAGTATTGATCATTGGCCTTAAACTCAAATTCCCATCATGCCTCGTACCTGGGACTGATTGCGTCACACACCTGCACGCCATTAACACACACACATAAAAGCCACGTCCACACACCACACCAGTGCGAAGTCTTGATTTGCCCCGGTGATCATTTCTGAGCGTTTATTCCCTGTTTCTGGTTTTCTGGTTTTGACTTTGGACTGTTTGACTATTCTACGAGTGATATCTGCCTGGCCTGATCTTGGACTGTCTTTGGATTGTGTTTATTGCTGCCTGCCCCGAACTCTGCCTGTTATCTGGATTTTCCCATCGTCTTGTCTGCATTGCTCTGTTTGCCCGTTTTGACCCTGCCTGTACGACATTGCTTAATAAAGCTGCAAATGGATTCTTCTGTGTACCGTGAGTCATTACACAAATATTTGTCTAAATTTACTTTAGAAATGAAAAGACAACTAATTTACAAAAAAAAAAAAAAACAAACAAAAAAAACCGGAGCTCTTTTAATGGCTGCAAATGGCTGTAGGACGAGGCTAAGGCCTGAGGGTCTCGGGCCTAGCTAGGGCCTTGATTTTAGGCCCCGTGCAGAGTGTGCATTTAAACTACATGACCTTTTTAACACAGATTTTAGTCGACTCTAATTACCGAAAAATCATAGCAAGGCTGCGGATTTTATAAATTTGTGAAAATTAATGAAAATTGCATAGTGTATGATTGGAACACACTGTGAATCCATCGTTTCAGCATCTTTTGTGTCAGAAAGAGTTGAAATTCAGGAAGTGAGTGTGATCCTCAGTCATTTAGTGCATGATGCCCATTTTTTCTCTGTATTCATTTGATAAATAGAAGTGTATGATGCCTATTGTTCTCTTGTAGTGTATTGTAGCCCTAAAGGAAGAATTTGAGAAAAAGGAGATTCTCCAAGGAAGCGAAGAAGACAAGAGGACATCAGACCTGGTTTTGTATAAAACCCTTCACACGGATCTTCTTGGAATGAGAGCAGATTCGACTGCCACGTAGTCAATGAACAGATTCAAGCCGCTCAGCAAGGTTAACCAAGACTATAATCCAATTAAAATTCCACAATTATTACAGAGCACATGCCTCTGTCTCTTTTTCTGTCTTTCTCCCAGCCTAGACAGTCATCTGATCGATTTATCCCTGCTTTGACCTTACAAGGCAAAAGTCTGGAGAGGGGAGGCCTTCAGCACAATTTCTCTTCCTCTAAATTAAGTTCAACTTGGTTTGGCTTGTCTTATTTGGAAGGTTGTTTCCAATAGCTCACTATCTTTGGTTTGGCTTTTATCTTTTATCTATCTTCATTGGTATGTCCTTTGTTTCTGTGTTTTTCTATTGGTATCTGTAATCCGCTTCCAGACCGCATCTCCTAGAGGGTAGAAAACGGCCACAGAGAAACTCTACTCCCCAACAGCAAACACAGACATCTGCAGAGGAACCGCATAATAGAAAATCG
Source organism: Cyprinella venusta (assembly GCA_038021265.1). Taxonomy (NCBI): domain Eukaryota; kingdom Metazoa; phylum Chordata; class Actinopteri; order Cypriniformes; family Leuciscidae; genus Cyprinella; species Cyprinella venusta. Next base: position 28,013,479 of record CM075867.1, read on the forward strand.
CGTCCCTCAAATGGCAATGGTCCTCCTCCCAATGAAACCAGACCAAGAATACATGACACATCAACAACAGCCATATGTCTTATCAGCATGATCTAAACACACATCATAAATTATAATCCCACGGTCTGTAATTGTGACATGGCCCACACCCGAATCAAAACTCAGACCCAAGTCTTTAATCAGACAGAAGATTTGAGTGTAGCATGTTCTCACGGGCAAGAGAAAGTGCTGAGATCCTGACGACTACGCCTCTGTGGTGCTCGCAGTGAATTGGGTGGGTCTGTGAAAAGCCTGATGGTTTTAGTCTGGTTTTAATGACCATGAGAACTTCATACATCCACTTATTTTACACCTTACTGTGTCTAAAATAGAGTTTTGACCTTCAGAGAAGCTGAAATAAGATTTTTCAGGACAGGGAAGGACAAATAATGCCTAAGCTGTCTCAACGAAATTGACTTTAGTAAGTAAAGCTTATAATGACCAAAATTATCTACATTCCTGAGAACGTCCATATGGACAACAACATGTTTTGAGGGATAGTTTACCTTAATTTACTTATCCTAATGAAGGGGAAAGTTGAATGATTTGTTAATTCAAGAACTGCTGTGACCAGATTATTGAGTGATTGAGTTTAACTTGAGAACTGCATCACATTTGTTCTTGACTGTATTTCAATTGATTGATTAATTGATTGATTGATTATTTTCTTTATGAATCAGTCTGGATTAAATCAGAGTTTAACACAATCACTCACTGACTACGTTTACATGCAGCCAATTTTCGGGTTATGGTCGGGTTAAGGTCACTTTTCGGGTTTCTGAAACATTAGGGATAACCCGTTTACATGCGTGAGCAGAGAGAGTTTCTCCTGTATACATGGAATTGCAATATCCCGATGTAAACGGCGACGCGCGGTTAGCGTCTAGACGTACGGACAACCTTAAGACGCAAAATGCGTCATTTCCGATTCTTCTTCCTGTATCCAAAGTAAAAAATAACAGCAGTATGCGGATAATGAATAGTTCGGGGCAGATAGCGATCGCCTTTGTTTGCGCTATGATGCTGGTAACGTTACTGAGCTCGCTCCAAAAGTATGCTGTGCTGTGTCTCGCCTGGTCTCGCCATGTTTACTTCCGGTATACTGCACGCGGATTTTTGTATGCGCCGAGAAGTTTCTCTACTCAAAAGACCAAGATTCCTTGCGAATAGAACATGCGCAGAACACAAATCACTATGGGGATATGCCGATACGCGTTTACATGACCAAAAATTCGGGTTAGAAAAGGGGTACCCCAGGTATAATATCCCGGTTTTTAAAATCCGGGATATGAGCATTTTCAGGTTTTTGCCGGTGTTTACATGGACGTTCGCGACCGGGTTATTGCTAATATCCCGGTTTTGAACGGGTTATTGGCTGCATGTAAACGCAGTGACTGATTCAGCGGCAGTTGAAAGTTAACAAATCACTGGATGGGAAGATTACCAGTGCATAACCTCTTATACCGCAATATGTTTCTCACACACTACTCTCATATGGCTTCAGAGGACTTGGACAATAGCACACAAGTCTTAGGGACTACTTTTATGGTGCTTTTTTAACCTATAAACTATGGTTATATGGACAATATCTAAAAATGTCAAACATTTATTGTTTCGTACCCAATATAGAGAAAGTTACACTGATTTAGAAAGACATGACAGTAAGGAAATACATTTTTTGTGTAACTTATCCCTGGGTGACCTATCTAGCTTCTTATTTCGTTGTCGAACAAATCTCTGTCCAACAATAATGTACATCTTGTGTAGTAACAGATCAACGTCACATTGTTCATTCTCTGCTTCTAATATCAGAGAAATGTGAAAACACAGTAGGTTAGTGTCTCCATTAATCAAGCTTATGTGCATTCCTAGACACATCCCTGAGTTCTCTGAAATTCATAATTTTGTTCAGATTAAAAAGAAAAAAAAATAAAGTCAACCATCAACATAGCATCTGCAAGCCTTCCCAGACAGGGCATTGTCCAAATATAAACTGTATAATTCCACATGTGCTAATGCCATTTGGGGGGAACTGTTCTCTCAACATCTCAGGAACCTAAAAGCATTCATTCTCCTACATTACCATTCCGGGTATTTTTGTAACTTGAGTATATGTGCTCAACAAACTGAAGCTAAATTCATTGAAGTTTACTTCCACTGTTCCCTGGCCAAGTTAAATTAAGGTTATATTGCTTGGCACACCGTGGTCCCCATGTATTTTAAACTTGAAACAATACACAGGCACAAAGGCCTTTGAATTAACCTCCTCTGCGGTAGTCTCCCCAACACCGGAGACATCAGCACTTTTTTCCCCAAATATGTCAGGACAGGAAGCATAGATGAGAAACAACAGGCTGACCAACCAAAACATCATCTCAGACTTATTCATGACATATGAAAGAATAATACAGCTGGAGTCAATTACAAAATATCAAATGTCAAAACAGAGTATTGGACATCACCTTCTGTTCTTTTTAGAGGGTAAATTGCAAAGTCACTATTATAAATCAATTGACTACTTCTTACAGCATAATTGAATAACTAGAAGTCAGAAAGAAATGGGAAACCATATCACATTAACCCAGGTGAATTATGTCCGCAAGGCAGACGAAACCTCATCGGTAGCCATCATGAGCCAGGCGCCCCGCTTTGATGTGACTGTTCCACCAGATAAGGTGGAAGCACCATGACATTGCGCCTGAGTCAACATCAAGCTCACCTTCACCGATAATTCACGGCAGCTCATTCTGCACCTGAAAACCCACGAGGGCTCTTTCACCCTCAGGCTGACAAGTTGAGAGAGGAGAAGGAAGGTTGGGAGGAAGTTACAGTCTTTTATAGCCTTCCCCTCTTACTTTGATGCTCTCCATTCTCCCTGTGATAATGAACTCATGTTGAGCACTTGAACTCGGCCGTTCAGTCATGCGCGTTGATGTCGATAATAGAGCGTGAGCGATTACTTCACGCAAGTCTGGGGCTCAGACTCCACAGATACGGCCGAGAGACAATTGGACCTGGTCGGCCAGGGGGAGACACGGCATCACACCACCCGACTGAGTGTCTCCTTCGCACTAGATGAGCATTCTGTTAGGTAGAGGGTCCCATTAGGCCTGTCTGGGAAGGTAATGGATATCTGTAAGGTTGTGACCTCTGTTCAGACATAGTTACATCATCATCAGAAGGGTTACTGAGGCTCCACATCTGCCCCCGAAGCTGCACACAAGAGGGAGAGAGGGAGAGGATAACAACCCTCATCTGTCTTTATCACTTTCTGTCTGACGCTCTGTGATGTAAGGCGTTTTGAAGTGAAGACCGATTGCTGTGGTAAAACAACATGCTGTCTGAGACTATAAACAGGAGTGTGGGGATTAAACCGTGTTGCTCTGATCCTCTTTGAGATAAATCAAGTCTGCTGAAACATTAGTGGAACTTCGCTATAATTCAGCCCAAATTTGACAACTTTCTTCAGCTATATTATTTAGAGCAAATATTTACTGGTTTTATCCCACTTTTATTGATAGAGGTGATGAGCCAATGACAAACGAGTGTCAAAGATAAAGAAAAGGAAACACTGACAGCAATACTAAACATTTAAAGTCTTTATATTGAGGCGAGTTAAACCACTCACACAAATAGGATGTCTCTTAGACTCACTTGGAGAGCAGAAGCTTAACAAGTGTGAGTCTCCCATGATTTGTTTGCAATAATTTGCCTCAAAATTTGCTAATTAATGGACCATGGTCTAGATCCAGAGCCAAGACTGGTTCCATAAGGACAGTGAATCATTTGTCATAAATTTATATAATTATAAACATTGAATGTTTTTTTTTAGAAACTGAGTGTCTGAAGAGGCTTATATATCATGAAAAAATGCATTTGCACAGGAATCATAATCACAGGAAACAGTGAATCAGTTTGATATTTCTGCATCTTGATGATTCTCACACACATTGACTAGCAGAAATAAAATGTACACGACTCCTTTACCACAAAAGTTCAGTGTAGAGATGCTTATAGAGCCATCTTCTGTCTGTCCAATCACTCAGGTTCACTTACAAGGCCAATCATTTTAGTATGGCCTATCTGGGAAAAAAATAATTTTTGTAAAAATGTGCAAGGATGCAAACTGCAGTTAACAACAAAAAAGTGTTTTCCCTCTTCAAAACGTTTTTAACAGTTTGCCCAATATAATATCCTGAATGTATTGGTGTTACAGCACAGCAAGCTGGATAAAAATGACAACAGCAGGTTGTTCAACTGCCTCACTTGCCAGAATGCAGGAAAAAGCCATTAAAGTCAATTAAGAGGAAAATCAGGCTAGAAATGAATTATCCAGCCCTCTAATCTCATCATAGCCATGTGGTGATCAAGAGGGCAGATTATCACTCGCAAATTACTGCAGAGTTCAACTGCTCTCCCACGGGTGGCCATTTTGTTTGAGGTCAAGGTGAAAACGAAAGTTAGCACAGTTTCAAATTCATTGAAAGAACAACTCGTCATTGCTTGAGCCAATTTTGTGGTGGTAGGGATGCTCTTAGTTTTCTCTGCATATTAAGGCGCCACAGGAGAAAGTATTGAAGCATCCAAAAATTACACTTCACCCCTACAAAACAAATGTCTCAAACATATCTTTCGATACACTTCATTAATAGTATATCGAAGCCATTCAGGAGTGTATAATAGTTTTTAGTGCCAGTACGGACATACTGAGAATGAGAGAACAAAAAGTCCCCTAAATGCAAAACACAGTTCATTCAAAGAAGACAAATACATTCTTTAATTTTTACATCAAAAACAAATAGTGAAAACAGTTTTATTGGAAATTTGCCCATACTGTATATTGACTACAGACATCTTTTAAGAACTTGTGCAACAACTTCTCTGGTTTCTCATTGAACAACTAGCCCCAGATGCATGATAAATAGTGGCTTTTTCCTCTATCCACTGTTCAAGCACAACAAATATAGATTTCCCCCTCAAGAAAATCTGAGTGGCACTAGCCATTCATTAACACAGAACGAGTGACAGCCACAGGACGCTTTCAAACATTGTTTTACAGGAAAATTTTCCAGAACCATACTGTTAAGTTAGAAAATCTTCGGTTTTGCCAATGTGGAAACATAATCTGATTAAACATTCAAACTGAGTTAGTTTGTGCCTTTGTGGTGGGTAGTCTGAGGACGACCACATACTCTGGAACAGTTAGTTTCATTAAATCAAATAGAAGTAGAGTGCATTTCATTGCCCAGTCCCAAAAGACACACTTTATAAAGACTTAAATTACTCTGGCTTTCAGCTTTAAGAAGAGTTGTGTCAAATTTCCACATTCCAATTTAATTTGAATGGCAGTAGCTAATATAATTCAAAATTGCAATTTGAATTTAAGGATGTAGAATATACACTCAATTTTTTAACTAGAAAAGCAAGACAATCTTTGTTGGCGTGACAGGTTTTTAAGTTTTGAAAACGTATTAAAGATTAAAAGTTTGAAGGAATACAGGCTTTAGTATTGACAGATGGCCAGACAGACAAAGATAGAAAGTCAAAATTCAAAAATTGTAAGAGAACCAATTCTTCAAACTGAATTTCTGATTGTGGTGTCTGTGAAGTCCACAAGACCACACAATGTCCCATTTGTCATTTTGCAGTCATTACTTCACTCCCAAATGGCACCCTAAGCATTCACGGCACTCCTCCCTGTCTACACGTGGGCTGACTTCTGCAATCAGATGTAAGTTACACAGCCACTTATATGGTGAATCAGCATCAATTTCCACCTGGCAAAAGCACATAAACAGATGTCTATGAGGTTTGTTTTAAAAACCAATGCGTCTGGGCATTTAAGGGGAAAGCTAGACCAGATCTTCCTGACAGCCCTCCAAGAACTCCGCATTTGGCTTCTAACTCCCTGATGTTGCTGAGTTTGGGCTGCAGGGTGGACGCAATGGAAGGGCTTACTGACTTATTAGGGTTTCCCCATGTCTAATGTCTCATTCCCTGCTTCAGCTCCATGGATGGCCCCCAGAGAGGAAAATATGACAATGGTTGGCTTGGGTTTGTGGCAGAGCAGTCATTCCAGCAGACAGGAACCTAAACGCTAAAGCTGCTCATTGTTAAAGCTCTCAGCTGGGTCTCATGACACAATGTTGCTAATTTCGATACCTGCTTTTACATTTGAACTGGGATTCAGAACCAACATCAAAGGATCACACCACATCCTGTCCCTCTTACGGCCAAATCAACCTTGACTTTGTAAGAGCTGCTACCACGATACGCACAGCAGTACCACGAGATCTGAGGTCAAAATCCTGCTGAGAAAAATAGGAAAACACACAAGGGATGGACCACATCTTGCTCAAACCACAACTGAAGAAACCCAGTGAAATCCAGCACCCGACTGGAGAATATTAAACAAATATTCTCTGCTAACATTTCAAGGAAAATATTTCACCACTGGCAATGGGTTTTAAGAAAGTGTGACTTGAAAAAATAAAAGAGTTACGGGAAAACGGTGTATTTTTGGGATATTTTCTCATTGTGTGAACAGAAGATGCAGCTGTTGACGTGTGCTGGAGACGGACCTGGATTGTGTCCCAGCTTAAGAGAAGGAAACAGCGGCTGGTCCTCAGAGCAAGAGAGAGAAACTCTGACAGATTTGTGAGGTTAGTTTCTCATGAACGGCATCGTTTCTCTCAGGGGGAACGAGAACGAGAGCGTGAGGACAGTCCTAGTAAATACTGCCAGCATTGACTCCTGGCTGATGTCTATCCCTCATTAGGACTGAAGCAGTTAGGCAGCATTTGGAGAATTATCATACCATGTAAACAGTCACAAGACTACATGTATATTTTTGGATGCTATTTAGATGCCTCTCCACGGCCCATTGGTGACTGATTCCACAAAGAGGCCTTTGAAAACATGAATAGCCTACGTTTTTAACCCTGAAGCCCATTTGCCTACATTTTTCACTACAAAAATTGTTCATGGAGACATTAAACACTGCAGGCAACACATAATACAATTGCGTGTTACTATTACATCGTATGGCGTGCATCTTATCTCAACATCTGAGGAATGAGCAGCACAGAACCCACAAGACAGTAACAGTATTGGCCTTGAAGCCTTTTAAATTCCTGTTTGCTATCTTTAGACTTCCATATAAATGTATTTATTATGCATTTATGCATTTATGCATTTGCCAGGCACCTTCATCCAAAGTGACTAGTATATTCAATGTATATGTTTTCATATTTTCAGTATGCCCTGGAAATCAAACCCATGACCTTGGTGTTGTTAGCAGCTGAGCTACAGGAATGATTCCAAGATGGCACAGAATCGTGGGTACAGGTAACTTCTAGAGGGCACACAAACACGTTTGTTTTGTTTCAAAACCTTGTGAGCTGCCCATGTAAGCAGTATTTTAAGGCATCATTTTAAGCCATTAAAGTCACACTCCCAACATGAAGAGGCAGCATAATTATACCGCCTACTAAGATACAATTCATCTGGCTAGATTCTAAGGCAGCATCATAACATCTTTCCCATTATTTTATCAAAGCTAGTCTTTTTAGTTCATTTACTATCTGCATTATTTGGAATAATAATGTTTCCTTTGTAAAAATGAACTATTTTACCCCAAATTTGTACACGCTATAATTAGCTTAGCAATATGCTAACATCAAATCTTTATCTGTTCGGATGCTGCTTTAGATGGAAGGCTCTTGTGGCAGCAGACAAACAAGGCAGCTCACAGGGTTTTGGAACACACCCATTTTTATGACACAAATACTGACAAATGCCAAGCCTTAATTTCATCTGTACATCAGAAGTACTCACAAGTGAACTTGCGGTCACTGAGACCAATACACCACAGTCATGCCTGAGCAATGCAGTCACTGAGTCAGCACTGAAATTCATGGAGTGGTCGAGCAGTCATCAATCAAAGTCTATACATACTCTATATCAGCCCTACAGTAGTCCTGTAACACACTCACACAGAACAGTAATGAACTAGTAAACACTGCAAATCTCCCCATATATACGAAAGAAAAAGGAATAGTTATGACATCAGCGGTAGAATACCCTGGCAGAGAAAAGCTAAAACATTTACTAGAAAAAAAAGGCCTCTAAGAAAACCAAAACAAAACGATTTGCTAGAGTGGCAATAGCTGAAAGGTTCTGGTTATGGAACAGTCCAACAAAAGACATCCCAATCCAAATCTCTTATTCATTTCTCTCTGTTTACCGGGAACATCCTTGTGGGTTGATGGAGTGAGAGTAGGCTACATAAATGTCCATAAAAGGGCTAAATCTGAAAGCAAACGAGAGGCAGCTGTAACAATAGGCAGTCATAATGTATCTGTCATGAGGAGTATTATTTATATCCGTGGTGCAGACTACATTGCAGTCACAGAATAGGGTGTGGAAACTTCAAGAGAGAGAGATTGTGTGTATAGTCACAGGATATGGCAAATTCTCTCATGTTTCCTTCAGTCAATCGTCATTGTTTCCTGGATGCAATCTTTAGGTAGTTCCAAACCGTTTCATCGTGCGAAAACTGCAGCTGATAACTTTGTTTTGCTTTGACGCAGTGTGTGTTTGTTTCCTTCAGTAGCAGAATAATTAGCGCTGAATAAATAGATAAATAAGCACAGACGAGCAAACGAATAAATGCAGTGTCGACCTTAATGAGCAGGCTCGTTAGATTGGGTGATTGCTGTTTGGAGTTAGTTTAATTCGATCTGCCTCTCTAATCCCACAGCCTGCGATGCTTCATTGTTCACCGCAGCTCTTACAAAAAACAAAAAAACAAAAAAAAAACAGACGTTAGCTCATTTGAATTTGAGAGGTATAACTATTGATCGCACACAAAGGGAATTACTCTGTGTTCTAAGTGAAAACAAATTACGCTGGTTTGTCCCAATCCTAATAATGAAAGGCACCAATGTATTTTGTGGAAGTTTCTATGAAAACGTTAAATCCTGTATTGGCTGAATCAAGGCAGTATAGAGAGATACTGGGGCAGTTAACTCCAATCAAGGGAAAGGTAAAGGTTCAAAATCAACTTTCTGTCACACCTACCAATGGCTACTGTAATGAAAAGTCATAAAAAAACTATCATACACATACCCAGGGCCTAAAATGAACACTTGCCAATTCTAACAATGCAATGTTACGAGATAATGAAAGTGAACAAACGCAAACAACGCTCGCGACAGTTGGCGGCATCATCATGAAAGTTTAAGCCTTGTCAATTTAAATATTCAAGCAAAAACGAGAGATCTATAAATTATTCGCGTGCTGTGAGCAGAAACATCCGAAGTGTGTGCCCAGAAAGCCGCATCTCAAATAGTGCGTGGATATTGAATTGAGCTCCCTTTAACTTCTTGCACTTGAATGGTCAAATTTACACAAAATTATGTCAAAATGCCCACCTTGGCGGGTATGATAGGAAACATAGTCGGTCACGGCTTAAGTACACGTAAATGTCAATTGTCAATTTTTTGTGGTATCTAAAATGTTGGTGTCAAAACTACCTGAATAAATTACAATTTAAAATAAGTTAAAAAGTTATTCTGAATTGTAATAATATTTCACAATTTATGTGTTTTACTGATTTTTTTATCTTCTTTCAGCATTTTTTTGTTTTTGTTTTAAATCCTACCTACCCCAAATTTTTAAAAATTTACCATCCACTGCTGGGTTTTAAATTACTCTAAAACCAACTTTGACATCCATCGGCACCTAGCAAGTTGTAATTTTGGACCCAGTGTGATGGTGAAAGTGCGTTTCATACGTGGTGTTAGGGTTTGATGTCTTACTCTGTGTTGGTCATACTCTGGTCCTCTCCGTCGGGCCTCCAGTTCCTCGTAGGATGGAGCTGCTCCCTCTATACGAGCCTGAAGATACTCCCTCCTCAGCTGCTGGATACGGTCCATACTGCTGAAAACATAAAATAAAAACACAATCCACTTAGCATAATAAAGAAATGTGATGGCATGGCATAGTGGCTAATGATCTGGGCTAGTAACCAAAAGGTTATAGGTTCAAAACAGACCCTAGTCACTTTAGATAAAAGATTCTAAATGCCTACTAAATTAAATTAAATTATTCAATAACTTAAACAATAACATTATTGGCATAACATGGAAGTAGTTTATCCTCATTCAGTCAATTAGTACTACACGGGTGGCGGTTAGTCTACTTAATTGTTGAGTTTAGTTTTTTGTTTTTTTAAGATGGTGTATTAACATACCTCAACTTCTAAAAACAAGTCTTAAGATCCTTGCATTCAGTTCCACTTAGTGAAGCTCCAACTATCCCTTGTGACATTTGAACCTGTAGTCTTTTGCTTACCACGCTAGATCTTCAAAGACTAGGCCCCACCACCCCCTTACATCTGCACACAGTCTCCTACGCATGAATACTATTTCCTAACGTACGCATTTATAGATCTACAGTTATACGTACAAGATAACACACAACCGCTCAACCCTGGCCCACTCACACCCATCCAAAACAAAGAGCCACTATTGATTTGACCTATACATCATGTGATGGATAAAAATCAAGAAGCCCAGTTTATCAGACTGCTGATATGTCCGGATTGTAGCCACTTAAGAACAGTGCGGTGGCCCAGGCTACGGCTCTATCATCACCACTTATCAGAAACGACACGGCGATGGAGCTAAAGCAGACAGAAGTAATCAATTCTGTCAAAGATAATCAACAGCCCTTTGTTAGAGTCCACTTCATATGTGGCAAGAATCACCTAATCTCACACACGCAGGGAAGATTCAGCATGACGTCGTCATTTCGAAAAAAGAGCTCCTGGTGCAGTATAAAAAAACAACGACCAGATTTTATATAATTTAAACCTAAAATTGAATTGAACTAACCCTTTAACATTTGGAGCACTAAAACTAAAAAATACATTAAGAAACTTAAAACATTGCTATCTGACCAACATTAGTGAATCTATGTGATTTAAAAGATATTAGGTGGGAAAATGATGGCAGAATGTTGATTTTCGGATGAACTATGCCTTTTATTCCCATTCTACTTGTCCAAAGCTCAATAAACATCTCTGCCTTTCCAGACACAGCAAAATGATGCCCTTATCAAACGTTCAAGAGGGGAATGTGTGATATTTCTCTTGCTCAAATATTGTGTTGTGGCACAGAACTGTGGAAGTGTGACTTGGGAGATAAAGTCCTGTCAGTCATCTCGCAGCTTCTAACACACAAACACCAAAATCAATCTCTCAACGCTCGGCTAACACAAACACAACCTTTCCACAACTGTTGCTTCCCATTGTCAACACACCAAGCAGAACAGCCATGTCCGCCATCTCAGTGAGGGGTAAATGCAGCGATCGGACGCTGTGGGTGAGGATCCTATCATAAACATCACGCATCAGACAGTCATTTTTTAGGACATCAACCCCTGGGGCTCAATGCCAGCTGCTATTGTACTATGAATGTGCAGCTGAAAATAAAAGGCAGCAGAACATAATGAGAGGGAAACGCACAATACGTTAAAAGACTGTATGCACAATAGAGACATTGTTTTGATAACCTAGATACAATATTAAATAATAGTACCTATTGGACAAGCCACATCACACATGACTTATTTAAAACATGTAAGTAGTAGCCAAACATTAGCCGCTCAATCTATTGGTAATGTAACCAATTATTAAAAAGTTTGTATATAATGAATATTTGTTTTGTTTGTGTAAGTTTTTTTTTTTAAGAAGCACTTCACCCATTTCAACATTAATCGTTATTGAAAGTGGATCATATATGCAGTCGAAATGAATTGGGTGCCCTCTTGACCGAGAAAAGGCGCATTTGTATGTAAGACAACAACTCCCACAATGCACCACATTGGAGAGCTCCGCAAGCAAAACCCACTAATCTGGAACAGCCAAAATATCAGAGAAATCACTCTTGCGTCTACAAGGCTAACGTTAGCTGCCACCAGAGTTTGAAATTCATTTCACTCAAGATTTCTAGTTAGTTCTAGAACTGAGGCATAAAAGGAGGGGTGAGGACGGCAGATCGAGAGATGAACATGGCTGATTTTATGTTGTGTTTTGTTTCTGTTGTGTGTAACGTTACAGCAGTCGTCAATGAGGGGGTGCTGGCTTATGCTTTTGTTTTGTACTTGTTCATTTAACTATTACAATGTTTAAATGTTCGCCGCCTCCTTCTTCCCACAATAACGAACCCCTTTAACGTTACATTGGCAAACTTATTAGTGAACTACTCCTCGTTTGTATTTCTTTCTATGGTGTATTACTGCATGATACCTGGATGTTCAGTCAGGCGAAACTAGGATGGTTCACATCACAAAACAAACGTCCGTATTTATAGTCGACAGAATGTTGAAAAGGGACCATCAAAATAAAGTGTTACCGATAATGCTTTTGATATTACAATTGTGAATATTAATGTTAACTAATGTAGTTGACTCATGCTAACAAATGAAACCTTATTGTAAAGTGTTACCCTGAAATAAAGAAGTTGAAAAAAAAACAATTAAATAAAAATAAAATTGCTGCAACTAGGCTTAAAATGCAAATAATAATAGTAAATACATTTAAAGAGAACTAGTGCAAAATATTAATAAATGCTAATAGTATAAAACACATATTAAAGTAACATTGATTGGTCCAAAATCCCACACAACACAGAAATGTAAACATCAAATGTGTTTTTACTTCCAGAGAGGAAAAAAAAGACGGCACAAATCATAAATATGAGTGCTCAACATGTAGTGAAATCTCCCTGAAGAAAACAGACTTATTTTCACAATAAAACTAAATTTATACAACTACAGAACAAGTATACTTTCATCAAAAACAAGTGTGGACTGACCACTCTACAAAATTCCCTCATTCTCCCTAGACGCAGAACACCAAAATTCAATTTACGTTTTTTTAAAGCCCCGACCAATCAGATTATCTGAGAGAGAGAGAGCGACAGAGTGTGTGTGAGAGAGAAAAAAACTTGGAGAACAGAGGATGAATGAGACAGTGGAGGGATTAGATTAAGACAAAACAAATTAACATGTCTTTTTTTAAAAGCTGGTTAGGCGGACAGCGCGAGTGCCAGGCATTCCAGAGGGATGATGCTGTGGGAACGGGCCAGAGAGCTGCGACCCGGCGGCCACACGCACGCTCAAGCTCCTGAACACGGGACGCTGCTGAACCCGTACAGTGAGGTCTCAAAACAAACCAACCGTCTATGCAGAAACACACACACACAACAAGAAATGTCCCACCATGGATTAATAACACACTCCCACAAAAAACTAGTCGACCTCTCTCCATCAAACACTGTCATAAACAGCCTTTTTCATCGGTTTTTCTTTCAGGAACAATAAAGATGCCTGTGACTCAAGCAGGCCTAATGTTGCTGCTGCAGTCCCGGAGGTGTTACTGTTAAGCACACATTCAGACACACAAACACACTGCTCTTTTCCTCCCTGTTTCTCTTAGCCACAAAGCATGCATGACATGAAAGTCAACTCATGTTCTTTTAGGTCCCTGTCCAACTCCTTTAAACCACAATACATGGTATACATTTCATTAGTAAACATGAACTAATAATGAACTGTACTTCTACAGCATTTATTTATATTATTTATGTCCAAGTCATTCTTTCTTCAGTCGAAAAAAATAAGGTTTTTGATGAAAACATTCCAGGATTTTTCTCCATATAATGGATTTCAATGCGAACCAAATGGTTCAAGGTCCAAAAGACAGTTTCAGTGCAAACTGCAAACTGTTCAAAGGGCTTTAAACGATTTCAGATGACGAATAAGGGTCTTATCAAGCAAAACGATAGCTCATTTAAAAAAAAAGTAACAAAGTTTAAGTTTTATAAGCTCAAATGGTCGCCTAGCTCTGTTCTGTTATGCGTGGCTCTCCTATTCGAACTCGTTCGAAATCTTTTCTAGATTCAACTCATTCATTTCGTTCGTTGAATGAACCAAACGACACGAAAAAAGATTTGTTCATTTTGAACAAAAAATGAAGATTTGTTCATTTTGTTAATAAACGAACAGGAAAGACAAGAAGGCGCAACACAGAACAGAGCAAGGAGACCATTTGAGCTTATAAAACTTAAACTTTGTTATTAAAAAAAAGAGCAATTGTTGCTCAATTGTATACATATCAAAAAAAAAAAAAAAAAAACCCTAAGTACCTAGCAGTTTGTATTTTCAGCTACAGAAAAACACAATTAACAATTTGGTAACATATATTATGCTCCTTTTTAAGAAAAAAAAAAAGCGTAATTATTGGATGTGTCAATTTATGTGAATTTGAGTGAATGTTTGTCAATTTAGTACAGTATGTTCAAATAATACAGGATAGCGAACTACGGAATTTAATTACCCCTTTCTCAATTTCTACACCGAAATGCACACAAAACGTAAATTTGCAATAATTCAATTGTAGTAAAAACATCTTAAACGTGAAAAGATATCTTTCACTCCACTTTTCTTGATCTGTGACAATTTAATTTCAATAATTTGACAATGCCAATGCTTAAAACAAATGTACCGTAAAATTGAAACCAATGAAGAATCAGCATTTTGCCAGTAATATCCAAAGTAACGTACTAGACATTAAAAGTGTTTTTCCAGGGAATCAAACCCATGACCTTGGGGTTGCTGTCGCCACGCTCTACCAGTTACACACCCCAACATGAACGCGATTATTGATCGTATAGTGCCATGAACGAATTGTGGCATTTTCTTTATTATTTTTGTGTTCAGGTTGTAACCAAGGCCATGTAGAACAGAAAAAAAAACATTATTGGGAAAAAACACACATTATAGACCCTCAATGAGATACGAACGGCATTTCATTTTCACTTCAGTATCAACCATAAAAAAGCCAGACACACACACACACACACACACCAGCAAAACACAGAAATGGCCCTCTACATGGGAGAAAAGCTCTGAGGCAACAGGGCAAGAGTTGCAGTGCGGCACAGATCAGGGTGGACAGACAGAGGTCAGACAGACAGAAGCTCATCTGGGGGAGGCAGACGCAGAGTTACGCCCCTGTTACAACCCCTCCATTTTTCACTTCTCAATCTCAGCGATTGGAGAGCTGAGAGAATAGAGCGGGAAAGTGTAGCAGCATCCATCTCTCCACCACACTCCCTCACGGCTACTTTACACAATTTATGAGACACATAGCACAGAAACGAGAGAAAGAGAGAGAGAGAACAGGAGGTGAAATCACATGCAAGTCTTGATCCAAATCTGGTATTGATTGGAACAGTGAATGGGTCCATAAAAAAACTAATACATAAAATATTATGACCTTTTACAGCTAAATTGAAATTGACTACAATGGTGAGCGATAGCATTATGCATAAAAACCTGCTGCGGCGGTTGTACTTCACTTTAATGGTGCCTGAAATGGGCTGATGCTGTTGATTTCTTGAGTGTGAGACTCTTTGGGACGACAAGTAAAACTGCAGGTCTAGACTAGTGCACTAATTCACGTCACAATATCAGTAGGGTCATGTCTATACAACTAGACAAGCAAAAAGCATCGCCACCTTCTAAGTCTTTCTGGGAGAGGGGGAATAAAAGCGAGCAAATGCATTATTAATAGATAATAGAAACTTAAATCTGTGTTTAATCATGTTTTTGGATAAGGAGACAAAGAGACCACAGGAGAATTACAGTATCGCTAGGAAATGTACTGGAGACCAGTGGTTTTAACACATATGCTCTTTATAATATTGCACACAATAATTTTCGGGTGCCTGACATGAAATAAAAAAAGTGCTGTGATGTGATAAAACTGAAAAAAAAAAAAAAAACTTTTTCAGATTCTTTTGCAATTATTAAATATGCAAAAAGCACATATTTAACCATGATCTCATATTATATGAGACATGGCATATTTATACTGTTAAATGTCACACTTGAAGTGTCATTTATAAAAGAACATTTGAAGGTAAAGTGTAATGAAATATGCTAGCTACATGATCGAAAATAGACATATGTACATTTGAACCTACATTTATTTAAATGAATGATCAGAAAAAGAATGGTTTGCACTTTTTTCTCCATTTCATTTTATATTACTTTACATAGGCATTTCACCAGAAATAAAATCATTATCAATGAAAGAATTAATTTTTCACCCTTTGTCGGTAGAGCACAGTAATTTTATCTCCACTATTTATTTTAAAAATAAAGTTCATTTATCCATTTATTGCATTGACCACATGAATTATGATACGTGGATGCAAGAGCGCAATCAGCTTCAAGCGAAAACATTTCAAATATAAGGATCTGAGAACACATAACAGAATAAATCAGCTTTGCTCTAAAGGTATTTGGCAGTTGCACAAACCACATACACGCACACACTATAAAGCACCAAACGCGGGCATTTATTTTCGGCCTGTGGATCCCAAGCAAGCCATATCCCCTGCAGTGCCTGGGCTCTGTAGTTATGCTTTCAACACTCCATCATGCAGCCATCATATCCAGAACGCCTTAATTACTGCTGCCATTTTGACTGAGCACCCTCCTCACCCTCCAAATGAATAACACCATCAATGTTTAATAAGGGTCCTGCTCTAATCAAAGACACAGGCACACACCTCTCACTCAAATACACATGAGTGCACATACACTCACCCCCGAATATACACATAGCCTGCAGTTCCAAACATAATCATAAACTCAGCTGGTCACGCACAGAGGGAACCCAACATTAATATGGCCACAGGCTATGAAACAGGGGGAGGTGGAGGAAGGGAGAGTGAGAGAATATGTTCAGAATGGCATATTACAATGCTAGCAATTTACTATTTTTGCAGTGTGTATACGTTGGATGGTATACAACAGTTCTGCATGGAAAGGGTGATCTACAAAATATTAAGGAATAGCATTTCCAGCAATGCAATGCATCCAACCTCACAATCATTTTTAAGAGTGACAAATTAGACCTCCCAAAGTCATATTACTTGATATATTAGAAAATAATAGATATGTCTACTTGTATAGACACGTAGACATTTAAATGAAAAATGTATCTTATGCTCCATAAAAATAATATCTTTAATTTTAATATATTTTAAAATGTGATTTATTCCTGTATTATTCCAGCATTATTACTCCAGCCTTCTAATAGTCTGATTTGCTGCTCAATAACTTAAAATCAATATTGAACAGTTGTGCTGCTTAATTATTTTTTTTTTTTGTGGAAACTGTGATACATTTTATTTTATCGATGATCAAAAGAACAGCATTTACTTCACATATAATCATTTATAATATTATGTCTGTACTGTCACTTTTGTTCAGTTTAATGCATCCTCGTTGAATAGAAGTATTCAATTATTTAAAAAGACAACAGCAACAACAACTACCAACACAACTTTTGGAGGGTACAGCAATAGAGATATTAATAAATTGATTTGGTTTCAATGAAATCCAGGAAACATATGGGCGAATCATTCAGGTTGCCATTTTACAACATTGGACGTTTTCAAAACAATTTCTTCCATGTGCATCGACAGGTGAGTTGAAACTCATTATAATATGCAAAACTGTTATCCACTCACAGCAGTGGGCATTTAGTTCCAAGTCTTCAGTGCGAGACGCCCATAAAAACTCAGCTTTTTCAGATAAGCTCAAAACTATAGGGTACAAAATAGTCTATTACTTATTCATTTTGATGTTTTTGAATGCAAAAACCAAGCGAACGTCATAAGTTGACCTCAGACAACAATATAATAAAATTTAAAAGCCAGTTCATGACCCCTTTAATGTCAATATTTTTCAATAAGTGTTAAAACATGGACATTTATAAATGTGGTTATATTTTAGGGGATGCCTCATGAGAGAAAACTACTGACGTAGGCGGTAACACTTTACAATAAGGTTCATTAGTTAACATTAGTTAACTACATTAGTTAACATGTACAATATGTGAACAATACTTCTTCAGCATTTATTAATCTTAGTTAATATTAATTCCAACATTTACTAATACGTTATTAAAATCAAAGGTTGTATTAGTTAACATTAGTTAATGGACTGTGAACTAACATGAACGCACAATGAACAGCTGTATTTGTATTAACTAACATTAACAAAGATTAATAAACACTAACTAATGCATTGCTCATCGTTAGTTCATGTTAGTTAATACATTTACTAATGTTAACCAATGAACCTTATTGTAAAGTGTTACCGACGTAGCATATAGTTTAAAACGTTTATTGCAGATTTGAAAAATGATTATAAAAAAAATACCAGATCGTATACAGTGTAGTATACATACACCCCGTGCAGTAAGCAGTGAGAAGGGTTCAGAAGAAGGGGAGAGAAGTGGTGGGCGGCAGCGGGAATCAAATAAGGGCACTGGCTCTCCGGATAGCGTTTCCTCTGATAAGCTGAACCACAGCACCTGGTGACTAAGAAAGGCTTAATTTGCACTCTGCTCTTTCCCTCACAGAAGCTCATTCTACAGGAGTGTTACAAGAGAAAGTTCAATAAAGGGTAAAGATATTTATTTTCTCTCTCTCCTAGTGGCAGGGGAGCACGGCATTAACTACAGCCAATGGTATCGATTCCCTTGGGCCAGCGGCGTGTCTCTGTGTGACTGCGACGAGGGGGGGAATTTAGTGTTCGGCAGCGAAACAACAAGAGTTGCGATTTTATCTATTAATTTCATATACTCAAGTGACTGGGTAGTTGGCCGGCATCCCACGGAGGCTGAGAGATATTAAATGAATGGAGTCGTTAATAACAAACTAAGGGACCTTGCCTTAGTTAGATAGTTCAATAATATCATTCCTCATCATGTTGTTCTAATCTCATATGACTTCTGAACTTCTGTAGAACATTAAAGGAGAAATTCAGCAGAATGTGAACCTGCCAGTCCCCGCCAGCGTTTATGATATTTTCACAAAAATCACATTGTCCCCACAAAATTTTGTTATATGAATTTCTGAACATGCAATATCAAAAGAAAGAACAGAGCATGCGCTTAAATAAAAGCTTAATGAGCTCTTTTTGAATGTCAGAAAAATCATGTTTCTTTTTTTACTAAGACTAGCTACAAGGTGCTTTTATCGCTTTTTTTCCTGGTCTGAGAATCACTACTCTTTCAGAAGATGTGTAATAGCGAATCTAAACAGTCTCTGGTCACCCTTCACTTTTATAATATGGAAAATCGCAGCATGAACATTCTGCTAAACATCTCCTTTTGTCTTTCACAGAATAAATAAAGACATAAGGGTTTGGAATAACACGAGAGTGAGTTAATGATGACAGAATTACACAGAAACACGCACACCATGTGATATGTGGAGAAGATCTCAGTTCTTTTATCCTCAATCTCACCGCGTTCACATCTCTCCGTTCATCTAGTCACCCCGCAGTGAACAGTTTCCCCTCTTTGTCTCGACAAAACCCCCTGCCAGGTCTGAGGGCGGCCTCCCTCTCTGTCTATTAACCGTTGTGTGCTGGAGAGAAACTTCAGGTCAGCAGATCTTAAGAGATGGATAAATGATGGTTTAAAGCTGAAGGGGCACACATAAATCCAACAGGCATGCCTGCTTTGGACAATAGAGACACAGACATCAAGAGAAACGCCGAACAGAGCCATGTGGCACAGAGCAATCTATTCCTTCATCTTTGAAATGGACCAAAAAACACTGTCGGTCCTAAAAAGCAAGACGTGCTGCTGATTTACACACTGTAAAACGAGACATCAATTTCTGACCTGGAGAGCTGCAGAACAGGACATAAACACTGGAATCAACACACACACACACACACACACAAATGGGTGCGTATGTCAAACACACTAAGGGCCGTCGGGGGGAATCTTGATGTAATCCCCCAATTTGATTCAGAGAAGCTCATTAGGTTGATAATCGGCATTCTTCTGTCAATCACACGCTCCCAAATCAAAAATCAATTCAATTCAAGCACTCTTTATCATGCCTGTTTAACACACATTATTACCGTATTATCCCAGGCCAACAACGAGAGCTTGAGTGGGTAAGCACACCTGAGAAACCAGCAGAAGAAAAGACATTGTAATCTGATTTTACTAAACATCAAAACGCTGAGGACACAAAGATGCTTGAGCGATATGGTATGAAAGGTATATACAGAGGCATGATTAAACTCACAATATATACCAGCCTCGAGTAAACTTATTGCTAATATAACTTTCTACATAATTCAACAGTGACTCATCCAGGGCTCTAGACTAAGACTAAAATTGTTACAAATGTGAGAAAAAAAATGAAAATGTGTGATAATTTTAAATATAGTTGTCATTAGTGATCAATTTTGCTGCATATAGCAACAAACACATCATAAGCTATGTTGTCCAATTTGTGAAAAAAAAAAGAAAAATGAAAATACTTTTCTGAAGTGCTACTTTTTAATGAGTCTGTCAAAAAGATTCATATTACTGTCTCAAATTCAATGTGTTGGTGGTTGTTGGTGGTTTTTTGAGTGACACGTTGAAACTATAACCAACACAACATTTTGCATGTTTTCCTCCTCAAACAGGCAGAAATACACTGTATGGAAGCTTGTTTCAGTCACAGAATAAAACATTTTAAAATATAATAGGGACTTTTTTTTTATCTCACAATAAGTTTATATCTCGCAATTGTAAGTTTATATCTCGCAATTTTGACTTTATATCTCGCAATTGTGACATATAAAGTCCAATCCTCAGGAAAAAAATTACTTTTTTCTTTACATCCCACACTTCTGACTTTAAAATATATTATATTACTATTTATTTTATATATAAAAAACAAGCATCCATAGAAATATGCTTTCAGAGCAGAGTGTTATTTCTATGGCAAAATACAATTAAGATCACTAAGCGAGTGACAATCAAAAAAAAAACTATGCTTAATACAACTGCAAAAGTATGAAAAAGTTTGGTCTCTATAAAATGTCACTTAAAACAACATACATTTTTGCAATAAGAAGCTTTGGTCTCAATTAACTGAAATGCATAACAGCCATCTTATACAGAGTGCTTCTAAAATTTTGTCAAATAGAGTTCTAAGTCATAAATAGAGTTCCTTGTCCACAGAAATCAACTTGCCAAGTAAAATGGGCTACGTTTCATGTCGATTCAATGGGATATTCTGAAGAGTAGCTAGATTAAAAGGTGTTTAGCTACTTAGCATTTATTTTTGCACAGCTGGAATGCTGTGTTGACCAATCAGCATCCCGGCCCTAAACTATCCAACAAATCAGCATTAAATCTGTTAGTGTCACATGGAATAATTCAATCATTCGCATCAGATGAAAGAAAGTCCACCCTTATATTTCCCCAACCTGTTTATGAAACATGACCCACATCACTCGGCAAGAAAGACGAGCAATTGTGAAGAGGACCACGAGGCTGTGGATGCTGTAATGGACATATCCATGTTTGGACGAGGAGAGGAAAGGACCAAACCTATCAATTTCCCACAACTCTCCCTTCGAGTAATTTTGCGACGGGCTTTGGCGGTCTAATTGGTGGACATTTTCAGAAATGAAATTTGACAACAAAAGATAGCGCGCGATGACAGGCCGGCTCCCGCGCTCCCTAAGCAGAAGTGACGGCACTTTTTATATGTCATCTGCAATCGAGGAAATAATTTGAAGTATTTTGGCTGGTGTAACATTATTTAGACAGGCCATCAATGTTCTCCGACCCCTCCCGCGTCCTCCCGTTCGCAGGTGAAGCTCAATTTGTGCCTGGACCGTTTCATTAAAACACCAGTCACACACCGGCTAAGCCTTTGTACGGCAGGCAGAGTGCATTCTGGGTAGGCAAACCTGTGTCTAAGAATAAGACGGTAATCAAGTCTTCTATCCTCAACCCTCAATTCTAAAATTGTGCACCTCAAAAAATGGTATAAAAAAAGAAAGAAAATAAAGCATTTCCCTTTCAGTTCAATCAAGCTGAGATGGAATAATGAGGTGAATATAATTTAAACCAATCTGTGATTTCTGCTTTTTAGAAATAAGCTTTCACATCCTCCTGTTTCCAAAAACAGAACGGCACAGTATGCAGTGGCATGACTTGTTGCTAAGCTACAAGATGCATCTAGAAGAAACCGCTAAGTGAATGCTTTGTGTGAGCGCACACACGTGCGCTTTTGAGTGCGCACGCTTTTTTTTTCTCCTATACGTGCTTCAATGGGAGAGAGATGTGGAATTGCTTTTCTTCAATGAGTGACAGGCAGGAAGTTCTTGAACAAATATGAGAGGAGGAAATGCAGAATGAAAAAGGGGAAAATAGAATGAGGGAAGTGCTTTGAGAGGAAGAGAAAAGATCAGGGGCGGAACGCATGAGTAGCACTTGTCCGGTTCTCCAGATTAGGCCAGATGAATCATAAGGACCCAGAGAACCCACAGACCAGAAGAAACTTCCTCTATACGCTTTTATTCTCAGTCTTTCAACGTCTATTCACGTGGAGTCTGAACTTTAGGGCGCATACACACACAAAAAAAACTGCACAAAAAGATTTCAAAACGAACAATGAACCTCTATGAACTTTATCTCGTTTTTTTTTGGAGGCTAAACCAGCTTTACTTCTTTGAATGCTGATCAATTCATACAGGTATTCAACTTATTTAGCAAAACAAAACAAAAAGTTGCCATCAGAAAATGTGCAAATCTTTGGTATATTAAAAATTAAAATTAAATAAAACATTTCATAGTGGTCAGCTGCACTGAACTTCTTATGTCAGTGCAAATTGGTTTCAGTTAAAACAGCTCAAAGATGTGTTTCAGTCTGGTACTAGGCTTAAGCCTTGTCTGTGAAACCTGGGGTTACTTTTTTGTCAAAATTTTATTCTGTCAAGCTTGTTGTGACTTATGAACATCCCTTATTTTGAGACTAGACTGATATTTGAATTGCTTCTGTCAGATCAAACCTTTTCAGATAATGAAAATTCAATACTGAACATTCTGTGAACAGTTTTGGTGGGGAAATGGTTGACAGCAAGACCTGCAGAATATCAGAATTCAGAATATCTATCTATCTATCTATCTATCTATCTATCTATCTATCTATCTATCTATCTATCTATCTATCTATCTATCTATCTATCTATCTATCTATCTATCTATCTATCTATCTATCTATCTATCTATCTATCTATCTATCTATCTATCTATCTATCTATCTATCTATCGTATATATGTTTGTACATTTCAATAAAATATTACAGTAAGTCCATGTTTTAATCTAAGTTAGATGTCAATTTGCCCTTTTCTAACACAGTTACCTACATTTATTTCAGACACATTGGAAACACATTAAACCCTCATTGAGGGAGAGATGGTGAAAGAGAGAGCCAGAGAAGAGCGGTGTCAGGACAGGGAAGGGTTTGCAGATACGGGGAGACACTTAAGGGAGCGGGCTGGCACTCTTTAAAAGCAGCCGAGCGCGCCTGCAGCTCTCATTCAGCTCAGCAGAATGGCTGATTAATTAACGGGCAGAAAAGCACTCCAGCACTCACACAACCAACACTAAAAGCTTTTCTTTCTCCATCTAGTGATTTCTATAATTATTTTGATGGTGAGGCTGCGCTCCAGGCCCCAAGAAAGCAGGGAAGGAGGAGGTGGAAGGTACATGTGGAGATAGGGAGGGGAAAGAGCCCTAACAGTGTGGCTTTTTTGGGGCCAAATTTTTCAGTGAGGTATCTGGGCACAATGGCTGCTGATGGGGGACGCAAGTAACCTGTGGAGTAGCTCTTGATGGGTTTGCACTGACCCTGGCGGGGTTACATTGAGGATTGGAGGACTGTTTGCTTAGTGCAGTGAGGGGGCTATTGTTCTCGAGCACATCCAGGACACGGCATTCAAACGGCGAGGTAGAGTGCCGACCTTGTAGACCATTTCTTCCTCTTATCAAACCGATTTCCCACTTTATCCTCATATGTTTGTCTATAAAAGTGTTTTTGGAGGTGTGGAAGGAAAGGTTGCCAATCTCCCGCTCTCCGTTGGTCTCTATAGAACTCAGTCGCCCCTGTGCAGATAAGCGAGTCACCTGTCTCCCCCTTCCCTCTACATCTGGAGGGAACAATGATTATTTTTTAATTGGAGCCGAGCAGAGCTCTGGAGAGTCTGGTTGTTATAGTAACTTTCTGTGTCGAGTGTGGCGGGTCTCTACAGAGCTGAAGGAGCAGTTCGCTTCTTCACACAGCCATTGCCAAATAGCTCCCGCTGCCTTCTCTCTCATAAGGAGAACCTCAAGAGCCCCTCACTCTTTTCTCTCACCACATTCCCCACGTCCTTCACCTGCCCAGAGGAGAGAAAGAACGGAGAGAGGGAAACAAATGTCTTTGGTATTGACTGTTTAGATGATATGTGATTTATGTCTCGCAATAATTGAAATGAATGAAAATTATTCCTGTGACGACAAAGCCGAATTTTCAGTCCCATTACTCCAGTATTTGGTGTCACATGATCCTTCAGAAATAATTCTAATATGCTGATTTGATGCTCTGATTTGAATATTATTATCAGTGTTTCAAGCAGACGTGCAGCTTCAAATTTCTGTAGAAAATTTCTGTTCATAATTCTAAAATTATAAATGTCTTCACACACATACACAAAAAAAATCTTACTGATCCCAAACTTGTGTATTGTAGTGTTTGTATTAATTTAAAATTTCAAAATAATTAATAAATTATTACAATAACTTTAAAACACTTCTTTTGTAAAATAAATAATGCTTTTACTTGCTAATTTAAAATTTATTTAGATATATTTTGCTGCATAAAGTAAAAATGAATGAATGATACAACTGTCCTGATATCATAATTAGGATAAAGTCTGACATACTTTTATTACCCTTTCTTAAAAAATAAATAAATAAATCAACAAAACTGCTCCACTCATTAATATTGTAGCATTTTATGTCCACAAAATCAGAGTCATGTGGTACTTTTATGGTGATGATACACGGGGCAACTTTTTTAGCAATGTTGCTGGGCAATGTTGCCGTCAACGGGCAACTAGATGAGACACAGGGCCCACGACCGATCTAAAGTATCCAGATAGTAGTTTGTTGCCCATTCTCAATGGGAAAGAGCCTGAGCAACATTTCCCGGCAACATTGTATATATATATATATATATATATATATATATAAAATTAATGCACACTCTTATATGTCATTGACGCTTAAACCATGTGAAGTTTCTTAATGCTACTGGGGAGTAGCTCAGTTATATTTACTTGCCAATGCCAATTTTAATTGCTTTCGTTACTTATTGAGTGGACCCAGGAAACACTAACGTAGAGGGATGTAGCTTAAGAAATTTTCTTTTCCTTTCCTTTTCATTTAAACCTCAGCTTCAAAACGTCTACATCACTTGTAATTGCGTCTGAAAGATTTACTACAAGTCTGGTCTTGCCTTCAGAGACTAAATCAGTTCACAGGTTAAAATTGTGCTTTAGGTAGCTGTACTGAAAGAAGAGAGAAAAACTGAGAGAAAAAAGGAAATATATATATATATATATATATATATATATATATATATATATCATGCACACAATCTTTTACACCAAGACGATTCTAGCAGAACAGTCAGTTTAATTTATTAAATAATTGAAATATGATATAATGTACTACACAGACAAAGTTCAAAGTAAAGCACCCTCTACAGTCGGTCAAGGACATGTATGGAAACAAAGTCGCAAAAACAGGTTATTAACACTGCATACATTTGCATATCAACGTCATTTACAGCAACTTGACTGCTAAGTCTTTGTGAGCAAAGTTATCTTTTACTGACCCTTATGTAGTTCAAAACTTGTAGACTTTATTTCTACTGTGAATCATAACAAATTATATTGTTAGAGGTTAGAGGTTTTTTTTTCTCCATACAATGAAAAGTAATATGTTGCAGTGTTGTTTTGGACACCATAGACTTTCATTGTACAGATACAAAAAGTTCTGCAGAAGAAATGGTTTTGAATGAGACATGAGTAACTGACTATATTTCCAGTTCTGGGTGAACTTGAAGGGTCAAAAGAAGATAAAAATGGTCATGAGAAGCTTTAAAAAGAAGTACTTTGTATTCTATTAAAAGTGGACATGCTACAAAGAGTACAATAAGATGTTTAAAGTCACCATGACATCCAATTTTTGCGTCCCTCATTATCTTTAATCAAAATAACTTCCCCTCCCCCTTCTTTGATGATATGTTTTCTGGCATGAGAACGGGACAACCTGTCCCTCTCAAGACATAACAAAAACAGCAAACGACAACCATCCAACAATCCAATCATTTCCACATGGTCAAAATCAGGTCCCACCCTACATTTTTTCTTGTTAAAGAAGCTGTTGCACTAGGATATACATCCAAAAAAAAAAAAAAAAAAAAAAACACAATCACAACTTCAGTTTCATGTCAACTTTAAACAATCCATAAGGTAATATATATATATATATATATATATATATATATATATATATATATATATATATATAATAAAACAGTCTAGATGCAAATAATCCTGTTGCACTTCACCACTGACCATCCAGTATAAGCCACTACACATATTGAGAGACTTTTTATGACAGTGGTGGGCAGCAGGCTGCGTGTTAAACTGCCTGTCCGTCTAAATAACCGAGCCGCTTTAATGACTCTCAGAGGATGCTTTTAAATCAGACACAGGCCATACAACAGAGCAACTCTCCCGTTTAACAAACTCTTCAAATGACACGAGAGCGTGCTCACGCTGACTCCAGAGTCACTGATGCTATTCTCATTCACAATTTACCCATCAGCAGCCTATCAGCGTGAATTCACTCAAAATACTCCCCCTTTTGCAGGGCAGAAATGAATATGCAGCGCTATTCAAACTCACACCGCGTGGCAGAGTGCAAAAAGATAACAGTGGGGAAATAAACCAGATTATTTTCAAAAATTAAGCTATAGGAGACACACGGCCACAGAGTCAGACATTGTAGGGTTGTACAGACTAGTTAACTAGTCAAATTTATTGCTCTGCCATGACGCTTTAAGCTTGACGTTGACTAGCCGCTGATCACGGCCTATAGAGGGTGCAACAGAATAGTAAATCTTTGAAGTCCACTTTTACGCTCCATATATTTCAATAGTTAAAGGCACACTATGCAAGAATTGTACATTAATATAACAGCTTCAAAGTAATTTCGGTGGTAAACAAACTCAAAGTAGGGTGAATTATCGTGGTAGTAAAGCTTTGGGGGGGGACTAGGAAAAGGAAAAGAGAATCTGACCGCGTGTGGAACCGAACAAGCGTCCAAATCGGTCGGGTTTTCACTCGTTGGCGCGAGCTAAAAAGCAGCACTGCATGCAAGAGTGATGCTGACCTGGCGGTTTTGTTGATGAACAGGAGATTCGGTACTCTTTCAGTAGATGTGTAACAGCGCCCCCTACCATATAAAAGTGTCATTTATCAATAAAATTGCTTAGAAACTGAAAAGTTCTAGCATATATTTCTTAGTCACTAAAACCCACAGCTTTACTATTACTAGAGAGACGCTGCCAGGTAGAATTAATTCACATGCAAATGCTCTCTCATGCATTCATTTAAATGTAATCTTTACTGTGCTACATTATCTATTTGATTTATAATGATCAGAAATCTGTGAGGAATATAACGCCCCAAAGACAAAATAACTGTTACAAATAAGCTGTTATGTAGGAGCGCTGTTTCATATCCCATTGCTCTGCCCAGAACAACCCACATTCAAGTCTCAGCTCAAGGTTCAGGCTTATTTGTTCATTAATCACGTCATCAGCGACTAGTCAACGTCAACTCGATTTTAATCACATAAATGTCATTCGACCCCAGATAGCTACTACACCTTTGTCACCATGTGGCATACATCCTTCCCTTCATTCAAATTAACAAGTTTCCTTATGACATCTTCACCCAACTACTGTATCTGACCAACAACTGACCCATCAAACAGAGACATTCCTGTTTTAAATGAATCTCCATGTGACTCACATATCCACTCAGAAATAGCCCCAAGGAAAATGGGAGCAAGACATTCGAGATATACATAATGTACAGGAACATGCCAGGAACATTACTTTTGCATCATGCATAAGAGAGAAGTTTTCACTATGTTATAGGTTATATGTGATTCATTTAAAAAAAGGAACTTATATTGAACTTATCTAAATTCCAAGGCTAATGCATTTACTTCACCATAGGTGGAGGCCACTGAAACATATATTGATATATTTCTGATACTCAATCAAAAGAGTAGAAGTGCAGCACGGCAGTGTCAGAGCTGAAGACTGAGCTTGTGTGTCCAACAGGAATGAGAGAATCAATATTAGAGCAGCTACTCTGTCTTCAGGTTATGAGAATTACAAATCAAGGCGAGGAAGAACTTGTTATTAAAGTGTGTTATTAGGCATTATGGGTTCTTTACGGTTGCCGAGCAACTTGCTGGACTAAAATAGCATTCAAATAACAGGCATCACAGGTGTATGTCTATCAGATATTATACAACAGATTCAAATTTGACACATCCAATTCAGAATTGTTAAAAAAACAAGTAATAGTAGTTTTTATAACAATAAAAGAAAATTGCTAGTATCTTGCCAAATAATCTTTCTTTGTTGATGCGCAGATTGAGTAAATTAATTTCAAGCATTGAGTTTTTCACTCTTTTTTTAATTTAGTGGATCTTTGCTTAGTAGAAGTAATTTATTTAAAAATTTTGCTGACACCAAACAATTGAAAAGAAGTGTATTTCACTTACGCGATATAGACATTACAACGTGGCTATTTATTCCTTGTACCACGGGGCTGTTGAATGCTTGACGAACGTTCAACTAGTGCAACTATTTTCTGGGAAACACACGGCTAAAGTAGTTCCAGGCAGTTCTTGAGCGCATTACAGTTCCATATTACTTCGCCAAATATTTCAGTTAGTCCTTACAGACTATAACAGCAAAAGAACCAAAACCCACAGCAACACTGACTGAGAAAATAAATACAGTAAACGATTGGATAAAAACAAATAGCTTCCACGATTTTTGCAACAAAATTACGTTTTACTATGTACAAAAGTACATTTCTTTTCTCCCACTCAAACACAAACACACACAATACGGACACACTCGCAAATAAACGTGTTTTCGGCACTGCTCTGATGATTTTATCAGTAAAATAGTTTAACAACTTAAAAGCTACATGACATTTCTCACTAGCGAGGTAATAACGGCGCTGTTCTTGGAGCAGATAAACTGACAGTAGAGACGTTGAGAAACGCACATACACTTTTCCTCTTCAGAACTACTTTTATAGATGAAATGAACTAATTTAATAATTGATGATCTTTAAAACAACACAGAATCAATAATGAATAGATGACTTCAGCTGAACAAAGACACCGTTTTCTTTAAGAGCTGCAGTACAAACACTCGGTAAACAGATGAGGACTGAGAAAAATATAAAAGACTGTACAATTTAACTCGAATCCTTCAGCAATCAACACAATCCCAAGGAAATCCACTCACTTAATGCACTTAGGCTGGCTTATGCAGGTTTTTTCAGCAAGGAAATATGTATATATGCATATTTACCTGTCTGGAGCAGTAGGTGGAGGGCTTCGTTGTTTGTTGACTTTGGCATACAGGCCGTCCAGAGGGTCTTCTGTGGATGGCTCTCTGCTGTGGGACACTGGGGGCGGGGGTCTCTGCGGAGAGGGGCTGCGGTTCCCGTATAGCGGCTGGGAAGGTGATACACGCTCCCTGAAGTTGTTGATGCGGGCGTAGTTCGGGTCCAGGTCATCATCCTCCACGTCAGGTGGGGAGAACCGGTCTCGAATCTGCCGTTCCCTCAACTCCTGGTGCTTAGCCTCAATTCTTTAACATAGAAAAGCTAATGTTAAACTAACTTGCATCAGTTATCATCTTTTTAGTCTGAGAGGGGGAATGTGATCTAAAATTTCAATTCTGCAAATGAGAAAACCACACATGCAATGAGAGCGCAACTGAAAGCACTCGAACTTGAATCGTATTTACACTTTCAAGTAGCGCTCCAAAAATACAATCAACTGGAAAGGTCAAGAAAGCCCTTTCGGACACATCCAGCTGATTTTCCCTCTCCCTCTTTTCCTTTTCTGTCTCTCTCAGGAGCTTCAACAGGCTCAGTCAATAAAGTCTCTCTCTGAACAAATGCCACTCTGGAACATATGGAGGAGAACAGCACGGCTCCAGCTCACACTTCACACGTTTCCAAGTCCAAATAAGCCTCGGCAAACACCACACAAAATAATGACAGCAAAAACATCCCTGCGTCTCAGCTAAATTTATCCTTTTCTCCTGTCTTTTGGCAGAATATACATGACACACCGAGAGACAGAGATAGAGAAAGGACGAAGAATCTATTGCTGTGTGTCATCTCAATAATGGACCACAAAAAGCTGTCAGAGTGAGTGAGATGGAAAGGGACGAAAAATAAAGAGATCCAAACCTGTGCGTCATACATGAGTCATATGACAATAACAAACTATACCTTTCTTTACATGTGGCATGAAACTTTCTTCCCAGATTACATCTGAAACTAACTGATCAACTCGTGTCATAAACTGAAACCGAACTCTATTATGCTAACTTCAGCATTAATGACTGCTATCTTTACATCAGTGAGATTTTTATATAAATGTACAGTCATCCGGTCACCATCACAAAATAAACTCTGACAGGATGAACAAGACATTTTAAGCAGCTTAAATGACTCTGAAGGGATTTGTTTTGTGATAATGACCAGATTGGTTTGAGAAATTATTATATTATTAAGAAACTATGTAGGGAATTGATAGCCTGGGACACTGATCAATTTAATTTTAACTCGTATTCATGCATTTGCCAACAGCTTCAATCCAGATAGTGCACTTAAGCTATACATTTTATCAGGATGTACATTAATGCATTTCATTTCTTGGCAACTGCAAACAGTCTTCAGTTAGGCTAATGAACCAACCATATTATTCAACAAATTGTTAATTGTGATTATTATTTTAAAAAATGTACTATTTATTGAGTGTTTTAATACTTGTACAAACGGCAAGCATCACAACATCATTGTCACAGTAATTCATCACTAAAAGATTGCATAATATCAGAATGAATTTCAACAGATGTTTTTGGTTAAGAATATAAGTCAATCAGCACTTTTTTTTCAGATGCTATTTCAATATTTTTTTCAATTGTGCAATGTGTTTCTGATGATGTGCTCTTGTGTCTCTAATGAGAAGTCGTCCTCCTCTGAGCCTTGACTCCTCCTGAATTTATTTTACTCCCAGAGGACATTACTTGCCACTGTTTCTGTAAGGTAGCTCAAGGGATCTAGGCGTGACTCCCTATAAAACTGCATTAGGACAATCTGCACAGTTAAAGACGCCTACGTAGGTAGCAATTTAGGCATCACAGTCATGGTCAAATCAGAAAGGCTGCTTCTAAAGGTAGGTAGCATAATTACCAAAGCCTTAAAATACTAAAAAATGAACCACTTAAAGTTTGCTGAGAAGGCTATCCCATAATACAGTGAGGCTATATACTATAAATAGCCTATACTATATATATACAGTATATATATATATATATATATATATATAATTCATTTAAAGAATTAATAATAATGCACTATTGTACCTAATAAATGTGTGCTATGTACACTCCATTCAAAAGTTTTTAGAGCGTTTGCATGACGACATCTATTTACTAGGTTTTTAGTAGTGATTCATGTGGTGTGGGGGTGTAATGACATCAGTCCTACCTTTCTCTCTCTTCCTTCATCCTCTCCAACTCCTCTTCACTCAGAATTTCTGTCGTCTGCTTCTGTGCATTCATCTTTGTCTCTGTCTTGTTTTTTTCTTCTTTTTTCTTTCCAAATCTGAGAGAGAGAAAGAGGGGGTTGGTCATAGAAATACATCACTGCATGATCACTGTTTGCAAATAACATTTATCTAGGAAAACAGCTACTATCTGGTATACAGTAAATGTGTGTGTGTACTCTGGGGAGTTCCTAAACTGCTGTAGGGGCCAGAGCGTGTCAGTAGAGATGTTCTGTTAACATGCATCATTTCTGCACCAGTGATTGAGTCCTGCACCCGTCTCCATCTTCTTTGCTCATAGAAGGTCATTTCTCATGTGTGCCTGTGTCTCAAACCAACTGCCGCTCAGCCGAGCAGCATCAGCGCAGTGTATCAATGTCACAGCGAGCAGAGGCCGTGGCCTCCAGCTACACACACCGGGACACGTCAAAGCACATACACACACTGTCGGAGGAAATCACACCAGTGTCCTTTAGCAACTCACATCCGGCGCACACACTCAAACACAATGATGTGATCTGATCTAAATTATCTTGAATCTCACACATCTGCACACAATGATTATAATGTGAAAATCTTTGCAATGCAATCAGCAATGCTGAAGGAGTATATGAGCTTGACAGAGTCCTACTAAGCACTGCAGGTGGCAATTACACATGCCATGCTATCACTTTAACATAAACACAGAGCTTTTTAAATTTAAATTTCAGATTTTATACATCAGGATTTTATGGCTCATAGTGTGATATAGGAGAATATGGAGCTCATACTTGAGTAAGAAAAAAAAACAACACATCTATTTATTCACAGGCCCAAACTGAAATAAAAGCAGCTGCTGATGTCTATGGCCAAAAACAATATCTATAAATCTAAAAAAAACTATATACTATATCTCAAGAATACCATCTAAGATTATATTTAAATGCTTTGTTTTATGATCAAAGATCTGTTTTATTGTTGGGGTCAAAATATGAACACATTGCTAATACAATACAATGAGATGTACAAATAAATATTCCTCTAAAAGCCTGATGTATCATATTTGATACATTTTAACATGTTTTTTTCATTACTAACAGTATAAACTATGCATCAGATGACAAAATGCATGTAACATGTTTTTCAGCCAAGCTGTTGATCATGTGTTTTTGTTTGTGGCTTTAGAAATTTGTGAATCAAATACGATACATCAGGCTATCTAAAGAGCGACATAAAAGAATAAATAAGACCTGAAGGCACCAATGAATGATGAATGAATGAACAAAACAAAAAAGTTGAAACGAATGAAACAACAAACTAAAATGGAGGAATCACTGAAGAAATTAACTAAACAGTTCAATTAGGGAGCGAATGAACAAGCAAATGAATGAACTAATTGTCTAAATAACTTATTAATTAAGGAAACAGTAAATTAATCAAGAAACCAAATAACAATCAAACTATCAAACAAATGAATGACAGAACAAACTAATGAAGAAAGGACAGAACAAATGTAAAAATCATAAATGAGCGAACAAACAAATTAAGTATCAATGAATGAATGAACAAATGGATGAATGAACAAAGTAATGAACCAAAGAAGATAACAATGAGTGCATGAAACCAAAGTAACACAGCAAATCAATTAGGGTAACAATGAATGAACAAATAAACTAATGAATGGAAAAAAATAACAAAAGAATTGATGGGGGAAAATAACAAATGGAGAAACTAAAATGCATATAGCCAGTTTCAATCGTCTAAGGTGTGTGTATCTCTCACTCTACAGAACCTTTGAGTCATTTAAAGCAGTTCCCTCAAAAACTAGAGTTTAACACTAACACAGAAGGACTGTGTTCAGATGTTGTGAGTATTTCCAGAGGGCACAGAGAGAATAAAACGAAAGGAGTAGCAAAATACATAGGTGATTCACACTAGCCTGCAGCTCAGTCATCCAAGCCTCATCTAAGTCAACAGGTCTGTCCAGAACATTTCCCTTTTTCACTCTGTCTACACCCATTACTCAGCGCTGAAGCATGGTGGATGATTCACTGCCCATCAGCGCTCCAACCTTTCCTCTTGTTTTCAAACAAATTCCAAACAACAAACGCTATGCAGCCAAGTTGGTGATTGACACTGCCAGGAGAAGACGATTTTCCCAGTAAACTGAGGAAATGTTGAGAGAGAAATAAAAATGAACTTTCTGCCATCCAAACCAAAAGTTCGTGAATTGAGAACATTTACTGGGCATAAATATTTCTTGCCTACCTGAGTATTGTTGCTGACCATGTCCATCCCTTTATGACCACAATGTACCCAACTTCTGATGGCTACTTTCAGCAGGATAACGCGCCATGTCATAAAGCTGAATCATCTCAGACTGGTTTCTTGAACATGACAATGAGTTCGCTGTACTCAAATGGCCTCCACAGTCACCAGATCTCAATCCAATAGAGCATCTTTGGGATGTGGTGGAACGGGAGCGTCAGTTTAGAGCGTCAACCTTTAGCGTCAGTTAGATGACGCGGGTAGGTTTAGGTCTGGGGTAAGGTTAGGGTTAGACCACTAGGAGGCGCGTCTCATATTGACTCTAAAGGGTGCCATGTGCACTGGATGTTGCATGGTCAAAAAGTGTCAGTTAGATGACACCTTGGGATGAGAATGGGCTGTTGACTAGGTAGCAATGTGTTATTAGACCAAAGGTTCGTTTTGCGCCGGAGTTCTCCTTTAATACTGTCATGCTAATTGAGATTGGTCGTTCATACAAAAACTTTATTTTTCTCAACAACTCTTGGTTCTGATTAAATTAGCATTACTATCACTGGATACATATTTGTTTAGAAAAAATGAATAATAAATAAATAAACACTGTCAGCAAGCATGTAATGTAAGCATATTTTAAGAATAGTTAGACTATAGTTGAACTATTTTAATTGAGAAGTTTGCAGTTTCAAAACATCTCCACTCCGATATCCAGTCCATGCTTTAAAGTTTACAGTTAATACTGCAATTTATTCAGTCAAAACAGGAAGAAACCAACTGTATTACATGCCTGAGGTATTCAAGTGTTTTCCAGTAAAGAAGCCTTGTAAATACAGAAGTGCATTATGCTAAATCTGAATGAACAGATGAGAAAGGACAAGCCACCCCACTGTTTCTCTCTCTCTATCACACACCCTTCCTGTATGTCCTCTGGCTGTGTATTTGTGTGTGGATGCAGCACTCTCATAACTTAATTACTGTATTTATCTTATTAGACTGCAGCTATTTAATGTTAGTGCTTTGGCATGCGCTTCCTGCACATCCATTCTGCTGCCTCATTAAGATCAGGCCCTATGAGACCTAAATGGTAAAACTCACTCACATTAACACGTAACTTGCTGCTAATGCATTCTGACACAACATTTATCAATACAACGCATGTGAATAATTCATGGCAATAAAAAAAAAAAATCTTGAGAGCATTGACGATGGACACTGCAAAAATTGACAATTGTCGGATGAGGCCATGAAATTATAATCACGGATGAACACATCAAATACTTGATTAAAATCATAAAAGATAATTTGTTTGATATCCAGACATTTATGTTATGAAGTAGAGATGTTTGCATAATATTTATTTATAAAACAACAGACTTACCCAGACTTTTGACTATCTTCCTTAAACCTGGTCCACATCACAGCCTGTTATGCTACTTATAATTCTTATACCGGTAATTCCAATGTGACGTGTATGGATGTAAAATAAATAAATAAACAAAATACATTGTCAACAAAGACAAAGCTTTTTAGCATTAGCGCTATTAAATATAGAGGGTATACAATTAGGTGTTTACACTAAATTTTGGGATCAGTAAGGGTTTTTTTAAGAAATTAATACTTTTATTTAGCAATTATCCATTAAATTGATCAAAAGTGACAGGAAAGACATTTAAAATAACGCACATTTTTAAATTTCCAATAAATGTTATTTTGAACTTTATATTCAGCAAAGAATCCTGCATTTATTTATTTATTTATTTATTTATTTATTTATTTATTTATTTATTTATTTATTTATTTTTTTTGTGAACCAAATCAGCATAGTAGAATTATTTCTGAATGATCATGTGAAACTGTGGAGTAATGATGCTGAAAATTCAACTTTGCCTGCCACCTCTGGAATAATTTACATTTAACAATATATTAAAATACAAACATTTTGTTTTCAATTGCATTAAAAAGTGGCTTTACAATGTTTGTTTTTTTTATTTTCTTTTATTGAATATGATGAGCATAAGAGACTAATATATATATATATATATATATATATATAATATCCTGACTTAATATTCACAATGATAAAATATTCACAATGAAAAAATATTCACAATGAAAAAATACTATAACATCAATTTACTTCCACCTTGATTCTTCGATTCATATTCCACAAATTAATTCTCATTAGCTTTTTTTTTTTTTTTTTTTTTTTTTTTTTAGAAAGGGGCCACCTTAAAAAGCAAGACAATCAGAATGTAGCTTGTCATTTGGAGAATATGAACGACCTGAAGCCTTCATGTTGATTTTCTTCAACTACAGTATAAGTGGATGCATCAGAGACAGACATGTCTTTTAACAGGATCTCTGACTCTAAGCTAAAGGGCACAGCGGCTGCCATCAAATGAGGAGCCCAGCTGAGCCCAAACCAGCACATGGATAAATAAAGGCAATAATTAGGCTGTCATAAGAGACCCTGCCACTATCTTCAGCTGTTCAGAGATTCTTCAAACACAGCCTGTCAGTTAACCAGGCACAGTTCTTAGAGGGGGAGTGGTCACAGCACAAGAGAAAGACAGATGTGGCATGCCAAATTACTACTAACGATTATGAAGTCACACTGGGGAAAAAAAAAAAAAGGAAATTTCTTCTTTTATTTCAGTTTTTTTTTAAATCTTCACATTTTAATGAATGCCGTTTTTAGAAGTGCCCATTACATAAATGAAGAACACATATGTCAGCATATTTGAAACAATTCAAATTCAACGAAACAATTGCCAATAATTGCTCCATCCACTCTCGCTAAAAAGTTTTTTTTTTTTTTTTTTTTTTTGTTTTTTTTTTTAAACTGTCCCCACTGATAAATAACACTAACTTGGAAATGAGGCCCGATGTCCAAAATTCTGAACCACCCCTTTAAAGCTCAACAAGGCTGGATTTATTTGATCAGCAATACAATAAAAATGTTACTATTGAGAAAAAAAAATATTACAATTACAGTTTCCTGTTTGAGTATATTTGGAAATAGAATATACTCCTGTTATAGCGAAGATGAATTTTTAGCATCATTGCTCCAGTCTTTAGTGTCACATGATCCTGCAGAAATCATTCTGATGTGCTGATTTGGAACTAGAAAAAAAAAATCCTATTACAATCAGTTTAAAAAGTCCTTCATCATAATAGGCCTATGTCACGAAAAAATTGAAGACCGGAAGTACGTCGTTTAGTAGGGATATGGCTCTTCTGGTTAGCTTTTTACAATGGTGGAGTCCGTTGAACCAAATCACTCTGCAACCTGGTTCGGATGGTAAATGAAAACTCTCAAGTGGGAACATGTGAAAGCTGAGGTATGGCTGTCTACGTCCTGATGCAGAGTAACACCGGTACACTACAACAACAGCTGCGGGTATCGCTAGCCGTTCGCCAGTAAGGTAAACGTTTCTATGGTAACAGCGATTTGGACCAATCAGCAGACGTTGCTACTACACTTAGGGTAGTCGTGTAGTTTTCTTTTCAAAAGATCACAGATAAAACATGTTTTTCTTTAAACATGGTTGAGTTCATACAAACTTACAGCTTCAACAGGAGCAAAAACCTTCGTTTCACAACCTCATAGCTCATGGTCAGTCTACCTCGAATGGTTTAGACATAAAGGCTGATAATCTCCTTATCGAGAAATACTGTTGATCAAAAGATAAGCACAAATATAAGAAAGAACATCAAACATCACAGAACATGAATAAAATAATTATACAAAATTCAAAATGAATTATTTTAATCTTAACTGAAATATGAAAGGAAATTCTGGGAACACCTAGGTAGTAAATGTTTCAGGGCTCCGGAACATCCCTTGAAATGGCAGATAGAGATGTTTTTATTAAAGTGTGGCGCTAAATATTATCCTAACAATCTACGCCAATTGGAGCATCGTTAAAGTGATTTAGTACACTGATAGTTTATAAAAATTGAGTGTAAAATTGCCTAACAGAGAAGTCAAGAGCTGCTGATTGTTCCACAGTGTTAAATTCATCACGCGGCAGTAAACTCTACGGGGGGTGAAGGCCTGCGGAGAAGCCAAACTGTGCTGATCATTACCAAGAAATACATCACGGCTCTCTCTCTCTCTCCTTGTGCCAAACATTCATTTCCTCCATGTCTAATTAAACTACCTGCTCGTAGAGTCAAAAATACAGCGTCTTTCTCTCACGTTTGCCTGTTAATTCACTCCCCTTCTGGTTCTCTTTGCTAGGACTCTCTCTCTCCCCCTCTCTCTCTGTGTAGGCAAATCTGTATCCTCTCTGGATAACGTTTCCCTGAGGACTGAGGGAAAAGAAAAAGTCTGGGATTTAATCTTTTCTTCAGAAGAGATGGGGCGAGTGAAAAAAGGTGCTTTAACAGTTTCTCACTCTGACCGTCTTTAACACTTATGCACAGCAACACACACACACTGACACCACAAATATACAGCAAGGTTTATTTAAAGATAACCCAGATGAATGGAAAGAGCTTCAAATGAAGCGTAAAGAGGAAGGGGTTGAGATTCAAACATCTGCAGTACACAAAACTTGAAAATAAACACACATGCAGATAAACACAATGACCTCAAACACACACTCGCAATGCTTCAGTGTGCTGATAAAAGAGGACCCACGGGGCATGTCTGTGTGTGATCTGAATATGATGGTATGTGGGGTGAGAGGCAGTTCACATCAATCCAAAAAGGAAAGACAAAGACAGCAAGAAAAACATGAAAAAGCTCAAAATGCTGCAGGGTAAAACTCTAAAGGCCACTTTCCCAGACACTGATTAAGCCCAGAACTACAGTGAAAGGCATAATCACTGTTGGAAATGTTTCAGAGTGATCTATGGCCAAGGAAGCACTGCTTACTGGGTAGGCAATGAAAATAAAAATGGTGCATAGAAACAATTTTCACTCAAGAAATTGCTAGTATATTTCAGTTAGAAACAGCAAGTAACATATTGAATTAAACACAATTTTGAGAAATACTGAAACAGTATTTTTCTTGTAAAACAATAATCTTTGTTTTGTGTGTGACTTAGAAAATATTTTTTTAAGTGTGGGATTTTAGCGAGGACTAACAATTTATGGAACGGTTCACCCAAAAATCACCCCAAAGTCATTATTCACCCATTTTTGTGTTGTTGCAAACATGTTTAATACAGTAAATACAGTACATGGAAAACAAAAGGAGATGCTTAGTAGAATTTTTACGGAGTTTTGTTTTTCCATATAACAAAAAACGAGTATATACGACTATTTTCCAACTATTCTGATATCAAACAATAGTTTTTTCGTGAAGAAACAACTTTATTTACCAAAATTCTTGCCTTTCACCATCTTAAATCTACACACATATTCAAAATCGATGCATCAAGACACCAGCCCATTTGATTACTGCTCTAATTTTATTACTGGTGGTTTACTAATCATTAATAATATTTATATCAGTTAGGTTAGTAGTTTCGCTGTAGTATCAAAATTGGAATAGAGCAGAGGTGTAAAGAGTACCTGAAAACCATACTTGAGTAAAAGTACAGATACATTATAGCTCAAATGACTCCAAGTTACAAGTCACCAATTTCAATACTAAGGGACTTGAAGTATTAAAGTATCTGATTTTAAGCATTTTGCTCATACTCTATGAATGTATCGGTATCTGACTCATTCTGGAAAAAGCGGTATTGGTAAATCCCTAGTAACAATACTGTGACGGTCTTGGCATTGGTAAATATGAACGCCACACCTTTTCAGGTGCTATTCTCAATTTTTGGAGTACACTCTCAGTAAAAAAGGTTCAAAAGCTGTCACTGGGGCTGTACCGTTTCAAAAGGTACACCTTTGTACCCAAAGGCTGCATATTGGAACCTTAGTGGTACATATTAGCACCTAAAATGTACATATTACCACCTAAAATTGACTTATTAGCTCATGAAATGGACATATTAGCACTTAAAATGTACATATTAGCACCTAAAATGTACATATTGGGACCTAAAATACACATATTAGTACCTAAAATGTACATTTTACCACCTAAAATGTACATATTAGGACCTAAAATGGACATATTAGCACCTTAAATGGACAAAAGTTTACCTTTTGAAAAGGTACAGTCCCAGTGACAGTTTTTGTACCTTTTTTTTCTGAGAGTGTATGCTTTTCTTGTAATCAAATTGTAATAAAGTCATACAGGTTTGGAACGACAAGGTAAATAATGATAATTTTCTTTTTTTTTTTGGCTAAACTGTCCCTTTAAGCATTGATTGTTTTCAATTCTTGTGAGTGATGGTGAACATGAGCTGATTTAAGCACACCTGCAGACCAGAGCAAAGCCATCTCCACTTTAATTATCTCTCCCAACTGCCTTTCCATATTCATTATGTGCTATTCCACCGAGACACACACAAACCTACACACTCACACTTTCAGGAACACTTGCACACACTCACAAACAGGAAACAAACACACACACATAACCAAAAGGAAACTATGAAACCGATGAGAGAGCAAGCTGTTCTTTTTTTAAAGAAGGACACATATTTCTATTCATTTCTCTCCATCTTTTGTTTTCCTGTTCATTTCTTTGGCAGTGGGGTCATATTACAGCGGGATTCAGGACCCAAATAAAATAAGCTCTGGCTGAAGTGATGTCACCAGTTTGACCTTTTCGAATGTCTGCCGTTCCCAACAGGGCACCGCTGAAATAATGAGACTTCGTTACCATAGCAGCTTAATAGGTGGCAGTTGTAGAAACTGAATGAGCCAATCAGAACAGAGCAATGCTAAGTACCTTCTAGCTGGCCTGAAAAATATCCACTTTAGCCAACGAACATTCCTGACACGTCAAGCTGTTAATGGACAAAAAGTGCAAATGGGTGTTAGGCTATTAAGAACCTGGCCTTTAACAAAAGAAGGCTTGAAAAAAAAGACAAAAAAAAAAACACTTCATACATATCAATACAATGTATAAATGATAAGGAGACGTTGAATGGGCCAAGCGTTCTGATTGGCAGCGAAGCATGTTCCTGAAGAAGACTGGCTTGTTCAAAATGGCCAATTAGCAGCTGATTCTGATGAATTCATTAGCATGTTCTCAGGTAATTAGAGGAAGCGGCTGAGTGAATACTAAATATTCAACAGGAGAACAGACACTGTGCCACACAGCTCGCCGTGTTCCTCTGAAGGAGCTCATTAGCATAAACACACACACACACTCTCAAGTACCCATCTGCACTACTGAGAGACTGTTTCACACACACACATATATAAAAATTCACACCTCCAAAATAGCCTTTCCATTACAGGAAGAAACTGAGAGATAGGTAAACAAAAAGTCTTCTATTAACACACATATTAACATATTCTCAGTGAGAAATACATTGCTCATTCAAAGATAATGTCTTTAAAGACCCCATGAGCCAGTTTGATCAATGCAGTTGTCTAGTTTCTTTTCTATATAACTAATACAGTAAAAACTCAACAGCATGATTCATGAACAAAAGCAATGGCGATCATTTCCAATCACTTCATCTGCAACCAATTGATTGTTATGACAGGAAGTAAATTATAAGCGTTGGCAAAACCAAAAAACAAACGGGCAAACCTAACTTGTGACTGACATTGCTAGTTATTGTACCAACTGGAGTATAATTTATTGGAGGGGTCATTCTTATTCTAGAGGGAATAGAGTGCCGAAGTTACGACGTCACTCTATAGGCCAAAACGCGGAAATGATTTAGCATTTTAGCACTCCCGGTTACTTCGCTTTAAAGTCAATGGGATTTTTGAATGGGTTTTTGCTAAATCGCCTGAAATAAGGTCTGTGGTGAACAAAGCCTCTAAATATTTTCACGTTTTGATCTATGACATAGAACACACAGTTATAACCTGCTTGTGGTTTTTTAAACTTTATTGTGTCAGATTGTGCTTTTTAAAATCTTTATATAGGCTTCAAAATGTATAAATTTTGGATTAACTTGTACAGAATATCTTGATAGACAAAACGTGTAAGGGTCACAACCCTTTTGTTAAACACAGATCTTATTTTTTGCGATTTTCCAAAAGTCTATGGGGAAAATGCATTGCTTTTCGACCGAGGGAACCCATGCGCCGCTAGCTTCCAAGTTGTCCTACAAAGTGACGTCATCACTTCGGCACTCTATTACACTGGAACAACAACAACTACATTTATTATGTGAAGGTCACATTAAACGGTCTTGGAAACCTTTTACTATGCCTTGACCATTTATATTTTCTACTCTACAAAAACTGTTTATGTAAAGTTTTTATTGGCTTTACATAATCGCAGATCCATACTTTCAATGTTAAAATATGAAAATCCAAGTCTTCTTTTAGAATATTAATATATAATATTGCCAGCAAATAGGTTTCTGTGTTTAAATGACGGAGGAAACTAGGTGATGAAAATAAATTGATAATGGTCTATTTTGCACAGGTCCTATAATAGAGCCAGAGGTGAATGGTGAGAAAAAAATCTCAATGTTCATGTTTAATAAATATCTCAACAGTCTGTCAAGCCCTAGAGTTAGATTTGAGAAGAAGTCAAGCTTGTCTGACAGTCCAGTGTAGGAGAGAATATATATAGATCTAAGCAAATTCTCTCTTTCAGTGCCAAGCATAAAAATGGCCAAAGAAAAGGCCTCCTGGTGTCCATGCTCTCCAGGGCAGCAGGATAACAGTGTTTAAAAGTAAGGGGAGCAGGGCAGGTTCTGGGTTAATGGCACCCCTGGTACAGGGTACTAGTGTGCGGATGGCGGGGGTTGAAAGGGCAGAGGGAGGAGAGGTGGGATCCAAGACTGCCAGCCCATCTGTTCAGCCAACACACAGGCGGAGAAACAGGGAAAACAGCGTGAAATTTCTGCTATCACTACTGCCACCATGCCAGGATCTTCATCAAAGAGCAGGGACACTGTGAGACACGAGACGACATGGAGTGATGGAAAAACAAATGCAGCATGAAAGAGTGAAGGAAGTGGATGAATAGACAATGGAGAAGTACAGAGTGAAAAAAAGTTGGGAGCTGATGCGCAAGTCACATGCTGAAGCTAAATATGGATGTAACTCATTTGAGTAAATCCAGCTTTAGAACACCAATCCTGGGAATTGAATGGATAGTCCACCCAAAAATGAAAAAAAAAGTCATTATTTTCATGTTGTTCCAAACCTGCATGACTTTCGTTCTTCATTGGAACATAAAAAACGATTTGAAAAAATGTTTTGGTTTCCATTGACTTCCATTGTTTAGACAAAAAATACAATGAGAGGCAAAGTATTTGGTTGTCAACATTCTGCAAAACATCATCTTCTGTGTTCAGCAGAAAGGTTTGCATGCAAGTTTGGAAAGACATGACGAGGGTGAGTAAATGTTGACAACATTTTCATTTTTTTGGGTTGGACTATCTCTTTAACATGTCTTATAAAACAGTTAGTTTCAGTCCTTGATTCTGATTGGTCAATAGCTCTGTTTTCACCCAATGGTTCTATGTATCACTACACAACACTCCTAGCAACGTAAAA
Source organism: Cyprinella venusta (assembly GCA_038021265.1). NCBI lineage: Eukaryota > Metazoa > Chordata > Actinopteri > Cypriniformes > Leuciscidae > Cyprinella > Cyprinella venusta. The sequence continues at coordinate 28,057,207 of CM075867.1, forward strand.
ATATGTTCTTATTGATATTATTATTTGAAGCTGAAGTTGAAGTGAGTGTACCTGCATTTAAAGTATATATAGCATTTTCCTTCAATCAGTCATTCATTATAAAATATATGTTTGAATGTTGGCTGTGATATCTTGTCCACTTCACTTCGTGCCAAACAACACCCTTCAGCAGTGACTTGTTTACGATACAGCACAGACTCTCGTACCTTTGCGTCTAACATGTCTTGGAAAATGGTCTCAAATGTTGTGCTTTTGTATTTTTTTTATACTCGAGATTTGCCAAAACACTCAGTTAGTAAAATACACTATAAATTCAAGAATGACTATTGTATGCAAATATGAGAGGGTATTCCTATTTAAATGTGATTGCCAATGCCAAAACGTTGTTTCCACATGCTGAGCCCTGGTCCACATGTGAGTAATACAGGTTTGAATCAGAACAGCAACATTATGATAACTTAATGATTTCCTCTTTACTATATCAGTCTAATAAAAGGCAAAATTCTAAAACAAAAACATAAAAGACCTAAATGAAGATAAAGAACAAGAAAGGAACAAATAATGAAAGGGCAGAGAATGAAAGAGATCAGATAATGAGTGCATGAAAGAGAAAGATGGGACAATGATCAGATGAGGGACAGGTGGACACTACTCACTCTATAGAAAGTTCCACACATGTGCTCCTCAATAGAATGGAAAAAGGAAAAAAAAAATCTGTTGTCCTCACATCCTCACAAACATAGCCTGCGGGGTTTCTGTGTATTTGGTACTGAGGCCCCAGAGGGGAGGTTACAGACGCCAGGGGCCACTTTTGACTGATGTCATGTGTGTGCATCAGTGAGACCACAAAAAGCCTCATTCTGCTTCTCTTCATACTCCTCCAATCATCTCAATCAATGGCTCTATAATTAAATCACAATTAATTACTCTATATGAGAGGCCTTCATTAAAGCCAGTTCTCTGACAATGCTCTAACAATCAGCGCAAAAAAGAAAAAAGTATGAATTAGGATGTCTGTTAAGGTTTTATTATGCTTTTGAAATATCCTCATCCGCAGATTCTGTAATTTCCAGTAATTTTACACTTCAATAGCAGATTCCACGCCTGTTTTTGACAGCGAACACAATAACGTGGGCCACTTGTGCTCACACAGCCAGAAAGACCCCCAGGTCACTGAGCAAGGAAAAAAAAGAAAAAGAAAAGAAAAAAAACAACAACAACAAAAAGACTGGAGAGTCTGGGACTTGACCTGGATTACATACACTCACACACAGCATGCCACAATTCATTAATTCCTGTCGTTTTTTTTGATTGTTAGTACAGCATGGTGTCTTAATCAGTCCCCATTCCAGTCATCTGAATATTAACACGCCAATCAGACCAAAGGGCTTTTTGGCAGCAACAATACACAAACCACATACCGGTTATTCAAAGTGTGTCTCTCTGATGTACGTCCGTGAAACAACACTTGTTTGCTGTGTAATATCTTTTAATGCCACGCTATCCATTTAATAAATGTTCTTGATCGTATTGTAATTGATCATATTTTACTTTTTATTTTTTGATCTTGTAATTTTGAATCAAAATGTTGAGTTTAAATTTTCAGGCTTGACTCTGAAGAAGATGCATGGGCGTCATTTTTTCAATAAAATAATTTAAAACGTTTTGTGCTCCGGTTCTGCTTCTTGGCCTTTAGTTAGACCTTGGCTTGTTTGAGTTGATTCCTGTGTCCTGTTCCGTGAGCACAAACCAAGCTGAAGCACAAGTGATCCCTTTCTATGGTTAAATATTCAGGCTCACTTTCAAATCTGCATCCATTCAATAACCAAATGACGGATATAACCATCAAAATATGTTTCTCCAAAGTATTCTCATCCCAAGGCTTCATATACGACACTTTTGCCAAAGCGTAGATATCCAACGCACATGGCACCCTTAAGCGTCAAATGAGACGCTTCGGTTATGGTAGGTTTAGGTCTGGGGTAGGGTTAGGGTTAGACCACTAGGAGGCGCCTTCTGCCCCATATATATCTGCATATCATTTGAGGCTGAAGGGTGCCATGTGCATTGGATGTCTATGCTTTCGCAAAAGCGTCGTACATGACGCGTTGGGATGAGAACGGGTTGGTTTCTTGGATGTACAGTATGTCACAATGTGGTGGAAAAGTTTTGTTGTGACTTCCATTATATTGTGACTTTAATTTATGGGATATTTGTTTTAGTTAAAAGAGAGAGGACAGAAAAGATATGGAAGCAGGCCAGGTTCAAACCCACATTTCTCATTTGAGCACCACAATTCGATCGGCCTAAAAAAACCCACACAGGCAGAGCAAATTTCTGTGTAAATCATTTAAAACCAATTCTTAGACAAAGCATTGATTTAAAATTATGCAAGATTTTATGTAAGAATTTGCAAGAATTGTTTCATAAGTTCCAATTTGTCTGGAGCACCCCGAAGACACAGCTCTGACTATAACATCTATTCTTAATAGCATTCTTCCACTCAGCATTCTTTTCGTATCCTTCCAGGGGATGAAACAGAATTATTAATGTTAATTTCCTGTGTTGATCAGAGGCGGGACAAGAAAGAGCACCCTCATCTGGCCAGATCAAAGGCAGGGGCAAGTCAGTCTTAAATCACGCCAGACATGGTGCAGAGGACCCTCAAAGCCAGATCTGATCCAAAGCTTTCTAAACTCTCCACTTCAACAGGAGGAAGTGTGAGAGATCACCCTTCCCGAAGATTGATCGCAGGGAACACCTCTTTTGACTTGATTAGAAACACATGGAAGTTGAAGGTCTATATGCTTACCACCTTTCTCGTTCCATTTCTTCCACTTTATTCTCCCAGTCATTATTTTTTTCCATCTTCCTTTGCAAAAGAAGTGCTTAACCTTTTTTGCACGAGAGATCTAGGGTGAGATTTGCTTTGAGCGTCTGGGGTTAGTAATGGTGGAGGAAGCCAATCAATACCTCTTTGCCTGATGACGGCCATTCAGGGTGTAATTGCGTCGGGTGCATTTTCCTCCAAAGGGACATAACTGCCCCTTTCATCTATTCACCTTTTAGTAGACTCGACCATTTTTGGCTTTGTCTAACCCCTAATGGCTCTCAGACCCCTTTTGTCTTCTGACAGGTGCTTGAGTGCTATAGATGACAGAGGTATTAAACTAAGAACATGCATATGCAACTCCAGCAAGAGCTTCTAGACGACCTAAGGTCGGGTTGAATTACAGGAGCCGTGGGAGTCAAGGATTGTCGGGCCAAAACCCCAAAGGCCGGTTTGTTTCTCTGAGGTGTGAATGCGGTCATGTGGTGACATCCCCGATACATCTGCACCAGCTGTCTTTGCCATGACTGCCTGTCCTTTTGACGCCAAACCTCCCACTGCAATAGCACCAGCCGAATCGCATGAATACATTATCGGCTTTCACCACGTCAACGTCACTTCATCGCACCTCGTCAACCAAGAATCCTGCTAATTATGTACAGAGACTCTATGGTGTCTCTCCTGAACGTCGTGGAGGACAACTGCACATTAAAATGTATGTCAGAGGCTGGCAATGTTAGCGCACATTAACTAGGCACTGCTGTTCGGCTCTGGCCATCAGACTTGAACTGTAGAGTTGATCCGAGACAATCTGCTCATGGTATGGAAGAGAGACAGAGGGAGGACAGAAGGGAGGTGGCGGAAACACTTGTCTGGATCGGTACGGGGGGCGGCAGGAAGCAGAAGGAAGCAGGGCTGGATGAACAATGGAACAGACTGGCGAGCAGAACGGCTCCCCCCTGCTAAGATCTCTGGCTTCTGCTCTTGGTCACCACAAATCTTCAGAACTTCGGTAGAACTTCTCCCAGCGTTCTTCATTTGAGACTGAGGGTACTTTCTCCAGTGACTAGCAGCCTTGCTCTTTTCAAACTGTTCTTCAGTGTACTTTTAAAACACAGACAAGACTGAGGTGAAAAAATGTCTCCTTAATTCTTATCGGGTTGTGAAGGATCCACCTAAAGACATTTTCCTTAAACCAAATTATGAGCTGCAGCACATCCCTCAAGTCTGTTGTGCATTACTAATGACATAAACAACAAAAAATGAAAGAAAGACACAAAGGTCTGCATGCAACAAGCATGGACAAATTTGTGGACAACATATCCTATTAGTTATTAGATGATTATAAATGTCTCATTTATCAGTACTGGCCTATATTACCTTTGAATTCATCTACAACTCACTATATAGCAATAATTTAATAACAATTTTAAAAGTAATCTTTAGCAAAATAAGATCACTTTTCATATTGCACATTATAATACTACACTACCTAAATTATTGCAGTTTTGTGTGTTTTGTTTTTAATTTATTGATTTGTTAAGTTTATTTAGACAAAATAATACATAATTGTAATATTTCCAAGTTATCGGATATAACAAATATATATATATAGGCTCATTGGTATGTCAGTGCATCTATAAATATTAATATGACTGTTTCCATTTCCTGTGAATTCTATTGATCCTTACCAATTGATTGGTTTACACTTTATGATGGCCCACTTTCTACTAACTATAAGTAACTTTACAACTACATGTCAACTAACTCTCATTATAGTATAAGTAGTAGACTGTTAGGTTAGGGTTTGTGTAAGTAGAATAAGTTTACATTAACTGGCAATGTTACTTTTAGTCAGTAGAAAGTCTGTTGGAGGACCATCACAAAGAGTTACCATTGATTCACATATCATAATCAACTCAAGTAATTATTTCTATAAACTGTCCAAATTTAGATTTAATTCATCTGACTATGTTTGAGACTTAAAGCTTTAGTAGTGAGAAAATTGCTACAACATGGTACGACAAAAAAGTCAGTGAGGGTGAAAATGCTACAGATTGGCCATAATGCTTCATAATGTTCCAGAAGCCCTCAATGGACTCTGAATTTGGGAAATGTCATAACCTGAATCCAGACTGAAGGTGGAGGTAAAACCCGTGAGGTCTAATCATACAAGCAGCGCAACACTAATCTGCCATGTTCATTAGCACTCGCGCTGTACATCATTAGTAGTATCCACAGAGCACCATAATGGCACAAATTACACCGTCATCCTCAGCTATAATCACCCCACTTTCCACAGCCATTAAACTGTGCAAAGAAAGCCTGAGAGTCCACAGAGGCTGGAAATACAGCCCAAAAAAGGCAACGATACACTCTAAAAGTGGGTTCGCTACATTTGGGATTTGTGAAATATCTAAAACCGTCTTTATATTGTCTAAATGGTGATCTGCTCCATAAATCACCAAAAATGCATTACAGAAATGAAGCACAACAACATGATGAAATTAAATTAGGCTAATAGATTCTGATGGTTTCGCAAGACCTTGTTGCTCTCAAACTTTTTGATTTAAGAACCCTATTAGCTGAAACTATATGTGGTATCTGACCTCCACGGGTCTAATGGTCCTTTCATTATGTCTTGTTGAATAGTTACAGTGTCACAGCTAAACCTAACAAATTTACAATCGAGACCAACTTATCATCAGTCCCTAAAGAACTGTTAACCCCTGCAGATGCAAAACCGTCTGCGAACATAAAGCTTCTGCCTGCCTGTCCTTAGAACATGAAAAATTAGTGTTTGTTTAAGAAAAAAAAATGGATTAATGCTTGTTCTAAATTAAAATACACAGCATTTTCAGTGATTAACCACTTTAATAATCGAAAATGAGTTTCATTTAGAGCTCAGGTACTTCCAACTCTCATTCGCATACTGTATCTTAGCCATCAGGATACTATGAGGTCATGTGCTCAGTAAAGTAAAACCTCTTTGTTTATACAGTACAAATAATGGAAATAGTTCAGACGTTTGTGGTGCTAGACAAGTCTGGGGCACCATTTAGGCTTCAAGTACAGACCCTCCAAGCTACGTGGCAAAGACAACTGACCTCATATACACATAACATAACAGGACATGACAGGTGCTCGGCATGTTTTTGATTACTTGAGGAACATTATGAGAATATTCAACCACAAAGAGCTTTCAATTTCCTGTTTAAAATGAGGAATATGAGTTGAGAAGATGGACTTCAGAGAATTTCTCACTTGGAAAGGTGCAAATTAGACTGAGATTACGGTGAGTGATGACATGAAAAAAAAAAAAAAGATGGAAAAAATGGGTAGAAATTTTCAGAACTACATTTGTATGATGAAGAATCTCACCGGCAGCCTGTAAGCATAAGAAACACAGTAAATTCTATACGGCACATTATGCCTATGATTATTAAATGATTTCCAGAAAGAATAAAAAGGAATGTTCTAGCAGCTTCTCTTCCCATTCATTCCCATTTAATCTGCCATATTCTTCTGCTGATTGTTACCTTTCAGAGACTGGTCTAAGCAAGCCTGCCACATCTTCACTCTTTAATGCAATCAAAGGCAGAAACAGGCCCATATTGCAAAAAAGGATAAGTCGGAACAAGAGGCTTACCACATACTGTAGGTGCTACAGATGGAAAAAAAATAATAATAATAAAAAGAAAAGACCCATTCAGCAGTGGGACACACAGACCCAATCACATATTCATGCAATTTTCCATTCATCCAATCATCTTAATCAGGACATTGCATCTAGGGAATCATAGGGGAGATGATTGAACTTCCATTAAAGAGGCCTTTTAGTGATTCATATGTAGATGGAGGAGAGAACAGCAGCGGCCTGTTAGCTACTGTATTCCTCCACTCGAACCGCACGCATGAACCTCCCAGTGATACTGTTACCATGGTGAACTGAACACTGAGACGACCATAGCCTTTCAGAGAAATAAACCTATCTCCAGATCACAGCGCTCGTAAAGGTGAGGTGGGCGCCGGCGTGGGCAGCTGTCGCCATTGATGACTTACATGAGCCTGGTTTTATACTCCTAGTAAGGATTTTAAGAGAGGGAGGCCGGTCCTTGATCTAAATTCTAGACGCCCTATCATCTGATAAAGAAAGACCAGGAACGTTTCTCACATTTAAAGTTGCCTCGAGAGATATTTGGTCACTAAAGTGATGCTTGAAAATGTCATTGCATTGATTAAAAAATATCAAAGTGGCATCTGAAACCAGGTGAAACCACATTAACTGTGAACATCCACTAACGTTTTGACAAACACAATGTGTCACAATACTTTTTGTGAAATGTTATGCTTGGAAAAATATTTATTAAAAAATAAATACTATTATACTTTGTTATATAATGCAATGACATTCATTCATTTTTAAGTGCAAGGCAATCTGAACAGGCAGTCATGTGTCTCTTTAGAGCTCTTGATGTGCATTGGTGTCAGGTTTTTGCTGATGAGTATCAGACTTTGTTGTTGACTTGATCTAACATACAAACATACAGCAGGAAAGACATTAGGAAATGTGTTAATTGAGAGAGAGAAACGAGGGACAAGGGGGGGCTGTCACTCCGTCAGCAGGTCTGTGAGGGAGGGATGAGGTAAGTTGCACCATCTGTGACTCCAACACTTGTTTTAGAAGCTTTTAAAGGCCATTAGCACTCTCACTAAAGGTCACACACCAGTACCCTCACTCACACACACACATAGGTCATGCACATGCATACAGGCATATTCACATATACATAATCACAGATGTACAAACATGCACATACACACAATAAATCAATCTCAGTCGAGCTAAATATGAATTTGACAACAGATGAGTTGAAGATACCGCCAGCATGTACCTGTCAACCTCACTGAGCATCATCCTGGTGGAACGGTCCCTTAGCAAGACACAAGTGAAATATGACTATGACTCAACATTACTCCAGTGACTAAAATGCTCACAGATGTGACAATAAATAAAAGTGACAATTAAAAAATATAGGTAGGAAATCTCTATTTGAATCCATTGTTAGTGTAATTAGATTAACTAATTGATAAATAACTGAAATGTTCTTCCTGCACAATTTTGAACAGACATAGGCATACACACTGCACCTGCATTTTGTTGTCACTTCACCTTCTGGTGTTCATCATTTTCTGAACAAACACACTTTAGTTATTTACAAGAGTGACAGCCACATTCTACAGCCAAAATAACTATTCAGGTAGTGATAACTGGATTTAATTCAATTCTATGCAGTAGTGTTCAGAACCAAACTGAACAACTAGCTTTTAAAGGAGAACTCCAGCACAAAATAAACCTTTGGTCTAATAAAACATCGGTATTCTCGAACCCCGTTCATACAGTTCAGAAGTTCACGAAGTGAACTGTCTTTATAAAAGTATCTTCTTATTAAACAGTCTGTACACTTCTAAAGGTCTCAATGCTTCGTTTTGCATGTATGGACCCTCATTATGTAACTGTGTTAATGTGGGGCTATTTTGAGCCTTGTTAGTGGTATAAACTAGCGATTTCTTTTTACTTAGTAAATACCCCCAGTACTAGCATTATACACTAAACAGTTTTTGGAGATAAAACTCTTTACATTCGATTATCATGAAAACAAATCTCAGAGAACAATTGACTAGGTACCGATGTTTTATTAGACCAAAGGTTCATTTTGCGCCTGAGTTCTCCTTTAATGGTGTATGTAAACGTCATATTGGTTATTGTTAATATGTTCTTGACTGGCACCTTTGACGCACCTCAGTTTTTTCACCATCTTGTGCAAAGAGTGTTGCATTTTCAAGACACTGTGTCAAATTAAAAGTTCAACTTAAGATTTTGCTTATATCTGTTTTCGAATGCAAGAGCAAGAATACAGGTGAACACTCCCATAAAGTAGATGGCAGTGCTCCCTTCACTATTTGGCATCGTTCATTCTGCACACAATAGTTAAGCCACATTCACAAACACATTCAATTCATCTTTTAAGCTAATTTATTCAATAAATCAGTTGACTAGCTTAACGAATCAGTCTCAAAAAGTCAAAATAAGTTAAGTAATTTTCAACTTTTTCATAAGTTGTACAAGATTCAACTCATTTTTTGTCAGTTTCATGTTATTTAAGTTGATATGACTTAAACACCCAATTTGATTGTACTAAATTTAAGGCAGCAACTTTTTTCTTACAGTGTTGAACCAGTGGGTTTTAATAAATCAGATTGTCAAATCAGTCTCAAACAGCAAATATATAACTTCTATGAAACATTATTTTGCTTAAATACTATTTTGAGTCTTATTAACAGAGTCACCAAACATTCTTCACAAAGAGAAGATCCTCTATCATGACAGCTGTGGTGGAATTCGCTGGAAGGCAAAATGGCCAAGAGATGTGAGGAAAAATGAAAGGAGAGAGGCAGAAGAGTGAGAAAGAAAAGAGGACAGCTGGTGACAGAACGGAGGGAGCAGGCCTGCTGCAGTCTCTGTTAATGGCAGTAGCATTAGTAGTGAACACTTGTTCTCACTCTCTCTCTCTCTCCTCTACATAAACATCCACTGGGAGAAAAAGCCCTATCATTACACACACGCAGAAACTTTCTCTTTCATTCTCTCTTATTCCACCATGCACTCCATCAGTATCTCATGGTTTTCAGTTTCAAAAAAGCTGACTTGGAAACCAGCTAACCATCTTACTCTGGTTTTATATTTTATTTCCCAAAATGGTACAGCACTGCCTTCATAACTGTTTATCAAACATGGCTGTTCGAAGAGACACCCTGTTAATCTTTTGCCTTAAAAGGTAAAACTGCGAGCCGCATTCCTCCCTCGCCTCTAATGGGAGACAGTCATATGCTTGGTCACAGTTTTACATGCGTGCCGAGAGGCTTTAAGGAACAGTAATTTTGCTGAATTGCTTCACATTAAGGTTAATTATGTAATATTTCATTTCTGATAAAAAGTAGCAGGGTTGATGAGATAAAAGTAAAGTCTGGAAGTGTTTAACACTATGTAGTTTCACTGAGAGATGTTCAAAGTGTCTGAAAATAAATGGCTGAGATCTGACTGCAGGAAAGATGATTAGGAAATTACAGCAAAATAAGTAAAATAAAGTAAAAAATAAAAATGCTGCTAAACACTTGTGTGTGCTGTTATATTTGCAACTGTAGGTCTCAAAGAATTGTATCTGTGTTAGCCAGTGTAATGTCTGTGTGTGTTTGTGTGTCACAGCAGTAAAATGAGAGGCATTTGGTAGTCCACACGGGCCTCCATCTGTCTGCAAGATGTAAAACATCCTAATGGGTCCCATCCTCCACCTGAGGCTATACCTTACCCTCCCATAGAGCTACTCCATCTTTGTCACATACTCACCCACACAAGCTATACAGTTCTATTGTAGTGCTAATCACTACAATATTTTGTAGTTTTGTTTGTCACACCACTAATTTAACACTTAACACACAAACACGTGTATTTAAATGTTCTAACACTAAATGTACTGTACACACAAAGGTAGGAAACACAAAGGGAGCTCAACTCACTGATTCCAAATGGAATCTGATGTTAGCATGTTGCTAAGCTAAAATTGTGATACAGACAGTGAGGATAAACATACATAGAAGACACAAGCACTAGGTAAAATCAAGGATTTGATTCGATCAATACTGTACTTTTCAGCATTTAATGAAATAATTAATATCAGTAAAGAGCCTATATGATGCTGTCTAGGTAGGCAGCTCACACTGAGCATCGGTGTTAGCTTAAACAGACTTGTAACTGCTACAAGTATAATGCTATACCCACACAGTAAAGGGTTTTATGTTGCATCTTATGCTCATGTTTATTGCATTATTAGTGTTAGGTGTGTTATAATGATTCTTTTTTTATATTAGTGTTTACCTGAGCTTGTGGAAAGGAATTTCTTGACTCTACTTAGCGTGACATGAAAGGTTCATTTTCCTCTTTTGTCATGTGTTTATTACAGAGCTACAGGACACTATCCTGGCTTTAATGTCCCAGATTTGCAGCACTGACCCACAGACACAGCTACCACCAGATCAACATGGCCACAATCTGCAAAATGGACACTAGCCAGTGACTCCCACTGGGCACTAAGTAGTGGCCAATAATATTGTATCTGAGCCAGGCAGAGAACAAAATACCATCCACACTGGCCAGCAAAAGATTTAACAGGCACATATAAAACAGAGATAGAAAACAGAAGAAGAAACTAAGCCAGAAAATAAACTAGACAGTGACAATGTCTAGGGATTCTGACCTCAGATCAGACATTCATATTTAGTATTAGAGAACCCAAACGGTGTCTATAGCATTGGCACACTAGACAACAAGATGGCTGAGATTCAATTGTACAAACTGAAATACCTCTTTCAGCATCTCATTAATTAAAGGAATAATTCACCCAAAAATGACTATTGCATAATAATTAACTATTTCCAAATTGTCTTCTGTTCTTTTTGGAACATGTAAAATAACAGCACATGTCGGTAACAACATAGGGATGAGCAAATGGTGATGAAAAGAATATTTAGTGAATTACCTATCTATTTAAACACTGTGAACGAAGATTGTTTCATCATTGAGAAACACTTCAGGCACTTGGAAACTGATTTACAGTTGCTGGGGCTATAGAGGTCATGGTTCTCAAGGGGTGTACTTCACCTGCTCTTAACCTTTGAGGTCAGACATCACAAATACACATAATGCTAATTGAAAAGAGCAGTCAATAATTGTTCATCGATCTACACAATGCTTGAGCTGTTTTAGTCCCTGGTTGCATGTAAAAAATATAAGGACAAATAAGGGGTCCGACAAATGGAATAACGAATGAAAAAAATGTGTTAAAGTTTATTGCGTCAGCCCTTGATATTCATTAGAGCAGGTCACTTAAATGAATAGTTCACTCAAAAAATTAAAACTATCCTATAATTAGTAGCCTACCCTTAAGCCATCCTAGGTTTATATGACTTTCTTATTTTTTTTTCTCCTAAATTATGGGGTAATTTTCACTTTTGGTTCAACTATTCCTTTAAAGGGATACTCCACTTTTTTTTTTTTTTTTTTGGAAATAGGCTCATTTTACCACTCCCTCAGAGTTAAACAGTTAACTCTGTTTTAGAGTTTTACCGTTTTCAAATCCATTCAGCCGATTTTCAGATATTTAGAAGAATATCAGTAACCAGACAGTTTCTGGTCTCATTGACTTCCATAGTATATATTTTTTTTCAACTATGGAAGTCAATGAGACCAGAAACTGTCTGGTTACTGATACTCTTCTAAATATCCGAAAATCGGCTGAATGGATTTAAAAATGGTAAAACTCAACTGTTTAACTCTGGGGGAGTGGTAAATGAGCCTATTTCCAAAAAAAAGTGGAGTATCCCTTTAAGGTACAATGGCAAAATAAAATACAGTATGTAGCCTATAAGTGTTTGTGGTAACCTTGACAATCTGACAGTTCCAAAGAATAAAGGTTTATGCAGACACACAACCTCACAATGAAAGTCATGTTAAGCAAAGACTCATCAGTTACTTTAGACAAGCATTGTACAAAAAGCTATGCAGGAATGCTCACAAACTTTTCTATCAACACATTTTCAGTCCATTTAATCCATGTATATTTGGCCCATGCAGGGTGACAGGGCAATCTTGCAGGAAAGGATTCTGGGTTACGTCAGCTTTAACCAAAAGCTGTGTCAAATTCCATGGCATGCTTTGCCACCAAACGCCTCTTGAACCCACATCTCTAATCCCCGCTGCCATCCAAATATAAATAAATAAATCTACGGTGGGTTTTCAATAACCTTTACATTCCTCACCCCATCAACCACTGACAAGCCAGCACATAAACGCTTATCTCCTCAGAACAACGGTGCGCATTAGAATGATTGTACGGGTGCGGGAGGAGAGCTGGCCGCAGTGGGCGCTCTGGCAGACTCTCGACAGACACACGGAAGAGGAAAAACAGTGGGATCAGACCGAGTCAGATTAACGGAAGCGAGAGCCGCGTCGTAGCCCCCACTTCCTGACAAGTCGAGACGGTTCACCTTGAGAAAGACACCAGCTGAATCAGGTTCTCCGGCTGTTTTCCCTCTCTCTGCCGTTTCTATTTCTCCCTCTCTGTTGGAATATTCGGCATGTTGCTGTAACAGCATGGTGTGCTTTTCAGTTTTCCCGGCAGCCATCCAAATTAAAACAATTATAGAGCTAATTGCCCGTTAGGTGGAGCCTGCCGGGGCGTCCATGCTCTGATTTGTAGAATCACTCATGCGGGTCGTCCTCCACTGTGATGGAGCCGCCTGGTCTTGCTGGTGCTGGAGCCAGTGCCGGCCGGCCGGCCAGTCGATCGACGGGCAGATGGGCAGGGGTTGGCACAGGTGCCCACCGTGATGCAAATTAGGCCTGGCACTGATGCAGAGTGAAGACAGGGGAGATTGAGCACTGTGACGCAGAGACGGCGTGCCATATGGAGCGGGAGATGACTACTCTGTTTACCAGCGGTCAAAGTCAGTTACACACACGCAAGCGGGTCGAGACACTTTCAACCACGAGCATGAGCCAGCAGAGCGTCCCAACAGCAACTCGAGCCAACATTCCACCACACGACACGTGACCCAACGCCACAGCTTAGCACGTGTCAAATTAACATCTATACTGACCTTTACATGTGTGGGAGAATCTTTTGATCAAACCACCCTCAAGCTTAAAAGAATGCTTCAAATGAAAATTTAATGCAATTATTTACTTATTTACCTTTATGTTCGCTCCAAACCTGTATGACTTTATTTATTCTGCAGAATACAAAAGTATATTTAAGAATTGTGCTGGTCTCTCTTTTGAGTTTTTAAGCTTCAAAAAGACCGCGAAATTTTAAAAGTCATTATTTACACGACACTTGTCATAGCACTCCTTAGAAGTCATAAGTGAAGCAGCGACATTAGATTCTTAAATGAACAGCTCTTTTGAATCGAATCTCTTCAATGAATCAGTGAATTCAATGAATTGTTCGTTCTCCAAAGTGGCTCACCTGATTCTCGAGTTCAACTCACTAACGCAATCCATTCGCAACATTTAACAGGCTCACTGGGAAGATAATCATTGAATAACAACATTTTGGACAATTTTGTCACAAGAAAAATGTATTCAGATAATGAAGACTTGAAATAAAGTACACAAGTCAAATGGGTTGTCTTCATGATATTTTGATGGTGCTTTTCTGTCTTTTTGAAACCGCATTCATTGTACTTGAATGGGAAAAAAGTGACCAAAATATATTTCAAAGCATCTCCTTTTGTGTTCAACGGAACAAAGGAAGTCATACTTGTTTGAAAAAAAAAAAAAAAAGAGTAAGTAAATGATGATAGCTTTTCATTTTTGGGGAAACTCTTAAGAGACGCACAACACAACAAAGACAGAAGAGGAGTGGGACAGACGAAAGGAAATAAAAACACAAAAAACTAGGGTCTTACCTCAGCAACCCGAATCCTTTCTTCTTGGTCTTCTTATCCAACTCATCACCGACCTCCTCTGGTTTCTTCTTCTCTTTCTCCTTTCCTTTGCTTTTCAACTTATCTTTCTTTTTGCTTTTGGCTTTCTTCTTTTTGTCTTTCTTGTTCTCCTCATTGTCTCCCACACCTTGTCTGGAGGAGCCACTGACCGGAGTGTCTCGTCCAGAGCTCTGGTCGGACCCCTCATCTGTTTCAATACAAGCAGCAAACATAAAATATGAACATATAGTTCCCCACAATTGGGCAGCATAACCAAAATATTCATATTTATTGCACATTTCTTCTTGTGTTTATTTAACAAACTGCACAAATATCTCTACCACGGCATAAACGGCATAGCAAAATCTCTACATATTTTTATATTCACTCAGAATTTATTTACCTTCAAATGGCCTAGTCCTAGTGTCTCAGTATCCTAGCCTATATCTCAGTTGGAGTTGAGGAAATATAAAAGATCTCTTCATAGATATTTTCCAGCTAATCTGCCCTGGAGCATCATAAATTATCATAATCTAGAGAAAAAAAGAAAGAAGGGATGCAGATAACTGGGTAGAAAGAGAGGGATGAAGAGGAAGAAAAAGATTAGCATTGGAAAAAGTGGAAAAAAAAAGAGGCTTGGGTAACTGAGGAACCTGCTGACATAACCATCTGTTACTGGCTATCCACTGTGGGGCACTGTATGTGTGTGTGGCGATCAATTGTGGCTGCATTATGTGTCTGCGCTCTGAGGTTTGTCAGATGGTGGCGGTGGTGCTGGGAGCAGATGCACGTTTACCAGGCTGCCTCAGAGAGTGTGATAAAAGAGAGATGAAGAGACGTGCGAAAAAGCATCAGTCTTTCATAAGCCTCACAGCGGCCATCTTACTAACCCTCCACTTGTAGCTCAGGGGAGGGTCCAGATAGCCCTGTACACTGTGATTTATTGATGGCTAGTTTTATCTTACAGGCCAAAAAATGACAAGAATACAATTAGACCGTGAAGAGACAAGTGAGATCAGGGCTGGAAACCGAAAGATTGACTACCGGTAATATGTTTTTCAATGACCGATATTGAGGCGTAGAGAGCAGGGTGACCAATATTTACACTTACAAGGGCAAATTATACATAGAATTGCCAATAATAACTGAAACATGAGACAAAATTTCTCAAAAGCTTTTGACAAAGCTGGTGGCATAACTAATACGAGGCAGACATACCAAATCTTTTAATACTCCAAGCTGATTAATTGACCAATTGAGATTCAATTTGCAGTTCTTTGGTTCTTGTACATGCATTCTTCCATTGATACAAATGTATCAGTAATCAACAGGTCAGGGTAGTCAATATATTTGAATGTATGACTGTTATGAGCCACACTTGTTTGTGAATCCAAAAATACAACACAACCATTTTAGTCCAAATTGTGAACAAATTCCTCTAACGGCAGTTTAAGACTACACAATGTTTTTGTCTACTCAATGTTTTTGACAACTAAATTCTTGTCATGTCAAGGACAAGAAACATCAAAATACACGTTACTTCCTGACCAATCCTCACTTGCCATCTTTAACGGCGTGCATGATGTCATAGAGAAGGTGGAACTAGCGACTGACACAGAAACAAGAGTGTAAACACTACCGAAGCGATGTGTTAGCTTAATGCTAACTCCAATTGCTGAAGCACCTCTGCTATTGTTCACCAGCATTTATCTTTTTTCACTTTGTCATGGTAAACCTTGAGGAAACATTATAAACTCAGGAGTATTCTTGCTATAACTCCATGAATCTTTCCTCCATCACATAATTTCACCTAGCAGCACCAATATCATCATCTTGTTTCGCCATGTTTGAAAGCTGTGTATGGAAGAGATTGAGATTGTGTAGTCTGAACCAAGCATTAGGAGGAGTTCACATGAAAACTTCTCATTAAATATTAAAATCAAAAGCATTATTGTTTTTTTTTTTTTTTTTTTTTAATTAAATGAAAGACCATTTTTTGTTTTAGTATTATTTAATATCGTGGTTCTCAACCAGGAGGCCTCAGCAAACTTCCAGGGGAGCCCAATAAGTCTTAAAATGATTTTAATTGAATTATATAAAAACAATGAAAATGTTAACACAAACACTAACAATAAATAAATAAATAAAAATATTTGGGGTTTATTTATTTCTACTACAACAGAACCAGAGATGCATATCAGCTTGGGGCCTTTGACTATTGTTTTGGACAAATGGGGAGCCTTGGGTGATTTAATAAATAATTAGTAACTTTTACGTTGAGTAAGTTAGTCCTGTAACTTTTTACGTGGAAAAAGGAAAACAGGAAAGTCATGAAAAATACACTTCTATTTCTTGGTGATGAATATATTGCATTCAATATGACTCTGAACCGGTTCAGTCTTGAACGACAGAGATGAAACAAAATTTTAAAAAGCATGCAAAACTCTCTGAGCCTCGACTACACAAACGGGTTCGAGGACAAGTCGGTTCTTCCGAGACTTAGTCCAAGGCCAACAGCAGCATCCGTTTCCCCATGGCCTGATTTCTACACAAACAAACACCGATTCGCTGTTTAAACCAGCATTGAAGCGGGAGGCTCGGTAATGACTGTACAGCCGCCCTATTATTCAGAGATACAGAGGAACCTCAAAGGCCCGCTCCAGCTCCCACTTCACTAATATGCATCAGAAAACTCTTTTGTTCGGACCATTGCAAAGGCTTATTGTAAATATCAATCCGCTGAATACAATGCTAAACGCCGGTGGTGTGTGTGTGGGGGGGAAGGATAAAGAAAAAAGAGGAGCTATTTCCCATCATGCTCACGTCTCAATATGAAAAAAAAAAGACTTAAAAAGCGTAGGCCTTGATGACTTAAGAGAGCAGTACCTATGCTCTGAAAGCCTTACATAATAAAGCTATAATGACACTGCAGTGAGCTCAAAGTGAAATAATAGAAACCATTTCAAACGGAAATAAATCCCTTCCTTAAATGGGTCTCTGTTTATCATATTCACTGATGTATGGCCTTTGATATTTTTATGGTTTCTTCTCCATGTGAGAAGGCCTCTTAGTTGACAGGCATCGCTTTGATTTTTTTCTTTGGGCTGGTGGTGTAGTGGTTAAGGCTCAAAGCTCGCAACTGGAAATATCAGGTTCCAACAATGCATATAAAATCTCATCATTTGCCATTGAATTACTTTCTTTTTTTCAAATATTTCTTCCTGAAAAGTATTAAAATAATCATTGAATGGAGCATTCAGGAACTGGAATTGTTAAGAGAAATTGGAACCAGAAAAAAGATTTCCTTCCTTAACCACTGTGTGCCTGATAAAAGTACCAACTATTTCACAAAGATATAAAGCAAAATCAGAATGTTTAGATTTGCCAGTGAAAATATCTGGTTTAATACCTACTTGGAAAAAATTCTAAATACCTGATCCCATAAACCTTGCAAACCTTGGTGATTAGTTCTTCCTTAAAAGCATTCTTTATTCCAGCCCAAAACCTGGTAAGTATGACTGTTTCTTAGACTAATCAAAACCTGCAGCCAGACTCCTGAAGTTGTGTAGCAGCCAATCAGACTGGAACTGACATTTTTCAGTCAATTCTTGCTACTTTATATGCAATATACGTCGTAACATATCATGGGCTGTCGATGGATGTGCTGTCTGAGAATATCACCATTGTGCCCTTGAGCTGGGCACTTAACCCTAGGTTGCTCCAGGGGGATTTGTCTCTGTAATAAGTTGATGGTTCATGTCATTCAATGGCGACACTCTGTGAATGTCACATAAACAAACTCCACCACAAACAAAAATTCCAATCTAAGCTGTTTAAACCAAATCCAACAATTATCATACAAGGGCACAAGGACAATCAATTCAGCATGGATTAGTATTCAGAAAACTGAAAAGAATGGAAATATTTACTAGAAACAATAGAAGTGTGACATACCCTACAAAGAAATAAAAGAAGCGTGCTTAATCGCACTGAATGTGCACTTGTAGTGTACTTCAAATCTTAAAATAGCATATTTAAAAAAAGTGTACTCACAAATATTATATTAATGAAATAAAATGCCACTTAAGTGTAAATAGATAACCTTTTAGCACATTTTTAAAGTAGATATTGTAATAATGTCAAATAAAAAGTATATTTCAAATCCTGTTTTAATATTTAGTCATGCATTACATGTTAAGTACTTGATTATAATTTTAACTCTGGATTGTGTTTAGCCATTCTATATATCTTAAATGTACTAAATTGCAACTTCTTCATTGCAAATGTTTAATTAGATTTATGTTTAAATACATGACATACGTATTTCAATAGAAATGAAATTATAGTATACTTTAGATTACAACAAATGATGTCAGTACATTCAACAGTACACTTTAACCACATTTTAAAGACATTAAAAGTAATTAAATATAAAGATGTTCTTAAGTACCATTTAAGTGGGTCAAAAACACTAAAAGGTTGGCTAAGTGAATTTAATAAAAACTAAAGACATTTTAATTTAATATCAATTAACTTGCAATTAAGTGACTGAAAACATTACATTCAGTTAACACTTGAGTATATTCTTTAGTATTCTTTTTCATAACAAGTACACATTTTAAAAAAGTATGCTACTTCTTTTCAACAAGGGTATGTATGAATAGATTGATAAGCATATGAATGTAAATAATCACACATGCATGCATATACAGTTTATGGGAACTTTCCATAGACGTAATGATTTTTCTACTGAACAAACTGTATATTTTATCCCCTTACACTAACTCTACCCATAAACCTACCAATCACAGAAAACTTTCTGCATTTTTACATTTTCAAAACACATCACTTAGTCTAATTTATTTGCTGTTTTTCTCATGGGAGCCAACAGATATCCCCACACGGACAAGGATTCCGGATTCATCTTTTTTGGGACATTTTGTCCTCATTATGTACAGTTTACCTGGACCACACACACGTGCACACACACAGACACACACACGCACGCACATAGGCAGATTATCCTCGCACAACAGGGGCAATAATGAGAAGTGAGTGGAACGCTGTGTGCCTAATTACTGTCCTCAGTAATTAGCAATAAGCTGCCGATGTTTTCTTGACCAGAAGAACTGGGTGTGCACACGTAAGTGTATGTGTGGTATCTCAACACCATGGAAAACAGCAGATGCTTTCACACGTCCTTGATCAAATGAGAAAATGACCTGCTAATTTGTGTTAATGAATTTGTTTTTAAGCTATGAACTCTTAACTAGGTCATCCTGAGTGGCACAGTTGAACCACATCTCAGATTGAAATTTCAGAGAAAGTCTAACAACAAAGAGATCCGGTTTTATCTCGATCTCCATGAATAGGGAATTTCGATACTGCATCAGGATGTGTGTGTGGATAGGACAGGATCTTCAGCTGTGCCGTATCTGTTCGCACTGACCCTAATGAACAACCCTTCTCCTCTCTCACACTCTCTCCTTCTTTCGCCACATGTCTGTAGTCTGTCGTCTCACGGAAGGGCCAATTAGGCTGGTGTGTGGGAAGAGGAAGCACATGACAGGGACAAAGCCAAACACTTTACTCTCAATTACTCTCCCTCAACAGGCACACAGACTTCACTCACACACATCCTCAATCACTATACATACTGATGTAGCACCTGTGCATAAACATGTTCAACTACAGGCATCTCTGAGTCAAGGAGAATCTAAGTAACATGTTGAATATACCTGAAGCGACTCTACATGTCTTTAAAAGTCTTACTTTTTACTTATAACTTTTATTAAATTACAATTTTTTTTATATCCTCGCATATTTCTATTCTTTATTTCGATTTACACTTATTCAGTAGGTCAGGGTCAGAGTAATTTTTTTTTTCTTTAAGAAAGAGATAAATTAATCATTTTATTTAGCAAGGATGCATAAAAATGATGTGGCAGTACAAACATTTATAATGTTACAAAATATTTCTATTTCAAATAAACGATGTTCTTTTTGATGTTATATTCTTTAAAAAAACGTATTAGTTTCCACAACAATATTAAGCAGCACAATGGCAAATCAGCATATTAGAATGCTTTCTTAAGGATCACGTGGCACTGAAGACTGGAGTACTATATTTTAAAATATATTAAAATAAATAATATATTACAAAAAAAAAACAATGCAGACTTGGTTAGAATAAAATACTTATTTCAATAACATAACATGACCCCAATCTTTCTATTTGTAGCCTATTGTTGTTCTAAAACCAGTTTTTTTGTGACCATTTTCAAAATAATTGGTATTAAAAAGCAGCACAAAAGCTGGTGCTACGACACACTGCACCTTTAAATCTGCTGTGGTTGACAGTGTTGTTGTTGCATTGTGGGTGCTCACCATCATCATCCTCTGGTGGGCCGTCGTATGATTTGTCGATTGCTGCGCGGAAGCTCTCGTTGCAGCCACGCCCTCTGACCATGTGTGGGCGGGGCCTGTGGAAGGGCAGTAGCTCGTTCCTCTTGGCCTCTGTCATGGCAGTCTGCAGACTCTCTAGAGAGCTGGACTTCTTTAGGCCTAGTGTGGGTCCCAACTCCACGCCACCGCTCACTAAGACAAAAAAGAGGAAAAATAAAAACACATAAGACAAATCAACAGCCTGCCAAAAATGACTTTTCATTCTTAAAATCTTCTCCAAATATTTCTGCAATCAATGCAGGCCACATTAAATGTTTTCAGATCAGTTTAGTGTGCCATTTCTGTGTCATGTAAATTTGATAAAGAAATGTTAAAAGTTAAAAATCTCTCATTGAATCGATATTCAATCAATATTGAATCGATATTGCAAAAATTATAGTAGTTAAGCCAAATTGAGAGCTTTCTCACACAAAAAAAAAAACACTCATTTCTAAAATAAATACTTTTTTTAAGGGTCAAGGTCACCGTGGGGTACTTACAAACAGTAAATCGGGTACATTTTTGGAGGATTTAAATGCGAGATTTGCAAATTAACTGTTTTTATTTTTAATTTATTTATTTTTATGTTTAAGTTTTTTATTTTTTTATTTACAGCCTTTAAAGGGTTTTAGGTTTTATGGCGTTGTAAAACTAGATATAACTTCACAGACATAACATTTGTGATATATATTTTACATCTTGTGGCTGTACTATTGAAAATTGTTGTGGTAATCAACATTTTGATTACCAAGCTTAACTTGTACTAAACCTGAAATATTCCTTTAACTTCCACTGAAATAATGACATTTGAAATAGAAGTCTCTGCGATGAAACCATTTTGCTAATAATATTGTAATTAAAGATATCAGTAACCAGACAGTTTCTAGTCCCATTGACTTGCATAGTAGGACAAAATATATACTATGGAAGTCAATGGGACCAGAAACTGTCTGGTTACTGATATTCTTCTAAATATCAGAAAATCGGCTGAATGGATTTGAAAACGGTAAAACCCAACTGTTTAACTCTGGGGAAGTTGTAAAATGAGCCTATTTCCAAAAAAAGTGGAGTATCCCTTTAGCTAAAGGTTTAAAACTACATTTTGCAGCTTAGCAATCACTGGTATTTGGAAACGTTAATAGTTCTTTGTGAAATGCTAGCTCATTTGTTTCTGTGATTTGATTGCTAATCAAAGATGGTGGGTCAATAGAGACTAGTGGAGCGTTTCCCAAAGGCATTCTGGGAAGAAGACAAAGCAAAACGTTAATAATGTTTGAAGTGCCAAAGGTGGATCTTTATAAGACCGAGCATATATGCGAGTGTATGTGTGCTTGTGAGTGTGTGTGATTGTAAACACTCTCTCTCCTCTAATGAAAATGACTTTTTAAACATGCGTCTCCACAGGGAATGATGGATGAAGGCTCAACCCTGGGACTCGTTTCTCCATCAATCAGAAGCACCTTCCCTCTCTCTTTCTCTCTTCTATCTCCCTGCTTTCCAACTCTGCATACCTCCATCCTTCCTTTCGTCGACCCCACCCTTCTCAATGCATATCCTACACCCAGAATCATTAGCTAAAGCGCTGCAGCTCCTAGAATGCATTCATGAATCAGGAAATCATTGTATCGACAGGTGGTGCGCCTCACTGGAATTACAATCAGTCTGGCCTGCTGCCGGCAGTGGCCCCCTTTTTGTTTGGCTAATGGTCGTTTAAATGAAAGTGGAAGTGGGATCAGTCGTTTAATCTGTGTGGCCTCCAAACTGCCAGAGCAGGCCAGACGAGATGAGCCAAGCTGCATGCTTTCGGCTCTCAGGATTATGACACAGGAGAAATTTATGCACATATAATTTGAGATGTGGTACAGAGAAAGAGAGAGAGAGAGAGAGAGAGAGAGAGAGAGAGAGAGAGAGAGAGAGAGAGAGAGAGAGAGAGAGAGAGAGAGAGAGAGAGAGAGAACGATGAGGAATGGCATGCGTAAAGACAGGTAGGCGGACGGAGACGAGGACACAGAAATTCTCCATGTAACGTTACAACAGGTGACAAACTTTGAAGTTTGACAAGAAATTAAAGTCCATGAAAGGATGACAAAGGATTATACGTGGATATAGATGTGACACGCTATGTATGGATGGATGCATGCATGGATGTATGGATGGATGGATGGATGTATATGGTTGTGTGGATGTACGCATGTATGCATGGATGTATGCATGCATGGATGTATGGATGGATGTATGGATGGATGTATGGTTGTGTGGATGTATGCATGGATGTATGCATGCATGGATGTATGGATGGATGTATGGATGGATGTATGGTTGTGTGGATGTATGCATGGATGTATGCATGCATGCATGGATGTATGGATGGATGGATGGATGTACGTGTGGATGTGTGCATGGATGTATGGATGTATGGATGGATGGATGGGTGGTTGTGTGGATGTATGCATGTATGGATGGATGGATGGATGGTTGTGTGTGTGTGTGTGATTGTGTGTATGTATGTATGGATGTATGTATGGATGGATGGATGGAGGTACAGATGGTTGTATGGATGGATGGATGGATGTTTTATTTACCACTTTTTAAATAAGTTGTTTCTGCTCACCACATTTTATAGAATAGTATACTATACAATATTATAATAATTTTGCATATCTGCTTTCATTGTCCCAAGCTCAATGTGTTTTTTGAAGGATTTTTTTTGTTTAATGCCTGAAATAAGGTCTAACACAAGCTCAATATATGTTCAAAAGTGGATTACAGAGGTTATCTTCAAAAAAAAAACAAAAACAAAAAAAAAACATCATTATGTATTCTAATGATTTTGTCTCAGCCTGTACGTGGGTATCCCGAGACACATATATAAACTCTTCACCAAGCAAAAAGTTAAAAGTTTGGAGTCTTAATTCCATCAGCAGGCCATGGGACAGAAGTAATTACGTTTGTATCACTAACTGTGCTCGTACAGAGAACATTTCAGTCACGCTGGTTGGTGCATCATAGATGTACAGGATAGAGTATACCTTCAACTGTGAGAATGAGCATTAAGAATGGGCCACAGCCCTGACAACTTGAATTACTTTGAAAGAACAAGTTTCACTTATCGAAGGCTAATCCTGAAGTTTAACCAGAAAAGACCAAAGCAAACCACTCTTAAATTGGACTTGAGCACACAGCAGTGGTGGATCATAGGGAAATGTTCATTAGCAGCAGTACGGAGCGTCAGGGAGTGGGAGAGTTCGCTGCAGCTGAGCTCCAGTCCAAACTGTGGATTTGTGCGAGAGGAGGTTTATAAATAGCAGGCTGCTCATGTACCAGCCAGCGTGACTGAAATGTTCTCTGTACGAGCACAGTTAGTGTCACAAACGTAATTACTTCTGTCCCACGGCCTGCCGATGGAATTAAGCAGCTTTTGAGAGGTCTTTTCTTTGGAGGCCTCTAAAACTTTTTGCTTGGAGGAGAAGACTTTAAATATGTGTCACGGGATACTAGCGTGCTTTAATCAGACCCACGTACATGCTGAGAAAAAATCATTGGAACATATAATAAAGATCTTTTTATGACAACCTCTGTAAATCCACTTTTTAAGAGTGATAAAATGTGAACATATCTTGAGCTTCTGTGAACTATAGACCTTATTTTAAGCATTTAACCAAAAAACAAACAAAAAAAACCTTCACAGAACACATTGACTTTGAGACAATGAAAGCGGATGTGCAAAATTGCTAATTTAATTTAGAGTTTTGAGACTCATTCCTGCAGCAAATAACTGCCCTGAGGCATTAATAAGATGGCCGCCAAGTGAACTAACTTTGGCAGCTTCCGAAAGCTTTATATATGTTAGCCCATCTG
Source organism: Cyprinella venusta (assembly GCA_038021265.1). NCBI lineage: Eukaryota > Metazoa > Chordata > Actinopteri > Cypriniformes > Leuciscidae > Cyprinella > Cyprinella venusta. The sequence goes on from CM075867.1 coordinate 28,081,883, forward strand.
TCAAGGAATGAAAAGCACTGGATCATGGGATATCAAAGGCATTGAAGGATATGTCAATAGCTGCTTTTCCACTGTCGGGCTGAACGGTTCTCATAACGCAACCGTTCCATTCTGTACCGATTCAGACAAACTGGTACAGTTACGGTTACATTTTGAACGCGTTTACAGATGAAATGAGATGTATATCATTATGGAGGATGATCAGATATTTATTTTAATTGTATTATTAATTTGGGGTTTGCGTCGTTTACATAGAGTGCTTAGCCAGCTACAGAGAATTTGGTAGCCAGGCAACAGACAAGTCACCAATTATGAGTTGCGACGTCACTTCGCGGATTCTACCAGAACATGTTTAGCGCAGTTAGACAACCATGCAGATGATTCTGGTCCAAGAACAGTTTGTAACCGTGCCATACCAGGCTCAAGTGGAAACACAACTGGAAATGTCCCTTGACATTCAAAAAATTGTTTGGCCCTACGGTGGAAAAAAGCTGCTATCAAAAAAACAATCCGAATAAATGTGTGCTAGTAGACAGGATGTGACGCAATCATTGGATTAGGATGTGCCTTGTCGCCTTCCTATCACCATAAGCAGCATTTTTCAGCTTTCACAGATACTATAAAGATAGATATGTTGAGCGAATCATTTGATGGGTCAACCGTCTTAGTGTCATGTGTATTCTCCTGTCACACTCTTATGAAACACTTACTCTAGGTTCATAAGTTTTGTAAGCTATACTCCAACATACCTCATGTACCAGAGTTTGTCAATCAAACTCAATGGTGTATTCATGCAGGAAGAGAGGATAGAGACACATATGCCAGTTACAGTTCAGACACACTCTGACATCCTACACAGACTGTTAACCCTGTTCTCCACCCCACCGGATGGCATTCCTCACCACACCACAGGTATTAAAAACCTGTAATCCTAGGCTGTTAGGATATTTTCGCAGCGAGAGATGTATGGCTTTGATAATTGCCTACGGCAGACCGTTAAAGGCATCTCATAATTACGGATCACCTTTATTGGGTTAGCGTGTGTAAAGGAGTGTGTAGCAGGGGTCGCTGGCTCTCGGAGATTGATGGTTGTGGGCGGAGGGGTCTGTCACTTTTTGAGTGCAGGGTGATGGATGGTCACTTGCACTGGTAACCAGCACCCGCCATTAAACCTTGTCCTCATACCAGCACGAGACAGCGAAACCCTCCCAGCCAGAGCTCTCATCTTATTTTGATGTAATAAAGATTGTATCGATCAATCAGAAACTCATTATGAGCTCGATCACTGTAGGCAGGGCTGGTTTTGAATGTGTGAGTGTGAGTGTCGGGCCACACAGATCTATGAGTGTGAGCTGAGCTGACAATGTATCGCGAACTGGACTCAACCAGGATCCAATAGGAGGCCTAAAATTTTTTAAAGGGGGCCGTCAAGATGAAAGCATTTAAAATCCCCTGTAGTCAATAATTGTATCCATTAAAACTCATCTTTGATCACCAAAATGACCACTGTGAAGATCGAGATATCGAAATCATCTTCCATTGTGATTTCCTGTATATCTAAATATGTGTAGATCTTCACAGTGAAAGGTAAAACTTTCAAAATTGCTGTGTAAACAATGAGTGACATACACGCAAGAGAGATCACTTCCGGCACATACGCAGACCGAATCCTTCAGATCAATTGGTCGTGACTGTGATTACATGAGGTAAAAACGATATAAATACAGTTCTCACACAAACTGCTCATTTCTTGTCTTAGGCCATCAATGTGTACTTACATTTATGAGTCATTAAATCATGTTTAATTTGGACTTCTCTGTGCATCCTTTTTCAGATGGACCCATGGGTGAACCCCATAAACCTCCATTACATGGTTGACAGACAGACAAGAACGGTTTGACCAAAAAATATCACAATTGAAAACACTGTAAGATGCCTACATCTTGGATGCCCTTGAGGTAAGCTAAAACATATCAAAAATTCATTTCAAATGAACTACCTCTTTAAGGTTGAGAGAATGTAGTAATTGACCAAGTGGATAGATGTACATACTAAAGAGTAAAGGACCCAAGACTGATCCTTGTGGAACACCCGTATAAACAGAACCAACTTTGGACCTATAACCACCCATAACAACAAATTGACTGCGGTCAGTGAAATAGGACTTGAACCAGTCAAGAACAGTCACTGATAAACCAAAAACATGTTCGAGGCGATTGAGTAATAGGGCATGGTCAATAGTGTCGAAGGCTGAAGTTAATTTACCTGTTACTTACTGCTTAGTTAATATTGCTTCCATATTAGTTAATAGTATTAACTTCGGTGTTAATGCAGTACTACCTATTACTTCCTGCATAGCTACTTGTTAACTACCGACCATTATTTTAAAGTGTTACCGATTATTTTTGTGGACAATAGGGGGCCTTTTAAAGTTTTAAAGTAAAATATTAATTAAAATGAGATTTACTGACACATTTCAGTTTATTAAATACAAATTCTTAGCTTGAAACTCTAAATATGTCATTCATTAATGACTGACCAGCAGACACATCCAGATTCAGTTTTAGTGTCTGACTCTTACAGTGACTAACACATTGTTGCTGGTCTATTCAGTCAAAGTCTGAATCAAAGCTAACTGAACAATCACAACACTGCAGCACATTTACAATTCACTGACTAACAGAGACGAATGAATAAAAGTTACACACCAGAAGAGGTGACTTCATCTGGATGTGTCTAAATTCATGCAAGTACACCTGGGGAAATACACTAACACACACAGAGAAACAAACAGATGGCGTTCTACAGCATAAATTAATCTATCAATTCCAATTCAGCGAAATATGGCAGCTTTCAACTTGAATCAACAACAAACTCCCTCTCAATCGTGTACAGAGATTAGCGTGCGGGCACACTCAAATGAGACAGAGAGAGAGAACAGTGTGGCATCAGGGCTCTCAACAGGCCAGCGCTTGGCAGGGACTTGTATGTTTTCAAAGACAAAATTACACAAGAGACAATGAGCTGCACAGTCTGCACTCACCATAGCCAAACTTCAGAGGATTTATGCACAAACAGGGTACAACGCTCAACATTTAGCCACATTTTCCTCAAGGCTTTCTCCACACATTTTTTGGAAAGAATTATTTTTAGGAAAATGTACGTCTGTCCTTTTTATTGCTTCTCTTTGACAGTGTAGGTCAGTATGTCCCTCGCATCATCGTACACGAAAGTTTGGTGACTAAGATGTATTTATTTGTATACGTATATATATATATATATATATATATATATATATATATATATATATATATATATATATATATATATTTGATGATACAAAATATTTCCATTTCAAATAAATGATGTTCTTTTGAACTTTCACACTAAAATGCATCTCTTCAGTTGACACACACCCACACACAGAAAATCTGCTTTGGAAGAATATACCTGTTGGAAAGAAAACGAGAGATGTAAATGCCTGATGTTTGTTAAAGAGGGGGTTCTGGAACCATCCCAGCTCCTGACTGAGTGATATATGGAGAGAGGGAAACCACTCGATGAGAGCCAAAGAGATAGACAGAGGAGAGAGAGATCTTTGCTATAGACAGTAAGCATTTATCTGTCTCTCAAACAACACACATGCCTGTCTCTCTCTCTCTGTGTGTGTGAGAGAGAGAGAGAGAGAGAGAGAGAGAGAGGAGAGAGAGAGAGAGAGAGAGAGAGACTCCTGACTCAGTCTTTTAGCATTTAGAGGTGAGAAGACGCAAAGACACAGTTTGAAAGCACTTTTTCAGGACACATGCCTTAAATACATTTACAATATTGTGTAATTGTATTCATATGCAATGGTTCTCAACCACGTTTTCAGACATTATTGGGACATTATTTCAGACATTATTAGCAGCAAGAAAAACTAAAAAACAAAATAACCACTGAAACTTATTATGTATTTTAAAAATATCTTCTGACTCACACTTATATTTTTAGGATCTATGTATGCTGTAAAATGTAGATAATTCCTAAGAAAGCAGGACAAAGTTTACCCTGGTACAAATGTTATGCATTTAAATATTTGCATTATATTATATATGAGAGAGCAGGGCACAACCTAACACATTTTGGTTAGGCTCAATTATTAAAACAATTATTAAGTTAGATTCAACTTTTTTTTTTTTTTTTTTTTTTTTTTACATATCTGCTACAAATGAAAACTTAAAGTTTTATTCGAGGACCTACCATTGTTGCACTGAAAGTAACAGAAGTGCAAATGTTACAACTTACCCCATAATCAGGGTTAATTATAACAGACAGAGAGGTTAGTTGTAACACTTGTTTGTAACACACATAATTCAGTACTATTTTATTTGTATAGTTTGATATTCTTTGTGCATCTGTATAGATAGATACATCCATACATCCAATCATCCTTCTATTAGATCAATATCATGGATAGAGACATAGAAAAGGGCTGCACAGTTTTGCAATAAATAATAATAAATAAAAATTATAAAATATTGTAACTGCAATTGAATTAGATTTGTGTGTGGCAGCTGCATTTAAAATCATTATTATTAATAATAATAACAGTAATAATAATACAAATGAGCTTAAAATAAAAATTTAAAGGGCTTATTGCATTAAAACAGGCCATATTTTTAATAAATAAACAAGTGATCAATGCATAGTAAACTACATTTTAAACATTTTAAATTCCAACATTGTTTGTGAAAGTCCAACAAAATTAAAGGAATAAATTAATACTCAAACCTGAAAAGTGAGGCTCCGTTTTCATTTGATTATCATTGGCTTAGTTTTTTAACACAGTGCTACAACTAACCCCGCTGTGTATTACATATTTTAAGCCTAACTAACAGTTGCTATTTTGGGTCATGGCCAACCTGAGAACCACTGCTCTCAAGAATCAAAACAAAAAATAAGAAAAATGAATGCAATCTTCCACACATAGAGATACATCAGCAGAGACAACATCTGAAACCATCTCCTCCATCTGCAATACAAATGATGACACACTTGCACACACAGCCTGCATCAAGCTTTCATTTTTGCCAATTCAATTCCACTAAATTCCCTGGTCTGTTTCTGCTTATGTTCTTGGCATAACGGTTAAAACCTCAGACAGATATCCAGTGTTTTTCCAGTGGATCTGCAAAGAAAAACAAAAGCAAGGAAACGCATCTGCGAGCTCCCCACTCGGGTCTTGTCAGCGATTTTCAGTTTGCTGTGAGACGAATGACTGAATAAAACAAGCTGTTTAATGCTAAATGATTTACGACAAACCTCTCAAACACACTTAGTGCAACAGGTTCAAAGACGTTGATGGCTGCATAATATTGAAAAACTGACCAATCACGGTTTAGAAAAATGATTTGTTCAACCACATCGCTCGTCTTAATGTTGGGTTTTCCCAAAACTACACACAAACTTATCAAATTGCAACCAATATTTACTTTGTTTGATGTTGGATGCCTAGAATTGATCAAATTAGAATCAACATTTACTCCTGAAGGCAGGAGGTTTGGCACAACAGCCTGTGTTATTTGAGCATGACAGCACTTTCTTTGTACAGTATGTAAATCATTAGCAGAAAGAGAAAGCAGATTCAGCAAGCGAGTACACAGGACGTCTGGTTTTAATTTCTATTGTCTGTCTGACAACCTCATTTGGGCCTTACTGCACACTATTGCTTGACACCAGATGCAATCTACACATCTGAAGATGATCAGAAAACAAGGGTAACAGTTCGTTAAGACTCCATCTACAATACAGAGACAAAAAACACTGGAGTTCGAAAAAAAATAAGATGTTAAAACTCGAAACTATTTGTTTAGAGAGAGCAGAATCATATTTTCACTGGTTTCTGACTGGTGTGGTGAGTGACCTTCCATGTCTCAGCGAGGGTCTGGATGAGCGGGGAGTTTTGAGTGGTTTAGCCCTAAGCTCTTCAGACAGAGATGGATGAGGAGTCAAATTCACAGGCGTAAATATTCTGTTTAGTGTTGCCTTGAGCAGGTGCTGGATATTACTTTGATACACACTGCTGTGCAATAAAAACTCCTGGTCCCAGGCCTGGTCCTGAACATTTACACTTTTTTAAAATTTATTTCTCAGAGAGAGAGAGATAGACAGAGAGATTGAATTATATTTAAATTATTAATGAGCCGCACATCTGCTTTAAAGGAGTAGTTTATTCAAAAATGAAAACTCCTCATTTACTGTATTCCATCCATACATTTAGAAACACACTTAGTAGTTTCAAGATAGTCTTACTAATAGGGGTGTAACGGTTCACAAAATGCACGGTTCGATAAGATACACTTGTGTCCGGTTCGGTACGTTTCCGATACAGCAAAAAGAAAGAAATGCCAGAGAAATTTCCTTGATTTATTTTGTTTTAATTATATTTCTATTAAAACTAACATCATAAAGTATGATATTTTTTTTTACTTTGAGTAATGATGGAGCTATAGTTGACTTTTTTTAGAAGCATATAAAACAAAACAGCTCCTTGGACAAAATGAAATGTAATATTGTAGTAGTTATAAACAAATGTTTATTTTAGCTCAGATTAACATTTGAGGGAGCAAATGTATTCATAATGTCAAAATAAAACCGACGTGATGTTACTTGAAAGCATTATAGCCTACTATTACAGTTAGTAGTGTTATACAGTAAATCCATGATGAATGTTGCTGATCTATGGACACTGGATAGTTCACTTCATTCATATGGCACAATGTTTCTTCCTGGTTTCCACGTCAGTGTGGTTTGATTCGTTAATAACGGAGAAATGTGAATGTTTCTCACTAGATCTCACAGCTATGTTATTACTTCAGTGGCGAATTCAATTTTTTCTTTCTGATTTGGCTGTGTAGTAACTTTGGCTGCTTGATTAAGATCGGGTCACGCTGCATTGGCCCAAACTCATAAACGGTCCGTCAACTACACAACCACACAATAACGAGTAGTTCAGTTTCGTTCTGCTTACATTACATTTGCTATTTGATGTTGGGCAATGTTGTGGTCACACCAGCGTCTCTTACATTATGAACACGCTTGTCACGCGCAACGCGCCTACATTTGAAATAAAGACATTTTGGTCGGCAGGAAAAATGGTCCAGCGAATCGTTCGGTTCAAAAATGTGTACCGAAAACCGAACCGAAAACCTCGTACCGAACGGTTTAATACGAATATGTGTATCGTCGTTACACCCCAACTTACTAATTATTTCAAGATTTATTTAATGCTGAATAACAAGAATTTCTTGGTTTGCAGAAGTATAGACTTGTCTTTCATCACAACTGCTTCAGATGGCATACATTTAGCCAACTCGGCGTGAGACGCATCATGCCTTGGCTTCATTTCTCCGGCATATTAAAAATCATAAGAAAGAGAACACAATATCTGACATTCAAATTTTCTAAACATAGTGTTCCCTTGGTTTTGGCAAAGGAGGAGTTTTCCATGACTGGAAAGGAAAGTTGGAGTGTTTGTTCTGGGCCAAAGACTGCTGTGGTATTGGGGTGTGGAGGGACCTGTGGTTTCTGTATTCAGGCCAAAGTAGAAGGAGAATAGGTTTCCCAGGGTGCTTTGCACTTACATTATGTTCTCCCTGTACTTCTGGCAAAAGACATCACACACACACACACACACACACACACACACACGCATACATAGTCTGCTAATAGAAAGTAAGACGCTGCTACGGCGCTCAAGAGCTGAGGCTTAAAAGAGAAAGAAATCTCATGCTCCTTCTCCTCACTCTTTCATCTGCACTTCAGTGCAATTAAGGAGGAAGGAGAAGGAGGAATGAAGAGGCTACTCAGAGGAAGTGGATTCAACTAGCCTCATACACTCAGACACAGACAGAGAGAGATGGGGAGAGGAAGGAGGGAGAAAAGGAGAGCTGGTGTCTAGTGAAATATACAAAAACCTTGTCTTGTATATATGGACTCATCTCTGATATGGACTTTGAATATGTGAAAATGTGCCTCGAAAGTAACTCTCTTCATAGGCATAAACTCCACATAGCATAAACAAATCGTACGAATTTGAACTTGAACGCAATGCGCAATCTGTGAGGGGAAATCTTTCGCCCTAACAAGATATTCCTGATTGCATGGATTGCTATTAAAACTGGAAAAAAAAATAAAACTTGCTATTAAAACTGGATTTCACCCGCACAAAAATAAAAGGGTTGAACAATTTGGCCAAAATGATATTCTGTAGCAGTACGCTCTAGATTCACTGGAACGTAACCAGTTCAAGTTTGGTTATTACTGGACCACCGTAATGGATACGGGATCATATTGGCTACCATCCTATATGTTATTATAGAATTTTGGCACTGAATAAGTACAGGAAATCAAAACTTGTGAAGAGAAAACGTTCCCCTTATTGTGTTGGACTGTGTCCCGCATCTGGTGGCTGGATGCAGATTATTGCCTCGAGCTGCTTGGCCAGAGAGAATTATGGGAGCTCTCGGAGCAGGAGGTGTAACACAATTTTGATGGGAATTGGATTCTGAGGCTAGGAATCACGTGTGGGTGGGACCACGGCTGCCAAGAGAGGCTGGGGCACAAAAAGAGGGAGGGAATATGAGGAGTGATGGGGAGAGAGCACAACGTGAGAGAAAGCAGGAAGGAGAATGGGAACCCAGTGCCGAGAAGGTTTTAGGGAGATTAAAAGCCCAGAGCGAGGGGCTCTTAAGACCATCCTGCTAATTAAATATGTCAAAGCTCATAAAGACGCATTGGGGCCTTTTCCCAGAGCCAAGCTTTACCAAACCCACCTAGTCAGCAAAGCCTTCACATCTTGTCAATAAACATTAGTCTGGGCATCAGTAAAAATCCACAAAATGGATTGGTTTATTAAACGTATTACCAATCCCTTTTTTACTACAGTCTCTCTAAAGAAAAAATGCACATGTCAAAAGAGAGTCTATCCACAAGTTTCCGACGCCCTGTGAGGCCTTGCGTCAAAAGTGGGCGGGTCTTCTGGTTCGAAGTAAACAAGCGAGACGTGACACTCATTCATTCATTCCACTATCGATTAATCATTGATATTTATACTAAAATGTATTATTTAATCTGTTTAACTTTTTATAAATTAAAAATGCAATGAAAATCCAAAAATACAGCGTGTTTTTCCACGATGAGTTCTTTATTACAAGAAGATCAACTTGTGGCAGTTAAACTAGACATTCGGTTATGGCTAAACTTGAAGATATGCGCTGCGGTGCTCTGGACTGCAGCTGCGAGTCGGTGTTACTTTAAATAGAGACCCTCGTTTGTTCCTAAATAGTAATAAAAAGAATGATGTTAAATAAAACCGAAATCACGATACTCAGATCTATGAACCTGTGAAGATCTGGTGCAAGGAAAACCGGTTCGGATGCCTGGTTCGAACTGTAATGGGCAATATTGTGAATATGACTAGAAAAAACGTATACATGAGCATTCAGTCCTTTTTTAGGGTCCCATTTTTCTGTTTTTGGTTTGTTTGCCTTTCGTTGGTCCGATTTGCATTCACACATCATTTGAACCGCACCAGAGTTCGCTTGGAAGTGAACCGAGACCCATCTTTTTGGGGGTCTCGGTCAGCTTGTTTATGTGCACACCAGGGTCCACATGGCAGTGTTCACGCTCATTCAAATGAACCACACAAACATAGCAATCGCACCAGTTTTTTTTTTTTTTTCCCGAAACCAAACACGCCAAGAGTGAACACCCAAAAAGAGCATGTGCTGTATTCTACATGCACTCTATTCAATAATATTAAAAACTTTTCCCATAATCTAATGCTTTACGTAATGTAAACCACACAAATATATTTTTTCATATTTTATTCTACAATATAAAATATATCAGTAATACCTCACTCTATTTTTTTGTAAGTTTGTTTGTGTCTTGAAAAAGTTAGTTAACAAGTGGCTAAATGAGACTACAGATGTTGTCAGGGACATTAAAGATTATCACAGCAAAGAGGTAAACTCATCTACTCAATAGTCCGCTTTTATAGCCAGTGACCATTTTACATAAACTATTTAGTAAAGTCTTACAAGTTAGTTATCTATTTATCTAGTTATCAAATTACTCCTCAAACTTTCCAATTTTCAAAATTTTAAATAGTGACCAAAAGACTTGTCTGAAGTTTAGTGGTAGTGATTTTTTATTTATTTATTTATTTATTTATTTTTTATTATTTACTTCTGGCGATTGTATTTAGTCTTCAGGATTCTTTAAAAAAATGTATTCATTTGTGAAGATTACCGGTAACATGATAAACAAAACTTTTGTTGGTCACATAACATATTTTCCGTAATAATCCAAAAGTCAATAAAAAATTCCTATTGAAAACTGATCATTCAAATAGTACACAAATTTCGAGAGGAATATAAATTCATGAACATCAGCAATGGGAGCAAAAACAAAGTAAAATCAGTTAAAATGGCCTTCTTCATGGAAACTTGTACACACCTGGAAAACAAATGCTAGAACTGCTCTCCTGTTTTAAATCATCCTGAACACTTCAGACGGTGGAACATTTTACAGTCGGAGGTTGAAGATATGAAATAGGAATGTCCCACATCCGACTTTGAATGAAACACAGCTTATAGTCTCTTAACAGGTCAAATGTTACATGTGTTCTCTGTGGGAGACTCATATGAGAATGATGCTCTCCCATAATACAGTCTGAATGAGGATAGAGTGAGAAAGAAAGATGAGAACAGAAAGTCCCTAGGCTCAATCTATCATCTCACTCATTTCACTGTAACAGTGCTCAGCCCAGAGGTGAAGGTCACAAAATGGAGGAAGAGCGGGAGGGTGTGGAAAGGAGCAGTGAGGGATGAAGGAAGTAGACATCAGAAGGTAGTGAGCATCTGGTGGAAACATGTTCCATCGTCTCATGGGCCACACACACACATGTATGGTCCACTTACTGGACTGTGTCCATCTAGCGAGCTGCCAACCTAGAAAGCATGTTGGGTATTCCACTCGCTCCTTAATAGCACTATGAGACCCGGAAATGCAGACTAGAAAGTTTCTCTTGGTTTTGAGACCTTCATAGTCTCTTTAAAAAACACGTTCACTGGTTTACATTAAGTTTAACTATGTCAGAGAGACCTTCTGGACAAAGATTGTAATGGATTTTCTTTAAAGGAGAGGCAATGTTTGTGATGTTTTACCACCATTCAAAAGGAGCTTCGGGCAGTACACATGGTGAAGTGAAAGAATCAAGATGTTATGTATGAAACCCTTCGGTCTCCCCCTATGCACATCACTCTCTCTACTCTCCAGACCCACACAGCCTGCATGCTCTCTACAGGGGTCTACATGTGGCCCTCAGGGGCCAATCCATCAGACACAAGCACAAAGGGAACAAGTCTATCAGCAGGGCACTGGAGTCAGGCCGGACACAGCTGTGGGCATGAGTGTGTAAGTCCACTCTGATTCAAAGCAAGTGAGAGTGCATTCATTACCTGACTTCTGACAAAGCATACATGCTGCTTTCATCTACCATTTGGGGAGACAGATGCACTCTGGGATGAAGTAGGCCTCCTCACTCAGGTTACATATTAATCGCTACTGGCAATTAGGGTTGGGAACAGATCTTATTAAAAGCAGTTCCTTTTTTATGGAACGTGATTTATAACATTTAAGACAAGATTATGTTTTTTTTTTAAATGTCTTGGTGATTTCATTGTGAGCAAAACAAAACAAAGCAATAATAAATAAAATATGCACTACAGCTGGGGTATATCTCAGACATAAGGGTTGTATGTGTATGTGTGTGGGGGGTTCATGCATACATATACATGTGTGTGGGCAGCATATGCTCTTTCCACACACCTGGCGGGAGAGAAGATTGCTTGCATCAGAAGAACAAAAAAACACTGAATCCTCTTTATTTCCATACACTTGTAAACAAAGTAAAACCACACAACCACAGGGCATGCTATTCATTTCAAGTATCACCACAGGCCAGAGAGAGAGAGTGTCTGTCCTGTCGCTAATAACTTTTGCTCTCAAGTTCTAACCACAATCCCCATTTAAAGCCAAGATAGATATCGGCGCAACCAATCTAGCATCAGCACTGTTAGCATAGCCACTGCTTACGGCCAACTTTAGAGCTAACATAAAACTTTACAAATTCAGCACACATTCAAACTAACATTGTATTGAAAATAAATCATAAATGAAACTCCAACACCCTAAAAATCCATCCAAATCACTAAAAGAGGGAGAGAGACACGATGGCTTTGGAGAGGTTGTATGGTTTACATTAGCCAGCTAGTTTCTGTTCCAAACCTGCTACCCCAGAAGTGACTTGTGTACGTGTCCAAATACAAATACTAGGGCTGGAAATTGGCAGAGATTTACAGTAATTATTGAGAGCTGGGCTATAGGGGTTTGGGCCCTGTGACAAATATGATATGATGTTAAATTGAGGCAAGCGATAGCGGCAGAGGCACGGGTAATCCACAGAAAAGGGATTTGAAGGGAGAGAGGCAAACGCCGACAAGCTAGCAGAGGCCTAGCACACAGTAATGGGTTTTCATTACATTGCAATCTCTTTTAAATAATCCTATTCATTTTTCATGAGGTCAATTTTTCCCAGCAGACGAGAGATAGAAGGCCAAATACGGCTCTCAGAGGGCTGTGATCCGTCATGTGATGACAGATTGCACAAGCTTAAAAAAGCTAGCTTAAAAACTGCTTGTGTAGATACACAAACAAACAGACAAACAAACACAAACTTCACATACAAGATGCGTTCAGAGATTTGGGTGCTCCGGGGTCTCAGTGAAAGGAAAGGATTTAGACATTTAAGGAGAACAAAAGCAAATTGAGGCAAATCAATCAGAAAAAAAGAGTGGAGGGATAATTATTTCTTAATTTCCTGTTTCAAATTGTGTGAAAGCTTATTGACTGAGCAGCAACTATAACTTGAAGATGTTGTGTGTGTTTGCTGGCACCAGCGATTCTGGGTTTGAAACAATGTGCTATTGTGTGGAAAAATTGGCTTATCTTTTGTTCTGACTACAATGATGTGCAGGGAGCTTTAGCCAATCAGCTTACAGAAACCAATGTCACGTCCCACAAAAGTTTTCACACAAATACATTTTTTGACTGAAATGTTTCTCTCTCTCTCTTGTTTGGAAAGGATGTTGTTTCAGAAGCATTCGGATACATTTACTGTAAATGCCAAGTGAAATAAATAAATAAACTGACTTACCCAAGTCAAAAGATCCTGATATTTTAGTATTTATACACGATATGATAATAGTCACTAGGGTCAAAGGATTGGTTATACCAATATACCAATATGTCATTTACCAGGTCACAGTAGTAAGTCTGAACCTTAGAAAATTAATAAACCAAATTAAACGTTTAGTTCACCAAAAAATATAAATACTGTCCTCATTAACTCACCTTCATGTCTGTTTCCTCTGTGAAACGTAACACAATAATTTGATAATTGTCATGAGGGTGAGTAAATGATGACATAATTTTCATTTTTGGGTGAACCATCATTCATGTTCGTAGCACAAATGGTGGGGGACGAAATAAGTGTGATTTTAGCCCAATAGGATTTCAGTGGGTGGAGCTACCGAACACAACAGCAGAAACAGAGACCTGAGCCATCAACAAAATGCAACAAATGGCACTGAAAGTATGAAGGTGAAAATAAAGACTGCCAGTTGTCTAACCAAAGTGTATAAAACAAGCGAAACACCTGAATTATGATTGAGAACTGTACCGTCTGAAGCGCATTGTACAATGTCCATCCCTTATAAACAATTATTTCCTGTTTTTCTGTTCGGCTCATTCCTAAAACAGAATGAGGATAATAGTGTTTTCCAGCTTTACAAATCTAATTCTGATTCCAGAAAAAGGGTTAAAACAATACAAAATAGGTCAATGAATAATGCTTCTCAGGAAAGACATTCACTGATCGAGCAAAATGTATTCCTACTCGGCTGGTGCGAACAAAAGCTCAGGAGAATAACACACTATGGCCTTGGACCTCCACACGAAGATGAAAGACAAGCATTTAGGACAGTTTCTGATCAAAAGAAGCCGGGAATAAAGAACTCTGAGTGGAAGTATTCATCTTGAAGTGCAATTGTACGTGAACATGGGGATGAAGCATTTTCTCTGGAGAGGCTAGTATTAGGTTTATGCGAGAAATGCTGTTATGCTAGTAACTAATTTACTCACTGCAGCGGTTATTCAGACTGAGCTATTTCTTGTTTTTGTCTATTGAATGATCACATATATAAGCATTTATGCAACAGGGTTGGTAATCAGCATAGGGTTCCTGATTTGATTCAGACTCATGAGTTCTTGATTCAATTTGTTTCGATGGAGATTTACTACGCAAATCATTTTTAACGAAAAAGCTCAAACATCCATCAAAGTATATGTAAAATTAAAAAATCTTTATCCAGCCCTATTTAGAAATGCTCAATTTTATAAGGTGGTGGTGACAAAGTCAGCCATGGCCAATGACCACCGTAATGGACACATATACTGTAGTTCCGGATGAGTGTCAAGATCAGGTCAGGGAGATAACAAATGGCTCTACATCCATTGTTCCTCCAAGAAGTCACGTACTGTAGAAACCAGTCACATTGTTTTAAATGAGGAAAGTGTTTTGCCGTGTGTTTATTGGAAAAAAGACGAAACACACATACTTACACTATCCTGATAATGAAAGCCAATCAATTGTTGGCATAGTCGACTGCCGGCATCGAAACATTACTTTGCGAGAACCAAATATGGAAAACTAATGAAGTGTAATTGAAATTCTGCTGCATCCAGCATTTTACGAGTGTGAAATATTTCTCATTCAGTGTGTTATGGGAAAAAGCCGAGCTAATAGGGTCATCCTTAGCTAATGTGTGAAAATGTGCTGCACTGTTCAATTCTCATGGTGAGCGTTCAATTTTTAGAGCCGTCGCACCCATCAACCCAGTGCAGAAAATGACTTGCAAAAGCGGCCGTCTCATTTCTGTTTTAGTGATCCTTCATTCCTCAGAGGCAGTCATCCAGTGGACGCTCTTTCCTCTCTCACAACGTCTCTCGTCTGCACCTCCAGCACCTCTATAATCTCCTCTCTCACTCTCATTATTCCTTTTCTTTCCTGCCTCCATCCTGAGGGAGGAAAGGTGGGAGAAGTCTGTCATTGTTCTCCCCTGCGGCTCTTTGCAAAAAAAAAAAAAAAAAAAAAAAAAAAACCCTTGATAAGACACAAACCAATGGACTCCATTAAACTGCTCCATGTCTGAAAATCTGCTGGAGGTATGGGTGTCATAAAGCTAGTCTCTCATCTTTTTTTGCCATCATTTGGCAGAATAAAGAGAAGAATAAGGGTTGAGACATGATCTGAAAATTGTACAAACTGGTGTTTGAATCAAAGTTATGGTCAAGGATCGCAAAAAAAAAAAAAAAAAAAAATGCACAAAAAGCAAGTCTGGGTCATAATTGTCCAAAAAAACAAAACAAAAAAAGTTTATAATTTATATATAATTGCATCTACATTGTTTTAGTACACAGTTTTTTAAGGAAATAAAGTAATAAAAAAAGTTATTAAAATTTTAAAGTAAAATTTAATTGATCATTTTCTGTACTGATCATTTGCATGGAAAAATGTATGTATAAACACACACACAAAGGATTAGTTTTTTTTTATTGATTTGTTTGTAAGTTTCGTAAAAAAAAAAAAAAAAAAATTGCTGAGCCACTCCAAAACAGTTATTGAATCTTCAATATACGATGTAAACCGGGACAATTTACTTTATAGCCCCCATCAACACTTACAAAAGAAGACTGGTGTACTTTCTACACTCTTCATTAATGAAGTTACTGGCCTGACAACCAGTCAGGAAAACAAATTGCCACTAAAGCAGTCATATCAGCACATGCACCGTAATCAAAAGCCATTACCGCAGCTGTAAACCTAAATCTAGCCTACAGGTTTATATCCTCACGGCTATTCCTGCTTCCCAAAGAATCCAGAGAGAAAGCCGGTGGCATAATTCACTTGATTTCTTTCCTTTTAATGTGCCTACGCTCAGGTGAATATGAGCGTACACCAAAAAATTTCAATTAAAAAAACTATTCAAACTTTATATTATTCATGAACTAAAGGGGGCTCTCTTTATTGGTTATGTATTATTAATACCCTAGCGCTCGTATCAAAGACGATCCAATTTCATATCCAGCACTTGGAACCAAATTACAGTGGGCTTTTTATTCATAGTTGAATTGGACCGTGGGTCTCGCTCGGGCTGCCCATTGTGCCCACCATAGCTACAGTTGCCACGGTCACATGAGAGCAGCCCCCGTCCGCCCTCATCATATTGAGCTCTTCACTATTGTTTTTTTTAAAAGCCATCATGTGACACAGATGTGGTCTGTAGCTGTGGCTGATGTATCAGATATAGAGCGCCGCTGATTAGATTTTCAAGGTAATGTTGGAACACGAGAGATTAATTGTGTTACAGTGAGGAGGAACATTGATTCATCCCCCAGCATGCACTTAGACAAGTCCGTCCCCATTTCACATTGAAGAGATTGGTAGAACATGGATGGGTTCCTCTCCCCTTAATATGATACATTGTAAATATATACTGTTTTATATAAATGGAATCCATTTAAAGGTACATTATGGAATTAAATTTGTGTCAAAAATATTAAATATACCATTCGAAAGTTTGGGGTTAGTAAGACCTTCTTTTAGTAAGACGTCTCATATGCTCTCCAAGGCTTCATTACAAGTAATATTGTGAAATATTGTTAAAATTTTAAATGACTGCTATCTATTTGAATATGTTTTAAAATGTAATTTATTCAGGATTGCAGAGAGGGAGCAGCTCCGGTCTATGAGGAACTGGAGGCCCGATGGAGAGGACCAGAAGACGGCCCACTCAGAGTAAAGGCCCATTCACACCATAGATGATAACTATACTAATAATAATAAATATATAGTTTTAAACATCTTTCTATATATATATATATATATATATATAATAGCAGAGTCCACATCACAACTATAACAATGACGGCACAGTGAAACGATATTGCTGGAAACACTTTCAGAACGATGAATCATAAAAACACTGACAGCCAATCAGAATCCATCCTGCTTTAAGAGCTCAAGCATTTAAAGTGGCAGACGACAAAACTTCAGTGCGTACTTAAACAGGCTTGCGTGACAAAACCAGTCCCGTCAAAACTATCCCAATGGCTTCAACTCGTGGACTAAAGAAACAACCCATGGTGTAAAACTAGCACAATTCCCTGAAAAAAACTTGGCAACACTGCATAGAATAAACTGTCTTTAGTTATAAGTTATCTTTATAGTTCTCGTTCTTGGTGTGAATGAACTGTAAGACATCAAATATACACACCACCCATAAAACACACTCATCACACGGGGTCCAGAATTTACACTCAACAAACCTCAATGGAAGTCAAGATTAGAGTACATTAAAATCAGCAGGGGCTGGTACATTTATAAGAAATAGGTTTAAGTTGAACAATTCATAATCAGCAAAAGCTAACAGAAATGCATAAAGATCTCTTTGACATGAAAAAAAAAAAACAGTTCAAAAGTTTGGGGTATCTGCATTTATATGCATTTATTAACAGTAAAAATATTATGTCAAATTATTTTCTATTTGAATACATTTTAAAATGTATCTTATTCCTGATGACAAAGCTGCGCCTTGCTGAATAAAAGTTTTAATTTCTTTCAAAAATAAATTACTGACCTCAAATGTTTTAATGGTAGTGTACATTAGTGTAAATAAACATGTTAATTTATTTGTTAACATACTGGATATATTAATTTTAAAATTTTGTTTAAGATTTTTTTGGTGAGTGTAATCAGAGTTTTTCAACCAAAAAAAGGTATCCCTTTTTGTCTTTTATATTGATAGGGCAGTATAGAAATGACAGGAAATGATAGAGAGAATAAAAACAATAATGGAGAAATTGCATTATAACTTGAGTGTCTTACCCAGATCCATGCTCTTAGAAGACTTCACATGATTCTGCTGAACTCCGTCAGTCAAAGAAGTGTCAGCTGAATGAAGACCTGAACTCAGACTGGAACACACACACACACACACATTTCTGTATCTCTTTTCAACAGTATGGAGTAACTGCTTAAAACAAGGAATAGGCATTGTGTAACTATTTTTACTAGTCAGACAGAAAAGTACGTAGTGTGTCAGTGTTTACCATACGTAAATCAATCACCATTCCATTTATTCCACTTGCACTGAAATAAACTTTTTTAAAAATTGTCATGCCTCCCTCATAAAGTTGACACATAATTAGTTTCAGGATGATTTAAAATAATTATAGACTGTGAACACTAAAAATGAACTCAGACCATCTCACGCCACAGTATTTGGCATATAATTCAAAACGAATAGCTATACTGGAATACAGTTTGTTGACAGAGGAAGTATCCTCCTGCTTTTGCAATGCATTGACAAAAACTCAAGCCACGTGACCAAGTGGTGTCAAAATGAATCGACTAATTGAAAATCCCTACAAGGAAAAAGAGACGTGTTTGTCAAATCTGGTCCAAGGCAAATCCATGTTACCTCTGCTGGAGCTTCAGGCTGTCCTGTCTATGAGGATTAGCGGCGAAGCCTTCATCATCCCCCTCCTCCATGTGACTGTATCCCCCATTTGAAACTGTGAGAGAATGAGCAAACCACAGAGAGAGAAAAGCAATCATTAGAGCTCTGTGGAAATATTATGCAGGCTCATTTAAGAGGGGTCTGCTGGGGTCAGGCCAGCGGTGGAAAGAGGTGACAGTCTGGCTCCAGCGCTGACACGGACAGACAGAGATGGAGACCATTATCAGCTCCAACACACTGCAATCTCCACTCACCTTTAATGATCTTACACTCATATGATAATGGGACTGGGGCTTCGGATTGACTTGATTTTTCTCTAAGCTTGGTTAAGCTTGTAAGAATATGTGTGTGCCTGACAGAGACTGTGGCTCTGTAACTATATATGTGTATATAATTATTATTATTGCCATATTTATTCCTATTTTTCATCGTTATCCTTCTTAGCTAGTTGTGTTTAATGCTACTATTACTGTTATTTACTAGTTTATTTATTCACAAAATTTATTTTATTCCAATTTTTTTTTTTTTTTTTTTGACAAGCACTTCACTTTTCCAGGTGAGTCAAGAGTCTTCCTAGAGCTGGCCGCCCGGCCAAACTGAGCGATCGGGGGAGAAGGGCCTCAGGGAGGAGACCAAGAACTAGATGGTCACTTTAACAGAGCTATAGCATTTCTCTGGAGAGAGGAAAAACTTTCTCTGCAGAATCAGGCCTACAGTATATGGTTGAGTGGTCAGACGGAAGCCACTCCTCAGTAAAAGGCACATGACAGCCCGTCTGGAGTTTGCCAAAAGGTACCTGAAGGACTGAAAAAACAAAGATTGAACTCTTTGGCCTGAATGGCAAGCGTCATGTCAGGAGGAAACCAAGCACCACTCATCACCTGGCCAATACAATCCCTACAGTGGGGATGTTTTTCAGCGGCAGGAACTGGGAAGACTAGTCAAGATCGAGGGGAAGATGAATGCAGCAATGTACAGAGACATCCTTGGTGAAAACCTCCTCCAGAGCACTCTGGACCTCAGACTTGGGTGACCCTATGCATAAAGCTATGATAACAACGGAGCGGCTAAGGGACAACTCTGTGAATGTCCTTGAGTAGCCCAGCCAGAGCCCAGACTTGAACCCAATTGAACATCCCTGGAGAGATCTGAAAATGGATGTGCACCCATCCAAACCTGATGGAGTTTGAGCAAAGGTTCAGCAAAGAAGAATGGGAGAAACTGCCCCAAAATTGGTGAGCCAAGCATCATACTCAAAAAATACTAAAGGTGCTTCAACAAAGTATTAAGCAAAGGCTGTGAATGCTTATGTACATGTAATTTATTTAAGATTTAAAACAAGCTTCTTTCACGTTGTCATTATGGGGAATTGCTCATAGAATTTTGAGGAACATAATTAATTTATTCCATTTTGGAATAAGGCTGTAACATAACAAAATGTGGAAAAAAGTGCAGCGAATACTTTCCAGATGCACTGTATACAGATCAGGTCAAAAGTTTGGAAACATTACTATTTACTGTTTTTGAACTAAGTCTCTTATGCTCACCAAGCCTGCATTTATTTGATCAAAAATACAGAAAAAAACAGTAATACTATGAAATATTATTATAATTCAATATAAAGGTTTTCCAATTTAATACACTTTAAATATCATTTATTTCTGTAGTGCAAAGCTGAATTTTCATCATCTATTATACCAGTCTTCAGGGTCACAAGATCCTTAAAATCAGCTTTGCATCACAGAAATAAATTATAATAGAATTATAATTTAATACATTTAATACAAATATTAATAATGGATGTTATCATGATTCTTTGATGAATAAAAACATTGAAAAGAACAGCATTAGAAAATAGAAAACAACAGCATTTTATTTGGAAAAGAAACCTTGATTGCTTATCCTTGCTGAATAAAAGTATTATTTTTTTTTTCAATTGTTAATTAAATTTCTTTCAAAACATTGTCACAAAACTTTGAACGGTATTGTAAATAAAAAAAAAATGCAAAAAGCTTATACCCCTATTTTCACTATATGTAAGTATTTTTAAGTATATTTAATGCTAATAAAACCTACTAAATGGAAAATGAAATCCACTAATGAAAGAAGCGAGTTACATAGTGATTGTTAATGAGTCTATTTGTTTGTGTGATATATACTGTGTTAGCAACAAACAGCACAACAGAATGTGTAGAGGAGATGAATGACACAGGAAGTGCAGTTAGCAGGATGATGCAGTGATTCTGCACTTGGTTCATGTCTCATTTGCTAAAACAGACGACACACTACTGTTGCCTGGCTCTCTGAAACCACCTGCTGCAGAAAAAGACACAATGAGCTGTTTCTGAATGTGTGTGTGTGTCTTTATAACTCAAGGACAGTTTATGTGAATTACCCAAAACTCTCATTAGTTGATGTTGTTTTCAACTACAGTATCTAAAGGCCCACATGACAAAGACACAAAGACCTTATTAATGTCTGTTAGGCCAAATAGTGCAGAACCAAAACAAAGGCTGGAGGTCTTTGTCTGAGAGCCATCGATGTAGAATTCAAAACAAATGCCTCAGATTCCCAGACACTTAGCAAACGCATTTTATATACTATCTACAGTGCGAACACAGTCATGAACAGTTCCAGAGATAGACTGAACCTCTAATCATTTCCTACATAATTTCCCAGTCAACTGCATATATAGAGTGTATGCTGGCTGTGAAAAAATAATAAATAAATAAACAAATAAATAAACATGACAATTGTTAATTTTGGTGAACTTGGAAAAAAAAATTAAATAGTCCAATAACACAAAAATGTAAGATTTTAACTTCTTCCGGTAGGTTGCTGGGATATGGATAGCACGTTGTTCTCTGTCTTCTTGATGGAGTGTCTGTGTTTTGGCGAAGTGGAGCTGGATATCGGTCCTGACAATCACATAGATCAGAGCGCCCCACCCAGCAGAACTTCATCATTACTCATCAGACTGCACTGGGATGACTGCTTATTAGTATTATATATCTCATCTGTTTGTGTGCTGCACAACTGCCATAATACATCATGTGCACAGATGCATGCGTGCGCGCTTGCTCACACACATGAACATGCACACACTTGAGAGATGAACTGATGTTGGAGTGAATGGAAAAAATGGATGGGTATTGCACACGAAAACACGTACACACGTTTGCAGCCATACACACCCACGATTATTTATCTACTAAAGTGTGGCGTAGCCGAAATGAAATAAGTTGTTCCTTCAGAAGATGATGGATCAATGGCTCTTCCAGCTAAAACAGGGTTATTAATCCTAAACGGTGTGGGCTACCAGACCTCTAGCCCTGCAATAGCAAGACACATTCTTATGTAAAACATTAACTGAAATAAAAGCCACGTTTCTCTCTGAGAAGGCTGGGTATGAATCTATTACCACAGACACTGGACAGATTTAATATTTCACATCTGCGTACAATATTCATAATGACAGTAAGTGGAACAGAGGAGGCTTTGCTGCATGAGTATTATGAGAACCTTTACTGTTATAAAAATTGTTTGTGTTAAAAAAAATTAAATTCTCAGTACAGCAGATGTGCTAATTGAAGTCAAATCTTTTAGATTAGTTTTTAGTTAAAAGACAACTGCCTTGTCAAAGCCATCAAATTTCTCTAATTACTGTAGTCTTAAATTACTCTACAAAATGTGCAGTAACTGACTGAACCTAATACTAATGAAAGATATTTTTGTTTTTGTTTTTTTGTTTGTTTTTGCATGATTGATTTGAGCGACAGCAAAAACCTCAATTTTCTTGGCGATTTGACATATCCCGGAAATACTTTTAAAGATCTGTATGTATCTCATGCATACATGCATTCTAAATCAGAAACATCTTAAAAGACATTTTCTAAATTTCTATTTAAAAAAAAAGAGAGATGTCTCCATGATGTACATGTGCTGTTAGGGATGTTACCAAAAAAATGTAGATATTTCAATCTTTTTCTATTCAAGTAGACAGGAACTGGACTAGCATGGCTAGAAATAACCAATGAAGGGAGTAGTCAAGATGGCCGCCGAGTGAGATCCAAGACATTGACAGATGTTACCACAAATAGCTAGTTTTCAACAGAAGCCATGCAAGGAACTAGATATAAGTGAGCCTTTCAAGCAATTATTCGAGTTATTTTTGGAGCTATGCATATGCGCGAACACATAGCTGCCCATACATTCCAATCAGACACGCAACATATTGGTCTGTCTACCTCTTACTTCATGTTTTCTCTCCATTTTCCTCTGAATGTATATATGGATATAGCAATCATTCGGTACCATGCATAAAATACATAGTATTATTATCATCTGATACATCACTGCAAGTAGCAGCACAGTACTTTTTGCTAAGGATATCAAAAAAGGGCAGAGATAAAGCAAATAAACACAAATATTCCTAATTTAAACTCCCTTAAACTCAAAGTTCATCTTCTCATGAAGGCGTAAGAGGGCAGAGAAAAACTCGTCCCACACCAGAGATGGACAGAGTTCAGAAACAGTAATATTCATATCATCCCACACTTCCGCCCTCTCCTCAGCTCCCGGCCCACTGTTATCCAGGGTTATAATTAGAGCGATTCTCTCGAGAAGCACCACTTCAAAAGCAAACACAATACACATACATATGTACGAAATCATTAGCTTTCATTTACAGCTCAAACAACTACCAGTAAATTACTTCCCTCAGCCCAAATGGAAATGCCAAAAAGAAGACAAAAAATAAAAAAAATCAGCACTCTCTTGATGAGGGCATTATGCATTTTAAATTGTTTGTTACGCTATGATGCGAGCGGACTGCATTACTGTTGCGCCTGTGGAAACATGGCCCAGATAAAGCGCGCATCAACTTAATGATTTCAAGGTCAGGGGCGAGAGAAACCACGCAAACACACAATCAAAGCACGAGCCGAGGGCTTGGTTTCCTTTCCTTTTTTTCCCCACTCTCCTTGCTGTCATAATTTCTTTGCTTAGGAGACAACCGTACCTAGAACCACTTCCTGTCAGAAAGGAATATTTTTTTGAACTGCATATATTTATGAACGTGGGAGCATCGGTCTATCAAGGAAATAAACAAAGGGCAGAAGCGTGAGGTGTCAGGGAGGGGGAGATATGAAGCTGATGCAGCTGATATTGGAATATTTGTTTTATTTCCTAGCATTGTGCTCACTGGGAATCCCAATGAGTACAGTGTGTGCGAAATGCGTTCCTCTGGAAAAAGCGGCAGACTAAGCAGCTCCTCTAAGCCCCTCTCTCTCTTTGCCGGTCTTTAGTTGTGTTGAAATCCTGCAGGAGGAGTGTTACTCTTTCATGTTCGGTTAAAGGGATGGTCCAAACGACAGGCTATGCACATAGGCATTTCACATGAAAAGAATTGCAAATGTGCCCCAATTCTCAGACGAGTTAAACTTCAAGTTCTTAATACAGCTGTGATAAAAGAGTCTTTCCAGGCATGAGAGCGAGCGAAAGAAAGACAAAGAAAGATAGCGCATGTATGACAAGCACACTGTATCGTTAGTGACAGACATTCATGTACAAACATATTTCCAGTATGGCACATGGATAGACTCAGACAATTGCTCTGTTACAAAAACGGTATTTAAAAAGGCTTTAATATATGTCAGCCCTCATAAGGCAACTCAATCCATAGAATGAAACTGATTTAATACTATTATTAATATTCTGCCTGCGCTGATAAGACACTGAAAGTTATTTTCATGTTATGTTTGATAATCGACAAAGTCCTTTTAGGCAAGTCCCGCCACTCGGCCGTCATCTTGGCAACGCCTTCGGGCAGCTATTTCGGACTACCAAGACCAGGCTCCTATCTAAATGAATGGGCAGAGAGTCAGAACTGCACTTTCACTGGTCACTGGGACATAAAAACTGCATGTATAGAAACAGCAGTAAAATATGTTGAAAATCGCTGAAAAGGTTTGATGTCTTTGCCCCAAAAAAAGGTTTTAAACCCCCTTTTCCTCACAGATTATACTTTTACTACGTATGTGCAAGGGTTCTTGTCTCCAGAACTGTGCGCATGCATCAGTGGAACCAGACGATAGGCTTACATGTTTCCAGGCTTGACTGTTAAAAGCAGACGATTGGCTTTCCAGCGGGAGGGGCGGGGCATGTGCATACAACCGCCATCTTTGGCGTTACGGGTTTTCCCTATATAGTTGTATTGAGGATTGAGGAAGTGGCATGTCTCTATATAAATTGTCTCTGTAATCGATAAATGACCAATAATATAACAATTTTATAAAATTGTGCCTCAATATATTAAAAATAAAACATTAAAATTTAAAATCAGTCATTTTAAACACTGCAAGTCACACCGATGGTGTGAGGACCCTATTGGAATTGCTTTGTTTATTTAAAATGTAATTTATTCCTGTGATGTTTCATGATCATTGCAAGCCTGGGAAAACCCAGACAACTTCCGGCAAATTTCGATTTGATCTGAAAGTTAGTCTGGCAAAGAGCTCATTCAAGCCCATTTCCAATCTGTCGAAATCGCGGCACCAATCAGAAACGTTGGGGCGGGCTTTACTCGATGACGACAGCGTTGGGATTTTGAAGCAGATTTTGTAGCCTACATTACAAAGATGGATGCCACCGTCGAACATCACTCGTTCGAATCAACTATCGCGTCTGTTTTAAGCGATTTGAATGTTTTCTTTTTGTTAAAAACCGAGCAAACAACAACACTCGGAGCCTCTGCTCTGCATATGTCATCTCCTTCATCGCTCAGATTGGTTTTAGGTCTACCTGCGACGTCTGTTGGTGACACCCCTCTGGAAATGATTTGTCTATGACGCTTTTACAGACCATAACTCAGTTACAACTGAGAATGGCCTGGTTTTAACCAGGCTAGATCATTGCTCCAGTCTTCAGTCTCACATTATTCTTCAGAAATCATTCTAATATGCTGACTTGCTTCTTAAAAACCATTTCTGATTATTACCAATGTTAAGGATTCTTTGTGTATATATAAATATATATAACAGAAACAGCATGTGTTTCAAAAAGAAATCCTTTGTAACAATACACATCTTTAACTTTTGATCAATTTAATGCTTTTGTCAAGTCGCACACTGGCACGACCATGGTTGGCTTTTCATTCAGTAAATGCTATTTTGTGTTCAGATATCAAAAGTGCTATTTGTTTTGACCACATTAAAGTCAAAATGAAAAGTCAAACTTTATCAGTCTAGCTGATGAAAAGGCAATCTGCAAGCAAATGCGCTGCAGACGACAGAAATACATTAGCACTAGATATCTGGGTGGCCTTCCCCTTGAAAGTCTCATTCCCGCACGGACCGACTGTGAGATAAAGACACAGCGAGCCCATCACTCACCCGCACATCGCTCATAGATGCTGTTCATCACCATGGGGGGCTGAGCGCCGCCGTCTGATTGGCCGAGGTGCCCTGCCTGTCCCACGCAGCTATCAAAGGATCGATTGAGAATTCGCCGTGCTTCCTGGAACTCCTGCGAGAGAAAATGAGAGAAGCAGTGTCACCGTATCGATTTTGCTTGTGAATTATGGAAACAGAAGAGGCAAATCTGAGCGCAGGGATAGGTAAAGACTTTCAAATAGCAGGCCGATCGTTACGCCGGCTTCGGCATTCATCACAAAACAAATACCACATTGAAACTCAGGTTTTGGAGGAAGAAAGAGAACAAAGAGATAAAAACGGCGCAAGAATCTGCTCCTGGAAGAGCTCTTAATTCATCTGATTAGTCTAGATGTCAGTGGCATGAAGGATTTAAGCCACTCGCACAGATGTTACAGATTTTCTGTCTCTTTCCCCAAGAGAGAAAAAAAAACCCAGAATGGTAATTCATTTCATTATCTTGCCCCCAGGCCTGAAGCACCACTATGAAATATGTTAATTCGATTGGCAGATTTGGAATGCTGGAGAGAGGCAGGGTGCAGCGCATCAGATGGGTCTTCTAATGGCCTGTTCGGATACTGTGGATCATTAGGAAAGCAAACCGCTCGCATAAAATATTGTAAATAAAGGTGTGTGTGTATGTATGATTTTTTTTTAGGACCTGATGGTATGAAGGTCTGAAAACAGCAATTATGGAGAAGGCCAAGAAGTCATGTATCCACTGGAATAGAGGGCACCTGTTATGTTTAAACATTCATGTTTTAATGTTAAGAATTGGCTGAGGTGACCGGGCAATATGTAGACGACTAAAGGCTGGAATATACTTCATGACTTTCAAAATCTGAGTCGATTTTAAAACACTAGGTATCATAAATTTGCCAACTTTTAAAATGGGCATCATACACAAAACAAGTGTGGAACAAACCAGGCTTTCAAGTTGTTCTAAACACAAACTTGCAGAGAAACATGCACTTCGCTGCTATGATTATAAGTTAAATTCTTCAAACATGTCTGACTGGATGGAATCTGTCTGTGAAGCAATAAAAAAAATCGGAATTATACACTGCCTGATTTTCTGTGAAATCCGTCAACTGTGACTGCCCAAAATCTGCAGACTGGATCTGACTTTTGGAAACTAGCACCAATACATCCAAATTGAACGCTAAAAGCCCAGGTATTTTTTAATTTTCCACGTTCCACTCATTCCACGTTCCACGCACAGCTCTCAAAGTTTACTCAACCGCAGATGAGCGCAGATGGATACGTTCGACAAGTGCAGTACAATTGCTTTTTCATATTCTACCAATCGTCAGAGTGCAGCAGCACTGAGTCGTATCATTTACAGGACATTCGCTCGGAAAGATAGAAGAAAAGAAACAGATCCACCATTGCATGCAAAGTTTAAAACAGGAACCGAAGCTTGAACAGTGGATGACAAATATGCTGCTTTTTGGAAAAGCAATTCGACAAACTCTTCTTCGACTACTGGACAGTACACCACTGTGCGTATTGCCACCAAGTGGACTTTTCTGTCTCAACATTCACCGCATACTGTCACAAAAATTGGTCTGCACATAGACGTGTGCGCGGACCCTCCCGGTGACAAAAATGACATCACGCGGTCAGCGCGCAGACCGTTGCGGAAACCAAACGGCTGTAATACTGTATAGAGATACTGGACAATTGTTGTGTAGAACTAAATCAGTAGTGTTTTGGGTGCAAGAAAGCTTGACTAACATCTTAAGTGGAGTTTGGGGGAAAATCAAATGGTAGAGAAGTGTATAATGTGGCCCTTTTAATGTCAACGACAGTAAGAGCAGGTCTGTGGAGGAGGTGGCCTGTGGGGAACACAACGGAGCCTTGCCAGGAGAAGAAACAGTGATGGCGACTAAATGAGATTACAGGAGGGGATCAATGAGGATTCCCCAGCCAACTTTTCCATTTCCCTTATAATATTTATCAGGATAAAAAAAGGAGGACACAGAGCTTGCAATTTTGAGAGGATGAGATTCTGAAAATGCTGCTGAATCAATAAAAATTAACAGGAACTTTTGGGGTTGAGGAGAGGGAGTGTAAAAAGTGTTTTAGAAGGTTCATGCTGTGGCTGGAGGGATGCTGGGATGGGACTGTTGTTGAACTGCAGTTTAACGAGGAGCTCAGAGGTCTGGATTACCCATTTATTTCCTTCCTCATCCGGACAAGATCGCAGTCCTTTGGTTAAGGCCAGAATGCACCAAGTTGGGACAACTGTCAATGTGTGATGTGACAATCACAGCCCAAAATAACATATGTATTGCTTAACATACAACTATTTGGAGTGGGATTTTGGACCAATGAAATTTCACTGTGATAAAACAAAAACAAAACAAAGCAAACAACGACTGAATTCAGAATTGAATTGAAATATTGAGACATATTCACACTCATTGAACACACCATGAACAAAAATAGAAAGATAACTATAACAATAGCTGTATTATAATACACATCAACGGTTCTGTTTACGTTCCATTTACTATAAGTGATCTGCAGTTTTGTCATCTGCCGCTTCTAAAGCTTGAAGTCGGGTGAATTCTGATTTGCTGTATTTCTTGTTCATCATCTGAAAAAAATAAATAATCTGAAAGGGATTCCAACAATATCATTCCTCGATCTCGTTATTATTAAAGCTGTGGTGTGGACTTCAATATTCTCCTAGAATTAGAACAATTATTAAAATGCTATCAATATAATAATTCCTATCAACGTGGCTTTATATTCATAATTCTGTACAAAGCTACTGGTTAGAACCACGTTTAACTGAATGAACCAGCACAACTTTGGTAACATTCTGTCTATGTTTGTGGTCGGCTGTAAGCTTTTTGTGATGAGAGGTCAACCAGGAGTTCATTTATAGACAGGCTGAAAATGACGCAAGACGACACTGGTCAGATGGATAAAAGGTATGTCATTTCCCACAGCCTCAATCTTAAAGTGTTCACCATCCTCAGACACTGCTCTCTCTGTCTGTTACCCTCATCTACACCCCTCTGCTCGAGGTCCCAACCACAAAAACTCCTCAGACTCCACTTACGTCTTATTCAGCATCACAAAGCGTACAGTTCAACATGCTGTGAAAGACAAAAGTGGCTTGGCAGGTCTGAGCGACCGCCTGCAGCACCAGCAAACTTCACAGCGATCCTCTGGCACAGTCTCTAGGGCACAGATCATGTGGGCTCTCCCTGGGCTACTTTTCATTATTAATGCCCACGCTGTAATGAGATTATGACAGGGTTGTTTAGATGGCTCTCTGAGAGAAACAGTGAGAAGGATTGATTAGATCAGACTGTGGTATAATAGTATTTAGTCTGCAGAGTGAAGAGAGATGACACTGCCATGGCACAATTTCATAAAAACATTATTACCAGTATTATCATTTAAAAAAAAAATCTGAAATAAATAAATAAATATAAATAAAACTATAAATATATATATATATATATATATATATATATATATATGAAGAGTTCAGATGCAAAAGCCTCTAAATGCCATTTGAAATTTTCTTCTAAAATGCCCATTATCAAGCTTGTATATTTAAGTTCAGTAATTTCACTTAAATGACAATTAATAGGTAATCTTCATTGCCATTTAAGTGAAATTACTGAACTTAGATATACAAGCTTGATAAAAATGATCATTTTAGAAGAAAATTTCAAATGGCACTTAGAGGCTTTTGCATCTGAACTCTTCATATATATACACACACACATATATATTATGCTAAAAATGACATTTCACATTTATTTGAAAAAAAGTTAAATTAATAATATAGTAAAATATTCCCACAATTTAAAATAAATAATTTATCCTAATTGTTGTAAATAAATAATGTATCCTATTTTTTTATTTTTTTTTTATGTACCAGTATTATGGTACCAATGAATGCATTTATTTGAATCATAATTTTGAATCATTTCACTGAACTGATTCACAGGCATGAAAATGCACTTAACAACTGAGAGTTTAAAAGAGAGGTGCTATTAAAACGTTGGGTTTAAGCTCTTAAAATACTCATGAGGGATCACAAAACTATTTAATGGCCAAATAAAAAAGTCATTAAATTCATCACTATTTTCACCATGTCACTTATTTTTAAATTACCAACAGAATAGTCTCAAAAATAGCATGAAAATTCAAGACATCGGCCAACTCTACCTGGTACCATATCCAAAAAAGCTTTTAGGTACCTTTTTATTATTATTATTTTTTAGAAGAAAGACTCAAAAGCTGTTCCAGGAGCTGTCAAACAAGGCAATATATGTTTTTTTTATTTTTTATTTTTTTATCTTTATTGCTATCCTCCTACTCTCTTCCACTTTAACAGTTTGCCTGCTTTTTCATGAATTTTCTTAGAGAATTAGCCAAACCTAGACTGGGATTGTGAGTATGCATGTGAAGCCTGTCTTTGATGTCTCTAAAAAAGTGCCCATAATTAGCCAAGTTAGGTCAGGAGACATGGACACAGCAGATTCAAGCTAGAACACATCAGCATGTGTATTCCCAGAAGCTCACAGAGACTCTGGAGAAAAGACCCACAAAAAAGTCTGTAAAGAATTAAAACTGGCTCCAGGCTTGAAGATAACTTTTTAGACTTTATTTATTAGAGCTAGAAAGAATAAAAAATGCTACAACAGGCCGGAATTTATTAAATAGTAAAAACCACATAATATAAAGAAATAAAATCTTAAACAATACACCCTCTTAATGCCTTGTGGGTGTAGAAACTAATCTCCCATTTATTACAGGATAAAGCTCTTATTTGTGGTACAAAAAGCATGCTGAGCAATATTTCACCATCAATCCAATGTTAGTTTCACCTCAGGACCAAAATTCCATTCTCCAGCATCTGGCTTGCATGATCTATCGATCTGAACCCAGCGACAAGCTCTCTGGTCCTATACAAAGTCACAATCTGTCCCCCATCCATTCATGTTTCTTTTCTTTCTCCCATCCACCAACTAGCATCTCATCCCACCTCTACACACCAGGGTCAACGGCATCCCATCAGCCCTGACTCGATTCTGCGTCCCATTGGCAGCCATGACGAGGGCGTCCACAGCCCATAAAGCATAATAAACATGAATCTTTATTTTATGAGAACAATAACACCCTGGCCTGGCCATGCCCATTCCTCCCAGCCCGTCAGTCTGAACAAAGAGCCCCCAGTAACCATCAATCCATGCGGCCAGAGGGGCAGCTCCTTTGTGTATCCTAATTACACACCACTTTAGAGCAGTTGGAGGCCTTGGGGTGGAGTGTGTCAGCACGTGTGTGTCCATGTGTGAGATATAGAGGGAATCCTGGGGTGAGCATATGGCTGCTCTCGAACCCAGGTGCAGGGGAGGAGAAAAGGCTAAAACATCCCGCTGGAGGCGAATTCCACCAGCACAGAGGAAATGATGGAGAAAGTTAAAGGATGTGGAGAACTAATGGCAATTACCAGCCATTCTGACTAGCTTTTATGACGTGGCGAGCATCTGTCTGCACTCAGACTTAAATCGACAAACGCTTGTCAAGTACAAGTCATTAAAACACAATCATGGATTATTTTTGTCTAGATAGACGTATCACAATTGTTTGAATGACTGGAAGCTGCTTTATGGTGATATTAACATTGGAGTATCAATGTGCCAGTGAGGTAGAATGGAGATCTCAACTTTATTATGAATGTGTTAAACAGTGTCCCAAGGAGATCATCAAATGCTAGTAAGCATTTACTCTAATAACTCTAATAAAATCTATTTTCGTGTGACATATTAAAATGAAGAATTTATTTCTATATGTACACTTACATGCCATCTAGGTGGATAACATTAAATTAACTTTGGCAGTTACACTGTTTGACACGTTTAGGTACATTCATTCTTAACTTTCGTAAAAAAAAAAAAAAAAAATCGTAATTTTTAATTACATAAAATCGACATAAATACACAATGTACATTTTAACATACCTGATGCATGCTTTTGGAAGTTTTGACAAGATTTTCAAATTTCTTTACAAACGTTATTTGTCACTGACCCAAACACCAAAGCAGGTTTAAGGCAGGAGAAGAAAAAAAGAGCGCTACGATCAAAGCTAAATGTGTTCTAGAAGTAGGTACATACCTGGTTAGGTTGTACTAAAGCACGGAGCACCACCAACTGGATCATTCCTCTCAGGTTCCCCTCCATGGACATGGATCTCCGCAGGGTCTCCATGGCTTCATGGTTGGACTTCCCCAAGAGCGGTTCACCATTGACAGCAATCAGTTGGTCATTGATATGTAGACGCCCATCCTAAGCAAAAAAGACAGAATCAAAAGTCAAAATCTTCAAAAGACTATTGCTAACGGTTTGAGCATTGACTTCGACAACTTCCACATCAGTGAATCAAACCAGCAAGCTTCCATTTACCAGCCTTGAGCCTTAAAGGGATAGTTCAACCCCAAAAATTAAAATTATGTCATCATTTCCCCCATGTCATTCCAAACCTGTATGAGGGGAACAAGACATGTCTTCCATCATACAATGGAAGTCAATGGGGTCCAATATTTTTTTTCATATAAAAAAGTCAGTCAAAGCTATTTTCCCATCCACCTACTGTACTTTTATATGCATTTTGGGATATCACATAAAAAACTGCTGGATGGAAATGGCAAGATGCACATATATTCAAAAAACCGAGTTTGAGTAGAATACATTTTGTATCCAATAAGGGCAAGTACATGAAAGAGAACTTAATTTTCCATAGTCTCTATCTTAATGTGTTCACCATCCTCAGACACTACCCATTAGACTACATCAAGACCAACGCTAATGTACAGCTAGAATTGGGGCTCTTTTGTCCATCAGAAGACCTTGACAATGTCCTACTTTCGACACATCTCTGATGTATTTCCTCACATTCTGCAAAACTCTCTGCTCTCCAAAGGCATATTATCCTCGGTTGAGGCTATAGGGGCATGCTGTCAAGGAGCAGATTTCCCTCAATTCATAAGCTCTGTCTCTCTGGTACAGTATAAGCACATTATAAGGCATGCATATTACATGGCATATAAAAAGCCCTAAAGTTCATTACAATTAATATTAATTAGTGTTTTCACTGCAGAGGCCTGTGATCTGCTTCCTCTGTCTCCGGGTTTGAGAGAGAGAGAGAGAGAGAGAGAGAGAGAGAGAGAGAGAGAGAGAGAGAGAGAGAGAGAGAGAGAGAGAGAGAGAGAGAGAGAGAGAGAGAGAGAGAGAGAGAGAGAGAGAGAGAGAGAGAGAGCTGAGAGTCACATGAGGGTTAACGCAAGAACTTGCAAAATGCCTCAGATGTACAGGAAAAGATGCTGATCATTAGTGAACTGTACAAACTAAAGATGATGAAGTAACTATGCTTGATATCAAGTAAATCAGAATGTTTTATTATGATTCCATCCACACTGAAGACTTAATCTTACCTTTATTACAGCAAAACACACAATTTTTACACAGGCAATAGATGTTATTGGTTTTGTTTAGGTTCCCCATGTATCTAATCATATGAAACTATTCATAATATCCATGATATTTACCCTTTAACTTCAAATAATTGATTATGCAATACATAGGATATATCGCAGATTAAAAACATTGGAGCTGGAGGTAGGTCTTGAAATCTTTATAGTCCATGTCAACACAATTTTTCTATGGGGTAAAAATAATGGTATTAATTTTCCAGACTGTTGTGCCCTATAGAGGTATCAGAGTACCACACGGTTAATCACAATTTACAGAAATAACACACACCCACAAACTCTGAGCCTTGGCAGTGTGCACTTTGTGCCCTTGCTCTCTGTAAATGAAGGAGATATGCTTTCATTACAGAGGCCTTTGGGTGAAAAGATGCCCTGTCTTCATGACACCGGAGTCACAGAGAATTAGGGATCTTTATTAAAGCCATGATCTAATTTTCAAACTTGATTCTGTGAAATCACACAATCTATCTGCAGTCTGCTGTGCTCTTTCTTACATTCTTTCTCCACTTAAATGTATAATCATTTAATAGAGGCAGCACTTTATTGATATTCCTCAATCATTTTGCTTAGAGTTTGTTTATAAACCATATAATAACCATATATATCATACTTAGACAAATAATTCATCCTGAATTTCTTAACATTTCTTTCCTTTAGGAAATCCAACCCTATAGTTCATTTTGCTTATCTATTATACTCAATGCTGAATGTATGTAATACACATAAATGGTAGATGTTAGATGTTTAGAAGTTTGGAGCACAATTTTAACCACCAATTTAGGACTGAAGAGAACAAATGTAACAATTTAAATAAATAAAACCTCATTGCGCTCTCAATTTATGCAGATCCTTGGAGGCCAATTTGGGAGTATGGTGGCAATATATCCATTTGTAATATAACTAAAGAGTTGCAGTTCAAATTTTTAATTCATCTCTAAATGACCTCATTACACAGACAATGATTTTAAGTTTAATTCAACCTTTTCTCTGCATTATCTAAAGTCCAAAGTAGAACAAGGAGATTCTGTTCACTTTACTTGGAAATGTATACATATTAAAGCCTACTGGATACAGATTTGTAGAAGACTAACTTATATTCAATACATGATGTGACCTCAATCCACTTTTTTGTTAGGTATTGCTGATAATAACATAAAGAGTGCTTCAAACTGAAAGTTGTTTAATCTCCTTACTTAAACTGCCCGTAAGCACATTTACATTAAATGGATCTCTGATAAACTGCCAACAGTGTCAGAGTGGCATTAAGTGATATCTGATTTTCTTTCTCAGGAATATATTACTTATTGGTCAAAAGGGAAAATGGATGTATTTTATCAGACATGGACCCTCTTTTAACATATTTAGGTCCCAAGATATCACATACCAGTTTTTGCAAATCCTTGGCAGGTCAACATGGACCCAAAATACATTTTTTATTTGTATTTTTCTGTCTTTATTTTTGATGATGCTATCTATGTTTTTTTTTTTTTTTTTTTTTTTTGGAATGTACCTGTTGTAATCTGTGGTCACTATTATATTAATTTCTTATGTTAATGTTAATACTAGTTAAAGTTAACCAGTATTCTGAACATGTGAGAGACATTTTCGCCTCTAAGGCTATATCCATATAAGGAATATATCCATATTCCTACCCCTAAATCTAACCCATACCCATTAACTCGCCTCTAAAATCAGAGGGAATTGATGGGTGAATTATTGAATAACATCGATGTAGAAACACCAAACCCTGATTGCCTAAACTTGACAAACTTTAAACTTGGCCCTTAAATCCAATTGGTTGATTGGGATGTTTTTTTTTTTTCCAGGATCAACAAAGATGGAACAGCATTCTTGGTGAAATCACATTTACCTGCTTGTGTTCAGACTTAATAGTTGATATCTATTTTGAGAAACAGAGATGAAACTAATGGTGGTGAATAAAGAGCAGGAAATGGGGTATTGATTCAGATCACACTGGTATTCATGCTAGACCAGATGAATATCATGCAGGGCCAACAAGTCAGAAATGACCAATTTGGAACCACAAAATTGCTGCAATTGTCAAATTACCACACAAAATATTTACTTCAAGCAAATCATAATGATGTGAAACAACTCTTCACTGCATTTACAATATACAATAAGTGTTTAAACTCCCTAACTTTGTATGATGTTTAGGCAACTAATCTAGAACTGAAAGCTACCCAAATTTGAAAACTATTTATCTGCTGAAATGAGCCCAGGGCCAAATCAATAGTGCTGACAAGAGGACAAGAGAATGAGGCACTCAAGGACAAGTTCAGTGCAAACTAACTGCTGTTTTACACTGCATTTCCCTCAGTTTTGTAAGTGCAAGCCAACAACAACTTTGCAAGTAGACGCTGCTGTTCACCCCAACCTTTTCTTGCCTTCCCACTTCGGCTCTGGGGAGAAAACGCATCCCACCCACAGACTCAGGACGCTTCCAACTCATTAATATGGGCTTGGAGAGTTTTTAATTAGCATTAATGTGCTGGAGCTAACACAAGCAGCGTTTCTGAACTCTCTCACTGGGGACTGGATAGGGAATTACAATTAGAAGTGTTCCACTGTGCTGGGAGTCAAGTATGAGAACTCACGTGCATCACCTTGCAGTGGCTCTCTCTACCCCCGTCTGAACGGGATGATCTGACGCTAAAGCTTCAGAATGATAGAGATTTAAGAAGTTATTTTCTTTCTACACAACCCCCGGAACCCAAAAGCGGCTTTTTTCAACCTAAAGGCCTGACAAAGCAGAGTGAGAAGATGCTTCAGTCAGGTACAAATCAAACCCTTATCTTCACAAGTAAACTTCACACACTCGCACACATAAATGTGAATGCTTTGGGCACACATACAAATCCACATATCTGACAAGCACATTTTCCCATGGCTGAGTTAAGCAGTAGGAATTTTATAGAGACTGGTTTAAAGAAGATCTGAGTCATTCAGCTGCAAACATTCTGTTACTTATTCTGTGGTAAAGGGAAAACAAAACCCAGAGTGTGCAGACTTTTAATCGTTTGAACACCTGCAAAAAAACAACATATAATCGAGAT
This sequence comes from Cyprinella venusta, assembly GCA_038021265.1. Lineage (NCBI taxonomy): Eukaryota > Metazoa > Chordata > Actinopteri > Cypriniformes > Leuciscidae > Cyprinella > Cyprinella venusta. The sequence goes on from CM075867.1 coordinate 28,118,596, forward strand.
TGTTATATAACCAAATGGGCACAACCAACCAATCTGTCGTCAATACTATGCGACTGAATGTGAAACTGGAACATGAACAGGTGCAGCTGAAAAAAAAACATGTTAGTACAGACAGAAAGATGAGCCTATGGAAATACTCAGCACCCTGCTGACAGTCCCGATCCCGTCTGTTAAGGTCAAAAGGAACCCCATTTAGTGGAAGGGACAGAGGTCAGAGGTCAAGGGAACTAAAACACATGCCAAGAGTAGCTAACAGGGATCATGACCTATTTACAGTCTTAACTCACAACCCTGAAGCCATGTGTAACACTGTGAGGACATCTATTAGGCTGCCATCAGTGTCTCCTGTCATATAGGGGGAAAACATATTTTACTGATTCACATTATTTTTTGTCATTGTATGAGTGATCCTATTACTCAGGCCTCCTAAGCTATAGTGGCCAAAAAAGTCAATTGCAATTAAGTTTTGAACAGTAAACTGTTTTGAACTCTTAAAAATTGCATAGAAAGAAGTGGTTTGCATGCATTATGTTTTTAAACAGTTGTGCTCAAAATTAAGTTTGGGGTCAGTACGATTTATTTATTATTATTATTATTATTTATTTTTTTAAGTCTCTTGTGCTCACAAAGGCTGCATTTATTTGAACAAAAATACAGTAAAACAGTAAAATTGTTAGAATTTAAAATAACTATTATTTATTTATTTATTATTTATTTATTTATTTATTTATTTATTTATTTATTTTCGTATGAATTCTTGTGCTTGCAAACAATATTTTCAGCATCCATTACTGCAGTCTTCAGTGTCACATGATCTTTCAGTTATATTCTTTATTATTATCAATATTGAAAACAGTTGTGCTGCTTAATTTTTTTTTTTTTTTTTTTCCCTGGAAACTTTTGTTTGTAGAAAAAGTGATGATGAATAATGTGTAATGATTAAATGTGTAATGATTAATAAAGAACAGCATTTATTTGTAAACGTGTTTTTTGGTTGGGTTCGTAATTTGGGGGTAAATAAGTTTTTATTTGAACCTCCTGCTTTTGAACAGTGTATATTTTAACTCTATATTTGGACACTTTCTGGCTCTCACTTGTTGAACATGTTCATTGTTAATGAAAATGAGTTTGGGACTCGATTGTCCTTATGCATGTAATGAAATTCATACAATTTAAGTGTTTGGGGACACTATACATTAAGCTTATGGCTTAGCGGTTAAAGGAATGGGCTTTACGAATGAGGGGTAGGTTAAAATTCATGACCTAGCCTACCACTGCAACCCCATGAAACAAAACAAGTGCCATTTTCTTTCCTGTTTTGTCATATGCATCTGCCAAATGTAAATGTGCTCCTTTACCTTAAAAGCTGCTCCTCCATGGATTATGGACTTGATAAAGATGCCCAGGTCCTCGCCGGTCTCTCGGGACTTATTACCTTTCAGGCTGACCCCTAACCCAGCTGAGCCCGAGTCATTGAGCGGGACCTCAAACATCAGCTGCTCCTTTCCTTCCTCAGAAAGCAGCAAGCGGGCTTGCTCCTCTTTCTGATGGGAAAACAACAATGACAACAGAGAATGAGACGAGGAAAAAGACAGGTCATTCCATTCAAACATAAAAAGCCCACTATTTTAGCAGAGAATAGCTCAACCTTTTCATGCCTCTTTTCTGCCTGTGATGGCAATGGGGTCATTTAGAAACATAATCCATTCTCCATTATGTAGTCCACACTCTCAGCTCCCCGCTGCATTCTCCCTCCCGCTTTTCCCCATTTCCTTTCTTTTCTCTTTGTCTGTTCTCTTGCCATAATGATGCTAAGATTACCTGTACATCTCTTCAGCAAAAGTTTGTTTTAAAATGAATGTTAATAAAAAGGGAGGGAACATTTTCATTATTATATCTATGTGGTAAAAATAATATGTCGCCACGGGAACAGGCTCTCTTTGCAGAGAAGAATGAAGAAGAGCAAATGAAGGAGAAAATGGTTTTGAAAAAGGTCTGAAAGTAGTAGTGTTTGATCTATATAATGGCATAGTAGTGTCAGTTAGAAATACATAATAAGAGAGAGAAAGAGAGAAAGATGTTGACGCCAAAGTATCTAACAGTGTTTTAATGGTGCAAGTGGAACATCCAAATCTTTCTCTGGGCATCACAAATCTCCCGGTCCCAATGAGCATGTTCAATGAGACAGATGTTGAAAAGATCAGTCACGTGAAAAAGAAAGGACATAAAATTTAAATTACATGGTTTACATACAGTATTAGAACATAATAAAAAATCTCCTGGTTCTTGGTAGGTCCTAAAATGAGGTAAATACAACCTCAGATGAACAACACCACATTATATCTTACCTAATAGAGATAGAGAACCAATGGGCCAAAATAGAGAACCAATGGGTCACAGGCTAAGTACACCCTTACTGCTTCCATAGGAATTAAGAGGATAAGTAGCAGTCAGGCGCTGCTGATCAAACTTTCTTTGATTAACAGTACTCCTTTCTAGGGCCATCAGCTGTGTGTTAGTTAGCACAATGCCAAGGAGGAAAGCCTTCAGCAATGATCTTAGAGAAGCAATCGTTTTTGCTATCTTTGAAGGGTTATACAGCCATTTAGAAAACTTCAAATTGTACATCGTTCTACAGTGAGGACGAATATTCACACATTTAGGACAGTTGCCAATCTTCCCAGAAGTGGATACCCCAACAAATTCACATCTGTGCACTGCTCAGAGAAACTCCAAAAAAACCCTAGAGCTACATCTCGGACCGCAGGCTTCAATCAACATGTTAAATGTTGAAGTTCATGACAGTACAATTCTGAACAAGTATGGTTTGATTGGAAGGGTTGCCAGAAAAAGAACATGGCAGCATGGCCTAGGTTTGCAAAGTTGCATCTGAGCAATGTCCTTTGAACCGACAAGTCCAAAGTGGAGATGTTTGGCAATAATGCACAAATAATGCACGATTGGTGAAAACCAAACACAGCCAATCAGCACAAACACCTCATACTAACGGTCAAGCATGGTGGTGGAGGGCTGATGATTTGGGTTTGTTTTGAAGCCACAGGAACTGGGCACCTTGCAGTCATTGAGTCGACCATAAACTCCTCTCTATACCAAAGTATTCTAGAATCAAATGTGAAGCCACCTGTTCGACAGCTAGAGCTTGGCCGAAACTGGGCCATGCAATAAAAACACCAGCAAATCTACACCAGAATGCTTGAAAAAGAGTTGCACTGGACCACTCAAAAGTCCAGACCTCAACCCGGTGTGCATAAGCACATGCCCACAAACCTTAATGACTTGATGCAATGTTGTAGAGAAGAGTGGGGCAAAAATTCATCAACAATGTGAGAGACTGATAAAGTCATACAGAAAATTATTAATTCAAGTTATTGTTGCTAGAAGTGGCTCTACAAGCAAGGTGTACTTTCATTTACCACCCATGGCTTATCCATTTCGGCTTTACTTTTGTTAAATAAATAATGGCACAATGTAATACTGTTTGTCGTGTATTTTCATCTGAGGTTGTATTTACCTATTTTTTAAGACCAGATTAACATGTAAAGCTAAATGTGCGATAATTTTGGCTGATAACCCATGCTTCAAAAGCATCCCACCAGACACTACAAGACACATGATGAAGCACAACCAGTAGTGTACATTGTGCTTGAACTTACAGGAACTGTGAGGACAGTAAATATTACGAAACATTATTGCAAGAATGAGCAGGATTGAGAAGACCAGCTAAGACGGAGTATGTGTGGGTCAGCAAGGCTTGGTTTATCTCGGTTTACTGTGGGATTGCAGGTTTTCAAAGTATTAGTGTAAAGCACTCACAAACAAACACACACACAGACACACGACTCAGCAACTCTGTGAATTTCTGTGAAGACTGAAAAATACAGCTGATTGTGTGTCATATATAGAGGAATTGGAGGAAAAGGCGGTGGGGTTTAGGGAATTTAACCCTGAGAAGATGCCCTAAATGCCCTCAAACTAACTTCCAAATGCCAGAGTGACCAAATCGTAGGTGTCAGAACTGTTCAAACACGCACATCAAACTATATATATATATATATATATATATATATATATATATATATATATATATAAAAAATTATTTATGTACCAAAACCATTTTCAAATGACCTGGATCCAGGTGTAAGCAAAGTTTCTGAATAACCACCCTCTCATTTGTTCATCAACACATGTGTTTGAGTAACTAAACCCAAATGAAAGGCAGCAAGACCATCCATGTGAATCCAGAATGAAGACAAAGCTCTGGGATCACAGCAAGTCTATCAGCTGGGGAAATCATAGGGCTAAAGCCTGCTGTGTGAACAACTAGCAGCGCTCCTGTATGCTAACAGTCGTGATATTTCACAGCGGAGCCCCCTGCCAGGACCCTGCTCTGAATCGAAATGCCACATCGCATTTCCTTCAGCCATTTTCCCCTGGCTAGAAAAGGTTTATCAGTCAGCATGTACCGCAGCATGAGACATGTGTCTCCAGAACAAGTCTTTCTCCGATGAGCTTTATTGTTTTAATCATTGTGACAAGCAAAGTCATTCAAACTGCAATTCTGACAAAGGGCGTAAGTGTTTGAATAAGCACCATCTATATGTCTTAGGCTTGCATTGTCTAATCTGCATGCAACATCTGTTCGTCCGCCGTGAAAAGCGTCTTAATGATGAACAAGATGTATGATGTCATCAGCCGAAGCAGATGGATCACCGTCATCTAAAGGTACAGCAGCGAATGATATTCCGAGGGCTTAAAGACGAGCAGATACGCAGCTGTTCGTTCAGGAAATCACACTGTCTCTCATAACCTCTCGCTCTCTCTGTGTCAGTCACTCACAAACACATGCAGACTTCAGGTCTCTATTGTTTGAGATTGAACAGACAGATCCCTCAGAATTATTGTGCTCCAGGGAGACAGGAACAGGAAGTGGGGAGGTTCTCTAGGGAACAGGGATGCCATCAGACCTCACCGGTCTCTGTGAGTGAGCGTTATACAATGGTTATAGTAAACAAAGGCCACAAAAGACCTTCTGTGGAAAACTATCTGTTACATGTGATGTATAACTTATCCACCTGGGGAGTAATATTTTCTTCTGATACTCACTGGGGGGTTTTCAGGAAGTGCAATGAGGTTTAAAACAGTGGACAGACGGATGTTCTTTTCCAAAGAGACTCATGCCAAACCAAAGCGGTGGCTTGGAAAGGATATCTTCATCAAGGAACCGTGCAATTAAGGCCAAGGACTTGGTTGTGTTTGACCACAAAAGTTCTGAAAATGCAGACATGGGAGGATTGTGGGAATGTGTTGCAAAATCTGAAGGAAATGTCTCTCCGATCATCGGATCAACAGAAGAATCTTAATTGTTCGCATTATTTTTCTTGCATCTATTAAAGAAAATGCATTAAAAAATATACCAAAGATTTAGACTTATTAAAATGCAATCATAGCTGAATTAAAACATTTATTTTTTTTATAATTTTTGGTGTGTTTTTTTTCATAAAACCATCTAAATTAATATATATATATATATATATATATATATATATATATATATATACACATACAATTAAAAATATTAATTAAAAACTATAACAGTATATCAATAAAAACTAAAATTATACTGCTTTATGGTAGACATCATTCTTATGTCACTGACCCAAATATGCATTTAGACAAAAACAGCACTGCAACAGATTGAAATACTCAGAATAACCTTTTATTCATCTCTGGAATGCAATAATTTGATCATTACCCACATTTGGATACTCTTCTGTCAATGCCCTGTGCAAGCTCCTGCCTTTCCCATACAGAATTCATTGATAACACTTGCTCGTGCTCCAACTCAGCTCACACCAGTGCACATCTAGGGTTAGCCAACCTAACCACTTCCTAATGAGAATGTCTGTGAGAATGTTGTCAGTCCCCTTAATGGGCTACAAGACTCAGCAGTCGTCCACAGGACTGCTGCTATGACCAAATTCATCAGTCTGAGCCGAGTGCCGCTGTTAACGACCAAGTGAGAGTGAGAAACTGTCCCACAGGTTTATCTAGGCTTTTAGATCAAGGGAAATAGATGCACAAACACACAGACAATCTAAATGCTGAAATTCGTAAAACAACGTACACACCTTATGGAATTATTCTTATGATGATTTTGCCTTTGGCCATTGCATCAGCCACTCATGTAGGTCTTGTACAAATGACAACACGTTTTGCTTATGGGTGATAGTGTGCACTTGTCAAGCTTGGATGATATTTCAATCTCACTCCTGTTAAACATCCATTCTGGATTCCCTTTCTGAATAAATTTGCCAACGTATTTTTCTTTTTTTCTTGTGGAACGTTTCTGCATGATTGGCCCACAACTGTCAAAACTCGTGAAAGACAAACAAGCTCAGGTGTCTCATTAAAGTCTGTCTCAGATTAAATTTTACAAACTGATAAACTGATTTAAAACAACCACCTGTGATAAAATCATCACAATGTATCCTGGCATTGAGCATACAGAACACCCAATGTTGTCTTGGAATTTAGCAAAAAATATTTTTGTTGAGTATTTTCCTGACATACTGTATTTTGGCATTCATTTGGCCTCTACTCTTTGGCAAACCATAACACCTGGAGTGTGTCAATGATCCCCAAAAATGCTTTGTATACAACTCTCTAGGATTTGCAATAGATACTGCAACACTTGTGTATCTGTGTAAGGGATATCAGTGGTAACTGTGCCAAATAGCTAATTTGCACCACCTTAAAATGGGGAAAATTTAGCAAAAGGAAACCTAAGGGTCACGGTGCTAGATTGTCCCATCCATTTCCCCTCAATAGTGTTCTGCAGAGGATGATTCAACCCATGAAGGGGGAAGGAAGGATGAGGAAGAGGAAACATGGTAGCAAACATGGTAGTGTCAACCTTCACTGTTAGTCTATCTGTCATTGATTTGCTCAAAACTCCCTCCTTTTGTTTGCCCATAGGGTCTCGGCAAATCTGGACTCAAGGCCAGAGAGAAAGAGAGAGAGTCTGTGTCAGACACTTAATGCAGCATGTAGTGAGATAGCAAACACACACTGAGCTTTAATGGTCACTTTAGCTTCTTCAGTGTTGAGCAGACTGAAAAGACAAAAAAAAAAAAAACAAAACAAAAAAAAAAAAAACAGGCGTTTTATCGGAGTCTGGTAACAGCATAGAACAAAGAGAGACTGTTAAAGAGGAAGTGAGAGAGACTCTCCAAGACAATCAATGATGCGATGTTAAACAAGAGCTGAATTGATTCACTTGTTGTGCTTGGCATGTAAAAAAAAAAAAAACCACAGTAAACATTTAGTTCAGTGCTGAGGGCCTGTAGCTGTGGCACATAATGCACAGTCATAGTAAGAATCGAATCTAGTTGCACAAAGGCGACCTATTATGCAAAATTCACTTTTACATGACGTTTGAACATAAGTGTCGACAGTGTGTACACAACCACCTTATAAATGGTAAAAATCCACCAAATCTTATTTTTGAAAACCCCATAAATCTTAAGCAGTGTCTCGGAATAAGCATTTTCAGATTCTACACGTTTTAACCGTGATCTTATGAGAAAAAACAAAAAACTACACACCCACAATCCTAAGCTTAAAAGCAACGTCTTCTGATTGATCCAACTCGCTGTTACCATAGAAACACCTCATGAGCTGTACACAGTCCGCCATGTTTGTCATCTCGCCAGAGCATTTAACTGCAGCATTCAAGTAAGAAATACATTCTTACTAAAGCTACTAAAATTATTCAATCAAGAGCAGTGAGTGATTTTGTCTTTTTTTTTCTTTTCTTTTGTTTAATTAATATTAATAACAGCATATATAGCATTATAGGTACTGTATATTAAGCTGCTTTCACTTTAATACACAGATCTAATATACACATGTGCTTTATTTACTTGTTTATGTTCACAGACATAAGAGACCATTTATGTGAACTTTGTTTGACATAACCTTGTGTGTATCTGACAGATTAAGCACAATAAGGAGTGAAAGAGAACTTAGTTTAATACTCACGGGACACATTATCTGATATCCAGCTTTCTGTGCGTGTGTATCAGATGTGTGTACTCAGAAAACCATATAGGCCATCAGAAGTTTAGACTGATGTGTCTTTAAAACAAATGCGGATAATACACTTTCATGCAGATGAACTGCAATGTCACGTAAACGTGACCATGATTGAGAACCAAAACAATGTTTTGTTAGTATTTGCGGGGTGGGGAGCAGCAGCTCATTTGCATTTAAAGATACATAAACAAAAACAGCTGCTTTTACTTTCACTCAAAATTAGTGGATTTACATTTACAACATGGTATAATAAATTATCTGTGGGGTATTATGAGCTGAAAATTCACAGTCTGGGGACACCTAAGAATGACATTTTGTAAAAAGGGGCACAATAGGATCCCTTTAAAATTTAACATGAGACTTGACTTGTAAACAAGATCTGATTTGAATACCAATTTACAGACTCAGTAAACAGTAAGCTTGTTAAGTAGATGGTATTGCTAAATTTAATAATAAAATGTATTATTTAATTGTTAAATTCAAATCAAATCTAATGAACTTTATGTTGACTTCAAAAGAGAGAAAAGAGCATTATTCTAATGTCCGGGATTTGGTCAGTTCGGCATATCTTCCATCTGAATATTAATATTTTGGTTTATCTAAAAACATCTATTTGGTTTCTACTCATAACTTCTCATACAGCTACTATATTTTTTTATTCAAGATTTATATTGGATGATCTTATCTCCACAATGCATGGTGACACATTTTAGGGAATTTTAAATCGCTTTATCAAACATTTAAAAGAAAAAGAGGAAATCATGCACTTTCCCCACACAAACAGCACATGCATCTGTATCATTTTGCTCTCATAAGGCGGAAGAAAATTCCAGTGGTCTTCTCTGCCTGAGGGCATTTCTGTTCCAATCTGACAAAGATGTACATTCAACTGAGACTAATTGCATTAACCACCAGCAAGAAGTATAGTGCTGTCATTCACACAAAAACTGGAAAAATAAGAAATAATGTATTACCCCGAGTCTTATACTGTCTCTTCATAATTGACACAGTATTAGATATTATGCAAAACACAATCCAACTACATAAGTGAGTGCAGCTGGGCTGGTATTAGTTGCGGCAGGTCTGTAAGCACTGCAAAAGCCTGGATAAACAGAGCTGAGAGCCGACCGACCGGCCGGCCGGCACGCTGAGGATCTTGAGGGAAAAGCAGGATTTAATGTGAGGGAGTGTAGGCAAGCTGCACTGGTCAGACATGAACTCACTGAGACAAACGGCCAGATGGATATCTGCTCGTCCTGAGCCGGTGAGGTCATACTGATGCCAGAATCATGCCAGCATGCATCCTGACAATACTTCAACTAGTTTAATGAAGGAGAGTGTTGATAAAAATATGACAAACAAATGATGGCTATATTAACAAAGAAAAAAAAACAAAAAAACAAAAAAAAACGAGGAATAATATTACTGTTGAAAATAATCTGGGAATTGAAGCTCTTTACTTTTAGGTTAATTATCTCACCTAAGCAAATCCGATATTATAGTAATCATATATATATAATTATATTATATTACACAAAACAAAAAGTATAATTAAAATGTGCTCTTACAACATATTAAACACAGGCAATAAGGAACAAAAAAAAACAAGAACACAATATCGTGTTGCAATAGCGAAATCATACACTGTAAAAAAAAAAAAAATCCTGTAAAAAAAACAAAAAAAAACGGTAAACTACAGGCAGCTGTGGTTCCCAGCATCATACTGTAACTGTATGGTGTGTTACTGTTTTTGTGTAAGAGCATATAGCAGTTGGATTTAAGTTTTATAATGTAGATGACAATAAGGAATTTAGCTGTTAATTTCAAAAACAGTAACACACCGTATTTTTACAGTATGATGCTGGCAACCATAGCTGCCAGTAGTTTACCGCTTTTTTACAGGATTATTTTTTACAGAGATAATGTTATTTCCGGAGATCAGGCATGGCAAAATATGAATTCAATTTAAAAGAGATTTTAACAGACAAAATGTAAGATATTTAAATACTATGATATATATATATATATATATATATATATATATATATATATATATATATATAAAAAGATACTCAAAAAATAAAATAAAAACTATGAAACAGAAAACTTTGTGATCTGTTTGTAAAAATGTAAAACTGTGAAGCAAGCTACACTGATGTGTTCATATTTTTTTCCTACTAGATTAACCATAGAAACTTTACACACAAAACAGCACTTAAGTTTGTCTGCCGCTGATGTATTCACAGAATTGTGGAAAAAAAACAGATGCAAGCTGATCTGCAAAGGTAATTTATTCAGAGACAAGCAGCTATGAATTTTGTTGTGTGAAGCATGCAAAGACTCAAATTATATCATCAATAGGAGTTCACTTCCATGATTTAGGAATGAACAGCATAACTGCAAACCAGTTCACTGCACACCAGATGAACAATTTCCAGAGAAACCAAGTCAGAAAAAAAATCTTCCGCACCAACTAAACGAACTCAACATGAACCACAAACTGGTGTGAAAGCACTATAAAAGCTCAGTTGAGTTTTTGAGTAGAGCTTAGCGGATCCTCTGTAATGCTGATTCGCTTTCGCTGATAATCAAAACCCGCTCAAAAAGCACATGACTCCAGCCCATGGTGGCTTTTATTGGGTGTGCATCAAACGCCCAGTTCTGATTTGGGGAAAAAAAAAAAAAAAAAAAAAAAAATATATATATATATATATATATATATATATATATATATATATATATATCTTGCAAGAGAGAGCTCAGGTCATTGTGCTCTACATTTCCAACATGTTTCTAAAATGATTATTTCACACTCTACCACCTTTCAGCAGTGAGCAGGTGGTGAATTGAGCGTGTATGTTTGTGGTGATGAGATGTCTTTGTAGTACATTCTGTACATGCATTAAGAGAGAGCAGCAGATGGTAGAGGAAGGTTTGGGATAGAGTCATGCCACCATTAAATATATACCCACTATCACCCACACCACAGCATCTCCAGTGTTGGCGGTAGGATGGGGCTAGATCTTACTGAACTGAATACACTGAGCTGACTTCAGCTGAACAATGAAACTATTTTATTTTTTGACCTGCTTTACAGCCGAACTGAACTCTATTTGCATCAGTGAATCATTATTTTCCTGTTGATCACTGTAAAGCAGCTTTAAAACAACCTATATTGTATAAAGCGCTATAAAAATAAAGGTGACATGACTAAATTACACAGACGCCTTTGACCATTTGCCTTATCTGCTTTTAAAGCTCCTCATACCCAGTTTGTTTGTCTTTTTCAAAGACTAACTTTTAAAACCACTTCCCGAGACCCTGCACTCTTTTCCATGTTGTTTGTGTTTTTAAAAGCACAAACGCAATCTCTGTTCATTTAGTAGCATCAAGCTTAACTCTAATCTCAGTTTTGCGAATGAAACTTAAATCAGAGACACTATTAAAAAAGTCTTAAAGGAATAGTTCACTTAAAAAAAATGAAAACTCTATCATCATTTACTCGCCCTCAAGTTGTTTCAACCCTGTATTCATTTCTTTCTTCTGCTGAACACAAAGGAATATATTCTGAAGAATGTCGGTAACCGGAAAGTTGATGGATCCCATAGACTTCCTTAAGAAAAAAAAATACTATGGAAGTCAATGGGATCCATCAGCTGTCTGATTACTGACATTCTTCAAAATATATAACAACTTGAGGGCGAGTAAATAATCACAAAATTTTCATTTTTAAAGGAGTAGTTCACTTTAAAAAAAAACATTGCTGATAATTTACTCACCCCCATGTCATCCAAGATGTCCATGTCTTTCTTTCTTCAGTCGAAAAGAAATTAAGGTTTTTGATGAAAACATTCCAGGATTTTCTCCATATGATGTACTTCATTGGGAACCAAACGGTTCAAGATCCAAATAAGAGTTTCAGTGCAGCTTCAAAGGGCTTTAAACGACACCAGATGATGAATAAGGGTCTTATCTAGCGAAACGATTGGTCATTTAAAAAAAATAATAAGTTTAAATTTTATAAGCACAAATGCTCGCCTTGCTCTGTTCTGTGATGAGCGTTCGTGACTCTCCAATTCAAACTCGTTCATCAAAATGAACAAATCTAAGGGTCCTAGATAAGACACTTATTCATCGTCTGGTGTCAACGCTCTCACACTAACAATTGCTGATATACTTAGAAACTAAATTATGTATTAAAACAGGATTGATGAGAATTTTAAAAATTGAGAATGAGGCTTAAATTTATCCCCTACAAAATCATTGTAATCCTGTTAAACATTGAACATCTCTCTCTCTCTCTGGCTTTTACTTGAAGCCATTAGAATTTCATTCGATTTCATTTCGCCAATGGAGTACATACCCTGATCATAATCAGGTTTCAGCATCAACAAATACCCACTGCCTTTCATCAGGCCCAATTACCTCTTCACCAGGAGCCGAATACATTTCCCCTTTTAATATGAGGTCTCCAAGAGCCATGCGTGCAATGGCGACAGCCTTGTGTGGAGTACGATAAACCTCTCGGCTTACGGCACACATGCTAAAGTGCACTTTTTACCCCATGCATGCATATGGAAAGGACCATTCACCTTGCAGACCGCAGCATCATTAAAGGCAACACAGGGGTAAAAGCACAAACACTCACATAACCTCTTAAACAGAGACATTTCTATGACCACTCCGATGGAAGCCGACGGCCACAAAGGCAAAGAGTGCAGTTTGTCCATGAGTAAATGGATTCTGTTTAAGTGGAGATGAAAGCAAACCATTGAGACGAGGACGCTGTAAAAGACTAAGGGGACTGGATTGACGTCCGTAACCCCGCCACTCAGGAAGCAGCTTTATTTACTCGTAAAGAGGCCAAGACTGGAAACCAGGCCTCGTGGGCCCGAGACTTCAGAGGGCTGCTGATACCAACATCAAAGGTTTATTGAGGAAGTAATGCAGGTAACAAGAAGTTCTGGATATGAGATTAAGTAGCGGAGAGGCCAGCGTCCCGGCTGGTTCGACTTCCTCGGTTTGTGTAGGACGAGCCAAAGAGGGGAACGCTGTCACAACAGCATTATCGCATGTGCTAACCGCTCGTCTTCACAGCTGGAGTTCTGGGAGAGATAAGGCTTTGTCAGGACCCTTATTACCCAGCCTGGTGCCATTGTTAGCAGGCTGTTTTGAAGTACACAAAGCCGCCTGCTTGAAGGGGTGCGAGGGTCTTTTGTTACATGCTCCGCACTTCATTTTTAATCTGCCTCTGTCGTGCAAAAACACCACAAACCGAACAGGAAATGAGTCCTCATTCTTTCTCTTTTGTTCATAGAGTCATATCTAATATCACTATTACTATTTCATCCAGACAAAGCCCTATCCCCCATCGGGGGGCCGTGCTATTGGAGAGAGATTATGGCTGACTGTGCGAGGGGTGTGTGAGGTCCTCGGTGTGTGGCTTTTGAAGAGCGGAGGAAGGTTGTAAAGACTCTTTCTGGAAAACCTCACCTGGCAGATGTAGAGCGTCCAACCCACCTGCCGATTCTCCTTTCCGCTCTCCGCATGGGCCAAACTACCGCATGTGTCTTCAGTGAGACATCACTGCACATGGTGCCGCAAAGCAAGTCTTCATCTCTCTCAAGCAAACTCATCCTGTCATTCCATTCACATGGCATCATCTCTATCAAACCCTTCTATCTCCTGACTGCCTGAAGCCTGACATCTGCAGACTGATACGACAAGAGCTCTATTCATTGGCCAACGCAGAAATCTAGAGTGCAGGGTAACCAATAAAATGTAGATATACGCTACTGTTCAAATGTTTCAAGAAATTAAAGTCATCATGAAATCAAAATGGACATTTTTTTTAAATGAAATATTGCAGTTTTTATTATAAATTATTTGTCCGTGCACATCCAACGATCCAATCAGTTCCCGATGGACAAAATCAAGTCTCAACCTGCCTTATTTTCTCTTCTCGAGAAGCTGTTTCATTTGAATATACGTCACAATAAGATAGAAACACGATTGTTTTATTTAAACTGTAATATTTCTATTCAGCAAGGATGGATCAAAGAACCCTAAAATGAAACTCGTATCAGATTCCACGGAAATATTAGCTACAACCGTTTTGCGACAATAATATTAATAAGAAATGTTTATGTTTACTGAGCAGCAAATCAGCATATTAGAATTATTTCTATTCTATTCATTATATTGTACTCACCTCATTTTGCAATGCTGATGTAAGACATCTGGCTCCTTAGCTGTTATAGGTAAATAACTGGAAGAATAATAGAGCAGTAAACTATAAAACTATCAAAAACTAATTAAATACTAATTAAAATAATACGATAAGAAATGCTAGTTTGTAATATCAAGTGGCATAACAAGCTGTTTTGTACAGATACAATTTAAAGGTGGTGGATGATACCAGAAGTATTTATTTTCTTAGTAACATACTTTTTAATATACTTAATTTCTTTTGCACACACGCATATATATATATATATATATATAGTGTGTATATTTATATACAGTATATTTATATACAGTATATATATATATATATATATATATATATAAAACCTTAAAAATGTTTGCAACCTTTACCTTATATTGTTTCTGCTCTTAATGCTCTCACATTCCTCTCTTTGCAGCTTTGTTTCTAAGATTGACAATGACAGCTTTCCCTACCTTCTGTCACCATCTTTTTCTTCCCTCAGCCCTTTCCTTCTCTCCACCTACCTTTTTTTTTCATTGTCTCATCATCCGTCACTCCTCTATCAGGATTTCCATCTCCTTTGCCTTTTTTTTTACATTTCAATCACTCGCTCTTTCAGCTTTTGCTCCTAAAATGTATCTACAGTCATCTTTCACTGTCTGTTAGCTATTCTTCCCATACATTAATCTCCCTGACTACCATATCTCAGTCCAGACAGTCCAGTCACACACAGAGCCGTCATTCCATCAGTCACTGAGCCAAGCAAACAGTTTAGAAATGCAAAGCTCAATGTTTGTCGCCTGCAAAATCCAGCAATTGCTCACTAACCAAGTAAAATCATTACTGTCACCACACATAAGGTGCAAAATTTTGGCCTTACGGGTTTATTTCAATCCAATGAAGGGAATTAATCTCCTGTGTGCAAGCAGAACTAGTGGTTTGTGGGTAATGAGTCGCAGTCATGCTTCAGACCACTGCATACTAACTAATCAGTGAGAATGATGCAGTGAAGGGTGCGTTCAACAGCATGCAGGAGTGTCATAATTGAACAGTGAGAATTTACTAGAACAATGTGCAAACAAGTGTGAATTGTCTTTAATAAGGTGAAATTTGATGTAATAATTTACCACATCACCATAAAGTGGCCTTCTTTGGGAAATGTGGGTGATATTCTACTTACGTATGATTACTACTCTACTTATGTATGTATGTATGTATGTATGTATATATATATATATATATATATATATATATATATATATATATATATATATGCAATTATTTCTTAAATATATACATGTGTGTGCATTTATACATAAAATTATACGCAGTACACACACACACACACACACACACACACACACATATATATATATAAACAACTGTAATATTTCATAATCATGGTATTATCATAATTTTTTATAAATAAATGCAGCTTTGCTAAGCATGAAAGCCTTCTTTCAAAAACACCTTTGAATAGTAGTGCATATCCATTAACATATATTTAAAAAAATACTTTCAAATGTAATGCATTACTTCTAAATTTCACTGTAAATTGTGTGCAACTCCAAAGACTTGCCTGTTATAAGGCAAAAAGGTAATAGTTTGTTTAACCCCAACTATTGAGTCGAAATTCCTCTCATGCTGCAGTGAATTTATCTAAATAAATACATGAAATATGTTGACAATGGAGGCTGTAGCTCATTTCCTTCATGGGGCCAAAGTTTGAGTGGCACTGCTATGGTTTCAGCCAAGTGTGCGGGGTTCTCAGCATTTGGTTATTTACAGAAAGTGCTGAGTGGGGCAGAATTTGGATGATCGTGGATCGACGGGCACTAAGCTGAGGGAGATACAGGAAAAGCCAACACACAGCTGCACAGTTGCAGTGCCTGACTTCACACAGGCCCGCATGCTCCAGCACTTCCCGTAGGAGCGCCCTGACCTCATGCGCCACTTCCTGCCCAGCACTGAATCAACAAGCATCGATAAGAGCAGGAAACCAGTCTACAAGGTGGGCAGAAGGGTGTGTGTAAAGAGGTCAGCGCTCCGGCGGCGGGTGCGTAAGTCGCCAGGTTCATCAGGAAAGATATCAAACAGACAAAAACAAAGGGAGGGAAAGTTGAGGGGAGAGAGAGTGACAGGTGAAGACGTCTGAACATCCGAACGGACAAAAGCTAGCATACTTACACGTCCTACGAGGGTTGAGACAAAGGCAGGAAGCTCAGGACTTCCCGTCCTCAAGGCTTGAGGAACTACAGCGTGACTATGACCTTCCACGGCTAAGACGGCAAACAGAGCCCAGTTGGGCTTTAGAGACAGGCATGACTGTGCAGAGAAATGTGTCCACAGAGACACATGATATCACTGCAAATGGCCCAAATAACATGCCACTACATTTCCTGTTGGACCTTACAGTCTTCTATGCAGTCTGCTCATTGTCTTAAAGCTCCATTATCTATGTGGGGTTGTTTGATTCAGTGATTGAACATCTGAAATGGTCAATTAAAGGCTTTGGGTTCGAACCTGCAGTGATGCAAGACACTTAAACCGATAGCTCATCCATTCTTCGGAAACAAAAATTGACATTTTTTTTATATTCTTTCATCATTTTTGTGCATCCATTCAAAGCCCAAGCAAATAAAAGTAATCTGTATAAATCAAGCTGTTTAATCCAAGTTCATCGAAGAAATTATTTATTTATATGATGTGGGGAAAGCTTGAGAGAAACACAATCCAGGAGAAAGACTATATGAAAAAGATGAATAGAGGTACTGGAGGGTGTGAAAGTGGAAGTTTAGAGTAGAGACCTAATTGCAGAGTAGGACAAGACTTGATGGGCAAGTGGGGTTGCGGGAGAATAAACTGACTTGTGGACTCCCGCTAAATAAAAAGATCTCAAATAAAAAAATCTAAAAACAAATAAATTATCATTAATCTATTACACAAAAGCAACAGGTTTTAGAGGCGCAAACATAAGCCTTGGGCTGAACCTTGTCAAGCCTGCTGCTGCTTCTTAATGCTTTTAGAGGGAAAAGTTGCCCATAACTGCTGGTCTGGGATCAGTTTTCTCTGTAATAATAGCGTATTGGTGAAACATATTTGGCAAACAATCCAATGTGTATTTGTGTTTGCACTCTGAAGTGCGTCAAAGGTTTCTATTTCCAACGTTTTGCTGCATTGAGCAATGTAACCAAACCCAAACACATCTGTTGATTTCTTGAACACATTGGCTACAGTAATCAGAGGTGTTTAAGTTTAGTTATTACCTCTCATTGTATCAAATGAAATTCTAGACACAATGTAAATAAATAATTAACTGTGCAGTGTAAACAGCGTCATTGATTATAACGGAACTCTGTGAGATCACGATTAACTAAAATGAGTTAGCTTTTTTTATGAGATTATAAAGAGAGCTCTCTTTGCATGCATTCTGCCTTGCCAAATCACAAACGGAGTAGCCTACGCTTGCTTTTCTGTTCAAATGAGCAGTGCTTTGTGAATGTGGAAGCATTAATAACAAATAATTTATCGGGAGCGTTTATGCTGGGATGTGTAGGTTGTGGCTGCACTGAAAAATCCGTCCCACACAGGTTTCTTGTTTAGAGGCTGAAAACTAGTCAGTGTTTCCTGCAACATTACTTTGAAACTACAGTGTCATGCTGAAACCGCATCTTCCTATTGCGATGCCTTTGCAGGCTACATACAAAAAAACAATCAAACAAGCACTGCAACCAGTGCAATCCAACTCACAAATAAATTATATAGGAAACACTGCACCATCTTGCACACGCAAACCAAGCCACTTGCAGTGTTCATTATTAGGGTGTTTGTTTTGTATAGTCAAGCATTGTGCTTTGTGCAATTTATGCACTAGGAAGGAAGAAAGGACCAAGAGAGGAAAAGACTTTAAGAAAGGTTTAATAGCAATGTAGATGACTGAAGAACTGATGACTGCATTAGATTTACTGTAGTTAGACAGAGAAGACTCTTACCAGCTCACGTGGAAGGAACATGTCTTCCTGTCTAGCCACAACCAGACACACACTGTCCCCATGTTTAGTACTGCGTAACATGGCCACCAGTTCCTCCTGAGATCGGCCTGTAATGTCCACACCGTTCACCTGAACACAAGCATACACACATTTCAATGGATTTCATATGCGACTTCACACTGATTTGAAATAAAAGACTTCTTCCATTTAAAGTAGTCACGTATTACTATACTAGAAATCTTACATCTTACACTAGAACGAGACTCACTTCTAGTATCCTGTCGCCTGACTGCAGGCGGCCATCTTTGACAGCAGCTCCTCTTGGTAAGATGTTTTTCACGAGGATGGGGCCGGGCCCATGCACTGAAGAATCTCTGGTCACAACGGTGAAGCCCAGACCTTCAGGACCTGTGAGGAGATGAGAGAGTTTAAAATGACTGACATATGAAACCCAATTTGTCCGACATAATGCGCTAATTTGTGTGTGAAGCCTATACTCTAGGCAGTCAGCACGTTTATGTCAGCGAGGAGTCTGTGAAAGAGCCCATCATCTACAAAGATTTACGTCATACTTGAAGTGTCATATGAGTATATAAACAATCGCTAAGCAAAAAAAAAAAAAGAGAGAAAAGAAAGAAAATTGTGACAGTAAAGACATTTACAACGTGACAAAATTGTATTTCAAGTAAATGAAATGTGGCCAACACTACATGCCTGCATTATAAACACCTCAAACCTCAAATAATCATTAGACTGTCTCTATAAAATCCCTCATAGACTATACTATACATTGGGGTGGGTCTGTCTGAGGCCTGTCAGGGAGAGTCGGGCTGATAAAGGCTGTCCTTGTGCGAGACTGAGATTAGAGTCCCTTGGCTTCAGAAACTGAAGTTTAATTTCACATATGAGCACATTTCAAAGAGCCGGAGTGACAAGGACAGGCAAAAAGAGATACAGAGTGAATGTATATGTAAGACCGAATCAGAGACTTTGTCTGTGTAAGCAAACAGAGAAAGCGAGAGGGAGAGATAATGTTAAAAACCATAGACGTTTTTTAAAACAAACACCTTGACCCACAACAGAAAGGTTGTGAACGACCTCCTGAAACTGACATTTACACTCTTCAGATGAAATTCAACAGTTGCACAAATGCCTAATAAGCATCTAACAAGAAATCATGCGTGTGATTCCTTTCAGCCCAGATATTAGAGGAGGTCTGCTGTCTAGCACAGGTGGTGGTCCATTTAAACCGTGCTGCCGCCTTGACCTGTGCATATTGCTTCTTACGGTGTTCTTGATGCTGTCACGGTGACTGATAGGTAGATTAGAGAACGGGCTATAGCCCCCCGTGTGACACGAGGCACGTCTTTAAGGCGGATATTTCCAGTCCTGTCCCTGAGCTCAGGGATAAAATGATGGACAGAGCATGTGGGTGAAGACACTAAAGGGTAGACGGCCTCAGGGCCAGTGGTTGTTCTTTAACACGCTATGCTTCAGACTTCAGAGGACAATACATATCGAAAGACAGTTTGTGGAAAAATTGACGGCATTTTATGCTCGTCATTTAGCACAATCGTTTTACGGTCAGCACTTTTTTGTTCCAGCAATGAATTTATATCATCATTAATGGCAGAATCAATAAGAACTTAATAGACTTTGCAGCCTGAAATTATAGCTTCATTCATTCGGTTAGACTGCCAAACCCCCCGACTACAAATCTGACCAATGTTGGAGTGAGGGAGAGAATCATATTAAAAGAAAGTACATTCATTTAAAAGATCTTGAAGGAATTCAAGATCCATTGGAATCCATTGCTCAATATTTTTATTTTTATTTTTTTAATGTACTATGTAAGAATTATTTTTTTTTTTAAACTGGGGCCCAAGAACACTTAGGAGGTAAAAAAATAAATAAATAAATAAATAAAATTCACTAAAAATATAAAAAAAAATTAAAATGTTACAAAAAAAATGGTCAGGACATTTTAATATCCCAGGTATCAGTAATCTCAGGTCTTACTACACTGTTTAAAAAAAAAAAATCATATTTTTTGAGTCACACAAATTCTAAGAGGTTTAAAGCTGCAGTCACAGTTTTCCCTCTTTGTCGCCATCTCTGTTCGAAATCTGCAATTGCAAATATTCGCGGAATTATCAACTTTACGCGAGTTGTACTTCGACAGCACAGCGCGGAAGAACATAATCTTTGAGGAGAGTGTGCAACTGTTAGTAACCACGCCAGTGTGTGAAGTATGACCACCGTCATAATTTTCACCGGAAAATGTCATCTGAACAAGTAAGTAGCATCTATGCATTAAATAATATGTTGTATACAATTGTGTTTAAACGTGAATACATCTATTAAAGACTGTATATGTGTACAAAGACAATCGCAATTCTGACTAAACTTTTTTTTTAAATAAAAGTTGCTGATAACTTCTGGATTGGAAATATTAATAGTGTGTAAATGTGTTTGTGGTACCGCGGTGGATCAGTTGCGCACTATAAACGCAGCATATGTGAAAGCACTATAGCGTATGCTGCTCCTGTACCTCACACATGTAACACGTCACATCTCTGGCATAGACTATAGTATTTAAAATAGCATGTATACGCATTAGTTAGAATCTGAATTTAATTTACAGAGTATCCCTGTAAAGTTTATAGACTACGATTAGTGTGTTTCTTGGGGGGGCACATGCACTTGTGGAATAGTCCTTCAGACGCTAACAGTTTGTAGGCCATTAAGACCGTTAAGGTTAGCGTTACAAAAACTTCGGACACTAAATAGACCTTTCTATTGACTCGGTTCACATCTGCAGTCCTCATGCCTCCTGCAGCAGGACTATGGCATGTTCACGCTGGTGATCAGGGATCATCTCTCTCCCAGTGTTTCTCAGAGCAATAAACTGCAATGTCTGTAATGTAAAACGCCAAATACAGTGCTACAGCGAGGCAAGAGGGACCGTCCTTGCAGTACCAAACCACATGTGACCATATGTCCCCCCAGAAATGTTCGAAAACTTGCAAATGCCTTGGTTAAAATCAAACAAGAACTGCCAAATCTGCAGATTTGAGGATGAGACCCACATAAAGCAGCTGGTGGACACACCAGATACAGACACAGATATTGATTTTGCTCAGGGACTCATTATTTCTCTAAATGCCAGTGAAATTTGTTCAGTTTATGTCTCAGTAGTTAAATCTTTTATGTTCACACAAATATGTATGTAAAAAAGCATTTGAAAAGCAGCTTGTTTTTTGCTCAGTTTATATGTACACAGATACCAAAATTGTAGATCAATTTACTGTTACTAATTCAAAATTTACTGAATAGGAAATGTGTAGTTGCCAGGAATTTATTGGCTGAATGAGGCATTTAACCTTTAGTGAACATGCGACCTGAAAAATCTGAACGCAGTATTGAATTTAAGTTCTGAACAATTTGTTTTTTACAGTGTCTTTCTCCCAGTTGTTTACCTTTCTTAAGATCGATTCTGAGTCTCTTTCCACCCTTTTTGTTTTGGATTTGAAGAGGTCCCAAGCTGTTTTTTAGGAGGGGGCTTTCGGCATTCTTGCCTCTGGGGATGGGAGAGAGGCTGAGGGGTAATGGCGAGCCCAGAGAGTGACTCTCAGGACTGCTGCTGGACTCCTGGAACTCGGCTTGCCATCCTGAGGAAGACTCCACAGGCCTCACCGTGGGCTTCACCTTCAGCGGCGGAGGGTCTTTGGTCCTTATGGATGCATCAGGGTTTTCGGAGTTGAAGAGGTGGCCGATCACAGTCTTCTCAAAGCGTTCTTTATTAAAAACTGGAACAACTTCCAAACGAACGATGGGTGAACGCATGGCTTGACGGAATATTTCCTGTGCTCTGGTAAAAGACAAGGGAGAGAGAGATAAGGGACACAGAATATGAAAAAAAAAAAGCAATTAAGAGACAATCATTTTTTTATATAATTATTTGCAGGTTATTTGATGAAATAAATGAACCTGGAAACTAAAAAGGAGGGAAATTGTAATGTATTGAATAGTCTTGGTTTAGATAAAACTCACTCTGACATTTATTCTGACAGCATAATTGGGGTTATGACTAATGAGTCCTTCGCATTACAAATGACAAAGCAATCCACCTCCTTCATTTTTGCTCGACTGATTTAATTTAAAAACCGTCCATCCATCCTGAGCCTAATAAGATTAATGTGACCTTCTACTAGTTAGAAGTAATTCTCCTAAGCAGAAATATGTATATACAATGTATGCATAATGTACATAATGACCATGGAACAACTGGGTAATGTTTCAATAGGTATGGCAAGATCTTTGGACTGAACTTGTAAAAAAGCACAATCTATGACAAGTTAAGTCTATACGAGAAGCATTTTATTATGTCCTGATATGTAAAGCCACAGAATGTCACATGTCTGTATATGATGGATGTATAATCTTGATGATCTGTTTTCTCTCTAGCTTGAGTTTGCTATGAAACATGAGCAGGCCTTTTTTTTTTTTTGGCAAATTAGAGTTCCTGGTTCTGATGCCATACACCACTGTTTTGTTTTATTATTATTATTATTTTTAATATACAAATAAAATTCTGACAGCAAAAATATGAACTGTAGTGTATTTACACACATCATTTATCTATTCTATTTGGTGACACTTGCAGTATAGAAGTAACAGGCTTCGCTAAAACTGACACAAATCTAACATAATACGTTGAAAACTGACCCAAAACCAGATGATTTGTCGGGCCCTGGCGGTTTCGGTTTGGGTAGCAGATCTCTAATCAGCATGACAGTGTGCACTAATGCAGTGTAAGAGAAGGAGATCTGCTATACACAGCAAACAGAGCTCAGCAAATGACCGTGACGGCTGAAAGGGCTGTGAAGCCATGAATTGAGTGTTTTTTCTCCTTTTGAATCCAGTCCAAGAGTTGACCGCCACAAACAGAGCACAACAATGGACACCATGCTTGTTTTTACAACCGTGACATGAAAAGATAGGTCTAAAAACTAAGTTACACAACAGGAAGGAAATGCTGTCAGGAGAAAGCAGACCAGAAGGTGAAGCAGAAATGCTTCAGTTCAGAGACTCACTGTGAAAAGGATTTGTCCAATAATTCAGCATCATTAATTTTAACGATACACTCATCGTCATGAAAGATGCCTTCTCTTTTGGAACGACTGTTCTCCTCCACGCCTCGAATGTGCAGGCCTAGAGCCCTGAAAGAGAGCAAACCATAAATTACCAACAAAATTGAGCACAGCACCATGCAGCCAGCCAGCAAACAGCCATAACAGGCTGCACTAGTGTAACATAATGGAACAACAACACATGACAAATACTAATAATTACACAGTAATTACATAGTAACTACAGAAAAAGTACTATTCAAGTCATAACACCAATACTGTCCACACAAGTGTAGTGTATTTCTGAAATGGGGAAAAGACTATGCATTTGGTGTGAGTACACAATGAGTTGGTCATGAGTACATCCATCCGTCCGTCCGTCCATCCATCCATCCATCCATCCATCCATCCATCTATCTATCAATCAATGTATCTATCAATCAATGTATCAATTAATGTAGCTATCAATCAATGTAGCTATCAGTCCATCCGTCCGTTCATCTGTCTGTTCGTCCATCCATCCGTTCATCCATCTGTCCGTCCGTCCGTTCGTCCGTCCGTCCATCCATCCATCCACCTCAGCTACTGTATAAAATATCAATAAAACCTCCTCACTATTTACTGACTGAAAACCATTGGCTTTATGTTTTGCTTTATTGTCCTCCTTTTGCCCTCCTGAGCGCAATACAAAACTCACATACACAGACCGCTTGGCAAAACACAAGACGGCAGCACTATGGCTGGCAGTGATAAAGGCTATCAGGCTGGGGAAACTCATAAAGCAGGAGAACGGCAGCATGTATTAATCCCTCAGTCTTCATCCGCAGGCACCTCACACGAGCCCATTCAATGAATAACACATTCATGCATTACAGTGGCCCACAGTAGTGTCTGGCAAGAAATGGAGATGGAGATTTGGGGAGACACACTGGACTGAAATTGTTTCTTCAGTGAAGTGATATTTGAATGGAGGGATAAAGGTGAAGTTTTGGGTGAGTGTATGAAAGAGACTACGCATATTTGTTGTCTGCTGCTGACAGCCAGCAAACACAGCAGGAGCAACAATAACGGGTGTGTGTATGATTCTACTCATCACTAAAAACATTCACATGTCCACAGATACAGTTTAAAGCTACACTGTTTTTACCCCCATCTAGCGGTGAAAAGGTATATGACCATCCATTGAATATTAGTTTCTGTTCCTCTCAATTCCGATTTCGTTTTAACTCCTGTGGTGGCCAATGTAGTCAATGATTAACATGGCTTCCAGTTCGATCTTATCCATGAGTATTAACTCAAACGTAAACACGAAAGGCGAACCTTGAATTAACTGATATGTCCCTCTTTGGCTAATGTACTTTCAAGATGGAGGGGCAACATGGCGACCGACATTAGAACCCCTTACCCGTATGTATTTTCAATGGCATATTATTCACTCACGAGAATACTTTATTACTTGAACAAAGTAAATATACATTAATGAGCACATATTTTTGAAAGAAGTGTTTTGAGCTAAGAAAAAACTAAAAGAGTTACACAGTGTAGCTTTAAAATCTTTACTCCAGTCTTCAGTTTCACATGATCCTTCAGAAATCATTCTAATATGCTGATTTGGAGCTGAATAGATATTTCTTATGTAAGCAATAAGGTACGAGAGGTTGTGCTGTATTGTGAATACGAAACGGCTGAAGGGGCGTTGTTAGGCACGACGTGAAGCAGAGTATGCTAACCGCTTTTATAAAACGGTTGCCACATTATAAAAATATTAAAGTAAAAAAAAAAATGTATCAGTTCAACTTTCATGAAGTAAAATTACTAAAAGCCTTCCCACCGCTAGAAAAAAAAAAACAGTCCCTGACCGTGAACAGCAATAACATTCCAATGTGTAATATACATGAAAACTGAAATAAAAAAACAACACAGGAACTGCAGTGTTGTGCAGTGATACCGTTGGATGAACATCTGTCACTGGGCTGCACCCTTTCAAAATGTGCACCTTTGTACCTTATTTAACCCCAAAGATTGCATATTATCATAAAGAAACATCAATACCTGAAGTATTAGTAGCATTTGAAAGGGTACTGCCCCAGTGACAGCTTTTATAACTATTCTGTACCATATTACATCACAATAAACTCATGAAAAACATCATATAAAAATGTATCTAAAGATAAAGAAACAGCCTAACTCCAAGAATGTGTTACCACTGCGTCTTATTCAGCATTTTCAACTAGTCCTCTAGTAAAAATGAGTAGTCACAAGCTCTAATATAAACTAATAACGTCTCATATTATCACCTCCAGACTCAACAAGACGATCAATAACAAAAACAAGCATGTGGAAAAACTTCAATAACACACCGGAGGTCAGATTAGCGGCATATAATGTGCATGAAGAGAAAGACGCATGGTCTGGAGCGAATTAGCCTTGTGTTGGTGTAAGACGCGAGAGTGTGACCTGCTAACGCTCAGGAAGGATCTCTTCACCCCTCCATTAGATGTGCTAAAGGCTTCCCGTCCACATGAAGTCACTCTGCATTAGCCAGCAGGCTTGTTTACGTTATCGCTAGCCTCTCGTTTGGAGAATATTAAGGCTAGTCTTAAGATGGGGTGACCTTTGACACGCAGAGAGAGAGAGAGGGCACGGCATGTCTAAAGGAAACAGATGGAGGTTACGGCCTGTGGGAGACATGAGTGAGGGGGATGAGGGAGAGAAACGAGAGGAATAAGGCTCAATCCTACAGGGAGATATCTGTCTTTATTAAGACTCCTGTGCTGTCTCAGTCCCTCGTGACTCTCTCTGATGACTCAGTTTCAGTCAGAAAGAGAAAGACTTATTTAGTGCATGACAGACAGTAGGAGCGCTCGACCGTAAAAACATATGGCCATTAAATAAGTTCAGGTGAGGTAAATGTTAGCTGAAGGAACTCAGAAATTGCACTTTGTGATTATGTGACCTCCAATAGCCTGTCTTCCACCAGTTAAATCGGGACAACTTTTTAGTTCAATAATTATATTCTGCACAAAAACTCAAAACCATATACGCTAATGACGCTAGGAATGTAAAGGCAAATATGTTCTGGTCAATAATGATTACAAGATTATATTCATGTTCTATATTCAATCTAAGCAAACACACAAGGGATGGGAGCTCTAATATGTAGAACTTTTATAATGACAGGTTGATTTTGTGAAAAACATTTGCACAAGTAAATATTGTATTAAAAAATAAAATGACTTTCAGTTGCTATAACTAAACTGCACTTGCTTGAAAAACACACACACACACACACACACACACACACACACACACACACACACACACACACACACACATATATATATATATATATATATATATATATATAATTATTTATATGAATTCAGCCAGTCTGTTCTCTACTTATACTTTTTTTTCCAACAGTCATAGAAAAATCCATATCAGTTAACCACTACTACAATAAAAATATTGAATATAATAACCGATATATTTATTTTTATGAATTAATATTTTAAAAATGTTTTATATTGAGAAATGGTTGTTTATGTTAAGCATCAAACCAGCATATCAGAATGATTTCTGAAGGTTCATGTGACACTGAAGACTGGAGCAATGATGCTGTAAATTCAGCTTTGACATCATAGGAATTGATTTTTATACTCTATATATAAAATAGTTCACAATTGTATTATTTGTGCTGTGTTACTGCTCAAAGAAATGCAGCCTTGAGCATAGGAGACTTTAAAAAAATATTACTGACAACACATTTCTGAACGGTCGTGTACTACAAACTAAAAATAATAATAATGCTGATATGTCCATCAAACTACAGTACATCAAAAACTATAGCTGGTGGTAAACAATGGAGAAAGCATTGTGGCAGTACATGCAACATTTAAATCTAAATTTACAGAAACTTCTGTTTCGCAAATGGTCTCGCCCAATCCCCCACCCTTACCGCTGAAGTACTTAACTTTTAACCCCTCTAACTCACCCCTACAAAACGCGGTGATGAGTTTCCCTGAGCCAGCAGCAGTCGATGCTGACCCCACAGCCCTGCTCCTGTCTTCAAAGAGAGCTGCGGGTTTATATTCTGCTGACCCACTGGAAATACCAGCTGATGACCACAGGATGCCCAGCTCTCTACCACAGGAACACACTTTCACTTACTCTCGCTACCTGTTTCCCCCCGAAGTCCACAACATCAGCACATGAACTAACATATACTGTGACTGTCCATATTTTTAAAATGCCTATTCAGTGTTCAACAACTTGGCTTGGATGAACAGTGAACTATGCAGGTGCAAAAAGAAAACACAGATCATTTACATGCAAAGTCTAAAAAGTCACAATGAAATCAAAATAGACCACATTTAACTTCTCAATGCACATTTATGTTAGTTTATTGTTCAGAAAAAAAGTGTTTGCCTTTGTGTACCAAAATATAGATTTTATTTTTTCCTTCAATGAAACTTTTGTTCTGGACTAAGTAAAAAATAAATAAATAAATAAATAAATAAAATAAAATAAAAATTTTAAATTAAAATGATTAAAAAAAGAGCAATAAACATAATTTAATAGAAATTTAATTCAATTACACAAGTAAAAATAAACAATTTAAAGTAAATAATTACAAAACTAATAATACCTTTTTAACTTTCTGCCTGTATTTTAATAAATCTCCTGATATGGTCTTGAAAATTAAAATAATCTTTTAAAATTAATATGTAAAAAATATATCCAGAGATATAAACAGTACAATTTTACTGCAATTTCTTTGATTGATATATATATATATATATATATATATATATATATATATATATATATATGCATGTACATGTATGTAATGTTTTTTTTCTCCACCCCACAGAATTTCAATGGATTGTGAAATTAAAATAATCATTTAAAATTAAAATGTGACCCCTCATTTGCTTAAAAAGATTAAATACATCAGTTTTGGAATAATTCAACGACCCCATGAATAATGGATGAAATTCATAATATATTTCCAATTAAAAAAAAATGAAGTTGAGAGGAGACATTACTGTAGAAGGGTTGGTCCCATAAATAAAATTCTTACAATACATTACAGCCATGAACCAAGATTAGCTAATTGCTAATACGCTGCAGGTGGAATTAATGGTGAAGGACATTATCATAAAATAGAAAATTTGATCAGACAAAAAAAAAAATAATAATAATTAAAAAAAACACCACTATGAGTCATCAACTTGGTCAGTTTTCCCATAAAAGAAAGACTTTAAATTTGCATTTCTGCTAAATGTTATGTTTGACAACCTAAAGTGGTACACTAGCATATAGACTATATAGATATAAAATCTAAAAAGACTATCACACCCCACTTCTGGTTCATGAATCTGAATGAATGCAGTGGAGCTTAAGATTTCTCTAGCGTATATAATGATGCTTTAGGTAAGACATGCATCATGAAGAGAGAGAGAGTGTGTTTGTGTATGAGGAGGAGAGAGAGTGAGAAATGTGCAGTGCCGAACTAACCTTCCGCTGAGAGAGGAACAGTACGGCACCACGTGTATTCCTAGAGGCCCTTGTTCTCCTGAAATCTCCACCGTCTTTGTGAGGCTGCTGCACACACACACACACACACACACACACACACACACAAAAACATAACCCATCAGTCACTTTATTAAGTCGTCAGACAGCACAACATAAACCTGTGTAAACTCACTGTCTCCTGGCCCTCAGATCTCCTACACGCGCGGGTGCCGAGCCGCAGTACATGTCTGTGAGTTAGTCAGCTCCCTACCACATGATCCTGTTTTCCTACATTCCCTGCTGAAATAGTTTCCGTGATGTCTGCCTTTCTGACTAATTTGAAATGTTCCTTTTTTCTGTTTTCCCATATTCAGCAGTTAATGTTCTTGGCATGTGGTGTGATATAGAGGGAGTGGAAGTGGATAGCTGTGGACAGAACGGTCCGTTTCACTGAGGCAGCGATCATCCGCCTTTAATCCACAACTAATAGCTCTTCATGGAGGAATATTTGCAGAGTCATACATGAGTGAGTACAGTTAGGATGGAGGAAAGTGGGAGAGAGAGAGAAAGAGAGAGCGAGAGAGAGAGAGAATGACTTTGTAAACATGGTACAACGAACTCTTATAAAGCATTTTATAAAATGGAGAATTCTGGAAGCTGATTAGTTGATGCAATATTCCATGTTTTGCTGGTTAGCCCCTATGCATTGCCCCTGCTGGTAAATGCTGTAATCCCAAAATGCAGCTTTCTCCATCGGTCTTCATTAGCAACGTTTTTTCACTAAAAGCTGCCACTGTATGGAAAATTGTGTAGAACAATATGAGCGTGAGAAAGTTATTTGTAAATTATTAACTCTTTCCCCACCAGTTTTTTTTTTTAAGTTGCCAGCCACAATTTTCACAAAATGTTCATGGCCCCGAATATTTTGTTGTATGAATATATCTGAACATGCAACACATCAAAAGATAGAACAGACCTTCAGCTGATTTAAAACAAATTAAAGCAAAAAAAAAAAAAGAAAAAAAGAAAAAAGAAAAAGAAAAATCATTCTAGGTTAATGCATTATTTTTTTATCAACACTTGTGAATGTGGGTAATTTTCCTTAACCCTCAATCGGGTCATTGGGTCTATATGACCCCAATCGACTTTTACTTAATAAAAAAAAGGTTCCCTTCATCTCAGAGGAATAAGATTTTGTGACTTCATACATTATGTATCTATACACACACAAAAAAAAAAAAAACTGGGCTTGATTCGGTTGTTCTGAAGGTATGTAAAAAGAAACGTTTACACTTCTGGTCTTTAGGGTCAGTATAACCCCACATTGAAATGAATGGGAAATGTGAAGGGAAAAAAAAAACCCTAAATATATTTTCTTAATGTGTTCTTAAAAAAAAAAAAAAAAAAAAAAAAAAATCCGGCATAACTCTGAAAATCTTTACACAGAAGGCCTAGTACTAGAGCATAAATGCAATGTATCATAAAAAAGTAATATTTCATATGCAAGCTAAGTACTTTATATCTCCAAAAACACAGTAAATGAATAGATGAGAAGTAAACAAAAAATGATATATTATTTGTATGATTAAAAATGTATATATTTTTCGTACAATTACTCAATCAATTGTTGGGGTCGTATAGACCCTGAAGCCCAGAAGTGTAAACAGGAAACGAAGACCATTTGAAGGTTAAATGAAAAAAAATAAAAATAAAACATTTTGAGCAAAAAGCTGAGAAAATCGCATTTCTGTCAGACTAATTCAGATCTGATTCAGGACGATGATAAAAACAAAGCTCGTCCTGGGTCGACATTTAATTCAGTAACATTAGGCAGTTTTGATTTACACAACGGTCAACGTCGATGATCGCATTATTTTACTTAAGCATTATGAAGTCTTTCAGAAGATGTGTAAAAGCGTCCCCTACCGTATAACAGTGAAAACACGGAAAGCCAGAAATTTTCATCAATGGTGCGGAAATCATTGTCTTATAAATTATGGAAAGTTGTTCTATTGCGTTATGTTGTTTTTATTGGATCACAAAAGGATTTTTTTTTTAATATCCCGTTTGGGCATATAACGGCAGTGAACGGCAAGCTTTCTAAAAAACACGAAAGTTTTACAGAATGATCCCATGTGACAAGTGCCGTGCATTCCTAGTGTTCTTGTGGTAAACGACAGGGTTTGGTGAAAAAACAAAGCAAAATTTCACATATTATTTAGTTGGACTTCTGTGCAAAGCTGCACGATTTGCGCAACTGTGATCCTATTAGCGCCAAAGTTTATCCCAACTTGTCCAGAAAAATCAAGAGATTTGATAAAAAATGATAAATGGGCAACATCTTTGAGGGATGTGTTGTCTTCTTTGGTCCATCAGGTGTGAGTGAACATGAAGTGTTATAACAAAACACTGCAATTTAAAGAATGTGTGGAGAGTCTCTCTTTTCCCGAGGCCTTTACTTTCAACACAAACAGGCATCTAGACCAATAATTTACCAGTGCGTGTGTGTGAGGTCTCAATGACTTCAGCAGGCTGACCACACACACACAAACATAAAAAACACCCTTCCCCAGGCCCCTGTTTGACTTTCAGGGTGTACTCACACTAGGCACGGTTGCCATGAACCGGGCCCGAGTACGATTGTCCCCCCTCCCCCTCTGGCCTGCACTCACATTGGGTTTCAGCATTCGTGCCGGAGCACGCTTACGTCATCATTATGGTGCGACGGTTTCCATAGGTTTCGGGATAAACAAGAAGAGCGGCGCTCTCTGAACACTATGGAGTCCATCGCTCTGTTTTCTTTGTGGATAATTTTATGTCGTTTGGTCCACGGTGGTCCACAGCCCTCTCACGGCCTGTTGTTAAACAGATGTGTCGCCTTTGTGGCGCGAAAATTTTCACGTAATCGTGCTGCTCGTATGAGGAGGTTTGCAAGGTACCAGCTGAAGTGCAGAAAGGACTTTGCAGCTTTGATTACGGACTACAGTTCCTAAAAACCATGACTTCACACGTCCTGTTCCGTGCTCCAGCACGGTTAGCGCTCACACTGCATGCGAACCGCGCCCGAGTCCAACTGAACCGTGCTCTGGCCCACCTCTTCCAAGCGGGCCAGGGCCGGCTAATCGAGCCGCGCCCGGGCACGGTTCGGAGCACTCACACTAGTCAAACGAACCGCGCTTTGGTGGTCAAACGCGCTCGGGCACGGTTCAAACTGCTAGTGTGAGTACACCCTCATTCTTTCATTTTCCTGAGCTATGTAGTGCAGATTGTGTCTGACTGTTATCCAAGAGCCTAATTGGAGAAAGAGCTGAGACTGTTGAGATGCTAATGCAGGAGAAAGCTGTCTGCCCAGAGCTCAGAGGACTCAACACCGATAAGCTACCACAGCACAGATAACTCTGTCCGAGAGAGAGAGAGAGAGAGAGAGAGAGAGAGAGAGAGAGAGAGAGAGAGAGAGAGAGAGAGAGAGAGAGAGAGAGAGAGAGAGAGAGAGAGAGAGAGAGAGAGAGAGAGAGAGAGAGAGAGAGAGAGAGATGGGGTTTAAACACAATCACCAAGAGATGGAAACTGCAAACAACAACAACAAAGACGGGGGAAAAAACTGTGGTAAGCATGAGTAAATCCTGTGAAGTGCAGTTTCATCAACTCACCAGAAGTTTTGTTAATCAAGGCCAGCTCAAATAAGAAATTTCAAAGAGATTCAACTCCTTGAGGAGGGGTGAAGGAGTCCTGAAATAATTGGGGTGATCAGCACTCTTCTATTTTGCATTTCCTCTTTTACTCTCCATTTCCAGATCATCCCAAGATGTTATATTCTAGATTACATTCAGTGCACTATGCACTTATTCTTTGGACTATGAGCCATTTATTGTTCAGTGTGAATTTCATATTGTTTTTTGTCATCCACCTTCATGGCCTGATAGTCCATTTCCTTCCACTACACTACACAAGGAAAGCTGCGACTGTTGAAATGCAAGTGCATAAAGTGTCTAACATCCGACACTTTGCTTTTTCCGGTTCCTTAAGTGCATCATCCGGGTATTTGATGTGCACTTGTTGGAATTTTCAGTGTGAACACACTACTCACACTATACAAAAGGTCATAATGTAATAATACACAAAATGAGAAGCACTACTAATGACCTAGCTAACCACCCTCTGCCATCTTAGGTACACTGTAAAAAAAATCCGTAAAACTACGGTACAATGTTCCATAAATTTGAAGGATTTTTCCGTTTTTGTCTTTTACAGGTCATTTACCCGTATTTTGAATTACGCGTTGCATTGCGTTAACAGAAAATGTTTTAACGGGACAAAGTCCGGGTAATGAGCTGCCAGTATTTTTTCTGTTATTTTACGGATTTATTTCTTAGAGTGTAAAGTCTAAAAAAATAGCTACACTGGGTTCAATCTGAATTAAATCATTCCGATTGATAAATCCGGATGTAGTGTTTACATGACCGCTAAATTAAGTGATAGGGTTGATGTGCATGTTTGTCTCAAGATACAACCCGGAAGATTTTTTTTGACATGCGCTCACTGTACGAATATACAGAGTTTTTTTTTTTTTAAGAGTAGAATTAATATGTATCTATTTTGGGTCCTGATTCAGAGGTGACGAGTACATGAAGCTTTGTACCGTTCTGCTTGTATTTATCAAACAATAAAAACTCCCTTTCACTCACCCAAAACAATGCGTCTTTGGATGACAATACGAAACAAGGACTGATGGGATGTTTCCCGTACCTCATAGAAAATGAGTAGGGAGAAAATTTTAGAATGACACGAAAGTCATTTATGACAATTCATCAACAGCTTGTTCCACGCGTACGTCAATCCACATGTGTAGTACTTTCCAATTTCGGTTTTCAATCCAATCAAGAGTCATCCTGATCGATCGGATATTAAAAGGTTTAAACCACTCCTTATAATCTGAATTAAATCGTAACTTTAATTCCAATTGAAATGGTTGCATTTAACTTTTATTATGACAGTGCTACTAGTCCAATTATAATCAGATCAATTATTATCATTATTATCAATAATAATAATTATCGATTGATTTAAGGACTTGATTCCCACCTGAATTCAATGCAAGCATGAGAATCAAATCAGAGTATCAGAATGATTCCTAAAGGATCATGTGATACTGAAAACTAGAGTAATGGATGTTACAATTTATATTGTATTTAACAATAATAATAAAAAAATGTCCACCATATTCCATCCTGGGATTATCTTCTCTGCAAAGGCTACAATTTGAAGCAATATGGTCTAAATGAGGGACGGCATAATGAAGTCGCCTACCTTTTGTATCAGCCTACCAATGATGCTAAAACTTTGGAACAGAGCTCAGAACCCTAATTTCTTTCCTCCATTACCTCACTCCTACTTTTCCTCTTTAGTTAGTCCAGCATCAATAGGCAAACAAATGAACGGCGGAAGAAAGCATACCACATCATCTAAAGACGAGGACCGCGGATGAAAGGATGGCTGTGAAGCAGGAAAGGGCCACTTGAGCAGGTGTCCTCTTTATTTACCTACTCTCTCTTCAAGACAGACAGAAGGTACAAAAAAGGGAAATAAAAGGCATATAGGAATAAAAGAGAGCAAATTACCAAAGCTCTCTCGTCTTTTCAACTCGCCATCTTCAAAGTGCTGAGCTTCACCAGCTTTGCACAAATAAGAGCTGTGGTTCAGATTAACAGTCTCTCTTGTGATTGTGTACCGAGCCGAGTGTGGGTCCGCTTTACGCGAGTTCCTGGAGAAACATGCGATATTTCTCTTCTGAATGAAGGACTATTTGAATACAGATGCCGTTTCTTTATGCGACGGCTATTGTGTTGTGGATTCAGGGATGTCTGATGTAGGCTGGAGAGGATTGAGTAATGGAAAAAGTAAGTGAAGAGGTGTGAACAAGGCTGTGTGTTTACCTGTGAGTGTTTAACCCAGAGTAAAGCTCCCCTGCAGGGTTGAAATAATCCTCCTATTCAGAAGGACTTTAATTCGGCCTCGCAATCAGGGATCCAGTCACTCAACAGGGGTGCGGAAAGCACCGCATGTACTACCTGCTCTCAGTCTCCTGTGACTAATATACCAGACGCAAAGCATTAAAGGATGACTAATGTTAAACCTGTTTACCATCAGAATATAGGTGCAGACAGAACTTACTCAAACAGCATTTTGCAAATACAAAATAATTGGGAAGTCACTTTAGAGCAATATTTCATCTTAACAAATACTCAAGAGAGCAGTCTTATGTCTATGTACTGCATCTGTGCATTAATTTGAATGGTAACGGTAATGCACTAGCAATGTGATTTATTCCAAACAATACACTAGTTCACAAAAATTACAAAAAAAAGTCAGGATGATGATCATCATCCTCTATGTATCGCCATTGACCAACAAAAACCTGGTCTAAAGTTAATGCTGCAGTATTTTTTTAAAGGGCGCATTAGTAATGTGCGCCTATATATGGTGTACAATAACATGCCAAATATTACACATAAAAGGATTACAATGTAAATAAGATATAAGATATGGTGGAATCCAGCTGATATGGTGGAATCCAGCTTGTCCTGTCCCGTAAATGGTCTGCTTGCGCGCTAGAGAAGCATTCAGTCTTTCCGCTTGCGAATTCCACCATGTAAATAGCAATCTGCCATAGCGTGAGTGCAACTGGCTTTTAAAGGGAATGGTAGATGAGAGACTGATTGGTTTATTGCACTTTTAGACTATTGCGCCAGGTGCACCAACAATTCTTCCCATCGTTAAACTAGCAAAAGTGGATTTTGTTTAAAAACCTTATTGTTTACATATGAATCACATTCATTCAAACTCATTAAAAATCACTACCTAGCTAATAACCAAAAATAGTGATATTTTGTCATAAGATCGGGTTGCAAAACCTTCAATATGACTTTCAATAAATCTCCACAAAGACTCTGCAAACCTGTAGGCCAACAAATTAAAAATCTCCCCAACCTGAGATCACAATCTGAAGTCTGAGTCTATCATTTGAGCCGCAGGATGTATATAAGGCGCTCACTGCCATGCTGTCAGTCAGACTCTCAAGCTCAAGCTCAAAATGGGGCTCTCAGCGCACCCCCCATCACAGTCATCATCATACCACAGTATCGATCTGACGCGCCGTTGACACCATCACAATGTGGCTCTAATCCACTACGATACTGACCGCTGAGCCCCAGATTACTCTTTTCATTACTTCAATTACCTTTCACTTGAGAACAGCTCTCGGTTAATTGATTCAAGAGAGATTGCATGCTTTCTATTAGAAAATCTTAAGCACCCAGGTATAATCTTGTGGCAGAAACTAATACAAGGCAAATCTTTGATACTGCTGTTTATCTTTGCTGAAATTAAAGTCCCAGAGGCGGCGTGTCTGAAATGTTATCCCGCAGACTGAATCGAGATCAGTTAAGAGGAAATGCGGAGTTAGACACAGAAGTCGAGCTCAACGCTGATGGGGTTAGAGTTTAAGATTTTCTCACTGTCTCTCTGATAAAGCGGATGGTTATCAGTGGGTCTGTGTGTGATTGGCAGAGAGGGTGATGAGAGGATGATGATAAACGGGTGTCAGTGTGAAAGAGGCCCGAGGGGTTGACAGCAGGGAGTCAACGGCACAATGGCACAGCAGATAAGAGCGCACAGATGAGTCTGTGGCCCCTCAAAATGACTACACAGAGAAAGACAGATAGATGAAGGGGAAGAAGGGAAAACAGACAGAGAGGGAGAGAGAAACAACAAAGGTGGAGAAGTGAAGTGCTTATGGAGAAGGGGCCTCAGTGGCAGACGCCAATGACACAATAAGATGATGAAGTGATGGGAGATGGAAATACAACAGACGGGTGCAAAAAGGCCATATGAGACACACACATACAGAGGAAATATAAAACCGGCTGAGAGAAATGGAGAAGTGAAGAGGAAAAACAAAAATATCGAGACGCTGTGATGGTAGCTTCAGACAGACTGATAATAACGAGACGGAGAGTGTTTCAAAAAAGTGGAGCTAGGTACATTTTATTGAGTGCTGACAATATATTTGCAGATGACATAAAATTAAGCTAATTTTTTATGTCCATTAAGTTTACTACTGAGCATTGTGTTTCAGTGTATCAATTCAAAACTCTTGATTCCATTAATTATTTGAATCATTAAATATATACATAGGGAATTTAAAGGAGTAGTTCACAAATCTTTTGCTGATAATTTACTCAGCCCTATGTCATCCAAGATGGCCACATCCTTCTTTCTTCAGTCGAAGAGAAATTAAGGTTTTTGTTGAAAATATTCCAGGATTTTCTCCGTATAATGAACTTAATTGGGTACCAAACGGTCCAAGGTCCAAAAGACAGTTTCATTGCAGCTTCAAATGGCTTTAAACACAGACGATGAATAAGGGTCTTATCTAGCTAAATGATCAGTCATTTCAAAAATAAATAAACAAGTTTAAGTTTTATGAGCGCACATGCTCATTCATGATTCTCCTGTTCAAACTCATTCATCAAAATGACCAATATATATATATATATATATATATATATAATTTTTTTTGAATCATGAACGAAATGACTCAAAAATATTAGTTCATTTTGACGAATCCATTATATGGAGAAAAATCCTGTAATGTTTTCATTCAAAAACCTTAATTTCTTGTCGACTGAAGAAAGAGAGACATTGACATCTTGGATGACATGAGGGTGAGTAAATTATCAGCAAAAGTTGTTTTTTTTTTTTTTTTTTTAAGAGAGCTAATCCTTTAATATCTCAGTAGCAAAGCATGTGTCTAGTGGTTTTCCAAAGTTACTAGTAGCCACTCAGCATTTTTACCACAATTTTGCCATCGATACCATGGGAAAAAATTGGTATGTAGATATTTGTAATATTATCTCATAATATGACAGCAGGTACATTACGCTGCTGTCACTTTAAGACCTGACACACAGATCCATTACATTGCTACAAAGGTGTTTTGTTTTTTTGTTTTTTGTTTTTTGCTTTTTTACAGTAAAAGTCTATTCATATCAAGCTTCAATCATCAATCAAACACAGGCAGTAAATAAGGTAAATCATTGGTAAAACAATTCTCATGTAAACTGTTGCACTGAATTCAAAGCAACAATTTATGTGAGAATAGTTGTACCAATGATTTACATAGAAATGCTTCAGGCTTGTGTTTCATGAATGAGGTCCACTGAGTAATTTTTTGTTGTTGTTTTATCACAACAAGCGAAACTGCGTCTCTGAAAAATGCATTCCTGTAGACTTTATTCACTCCGCAGCATTTTTTTTAACTCACTGGGAAAAAGGCCAATAAGATATAAGCTTTCAGGACATGATTTAAGAAATTCATTATTATAGTATATTTATTCCAATTTGTTTCCAATTTTTCAAAAACTCTCATTTTGCGCTTCCACGGAAGAAAAAGTCATATTGCTTTGAAACGACTTGGGGGTGAGTGAAGTATTCCTTTAAGGTGACCAACCATAAAACCCACTGAACACTTCCTTGGAATTGCACATTCCTACAACCTCTAACTGTTATTAGCAAAGTGCTGGTCATACTTATGGCTTTCAATTTCTATATTCAAAGTGCAAATGATAATTCATTTTTTCCCTCTCAATTTCAAGGATCATTTGCCGAGAGCATAGAGCATCCAGTATTCCTCACAGTGATGGCACAGCCGGTTGCTATGGTGAGAGTCTGGTGTAAAATGTGGTAGAGGAGACATGCTGAGAGGAAGTGACCCTATCAGCCCTCCTTACTGTCCGTCTGTGCTCCCAATGTGCTTTGGGAGATTTTTGACTCTAGCAAAATCCTTTCTGTTGCAAACAAAGATAAATCCTTAAAGATCTACAACTATGAGTCTAACTTAAGAATTGAAACAATCAAATTCATATAGATTTAGGACATATTATAACAAAGATTAGCATCTCCAAAATCACCAGAATGCTTACACTGAGAAATGACTTCCAACAGAATTAAAGCAGGCAATATATGGAAAAAAAAATCAATAAAAACGCAATTTTGGAAGAAGAAAAAAACGGGCCACAGTGAAAAAAAAGTTATTCAAAGTTATTACTGGAGTTAATTTTACCAAAAAAGAAACACCACCATGGCCCTGTCTAAAGAGTGTGTTGCTGTTGTACAGGAACAGAGAGTGTATCACAAGTGTCGATCAGAGGTATTGAAGGCCGAGTGTGTGCCTTCAGAAGCGCTCTGGGATTCAGAGGAGGCTGGCGAGAGAGTCTCTAATCCCAGACTGGCTCATTAGTCATCTCTCTCCTTGATTAATGCATGTGTTTGTTTGTGTTGTGTGAGCCCTTCCCCTCTGCTTTCTGAAGCTACTTAATGAATAATCATTTTATATGCAAGTGCCACAAAGCCTTGATCTTCTCAATGAGGAGCAGGGAAATTGGAATGTTAGCTAATGATATGATAAAAGGAAGAGAAAGAGAGAGAGAGAACTAGAACAGATTAAACA
Source organism: Cyprinella venusta (assembly GCA_038021265.1). Classification (NCBI taxonomy): domain Eukaryota; kingdom Metazoa; phylum Chordata; class Actinopteri; order Cypriniformes; family Leuciscidae; genus Cyprinella; species Cyprinella venusta. The sequence goes on from CM075867.1 coordinate 28,158,070, forward strand.
ACAAAAACAACAACATGTACAGTGTACAGTGGGGTCTAAAAGTGTAAGACCCCAATGAAAATCTAGGATTTTTCAATTCAAACCTAGAGATAAATAAAAATGATTTAAAAACAATAGAACATGTATGATGTAAAATGAAGAAGAAATGAGATTCTGAACTATTTCTAGATCGCTAGTGATGTATAGATGGTCAGATGTGTATTTCCACTGAAGCACAAACTGCTCTTTGGATCATCAGGATCCAAAATCAGATCAAAATCATCCAAAATTGGATCTCAAATCAGGCTGGAGAACATGATCATCTGGTGTATTACATATACGTCAATGTATCATATATGCATTACTTTTTCAATTCAGCTTTCTACTTCAATAGTTATGCTAATAACGTTCACATTTGTATTGGCAGTTATGTTATTAAACTAAAAAAAAGAATGTAATAAATATAATCATTTTTTATGAGACTAGTGATCTCACATCTTTGGATCCGACCATCTATACACTACCATTCAAATATCTTCAGCGTCAAATGATGCTTACTTTCACATTTGATCAATTCAATGCATCCCAAAAAATGTAAAGTATAAAATTCTTTAAAAAACTAAAATAGTCCCTGAACCTAAACTTTTGAAGGGTAGTGTGTATGTGACACACACACACACACACACACATACAGAGCGAGAGAGAGAGAGAGAGACTTCTTACTTGACACCAAAAGGGCCAGATTTGTTGTTGCCGGTTTCCTTGGCTGTAAAGTCCATGTCAGCCTGTACGTGCATCCCCTACAAAAACAGGTCAAATATACAGAAAACCATGAGAAAATGCAAGAAAAAGAAAGAAAAAATTACAATAAACTGCATAACCCAAACAAATATGCAAAATTATTAACATTAATAGGATGACTCACAATGTTACTCACAAGGTTACACTTTATTTTAAGGTGTCCATGTCACAGTGTAATCAGGGTCTAAAACTAACACTCGTCAAGCGCCAAATGAGAGTAAAAATCTTTTCTTATTTTCTTAGCAATGTTAAAACGCACATCAACCGATCACTTGTTTAGCGTTCATGTAAACACTACATTCAGATTCACCAATTGGAATGAATTCAGTTAGATTGAAACAAAATGTGTGCATGTAAACAATGAATGGCGACTGCGGAAAGCAAAATCTGAATCCCGGACATCAACGGCCGGACATGCCAGTGAGATCCCACCCTCTATGGGCGGGTTGAGAACATGTGGGACAGCTCCTACTACTGACTGTAGTCTTCAGCCTCTGGCCCAAAAAAATCCTCAGATGACACATAAAATCGTCATCAGAGGTTATTTTCCAGACAAAAAATACATAAATCTCTCATCTCAGGGGTATATGAGGGTGGAAAGCATGGCAATTTGAAAATACTACAAGTTTTCTACTAATACAAAGTTTAATGCTAAATCCTAAAGTATCCCTTTAAGTTAATGTAATGTAAATAGTTCTTAAAGTGACAGCAGCCTATTCCTAAAATTGAATGTAAAATGTAATAAAATCAACAAAAGAAAAAGAAAAAGAACTTGTAGCTCTTTACTGAATAACTTTTGTAAATTTAATGAGGATTAATCTAGATGTTTCATGGCTGGTAAAAAAAAAAATATTTAGAGCCAGTAAATTTTCCTGTCACTGGCCATTGGCCAAGTTTAAGTACTCAGTAATATTAATTAACTATATGTACTTCAGGGTTAGGTTTAGAATAAGGGTTTTATTTATAGTTAGCTGCATGTAATGCATCATTTACTGTCATTACACTGTTAAGTACATGCAACGTGTAACAAGGACACTGTAAAATAAAGTGTTACCTAACATAAATGCATAAACAAGTGTGATTTCAGTATACATTTTTAAAAGTAAAAAAAAAAAACTATTAAGATTAAGCTTAAACTATTTCAGCTTTGCACATCTTAAAAATTCAACGCATATGTTGGGAGATGTGACTAGACAACCAAATACGTCTGTTTGATGCACATTCATAGAACAACGTTTAAAAAGCACAGATGGGATCCAAGAACAAATCCTTTATGAAAACCCCTAAAAAACACTTACAAAGAACATAAAGTAGGAAAATACATTTAATGGTAAAATAAACAGGCAATAAATGCAAATGCTAGCTAATGACGAGCAGAACGAGTCTCCTTTATATCTCCCTATGAAAAAGGGCCACATAATAGGACGTTATTTCACTTGCCAACCGGTTGCAAAGGCTCCAGGGAGGAATTTCGTCTGACAGAAATGACTGCTGATTTGAGCATTAAAAGACCATTAGAGCGGATGTGCCAGAACTGATGAATTTCTCTCAAGAAAAACACCAAATTTATCTCATGTCAGGATTTGAGAATGATCATTAGTCATGTAGCTGCTTTTACTAGCGCATGAGTGTGTGTGTCGCATTGTGTTGCAGTAATTACAAATATGTACCACGTATGTGTGTAAACGTGGTTTGTAACAGGATAATGACTTGCCCAAGGAATATCAACATGTGTGTCCAATGAAATGCAATAATTAATTGTATGTGTCATTTCGGGCTTCACTTGGATGGCTATGTTTATACCGAAGACATCATTTAGCAGATGTTATGCCAAGCTTATCTGATTTTGTGCACACAGACATGGGCATTAATGAGAACAACTGTAACAAACGGTGTGAAAACATTGCTTTAATCAACCGAGAGGTGTCTACTGACCACAGTAGTGATATATAGTATGTAGTTTTGAGCCGGGACGGTGGGGGTGACGTCCGTAGGGAGGGCCGGTCACTCAGATGTATCGAGCAGAAGAAATGCATCATGCTGCCCTTCAGCTCTGACAGAAAGTCTGGCAGGGGTCAGCATGAGCAGAAAGCCCTAATGTACTTGCCTGTAACCTCTGACCCCATTAGCACATGTCAATCAAACCCCTGCATCTCAAAATGGCCCTCTAGAAAGCTAAAAGTGTGATTTAAGGAACGAGGTCAGACTCAGAAGCTTTGAGAAGAAAGGAGCAGGATGTTTAATATACTATGCGGGAAGCCCAATAACGCTTCATTTTCTTTCAATGGCCAGAATTTTCTGTATATAGGTGTGAGTCATAACCAAAAAGAGTATTTGAAATGTTTAAATTGAACATTTGAATTTTTGAATTTTAGGGAGGGTATCATTTCAAAAGTTTACTTGTCTATATGTGTTTCATCATTTAAATCGTGATTTTTGTGATAATATTGTATCATTACTTTGGGCATATGTACCATTAATTTTGATGGGTGCATTTAAATAACATCATAATGTTCAAAGATAATTTCCAAGTCAAGAAACAGATTGTCTAAATCTACAGAAACATTTTTCAAACTCACATGAGAATTTGCTGCTACATCAGGATCAATTTATGATATTGGGATACAGTAGAGATACATTTGAAATGTTAGCCAAATATACCTCACAGATCTGCACGTCTGCATAGATTACTCAAGTAAATATTTAAATACAAAGCTACATTCAAATATTGAATTCTGTGAACAATTAACTTTGCCATTAAACTGCTATAAACTATAAGTGCTGCAGTTTTTTTCCAAAGTTAATGTTTTTATCATTTACCAGCTGAAAAAAAAAAAATGTTCTTTAAGTTATTCCAATGATATCGCTGTTGTTACTGATTAAGTTTTGGTGTACACTCTGCTGTTTTTTTAGAGCTAATTTAGCCCTAGTTACAAATAGAGACATTTTTTTTTTACTTAATGGTTATAGTTATCATGATATATTACTATCTTTCTTAATGTGAATGGAATTTTAAATAGTTCTACTAACATTTATTTACACTAACGCCATTCCAAATTCCATTCACACTTTCGTTTCATTCTATCAAAACTATCATTTGGACTATCTTATATTCACAAAACAAAGCAAATCAATTGCCAACCTCATTTATCAGGGTTTCCTATGCAAAACAGGTTAGACAAAATTATAACAGAGATCATTAACAAAAACAGTGGTTTTCTAAAACCAATTTATAACATGCAAAAGTATCAAATTTAATATTTAAGATAGCTAAAGTATCAAAATGATCAGGTACCAGCTGTAAAACCGAAGAGAGCTTGGTATTTCCAGTAAAAAGATTCAGGATGTAGGCTTGAACGTCTTTTCTACTTTGCCACACGGCCTTTGTAAGAAACACTGGGTTTGAAAATGGAGCTTAAGGCACTACATAAACTACTGCATGTTAAATGTGTCTTCAAGTGCCAACCCAGGCACTGAAGAGACTACAAGCATTAACTCTTCATCATCCTGAAAGCTGACATAACCAGCATGTGCAGTTATGTCAAAACGCCTACTTTCATAAACGAGGCACTGCAAACAATTAACCGAACAGTGACAACTGATGGCTGGTTCCCTTGTTAATACACACAAAACATATTTTTAATGGGCACGCAGAAGGTACATTAACGCCCACCACGAAAAAAAAAAAGAAAGAAAATGAAAACAAGAGTGAGTCTGTGATTCATTCTCCTCTCATTTTTAATGATTAGTTTGTGCCGTTTGAGTCACGGTTTGGTGCTGTTGCTAATTAAAGAACAAAAGCATTAATCTAGCGGCTGACTGATGATCTGATGAACATGTCACCGGTTTTATTTGCTCGTAGTGCCTGATCTCCTCACGCTGACCCTTGTCTAATGAATAACACGGATGGAGCTTGCAGTAATGGAACGGTGCCGAACAAAGAGACCGTGACAACCTTGATAGACCCAAAAGGGGAAGCAAACACACTGGAGGGTATGATGAGATACATACCACATGCTGAGAGGGTTATGAGAGTTTGCTTGCCTATATATAGGTGTTTCATCATTTTAACCAAGGCAAACATCACATTTCTGTCTTCTAAATGAAGACATCTGTTCCAATTACTAGTTCAAGCTGATGATGGTTATCAGACTATGAGTAGCACGTTTCAAATGTACTTGTACATTACACTCAATGCAGCTCGGTTGCGCTTCAGCATTTAATATGTGGATGAGACGTACAACCGAATGAATAGCATTGTTGGGATTCGGGGAAAAAACAATGCAGATGTGCTGAAAATCAAACCATAAGCAATATATATATATATATATATATATATATATATATATATATATATATATATATATATATGAAGAGTTCAGATGCAAAAGCCTCTAAGTGCCATTTGAAATTTTCTTCTAAAATGATCATTTTTATCAAACTTATATATTCAAGTTCAGTAATTTCACTTGAATGACAATTAATAGGTAATCTTCATTGCCATTTAAGTGAAATTACAGAATTTAAATATATAAGCTTGATAAAAATGATCATTTTAGAAGAAAATTTCAAATGGCACTTAGAGGCTTTTGCATCTGAACTCTTCATATAGACCACAAAGTAATATGAAATACACTGACACGGTGTTACCATGTTTTTGGACATCCTACCCTGATGTTCTTTGATACCTTTGGGGTACAATCCAAATACCAAAGTAGGCTATATGAAAATAGTAAACATTAAAGAGATTATTCACCAACAAATCGGTGTTGTTCCAAACGCATTAGACTTTCATTCGTTCATCTTCAAAATAAAAATGGTAGATGAGATGAAATCTGTCCTTCCATTAAACATCAGATACACCAAAACTTTCAAAAGGTTCAAAGTTTCACCAAAATTTCTAAAAATTCATACATGATAAAAGTAAGCCATATGAATCAAGTGGTATAATTCATGTGTTTTAATTCAACTTTATAGGAACAGATTTTATTTATAATTTTGTCAAAGATACAATGATCCAAGCAGATACAGAGAGCACATCAAATATGCTTGCTTGGTGTGCTTGACAAGCTCAATCCATTTGGATTCCTTAGGTATTGTATAAACGCTGTGAAGCATCAAAGTTTTGGGGGGATGGACTTCACAATATGTGAATAAAAGCCAAAATTAAATCTGTTCGTAATATAAAGGGATATTGTCTCTTCAGAAAATTTGGACTAAACCGCTGAAATCATTTTGATTAGTTTTACGATCTCTTTATAAACAGATTTTCATTTTTGGGTGAACTATCCCTTTAAGTTCTATTGAAGTAGCATGGTATCTAACCATCATAGTGCCATGTTATGCCATATCAGACTGTTCCTAAGACAAAGCTATCATTTGGATTTAACATATTTTGATTACATGGACCACTTTTATAGTGCTTTTCTGTCCATTTTGGAGTTTTTAAGTACACTTTCATTATATGCAAGTTACACATATTCCTTTAAAATACACACTATTGAACTATTCCTTCGAAAGATACAAATTATTAGTGAGACAAAGAATTGTCAAGGATCGAAGTATACAAGCTTTGTCTGTTGTTTTTTTTTTTTTTTTTTTGTCTATTCCCATTGACAGCAGGTGGGGCCATGAGCAAAGGCGGAAAGAACCTCTGTCAACAATATTCAACCAATTCCTCACAGGAAGTGTGGTGTTATTTACCATCAAACACACACACACACACACACACTCAAACTTCCCCCACAGGAAGAGAGGCATCACAGCTCTAACAAGTGATACATTTAAACTATCACTTCTTGGTGACTATTAAACCCAGAGGGTTCAAGCTACAAAAAATACTCCCAGAGCAATTAGCAGGCACCGAGATCCTCCCAGAGGGCGACTGTTCTAATGATGGCAGGACAGACTAATAAACACGCATGCGACAGATCACAGACCAGAAAAAAGCTTAAAGAAGACGTGAAACACAAACAATAGCCTTAAAACATGGTACCATTTTGATACAGGCCAATAAAGGCACTATTACAACCAAGGTTAAAAAGCTTTTTTTGTGTGTACAGCTGACTAACAAAGCTCTCTGGAATACTTGCTTGTCAATCATTGCATTCAGTGTCCAGATTTTTCCTAATTATCACAATCATCCATGGCAACACTATATAAGCTTATCTGGGTGAACGAAACGGGTGCTAATTTCATGTCTGATACAATATACATAAACTGCTGCCATTTTGCACCTAATTAATTGATTGTGGTGACAATGACTATTAATTATATTGTAATTTTGTATAAATCTTTATGTTCCACAGAAGAAAGTAGTCATCCAGATGTGGAACAAAATGAAGGTGAGTAAATGGCGAAATAGTGCATTACAAGATAATATTACATTAGTACTAATTAATTACAGTATATAGTAAAATTTCATTTTTTGGTGAACAATCCCTATAGATACTATACAACTGATTTGATAACTCACATCAATATTGCATGTCCACATATTTGTTTAGCGAGTTAAAAATAGCCATTTAATAAGCAAGATAATATAAAGTCAGTCGAATACTGATAAAATAAATCCCTCTCCTGATCACTGTCGCAGTTTACAGTATTTAGCTAAATGACAGGCTTTGACTGAACATTATTACTTACAGTCTTGACAAAAGTATTTTCCAAAAAAATAAAAATCAGTTGGAATATCTATTGAATCTGTTTGATAATGGTTAATTTGGAGAAAGAAAAGAAAAAAAAAACGTGGGTTTAAGGCTGGGTAATGTACTGGATATTTAGTGGTGATTAAACATCCATTAGTTAAAGACGACCACCTAAATACTGGAATAAAATGGCAATAATTATCCAAAAGAATTGTTGCGTCCAAACTAATTACATCTCAAAATCACTTAAAATAATGGCCTGTGAAAACTCAAATAGAGTCTGTGGCAAATTGTGGATCACTGACACCCACCAATTTGGCTTTTAAGATCCTTTTAGCACTTCTTTTGTCTTTGGAAAGAGTTTGAAATATCTGCCTATGCTCTTCAGTGGGAGGTGAGGGCATACACAAGGGCCATTGCTCTCTCTTTTCCAACCACTTACTTCAGCTGAAAAAGGGCAAGTGACAATCTGAACAATTACACAGGACTATTACCTCAATCAGGTATAGAGTAGTGTGGACTCTCTCTTTCTCTGCCCATCTTCCTCCCTCTCTAGTGGTTTGCAGTATAGAAGGGTGCAATGCTCAGTGCATTAGTGAGCTCTAACCCTGTTATTTCTCAGACACACTCGCTTATTATGGACACATCGCATGTTCCAACAGCCAAGATGAGAAACACTCTCAGAAGACAGGTCTAGCAGAGAAGACGAAAGAGAGAGGAGGAGATGTGTGATGGACCATGATGAAGAACGGTAGGTGAAAGAGTCAGAAACGCCTCCAAAACCTAGAGAGCGGCCTCTTAGTATTGTGTCCCATTCAGAAAATAATTTGAAATAACAATTCAGTTTTTGAACAGGGTTATTAGTTAACAAAAACCATAAAAAATAGCTATTAGAAAGAAAAACAGTTAAATACATCTAAATAGCCTACTTATGTGTTAAAATGTCCGTCTTTGCAAGTAAACATGATCATGTATGTCTTAAGTTAATGTAAACAGTTGAGAAAGAAAACACTATTCTGGACCCATGCAGTCGGTCTTAAAGTGACAGCATCCAAATATAACTGCTGTCATTTTATGATTAAAATGTTTCTCAATGTACTATTTAAATTGATTTTTGATATCATAATGTTATTTTTTGTTTGTTTCGCCAAGTAAACATATTAGATATGGGTCACCTTTAAAAGATGATGCAAGCTGGTCCTCAAAAATATTGGACATAGTCAAACAATCGGGAATTGGGTATCAAGACCTGCAGTGTGTAAATGTGGCCTTTCTTCACATGTATTCATAGGTTTTGCCTAATGGGGCCAAATACAATAGCCATGCAATATACGGTTTCTTTACAATCTCTTTTAGTTCGGCCATTGAGCGAAATCTGTGAATAATGCCTCAGAATATTATAGCTGAAATAAATTAATGCAAATCCACTGAATAGAAAAACTAACGAACATGACAATACCAATGATTAAAGCTTCTTATTGAGATTACAGAGATTACGGCAGACAATATCTGATTTAACAATAGGTAGCCTATAGATTAAGTCCAGATTATCCGCTATACATAGTTTTGACTACTAGTGAGTGCAAAGAACGTTGAACTACACTTCCAACATGTCAACGTTGGCTTTCTAAAGACCAAGAAAAATCTTAGTCTACTGTAAAAGCTACTGCGTGTCTAACACGTGCATAGATTGTTAACTTGGGAATGACATAAACGAGAAGTGAAAATCCCAGTAATGGTCTCCTGCCACGTTTCTTAGGTTTCTTTGTTCAGGTTCTCACTCTTTCTGTCACACACAAACACGTATCTCCTCCAGCTGTACATAAGCCTTCATCAAATGAAAAGTGCCAGTTTAATTACACCCAAAAGGCTGAAAGAGAAAGAGGGAGAGGGAGAGAGGGAGAAAGCGAGACAGAGAAATTGATGTTAATTGGGGGTTTGTGAATGAGAGGCTGTTGGATTAAAAGCAGAGCCGTTTTAATTTGAGATCATGTATCCCTTTTGAGTGTCATTTTAACGAAGCATGTGAGAAAGCAGAGTGTGAGAGTTCACAGTACATACAGGAGTATAAGACAGCGAGAGGCCAAGCTAATCAACTACAAGTCAGGCGTTGACGTCACAAGGCATCTCACAAACACAAGAAAACATCCTCATCTAAAGTTTTCATTGGTCATGTCAATCACTGTATTGAGTGCCTACACCAAACACTGATACCCAAACCCACCCGTCATTGAAACCTTAACCAATGAAATCGGATGCACTGAACTAGTTTTGGGGGGAAAACACACTCAACCACAAAAACACTTGAAATAGGACTGAGCATTATGACATGTTTATACTCTGACAGTAATTTGTTAAGTCATATACAGTAGAATTTTGCAACTTGACACATTAATATAAAGCCATTTTATGCATGGCGCTATTTTTCTTCAAATGTGTCTCAGAATTTATTCCAGATTTTTCTTCTTTGTATGTATCAAGGTCTATTGAAATATATACATAGTATATATATATATATATATATATATATATGGTAACCCTTTATTTGAAGGGGTGTGCATAAATAATAACATTATAATTCAATAATTGCAATATCAAATTGAATCTTCCACTCCTAGACTGATTTATTTGTATTTTATGCTTTATTTGCATGGTAATTTTAAACATTTTGTCTTTCTGTGTGAGCTGAGGTCAGAATGTCACCTGTGGTCTAGAACTACCACTCCAGTGACATCAAGACATTGAATTTCATGGCTGAGATTAACGTGAAACTAATACTGCCATATTTCTTCATTCAGGTTTTACACAGTGACAGGAAGTTGAGATGAGAAGTATGGGGTTCGACTTTGCCGGTCACTCAGTATTACTGATATTCTAGACCAGCGGTCAGGAACCTAGGTCTCAGGAGTTACACCTGGCTCTTTGACAAAAATCGTGTGTCAAAAGATGATATTTTGAAGAATGCTGGTAACCGAACAGTTGCTGGTTCCTATTGATTTCCATAGTATGGAAAATAAACACTATGAAAGTCAATCAATGGTGACCAAAAACTATTTGGTTACCAAAATTCTTCAAAATATATTATTTTGTGTTTAACAGAAGAAATAAACTCATATAGGTTTAGAACAACTTGAGGATGGATAAATGAACAGAATTTTTATTATTGGGTTTAACTATCCCTTAAACATATCGGAGGATCTCTTCCTGTCTAACTGGGCAGATTTTTGCAAAATTTTGGATCAGATCTTGGCAAGAAGAAACTGCAATGTGAACCGTTGTGTTATTAATTAACAAACCAAAACAAACACTAAAGTGTGCTTATCAAGAGGACTTATGTGCATCAAAGGTATATGAACCCCAACAAAAAAAACTCTAGTCCCAGATGAGAGGCGTACGGTGCCGGCTGACCCTCTCGGAAACACTGAGCTGGCCAGTGGGACCGCGGGCTGAGGTCCCTGGGTTCGCACTCGGACCACCAACATAACAACCAGCAAAGATAAAAACAAATCCACATATCTAATTGGTTCTTAAGGGACTTTAACGTTATGTGGGTATAAAAATAGACTAGGACACACAAGACAAATATATCCCAGCGGAATCTCTGTCTCTCATGACTAATATCTGTAAAAATATATTCGCAAATGACAGTTTCCAAGGTTACAAACCTTATCTACTGTCTCCATCCTCTGCAGTTCTGATTTGAAATTGAAAACTATTAGTTTTACAGTGGATTTAGATAATAATGTGAGAAATGATGCTAGATGGTTTGTGGTCCATTTGCTACAGTGCAGGAAGGTGCACAGGAGTAGTCTGCAATAAATACTCTTCAAAATAGACTCAGATGACACTTTCAAACTTTATTTCTTACAAGATTACACTTCCGAGTTATTAAACTGGTGGAAAAGTGCACTACCAGCCTGCCCACTGGGACCAAACCACAGTTTGAAACACCAATATTAGATATGAGCTCTAAGAAGTGCAGACGCCTTGCTAAGCAAATTTTCCCCAACAATTTACCCAAGGCATTTATGAAAGATTTACATAAACATTTGTGGTTACATATTTTTAAGGTGTCCGTTTTACAGTGTAATTATGCATTTAAAGTAATGAGTAATAATAATAAACTACATGTACTTACTGTTTTATGTGTTATGTATTGTTTCTGTGCCATGTTTCATTGGTGGCAGTTGAGGAGATTCACCCCTTCCATATGTGAAGTGCTTTGAGGTCACAGAAAAAGCGCTATATAAAAGTAATTAATTACTATTATTATGTTTGTAGGCCTTTGTAGTTTTTAATGTTGGTTAGTCCCTGATTGTTCGCTTGTGTATCTTGTCTCATTAACCCTTGTGTAGCCCTGGTGTTTCTCCAAAAACTCCAAAAACTTATTCAGCTGACTTGTTGTGCCCTATCAGTCATTGACTTTTCCAGCAGCGTTTGTGCACGAAGGTACGTCTCGAAACTGACTTCTGAGGGAGCGTAAAGGTTTAATGATATATAGCAAAATAAGAGCGAGCTTTGGTGAAAACGAAGCAATTATTTAATTACTACAGTGGTAATTTCTCACTAGAAATGACATCAGAAGTGGAAAACATTGGTTAAAAAAGTTCATTTTACACACAAACAACAGCAACTGTCATCTTTCTTTTTGTAGCCCAACAGTCAAAAAAATCGAACCCATAGGATTGTGGGATATCAAAGGCAGCGACGTATACATCTATGCTGCCTTCAAAAATCGATCAGATGAAGGTATCTCAAGAGACAAGAAGTGAAGTTATTGGATTCGGATGTGCCACAACTGCCACACTACCATTCAAAAATGGTAGATTTTGGCTGTTGCAATGTGGATCTTTATGTTAATAATCAAAAAGTCTAGCAATGCAAGACTACCCTCTCCCACATCAGAAAAAGTGCAAACAAGGCTAAACTGTCCAAGCAACAGCCCACCATCTGGCCAAAATCATTTTTTTCATATTCCACTGCAAAACCATTTATCTATGTGTGTGTCAATGAAGACGATATGTCTATGAGTTTGTGTGTTTGACAGAAAGAGAGCAGAGAACCTCAATCTCTGATGTGCCACAGGTGCTGTAAGCCCTGCAGGAAATAAAGCTTCTTAAATACAATGAAAACACAGGAGTCAGCCAGCCGGCAGCTAAATCACATGCAGGCGATGAAGGGGAGAGATGAAGGAAGCACGGAGCAGAATAAGGGAAAAGGAAACGGGGACGGCCGCAGGTGTGAGGGCACCCAAGAAAAAATGCTTTAATGTGTAATGAATATCTAAGGAAGAAGGCCAAAACAACAAAAGGAAGACGACAAAGGTCTTGCGGACAGAGACCGAGGCCGAAGCACTGGAATCAAATTGCAGGAAGGAAGAGTCTCTGTTTGGCAATGTTTGTGGAGCGTTCCGGAACACTGATAGAGGTGTGTGAGCGTGAGCACATTATACTCTTGAGGTTCCGCTGTCCGCTTCACATTCCTGTCACCGGTGAAGAGCGGGAGTTCCCTTAACCCTGCAGGGAGAGCTGGGGGTGAAAGACGCTTGAGGTCTTCCGACCCCTGGAGGAAAGGGATAACCTCATCCATCTTGGTACTGAGGCTTTATCTGGCAGGTTGTGTTCAAGTTGGGTGTCGTGCCGCAGGTTTCCTGCCCGTCTAAGAGTGCGCAGACAAAAGGAACGTTTTTCATCAGACACATAAATTATCTGAGAGCCGCTCAGTGCCACTTGATACTGCAGGAATGTCTCTGCTCTGATCTCAGCTCATAACAGCCATGGAGAACAGAACCCTCAATAAATCATACACAAGACCTAAACCCACTCAGAGTAACAGAGAAAACACTAATTAATTTCCAGCATGGTGTCGGCCACTTACATTTGTCACTCAGCTGCTACTACTACATGTAATGGTCTATTCGTGCAGAGTGCGAAAGTTCAGTCTGACAAGACGTTAAAAAGAAAAAGAATATACGTTTCTAAAATCTGAAACAATTCCTGTTATAAATGATGTTATAAATGAGACCTTGTGTGTTCCTTGCCCAAATAAATGTATGTATATGTATATGTATATATATATATATATATATATAAAAATAAATAAAAAAATCTTATAAACAAAAATTAAAAATAATTCTAATTAATATTAATAATATCATATATTCTTATCTTAATATCAATAAACAATTAATTAATACATTAATTACAAATTCCCTGATATTTCTATATTGCCCAAATTTGTAAAAACTTAACTAAAATAAGTTAATTAAATTTAGCAATTAAGTAATAGGTAATCGTTTGAGGTAAACTAGTATTATCTAATTGTGAAATTAAATTTGACTAAAAAAAATATTTTTATATTATAAAATATATTATGAAAACGAATTATAAAAATGAATAAGAACTATAATGGTAATACTTTACAATAAGATATCATTTGTTAACTTAACTTTAGTCGATGTAGATTATTGACTAACATGAAATAACAATAAGCAGTACATTTGTAACAGTATTTATTCATCTTAACACTGTTATTTGATAAAAATAGTCATTCAATATTAGTTCATGTTAGTTCACAGTGCAAATACAACAAATAAAACAAATACAATGTCCGATTTGAATAATGAATTAAATGTTGAAATTAACTAAGATCAATAAATGTTAGACATATTGTTCATTCCTAGTTCATGTTAACTAAAGTAGTTAATTAATGTAACTATTAACTAAGGAAACCTTATTGCAAAGCGTTATTAAATAGTACATAAATAATACTAAAATATAAATAATACTAAAATATAGGCCTTAAAGCTGACTAAAGGTATATATATATATATATATATATATACACACACACACACATACCTTTAATCAGATTTAAGGCCTATATTTTAGTATTATTTATATTTTAGTATTATTTTTAGTACTATATTTAAGGTCTATATTTTAGTATTATTTTGTGTGTGTGTGCGTGTATATATATATATATATATATATATACACACACACACACACACACACACTAAAAACCCACTTGCAACTGGTTGTAAACCTGTGGCCAGGTACAGAAAAGGGAATAAAGCAAAAAGAAACAAAATAGAAAGGCACAAAAAATGAAATTCAGAGTGAGAATGAGGACAGAAAGGAGTGAAAGAAAGAGAGGTGAAGTACATTAAAGCCATCCACGATGCTCCAATAAAAGGCTCTGAATGAGCAGAGTGGTAATCATAAAAAAACTCCATCTATTCTGAGCCAGTCCATTAAGCAGGCGGGGGGAGAGCGAGACAGTCCATTAAGCAGACCAGGGGGGAGAGAGAGCATGTAAGAGAGAAACAAATGGCTATACTTCACTAACTCCACAAAGCTCCATAAATGCATTCAACACACTGTAGCAATACAGCTCTGCTCAAATGCCATTTCATCAGAACATTGGGGCTAGTCTAGATGAGCATTTTATTGAGGGAGGAGAAGAAAAAAAAATGAGCAAATGAATGAAAATGCAACAAAAGAGATGGGATGCTTATAAAAGAACACAAAATAGTGAATCGATGTCTCGCTGCTGGTTTTAGTCTGGAAGCCTTAATGGAAACCTTGAGACAAAGACCTTCTGGGAAAATAAACCAGCAACAACAACAAAACCCTTCCTCATTAGAAATAAGTTAAAATGCACTGAGAACCTTTTGGTTTAAGTATGTTTTCACCTGAATATTATTTGAAAGGTGATGTGTGTCTGGCAACAACAACACCAAACACCACTTGAGGTTTAGAAAACATACTTTTGTAGCTTTAACATATTACATTGTAACTAAACATTATGTATACCAATGTTTATATTGGGAAAAATCTCAATACCACACTAAAAAACAGCTATATGAGTTGGACACCACCTGTATGTCCTGCTTAGCTGTTGATGTTTCCAGCATGGCCCATCAGTTTGCAAATATTCATAGCTAACTCCATTATAGACATAATGGTAATCTATATT
Organism: Cyprinella venusta; assembly: GCA_038021265.1. Taxonomy (NCBI): domain Eukaryota; kingdom Metazoa; phylum Chordata; class Actinopteri; order Cypriniformes; family Leuciscidae; genus Cyprinella; species Cyprinella venusta. The sequence continues at coordinate 28,173,477 of CM075867.1, forward strand.
AATAGTTGTTAGCTTTTATATTTTTATGTGGTGACGAGATCAGCACACACGTGTTTTGAGTGTATTATTGCAGATTTACCATGGCTCTGCCATTCACATCTTCCATCTGAGGAGGTCCAAGAGCAGAATCACTACTGCTCCGTACTAGTAGAGGAGTACCTGAAAAACAAACATAAAATAAAATATTAATAAAAACAAGTCATTTTGTACACAAATACATATTAATATGTTTTAGTAAAATTGTACGTAGGGAATTGTGCTGTTTATTATAATTTATTGTTATATACAGAACTTTTTTTGCAAGAAACTGGCACTTTTAATCAGCAAGGATACATTAAACTGAGTTGAGTTAAATTATCTAAACAAACGTTGCTGTTCTTTTGAACTTTCTATTTGTCAAAGAATTAAAAAAAATGTATTATTAAATGTAATATTATTCAGCACAACTGTTTTCAACATTGATAACAAGAAGAAATATTTCTTGAGCATCAAATCAGCATATTATACAGAAATAATTTCTGAAGGATCATGTGACACTGAACTGGAGTAATGATGCTGAACATTCAGGTTTGATCAAAAGAAAAAAATACATTTTAAAATATAATAAAAGAGAAAATATTTATATTGTATAGTAAAAACATTTCACTTTCTTACCGTTTTACTTCATTTTGCTCAAATAAATGAAATATTGTTGAGCATAAGATACTTTTCAAGATCAGAAAAATCATATAACACCAAACTTTTGAACAGTATTGGATACAACTTGATAGTCCACTTTAGACATTTAGTTAGTTAAATATTATTCTTGATGTTCACACAATGAACACACATTTTTAACTATGTTTTTCTTCCTATAATATATATTTGGAGTCTACAGTTTAATTGGAATGTATGTGTCTACCAGCAATACACCAAATTATGAACACACTTTTCATAATTGTCTTCTCATCAGCCCAGAATATGGTTTCATGACTGGATATGAACGTTTGTATGATCGGCTACATTCCTCCGGCTCAGAAGCAGAAGCTGACTCTGAACCCTGAGTTAAACACAGTTTACATCTCACTTATTCACACTTCAGTGGAAGGGGGCACGTCAAGCACCCTGCGAGAGAGTGAGGGAGGAAAAAGAAAAAAAAACTTGACAGCGTTTCAAGAAGGTTTAAGGGAATATTTTGTTCTTTTTCTGCAGAGCAAACAGCAGCTGTCTGGGTGTCAGAGGCTCTGACACGACGCTCTGTAAATTCCAGTCTGCTGCCTCCCTCAAGCATACCGCATACATTTTCAGACCTGTTGCCTTACATCAATAGTTTAAAACGCCTTTAACCGTTCAGGTAGGCAACAGCTCTCACCACACATGACCTCAGATGATTCGCCGCAGACATTGCAACTGAATAAAATTGGAGGTAAAAATATAGGAAAAATTGGTTACAACATTCCTAAAATATAAAGGAAGCTGTACACTTTTATCTATAAATGTATACTATGAAAAATATATGTTTTTTTTAATATATAAATTTACATACAGCACAAGTCAAACGTTTTTTGAAAGAAGTTTCTTTTGCTCACCAAGCTGACTTTATTTCATAAAAAATACAAGGGGAAAACAGTAATATTATTATAATTAAAAATAGTTTTCTATTTAAACATAACATAAGATTTTGAAATATATTAAGCTGAATTGTTAGCATTATTACCCCAGTCTTTAGCTAGTGTCACATGATACGGAAATAATTTTTATATGATGATTTGTTGTTCAAGGAAGATTTCTTATTGTTATCAATGTTTAAAACAATTGTGCAGCTTAATATTTTGTAGAAACCATTACACATGCATATATGTTTATATAAGAACAAAAGTATATAATAAAAGCAAGAAATAGAAATATTTGGTAACATTATAATTAAGGTTGTCAAACGATTAATCGCATCCAAAATAAAAGTTTGTGTTTACATAATATATGTGGGTGCACTGTGTAATTATTTTATATATATATATATATATATATATATATATATATATATATATATATAAATACACACACATGCTTGTATATATTTAAGAAATATTTTCATGTATATACTGTATATATATAATTTATATTATATATAAATATCAATATTTTATAAATAATATTTTTTTTTCTTAAATATACATGCATGTGTGTGTATTTATATATATACACAAAATAATGCACCCACATATATTATGTAAACACAAAGTTTTATTTTGGATGCAATTAATTGCGATTAATCGTGATTAATCATTTGACAGCCCTAATTATAATTTTCTATACTGTCACTTTTAATCAATTTAAAGCATAATCAATAAACTCACCGACCCCAAACTTTGACAGTATATTATGACCTCTGTTTCGATTTACTTGTGTCTGTAGAAAAATTCAATCGTGTACTTGGTTACGTTGTTTGGTTTAGCATGCATGACTAATAAGGAAAAAAACGACGCTCCTTAGGCTGAGCACACTGCTGAGCCCCTGCTGTATTAACTCATCTTTGGGTCTTCATTCAAACCTGAACACTGTCACAAGCCCTCAACTCATTCTCCACTGCCTACTAAAGCTCAAGATCTACCGGGATCAAAGCCCCCAGGGCTGCCCCTCAGCCTTGCTTTCAATGCAACTATAAGGAAAAACGGTTCGATTCCAGACCTCCTGCTGTTTAGAGGGACAGCCAGTGTGCTGCTCCTCTCCATTCAGTCAATTACATCTAACAACCATCCCAACAGAAGAGCATGACTTCATAATCCAGTAGAATGATCCTAATATATGACCGTTCATGGGCATGAATACAGATAAACAAGTCTAATAAAGCAAGAGAGGACATTGTGCTCTGAACTATGATCTATCCAATGCTCTACTACAGACAGACCAATTTAGAAATATTGATCAATTAAGCAATAGCCAGTAAACTGCATCAGACATGACACACATGATGCATGTCTGACATCCTATTCCATCACAAATCATTAGTCATTTCAGAGTTTTTAACTCATATAACACTGGGCTTACGAGGGTGTTCGCCAAAAACGTGTTTTTGTCCGTTCAAGGACGTCAAGATGCAAAAGAGCACTAAATGAGGTTCTGCAGTGCTGTCTGTGAAGCGACTTTCTGTGCACACATTTTGTATGTGTATTCACAGAAAGCCATTTCACAGACAGCGTGCCAGAATCACATTGAGTAAGTTGATCATCAGCAAGTGTGATCCCCTCTATAAAAGCAAAAATGTGGGCAGTTTGCCTGTCTAGGAATTAGCTAGTAATAGTTATGTTACATTGTTACAGTGTAGTTGACTGACTGTCCTTTTAACTTTTGACAATGTGATGCATTTCTTTAATAGCGCGTGACCGTTATAGCAATGATACAAATCATCTCTTCTTGGCCTGTTATAAAAATGTATGTTTTACAATTTGCAATATGACGTAATCCATTGCTAAATTATGGCTCATCATAGACTAGCTAACCACAAAGCTAGCTAATGCCACTATCATCCGTCTGTTCTGTTGTGACAATAAAAGAAACAAGTTTCTTTTTAAAATGCATTATCATATTATTTTACTTAAAACTCATAATTAACTACAAATAACTAATGTTAGGGAAATCTGTTAATGTTTTGTTGCGCGTTTCTGAAAAAAAAAATAATAATAAATATCGGCAAAAAATATGTGTATCGGTAACGGCCTTCAAAATCCTTTATCGGTCGGGCTCTAAAATAAATGCCTGGAAGCCTCAATAAACTGATGCAACAGTGTAAACAATAGTGAGCCAAAATTGTCAACAATGATTTGAGAGACTGATAATGGCATATAGAATGTGATTCGGTCGAGTTTTTACTGTTAAAGGTGGCTCTACAAGTAACTGAATCATAGGGTGTAGTTACTTTGCCACCCATTTGGGCTTTACTTTTGCTAAATAAATAATAACAGTGTAATATGTCATGTATAGTTGATCATCTAAGGATCTTTTTTCACATTTTTAGTCAAACTAAATGATTTTTATTATGTCTTGAAATAGAAAACCATGGAATTCAAAAGGGTGTACTTGATTTTTTTACATGACTGTGTATACACATTTTATCAGACAAAAAAAAACACTAAATTCAGATAGACCATCAAAGCAGGATTATGTTGTTTGAAGAATAAGATGGTGTAATTACATTAACATCTACCAGTAGAAGCCTGGTGTGCACCCCTGCTCCATACTCCTTTGTGTTCCTATATGACTTCCTGTGTTATAAGATTAGTTCCTTTCTTTTCATTCTCTTGTAGAAAGAATAAAGTTATTCCTCAACCAGGAATTAAATTCAGATGGCAATCACCCAAAGAGACAGTGAAAAAGAACTGAACCATGACTGTGGATTTATGAAACGTCATCCTGAGTTTTTCTCATCATCAGACAGAAAAAAAAGCAGACAGCGAGAGTGAGAGAAAGAGAAAAAGATACAGACAGACAGGATTGTAAGGATCTCCACTGGCGGTCGAAAGGGCCTTCCTGTGGGGCTTGTCTCTGTCACACAGTGTGTGGATCTCTGCTATAATCCCAGTCTAATCAAAACTCTTCAATACAGAGCACTGACACCCTGAACAAATGAGTCACAACAAGAATGACAATAAAACAGAATGGGAACAACTATTTACAGTAACCACTATAAATATAATCATATTCAAAGTCTGAGTATCACCCATAAACACATTTATAAAGAAGATTAGGTCAACATTAAAAGGTGAAGTGTGACATGTAATTGTTTATTTATTTTTAAATGTAAAAATACTCTCTCCTATCCCAACTCAATATGCAGATACAACTACACAAAATTCACGGATTGATTCTACTGAAAATATTCCAGCTGTGGTTTATTTGCCTTTAAAAACACTTAAAAGAAGGTGTATCCTATTTTGACCCCTAAATGCAAATGAAAAAAAATGAAGAAACAAAACACTTATAATTTTCCAACCTTTCACTGAGCCTCATAATTAAACTGTTTTTGATAATGCACCTTTAAAGGGATACTCCACTTTTTGTTGGAAAAAGACTCATTTTACTACTCCCCCAGAGTTAAACAGTTGGGTTTTACCATTTTCGAATGTATTCAGACGATTTTTTGATACTTAGAAGAATATCCGTAACCAGACAGTTTCTGGTCTCATTGACTTCCATAGTATATATATTTTTTCCTACCATGGAAGTCAATGAGACCAGAAACCGTCTGGTTACCGATATTCTTCTAAATATCAGAAAATCGGCTGAATAGATTTGAAAACGGTAAAACTCAACTGTTTAACTCTGGAGGAGTGGTAAAATGAGCCTATTTCCAAAAAAAAAAGTGGAGTATCCCTTTAAGATGTCTGCATATACTATAAATAGCTTATTTTCTGTTTGACTGGACTTTTGCATTGCGTAAAATTCACATTGTATTTCATCAAGGTGAACCAATTTATGAATAATAGGTGTGCATGTGTGAACTCAACAGATTGCTGATTTTCATAATGTCTCCTTTGAAATTCACTGCAAAAATTTAAAAAAAAAAAAAATGTAAATAAATAAATCTCACTCAGTATTTGTCTCGGCTTCCAGTACAAATATCTTAACAGGCTTAGATCAAGATACATTTACTTGAGAAACAAAATATCTGCCAAAAATAAATTAACTGTATTGACTTTCTTACTGTTTTGGCAGACTTTGTTCCAGTTTATGCAAAAACATACTTAATTTTGACAAATGTTTCATGAAAAAAAGACAACATCTAATGTAATTTTTCTTCAGAAGTAAATGCATCTTCATTTAAGAGAGTTTAAATGTTTGTACTGGGGAAACAAGACAAAAATACTGAATAAAAGTGTTTATGCAGCCTACTTCCTATGCTATTTCAACCCCTCAGTCCATTTCTCAATGTTCTAGATTTAAAAGATGTCCGAGTTAAGCACCTTTCCATCATCATATGAACAGTGGAATCTAAATTCGTCAGACATCCATTAAGCTTCAGAGTTAAGCAGCTATGTCCTACAATGACAAGGAACAAGAGTGAACACCTTAAGCACAATTAGAAAGACTGGCCTTCCATCCCATAGTCCTACAGCATCCATCACTCTCAGTCATGAGCTTTGCGTGATGGTTTCACTGGATGTGCACATGACTCACTAGCTTATTCCTCAGTCTCAGATCAGTGCTCCAGTTCCTATTGGTCGGACGAGAGCCGAAGGCCATTAAAGTAGAGGGTAACTGATGGTGTGTCAGCAACATGATGAGTTTAGATTTAGACTCATGGGATCAAGGCAGATGGAGACAAGAAAGACGTTCTGCTCTGTGGTCTAAAACCGTAGGCCTGAGGGTCTTTACTCATCACTGTTTCTCTTCATCTTTATCTCTTCATATAATGAAATGCTTAAATGACCCTTCAGACTCAGGATATTAATCCCCTGGGGTTTCACTAAACCCACAGAAAATGTATAGACATATGTCAAAAATATTTGTAGGGTCAAGTATTGATCCTTATTGAAAGAACACCCTGGATGCACTTAAATCTGGAGATATTGATGAAACCTAACCATAACAAAAAAGAAATCAATGCTCTTTTCAATCCCATCATTCACGATGCATTTTAGGGATAGAGGCACAGTGAGTGTTTGGGGGGAGGAGTGAATTATTCGGAAAAATACGGCTTGAAGTGCGGCAACAACATGACTGCATATAACATAAATGTACTACAACCATACGGACAAAGAGAAGAGCTGTGGAAAGGTTTGAAAGTACGGGGTGAATGTAGAAATCTGCTAGCGCTATAAGCTAACGTGCTTTTATCTAGCGTTAGCTAATACTGTTAACAGATATTGAAACGGCAGCTAACAATCACATCTCCAGTACTTGCTGAAAAACAAACAATCCATTTCGTTTTTATCTTTTTCAGCAAAAGATCACGTGAGGTGCTCCCTCTGGCATGATATTTTTAATATCTTGTAGTATGTGATGTACCACGATTTTTTTAAATCTTGTTGTATGTGTATGTTTGAGAAAAGGAAATCTGTAAATATTCTCATGTACATGATTGCAACCAGATTTTGATATTTAAAACTGATTTTAAAGATCACAAAAACCAAATGTGGGCTGTTATTCGTGGAAAATCCCCTTGGCTGCAACTCTCAGCTTTCCGTCTGATTTAAGACAAGACATCCTGACTTCCACCAGAACTCAGATGATGTACAGATGTCTTAATTTACAGTTACAGCCTGTCAATAAAGACAATGCTGGACATTGTTAGTCAAGTTTAACAACATTTTACAAGATTTCTGCACATCATCAGAGAGCCCCGTGAACTATGGGAGTTTACAGAGATGTCATGGAACAATTCCTAAACATGTCAGAAGTGATAAAAGCGCACAGGTTCGTCTGTATAGAAGATAACCGCTCTGCCAGACTTCCACACGCAGATCCTAACCACAAGGCCTCAGGTGACACTTGCCAGACGCCCTACAGTGGAAAGAGACCTCTGAGTTAAACCATGTACTTCCTCTCTCCTTCATCTGACTCGTCCTAAATCACAATCAGTCTCATGCCGTCCTATTTCTTGCTTTCGCATCCCTGCTTTTGCATCCCTCGTTCTCTCCCCCTGGCCCATCTCACGCCTGACAGCATGACAAATGCTGTGTTAGACACTCGGCTGCCATGCGGCCTGTTTCGGATTAGGCGGGAGATCGCGGCAGAGATGTTTACACTGCCCATCAGTGCCGGTACTTCAGCAGACTGCAAGGTCAGGATGGAAGAGAGAGACCTGTGCACATGGTCAATGGGGAGAGCTTGAGAGTGCCAGAGGTAATTTTAAACAGCAGCTCCTGAGGGACACATTACCTACAAGGCCAATAAAGAGACACGAGGGTGAGACAGCGTCAATGAGAACAACATGGAGAAGAGAACCGATTTGTTTAATCTGACAGTTTATTTCAAAGAACCGGTCAAAAATGATCCCTGATTCAATTAAATCACCATTCAGATATGTTTTCGTCTAAACATATCACCAAACCCTCATGTCTTTTCAAACCTGTATGACTGTCTTTCTTCAGCGGAACACAAAAGATGATGGTAACAGTTTTACTGACCATTGACTTCCATTATATGGACCACAAAACAGAAGAAAGTCAAAGAGTAGGAGTAAATTAAGGCATCATTTTCATTTTTGAGTGAACTATCCCTTTAATCGCGGGTGTTTATCACTTATTTTCAATTAATAATTGATCCCAAGCACACAATTAACTTATTTCCATTTAATTCATTTAATAACAATAGTCAAGACATTACAACTACAGTGTTTTATTATATTTTAGCTTCCATCTTTTGACTACTGTAGAGTTCAGCACACTCTTGACATTATTGTTTTTATTAATATTTATCTTTGCAATGGAGGCCCAATTTATCTGCTATCAGATACTAAACTTAGACAAAAATTGTCAAGCGCGTCCAAAGTTGTAACTGGTATTGTACATTGAGTCAAACGGTGCTTGATGAATTCAACAGGTTATCCATTTAACAGAGTTACTCCCAAAGTCTGAATTCTTTGCTATTCAGATCAATCAAATAACATTTTTCCCAGTGTTTGATTTTTATTAGAAACCAACAGGTTTCTTTTAGTTATGTCCAAAAGTCTTTAAAAATGTCAAAAATATTTATTTTTGCTACTTTTCAAAAGCGTTTTATATTGTATTGTTTTACCCTTGTCCCATATTTGAAACTAGAACTTATCAACAGAATATTTTTATGATGTCATTCGGCAAAGCTTTAATTTAGTCAAATCATGTAAGTGTGAAAAATGTAATGATACAAAAACTCTGTACAAATTGTAATTTCCACCGCAACGCTTTTAAACATAATACATGAGTTGAGATGTGATTTTTCATGGCTTTCAAAAAACAAACAAACAAAAAAAAAAAGATTAATATCCTGTTGGACATTGTCAACAGACTAATTAAACAAATTAGTAAGAGTTTGAAAAATGTTTAGGGAGTTTTTTTTTTATTGAAAGTCCACAAGGCCAAAAGTTCCCGTAGTTGAAGAAACACCCATGAGCTCTGAACTGCGCTAGTAATTATTCAGCAGCCCAACAATGTCACTTCCTCTCAAAATGAGCATTTTCAATTTTCACATGCCAATTATTTCCAACGGAAGAATGCAGAGCAACTTTAGTGTTTCTTCAACTTAATATTAAAAGTGAGCCCCATGAGTGATGAGAACTGTCTAAAGGCTGCTCCAGTGTGACAAACTAATTAAAGTCTTTCACATGCTTTAACTCAAGCATTCTAATGCCAGATATTTAACGTGCTGAATGTTTAAACGTGTCGGAAAGACACAAACCTCTCCCTTCTAACAGCTCACGTCTCATTAGATATCACCGAAATAGATGTGGAACAACCACATGCATGTCTGATCTAATAAAACAAACAATGTATCTTTCTAACAAAAGATACGCAAAGTTAACTGCAGTTGAGCCAAGAGAAAAAAAGAAGAAACGATTCATATGTCCTGACCAGAACCAGAGCAGCCGAATGAACCTTCTACCAAACTACACTGATGAAATCATTTCAAGCACACCAAATGCACAGGATGTGAGTATGTGGGGAATCTCTACTAGTGAGAGTGTGTGTACTCACTGACAGACTCCAGATGACACTGCTGGTCTCAATAGACCTCTGGGCATACTTATCAAAGCAGACATCACTCGTGCAAACATATGTGTGCTAAACAGCCCACAGTGCCACAACAACATCCCTTCAAATCAAATTAAAATGATCTATGAGTTCACATACTCACTGATTGAACATGTAAACAGTCACGTCTGGCACGCCAATACCCCAAAAACAACTTCAAATGCTGGAAAAACCATGATGCATTGCCCTTTCCTCTAAGGAAAATGACATACTCTATAAATGCAAACAAATGCAGATGCGAACATAGTCCCTCTGAACATACAGCGAGGCACAAAATATAAGCAACTAATCAAATTGCTTATATATTTTTTTTTAATTAGACGTCTCCTTTCTGTTTTTTTTTTCCATAATAATTACTTTTACCAGTGCACTGTGGCAAGCTTTATGCATGCACATGATTGCTTAAAATAGGCCTATATATATTTCAAAGGCTCACAATCTTATTGACCCTAACATTTTTAGCTGTAGATACATATTAAGCTGTAAATACATATTAAATACTTTTTTTTAATTATATTTAATTGCAAATTACAAAATGGTTTAAATATGAAGAGTTCAGATGCAAAAAGCCTCTAAGTGCCATTTGAAATTTTCTTCTAAAATGACCATTTTTATCAAGCTTGTATATTTAAGTTCAGTGATTTCACTTAAATGGCAATGAAGATTACCTATTAATTGTCATTTAAGTGAAATTACTGAACTTAAATATACAAGTTTGATAAAAATGGTCATTTTAGAAGAAAATTTCAAATGGCATTTAGAGGCTTTTGCATCTGAACTCTTCATATATAGCTATAAACATAAAGTATATAGAAGTTTAGCTAACTTTAATTTGCTCAGCTGGATTGTCTCCAAACTATTGATCCACAATGACAGAGTAACCCGGAAGCGAAGACAAAACCGATCGTATAACTGGCCATGAATCTTTAAACAAATTCCCAATGTAATGCCCCATAAGGCGATGCTGGGAAAGCAATCTGTCCTTATATGTTTTAACTCTTCTAACATGCTTTGGAATACATGCAACTAAACATGAAAGCTATGAACAATGTATTCAAAATGCTGAAATTGATTTTTTTTTTCTGCTTTGTGAATTAATTGGGGTAATAAAACAAACCTATAGAGCATAAAATAGCATTAGAGAGCTGCTCTGGTAACAGGGATTTCCCAGGTCATCATATAACTAAATGAAAGGTGGCTGATTGGATTGTGAAGATGTGTGCACTTCCTGTGTTCACGGATGACTGAGTGCTGGGCATTCATTTGGATTGCAGGAATAATCCACTTAGAGAGGAGGGTCAGGCCATACATTGGATATTTGGGGAAATACCAGGGAGTGTGTCGCATTGATTTGGAAGGTGGTTTCTTAATGATAAATCTTTGCAGGGATCATGAGTTTCATTTCATTCAGTTACACATTTGGGGTGTATGCAGAATATTGCAGTAGCACCTCATTACAGTTCACAAGATCCAGAGGGCGGAGTTGGATCCAGATCTAAGGGGTGGAAATGGGTAGGATTAGGGGTGGGGTTAGGGATCAGGGGGTGGAGATGGGTAGGATTAGGGATCAGGGGGCAGATATGGGTAGGATTCGGGATAAGGGGGCGGATATGGGTAGGATTAGGGGTAGGATTAGGGATCGGGACGGAGATGGGTAGAATTAGGGGTGGGGTTAGGGATCAGATTAGGGATCAGAGCAGAGATGGATAGGATTAGGTATGGGGTTAGGGATCAGGGGGTGGAGATGGGTAGGATTAGGGATCGGGCGGAGATGGGTAGGATTAGGTGTAGGGTTAGGGATCAGAGATTAGGGATCGGGGCAGAGATGGGTAAAATTAGGGGTGGGGTTAGGGATCAGATTAGGGATCAGGGGGTGGGGATGGGTAGGATTAGGGGTGTAGATAGGGATCAGGGGGTGGAGATGGGTAGGATTAGAAGTGGGGTTAGGGATTAGAGGGTGGATATGGGTAGGATTAGAAGTGGGGTTAGGGATTAGAGGGTGGAGATGAGTAGGATTAGGGGTGGGGTAAAGGATTGTGGGTGAAGATGGATAGGATTGGGGGTGGATTTAGGGATCAGTGGGCAGAGATGGGCAGGTTTAGGTATATGTAAGGTGGGAGGAGTTGGATTTGGATCTATATCCTCCCCCTGGATTTCGTGCTCTGCAGTGAGAACCATCTCAAATGTTTTGCAACCAGATCACGAACGGAGATTGTTTGTTATAGTCTTTGAGTTATCTTCCTTCACATTTCACACTGCTCATAATTAACCTGGGGTTAACAATTTATCCTGGGTATTCATAAACTACGGTTTCACACTATTGATTCCAAAACCCTGGGTTAACATCATTATTTGTATGAACGCTGCACTCCACACAATATGTATAAAAGATAAAGGATCTAGCATTGCGCTTCCTCATGTTGCCGACTGTAATATAAACATTTTCCTGAATTGAAAAAGGTTAGAATGAAATACTCTTCTTCACTCCAATTGTCATATTTTCTGTCATTGACATTTTTATCCTCAAACGCTGAAACTATTGTATATACAGCGTGCTGTGTTTCTGTAACTGTTCAAAGCATGTGAATATGAGGCACGCTATTGGTTGTCGGTTGCTAAGCATCTAGTCATAACATACTAACACTGCATCTTTCCACACTGCACAAGTTTTGCACCGCAATGTGGTGTTAACACCGCTAAATTTGCCCTAAACCCTGCTTCTAAATTACAAGTGCTCCTTTACCCAGGTTAGTGTAGTGCTTAGAACGACGATTCTCCAGGGTTAAGTGCAGTGCTGCATGGATAATGTATTTTTGTAGGCCAAAACCCCAAAACAAGCAAGCACTGAGGGTCAATTGGTTTGTTAAATGGATTTTTGAATACATGCCTGAAATAAGGTCTGTGGTGAACACAAGCTCAAGATATTTTTATATTTCATTCTACAACATAAAATACATCAGTAATAAAGCTTTTACAGTACTTGTTTTGAAATAAGTGGATGCTAACAAGTGGCTAAATGGGACAACAGAGACACAAAACGGCATCATCCGAACAGGTAAACTCAACTTATCGAATCACTAGTCGATTTCACAGCCTTTATAATCACAGTTTATAATCACGATCTAACTCGAACTTTCAGGAAAACTTTTTTTAAAACATAGACTGAAAGAGTTTTTGGAAGATTAATGGCGACACTGAAGTCGTGTGAACGTGTTGTAGTTCGTTAAAAGGCTTTTTACTTCCGCCTAGTGTATTTAGTCTTCAAAATTCATTAAATTTGCATTAATATTCATTTGTAAAGATTATCATGATGAACAAATCTGTAAGAGTCATAAACCTTTGTTGCCCAAAGAGTTTTGTTTTGCAATCATACAAAAGCGGGTGGAAAAATCCTATTGTATTAATCCTATTTTGTCATGATGCTGAACTCCGTGCAAAGCAAACAAAAATACGTCACCACTACAGCATTCTATCAAAAAAGACATTAATATCAGGTCTAAAATCACCTTGAGACCCCTGCATTCTGCTAGATGGAGCGCACGGACCGGTTCATGTTCACACTGTGAACATCTCCTTTGAGTTACAATTTCAAACACTCTCCTACCACTTTCTCTCCCCACTCTAACATCATGTCTGCATATACAGAGGCACGTGTGATCTCTCTTTTTAACAAATGATCCCGATACAGATGTATGTCAGACCCTATCGACGTGACAAACGGCATATTTACAGCCGTGGAAAATGAAAGAGGAAAAGATCAGTCAGTCAACTGACACCTCCACCTTGAAGTAGAGACGAGGAAACTCGAGCACTTCCCAGGAATGCCTGGATCGCAAAAGAAAAAGCCGCTTTTCCAGTACGCTGAACTTTGCAAGCCCCGTGTCTACTTTTACAATGAAACTTAAAACACAAAGGGGCAGATTTACAAGGAGGCTCACACATACGAACATACATGCAGCACACGATTCCTCGGCTTATTTTACCAAGGATTTAATTTCAGAGTGTAAACATGTTCTAAATCATACACACACTCTGACATTTAGAACAAATATGTGTGCGTTTTCTATATTGGAGGTGTGCCTGACATCAGACAGAGGTGAAACCAGCCCAGATGAAAAACACATGGTTCCCCAAGGTGCAGTACTAGAACCAAATGAAGTATTCCAGACCCGTCCGAAATAAGAGAAAATGTCTTTGTCTAAGACAAAATGAAAAAATATCTGATTTTTTTTTTTTTTAAGTGTCAAACTTCTCAGCAGCAACCAAGAAATTTTGCAGGCAGGGTTTTAAATATATGAGACACAAAGGTTGGTTAAGGTGAACTGTTTGTTAAAAGTGATACTTCAATATGAGCAAGTGCTGTAATGCAGAGGGAACACTTTCATTTGTTCATAGCTACATGAGTGAGTCAGAGCATTTCAAGCTTAAACCAGGGCCCGATTATGCTGTATAATATCATCTCTCATAGTGGCAGTCTATTATTTCACTCACCATTAAGCATGTGTTTGATCACAGCTCTGTTTTTCTTATGGGAATACATTACTTTATTTATTTTTTTACTGACTGTACTTGTATTGTTTTATTGCATACATACTGGACTTGAGGGCAGAGGAGTTGACTTCAATTTCTCCTCCTTTGATTGGCTGGAAGCATGCGAGTTCAGAGTCATAGGGTTCTGGGCTGGACTGTCCCGTTAGGCTGCTACTTGTCCTTGTTCCATTCCCGGGACTCATGGCGCCCCTCTGCTGGGCCTCCTGTTCCTCGTACACTGCGATCAGCTGCGGGACACACAGCAATGTAAATTTAGCGCAAGCAATTTTAAATTTAGCAATACAGTCAATATATACAAAGAAAGACACAATTATAGTTATTTTTCCATAAGAGAACTGTGAGCTCTAATTATTTAATTAACTATGTTAATCGATTGTATATGCTGGCATTATCAATGCACATTTAATGTGTGTGTATATATATATATATATATATATATATATATATATACACACACACACACACACACACATATATATATATATATGTATGTATATACAGTATATATATATATATATATATATATATTTCATATTTCTCTATCGTTTTTTGTTAAATTAAGTCATCCATAATGCTTCATTGGATTGTACCTTTCTGTCTTGTACCTTTTATCCTTCCTGATTTTCAAAAACCCTTTTAGCCTCAAATCAAAGTTTATAATGTTGTGATTCACCTTGTAGCCAGTTGAATTGGTTAACAAAGACTTCCAAAATGAATGGAAAACGTTGTTCTGGAACCAAGGCCGCTCAAAAAGTGAGCAGGCATTGTTGCAAATACAACAGAAAAACAAAACAAAAAATGAACATGAGAAAATAGACACAGAAATGGCCAGCATATTATGACATTATAACCCATGCACTTCCTGTTATTAAATAGCAAAATAGCTAAGGTCTACATTTATCAAAGGTTGTACACAACATTTCTGAAGTGACTGTAGCTACATTAAAGGTGCCATGAGTAAGAATTGCGGTAAAAGTATCCAAAAATGAGCAACATGCATCAAAAGAATGACAAGAAATAAGGGCGATGATATCATTAAAAAAATTACAAGTTATAGTGCTGCAGCATATTAGAATTATTTCTAAAGGATCGTGTGACACTGAAGAATGGCGTAATGGCTGCTGAAAATTCCATGTTTGTAATATTTTAATTTACCATTTTTTTATTTATTTTTTTTTTCAAATAACTGCAGTCTTTTAAGAATAATGTTACACACATTAAAAAAAAATTAAGTCTCCAAAATGTTGAAAGGTAATGGAGTGTCAGCAAGATGTTTTACAGAATAAATCAGAGTGCATTTAGTCAATAAAATAATGTACTATATGTAGAAATAAACTTTTAATATTCAAAAAAAAAATAGTACCCAATATATTTTACATCAAACAATTATTACCTTGTGCATCAGAACGCGATAGAGGACATCTAAGAAGCCCAGCATGGCTAGTGTTTTAGGTTAATCTCAGTAAGCGATGATATCCATTCACTTCACGATGAGGGTGTGAGGTCTGCCAGTTAAATACATGCATCTCACTGACACTGCATTAGACTTCTGCTGCTGTTCTAGGGGCCTCCATGAATGTGAGTCTGTGCATGTAGAGCAATGTGTGCATGTGAATGAATGCAGTAAGAGACAGAAAGAGGAGTTTGCTGGTAAAGCCATAGGTTTCCTGTCTGAACGAGACACCAGGAGAGTAAACATATAAATAAACCATAAACAATGTGACATTCAGGAAAATGTGAATGTGAGTGTGTGTATATACTTAAATAAGAGAGTGTCTAAACATTTCTTTACCAACTATGAAACAGTTTTGCATAATTTTTTGTTATTCATCTACATCCTTATGACAATGGGATTTTCAGATGTAATTTGCCTTGCTTAGAAACAAGTAGTGCAGGTCATTGTGTCACTCATAACATTTTCCACATTTTCACTGCCACAGAAATATAAGTAACCATTGATTCTAAATGTGTTCCTCCTATCATTAACATAAGTAGTACAGTAGTAGTAAGAGTAGTGATAACACAATAAATACTCCACATACATTACCATTCAAAAGTTTGAGGTCAATAACAATTAGTTTGTAAAAAATAAATAAAATAATAATACTGTTATTCAGCAAAGATTCAATGAATTGATAAAAAGTGGCAGTAAAGACATTTGTAATCGAATTTATTTTCGAATAAATGTTTTTTTTTGTTTTTTGTTTTTTTACTTACCATTCATCACAGATTCCAAAGTTTACACAAAAAAGGAGCCCCAAAGGGGAGTCGTGTTCCATAAATTATTTGTCAATGTTTTTGTGTTCCCTCACAAAATTTTTATGTTCCCCCAGAGAAACTTTGCATTCGCTTGCAAAAAAAACAAAAAAAAAAACAAACGTTTTGTGAGCGAACTCAACAGTTTTGTAAGGGACCACAACAACATTGAAATGTATTTTTTCCTCCTATGTCATATTTTTCCCTTTAGGGCTCCGTACAACTGTTTTCAACATTGATAATAATAAGAAGAAATGTTTATCACACTAAAGCACTAAATCAAGTTAGAAATGATTTCTGAGGGATCATGTGACACTGAAGACTGGAGTAATGATGCTGACATCACAGGAATAAATTACATTTTAAAATAATATACAAATAGAAAACGGTTATTTTAAAATGTTAAAATATGTAAGAATATTAATTTCGATCAAATAAATGCAGCCTTCATTAGTATAAGAGACTACTTTAAAAAAAACTTTCAAAGAAAATCAATAGTATGGTGGTGTACAGTATGTGCCATAACAATAAAATATCTTGAATAAAAAAGTTTATCATTCTAGGTAAAACAACATAAAAACTTTGCATTCAAAACAACTTCTGAAGTTTAAATAAATCCTGCCATAGGATTTATCCTTGGAGGTGTCTTTCACAGAAAATGCAGTCCAAGAATGCACTTACACTTGAATTGCAATGCAATGTTTTTTGTTTGTTTGTTTGTTTGTTGTTGTTTTTTTGTGAAATGAAACCCATCCAAGTCAGTCATTTATCAGTCATAATTTGAGGAGAAAAACAGCAGAGGCACTTGACAAAGATGAAACTGTCTTTCAATGTTAATGCACACCATCAAATTGAGTATACTTTGAAAGGCTACAGGTTCGACTGTACGCATACGGTGGCATTCGCACACAAAAAAAAAACAGTATAGTTTGCCTTGTTTCCTCCATTCTGTCGCCTGATGGGTTCCTTGCCACTGTTGCCTTGGCTTTTGGCTAGCTTAGTTGGGGACATTTAATATTCAACAATATTACTGATCTACTTAAGGTGGACGTTGATGCAATTTTCTTCTAGAAACAAAACTTTGTTGTATTATTTTCATGTTATCACCGTGAAGCTGCTTTGATACAATCTATATTGTAAAAAGTGCTATATAAATAAAGGTGACTTGACTTGACATATGGGTTTTAAGATTTCACACTGTTAGCTTAGCGATATGCTAACAAAAACACTACTGAAAACAATTGTGAGTTGAGCAGTAATCTATTTTGGAGCTGCTTGCTACCTGTACAGCGATCCAAATTAGTCACATTTGATGTTAAACTCAGTTTGGGTGCTGCCTATCTGCAACAGACAGCAAGGCAGCTCAGTGGATTTTGAAACGGAGCTATCAACCTCTCATTTCCAACTTCTATGTGCCACTTAGCATTACACTTAAGGCAATCCTCACTTCCCCTCAACCAAAACCTCTTCATCTGTCCGTCCATCCATCCATCCATTCCGTCCATCCATCCATCACTGATTGCTATCATTCCTTTCCCAAGATCAAAACCCTTATTTCTGATTACACACTGCTATTCCTGACAGATCTTCATGGCCAGAACCTCTCCACACACACACACGCTGCAGAAGGGCTGGGGCATGATCAGTGTGGAAGGGTTTTGATTTATTCACAGAGGCGGAGAGGAGAGAAACCCTTCCTCTGTACCAGAGGGAGGAGAAAGCATGGAGCTTTAGAAATGTCATCAATCTGCTCACCCTGAGAGAGGGAGAGAGAGGGAGAGAGAGAGAGAGAGAGAGAGAGAGAGAGAGAGAGAGAGAGAGAGAGAGCAAAGGGGTTTCACGGTAATATTTCTCTTTCCTGCTCTCTCTCTCTCTCTCTCTGGCTCTGTGATGTCTCATTTATTGCTAGCAGAATGTCGGCCCTCCATTAAAACTAGCTAGGCCAGCGTCCGAGGAGAAAGTGTAACCCATCTACTGTATGAAAGGAGGCAGGATTCAATTCGGTTTCACCTTAACACCACCAAACACACACGCAAACCATTCAAATAAACACCGCAATACCAAACACATATGTGTAACATCAGCCACACTATTAGTACTTGAAGATAAAGAGAGTGACACGGTTTGTGCTACACACATGAATATTACCTCAAATCAACTTGCTAAGAAGAGGTGTGCTATTACAGAACTTTGACAAGCAATCAGAGTTAAGATTTTCAGATTTTTAAGATTTAAGATTTCTTTTTCCTTTTATTTTGAAGGAGGGATCGAGCTACAGTAGCCTATATGTTGCAGAGATGTACTGATATATGGTCGATTTATAAACCAACAATTGTATTAATTACTTTTAGTATTGGTATTAATTACTAAGACTGGCAGGTGGCAGCAAAGGTAATCTCATGTACAAAAAGGTAGAAATGAGCATACACAATTTTAAAAATACAATATTGCTTGATTTCAATCATTTACAAATAAAATCAGACAGACAGATAGACACCACAGCTCTACTACATGACTGAGCACAAGTGACAACTGCTAGGCCACAGCTTCTGTTGTTCTACCTCTAAACATATAACCCACATAGCTAATAGTCCTAATAAACATTGGCTAAAATGAAAAAGCAAGAGTCATCTTGTTTCTTGAGGTGTAATTAGATGAACTCTAAGCAAACCTGAGGAAATGAAGACACGTGGGCCCAGGAACAAGCCCGCAGCAGACTGCAACTCAATACTGCCACTTATTTTAACCCTGGCTATTTAATCACAGCACTACCTCTATACAAGGAGAACAAATGTGTCCAAACTTACTTTAACCAAATGAGCTAAATCCATCAGCTCGATTACCCAATCATGGGCCCACTGGACCTGGTCTAGTTCACTTTACCATGCAAGAAGCAGAAACCCCTTACACAACCTTCAGGCTTCACGGGAAACCAATACTGAAGTGTTCAGACTCCAAAATTGGATCAATAGTTTGTTATCAAGTGGAACTGCCCGACAGGGTAAATAGCCACCTCTTTCTCTCTATCCTTAGATAGTCTGAGTCCTCACAATAAACCAGACAACAGCATTTTACTTGTCATCCTACAATTTAAACAACAAAGTTCACTTATACAGAGCTCTTCATACTCTCAGCCCAAACTGTAAGTGTTTAAACATGGATTATCAGCTAGCATAGCTCGATATCTCATTCAGCGGGGGTTTGAGTGGCACAGTCGCTGTCTGAACGCTGATGACTGTTATTTCTGTAGCAGTTTAGAAGCATTAATTACCAATATGACGGTTTAAACCGAGACAGACACAAAGAGGTTACAGACACACGGTCACACAGGCACTTGTTCAAGGGACAGAAAGCAGCACACACATACACAGGAGAGCACACTCGCACAGGTGTGTAAAAGGTGCGAGATCGATGGCAAATTACATCTGACAGCGGAATCAGAACCTGTCAAGCACAATAACAAAACTGACTCTATTAGTGCAAGGAGACAATGAGAGAGGAGGAAAATGGTGGGCTGCTTCCTCCCTCCATGAGGGCTGAGGCGTCCAATAGTGACACCACAGTGAAAGTTCAGACACGTCAAAAGGATTCAAGCAAATTAATTAATGTTGAGTGTCAGAGACAGCTCTGAAGCACATGTAATAATCAAAGCCACAATATATGGGTATTGAAGTAGTTACTGACTGATACTGAAAGACTTATCTGCATATGCTTTAAACTGGGCTGTAGGGGTGTGACGGTTATTGTAGAACCGTGAGATCGACGTTTATAGTTGAACAGCGTAATTAGAAATCTATAACCGCCAAAACCGTGTTCTTAAAATATCTTGCAGATAAGGTTATATAGGCTACTAATATCAGTGTTGGGGAGTAATGGAATACATGTACCGGCATTACGTATTCAAGTATGTGCATGTGATATTGACTTAGAATTTAGCCAAAAGGTGGCATCTTAAAATCAATAATAGTCATGCTACCTAGCTACCCTTAGCATTTGTGTCAGGATCACACCTATAAAGCCTTAAAATGCAGCCTATGTAGGCGGCTCACTAAGATTGGAACGGAGTCAGAGAGTATGAGTGTAAAGAGAAACACAAAAAGAGCTGAAAGGAGAGAAATAAAGAAATGAGATGGTTTTAAAATGAGAAAGAAAAAATGAGAAGAACATTCAGGGCTGAGGTGTAGAAACCCCAATTTATGAGAAAGCTGTTCACCTATGTCGTGCGACCACAAACATCAATAAAACGTGTGTTCACTCCATCCTCCTACTAATCAAAACTGGTTATTGCTGATTCACATCCCCTTCCTAATCAATAGGATGTTAATCAACTAAATGTAGTGTCATGCTGGTGGTTAGTGCAGACTCTCAAATATGCTACTCTGCTGTTTGCTGGATGGAGTTTGCATAAAAGAGTCATGAATCAGGACACAGGCTTTGTGGAGTCAGCACAGGGAGTTACTACTTCATTACTGAAGAAGCCAGTATCTGATTCAAATGAGGTCCAGCAAGAGAGAAAAGAAAAAAAAAATAGGAAAGTACTTAAATGAGATAAACGCACCTGCCTTCCAGTAAGATAAGATGTTTAGGCAAATTTTCTTAACATCGATTTTACAAGAGAGAAGTTTACAAGTACAAGTGATTCAGGACAAATTATAACAACTTGCAACAATAACATTGTACACTTCTGATGTAGTAGACGCAAAAATAGGTGAACAAGTGAAGTGAAAAAAACGGTAACGCTTCCTTTTACAGTCCAGTTACCCATGTAAATAATATGTACTTATTTTAGTAACTACAATTACAGGGTAATAACTAGTACTAACCCTGAACCTACCCCTAAACCTACCCCTGTTCCATGTACTTACCTTATATTAGCCAGTACTTTCTAGGTAAGTACACTGTAGGTATACTGTAAAAGGAAGCGTTACCAAAAAAACAATAGGGATGTGAGAGTCTATGGTCCCAAGTATGTCCAACTGTTTTAAGAACATGCCTGATTTTCACAACTCAAGCTTTCCATAGTTGTTTTTTTTCCCCCTGTGGAAACTTGCACAAAGACTTTTTATAGGACCAATTGACACCTAGCCCCAGGTATAATACAGTACTTTTGAACTGAATTGCAATGTTTCTTCTGCAAAATTGCCAAATAGTACGGTACAAGTCATTCCTAAACTTCACCCGCTGAACTATTGACACCTAGGTGCACAACAGTAAAACGTGTCAAAAAAAATGTCTATGGGTTATGCCTATAACCTCTGTTCCCAGAGAGAAAATTGCATTTTCCATGCCAAATTATGGCTGACACAAAAATGTCAAAGATGGCAGTTTCACTGAAATGTCAAAACACTGCCTGTTCGGGTCACACACGTGTATTCCCAACGGCCACTGCCCAATAATGTAATTACTAACCCTCGTGTTGTTCCAACCCCGTAAGACTTTCTTGAACAAGAACGTCTTACCATGATCTTCGGAGCACAAATTAATATACGTTTCATTAAATCTGAGAGCTGGATCTCATCTCCATAGGCTTCTAAGGGAATGAAACCTGTCGGCCTAGAAAAGTTATTAAAGACATCATTAAAATAGTCCAAGTGACTACAGTGGCTCAATCTTAAGTTTATCAAGTGACAAGAATACTTTTTATGTGAAAAACAAAACAAACAAACTTTAATCCATTTCCTTCTGTGTGGGCCTCTGACGTGAGTTCACGTAGTGTAACAGCGCAGCGCTTCTGTCTTGTACATCACACGCATCACACGCATGACCAGCGTCGGCCAATAGTGAGCCTACGTGTGATGTACAACACAGAGGTGCTGCGCTATTACACTACGTGAACTCACGTCAGAACCCACTGCAAAGTCAAGAGTCAAAGAACTCTTGAATAAACTTTTTCAATTTTAAGGCCCAGCTGGATAAGCTAGCTACAATACTCAGCTCTAAATGGCGGAATCCTGAGAACACTGCTTCTTACTTTCTAGAGAGAAAAGGCCTGACAACGCCACTGAGATATTTGCATGAGAGGCTTTTTGAAGATAGCCGGCTACCTATACTGCTATCTACCCTGTTACATCACAAGTATTTTGATGACTAGGGCAATAGGCAGGCCTTGGTTAGACGACTCTAGTAGTAAGAGGAGGCAAGTACTAGGAACTAGATTTACAGGGATCATTTATCCTGATGGGCTCTAGCTCTAAGGAACCTACACTCAGATACTGAGAGGCTTGAGGTGAGACTGCTTGGCAAACCATCACCCATTCCTAGTTACTAAGCCAAGGTCAGAAATCGAGGCGGTCGACACGCAAATATAGAGTGACTGAAGTTCAGAGCTATAATCTCAACGACTCTCTAAAGTGAGAGGAGAACTGCTGCTCTAATTTAAGGTGGCCCGAAGAGGGCCAACGCTTGACTTTGTAGTTATATCTGGAGCTTGACAGAGCGGTGGCCTAATATACGGCCTAACAACAGCTTAACATAAGCAGGACAGGGTGGCTGTGAGGGTTTGGATTGTATATCCTCTTCACCCTCATCAGCCATCTCCTGCTCTTCTAAGATAGTTGAACATCTCTAGGGCTCTCGCTGCTGGATCAGAGGATGTTAGTGACAACACATCCTGCCACTCACTCGTGAGTCTCTGATGGGCATGAGAGATTAACAAATGTCTCAACCTCCTCAGCGAGCTTCCTCTGAAAAAAAAAACAAAACAAAAAAACGTGAATTGCCTGGTACAGATGTCTGTCCCTCTTCTGTCTCGAGTTTTCTTACGGGAGTGGCACAAGCAGATCCCTCAGAAACTGATCATGCATGCTCTGAGCCCTAACAATAAAACACACAAGTTGTGCGTCATCAAGTATTAACGCTTTTCCATTTTCAGGTTCGACTCTTCAGCTCTTCGGCAACCAAACAAAGGAAAGTCTGCACCTCCTCGTATGACCACGGCGTATTCTTCCCAGTTGCCATAATAGTAGTAAGAAACTATCTCTGGCCATACTATTTAAAAATGGCGGGGATAATCTGGATACTCCATGTGGCGCCTGCAATGATGGCGCAGTGAATGGTGACATTCTCTCTGACCGATCAGCAGTCGGCATTATTTTCACGTCACATTTTAGTACCGGCTTAGCTCATTCAGAACCTCGCTGGAGGTGATACTAAAAAAAGTACCCGGAAGCAGGTACAGGTACAACTTTTACACAATGGAAAACCAAACAAAGGCGAGCTGAGCCGAGCTGGTACTGTGTAGTGGAAAAGCGCCATTAGACACTTGCTGAAGCATTTTTCACTAGCCAAGATTACCTTTCAGGTTTTCAGGTTGAAGCGTACAAACAGTCCCTGAAGACGAAATGATGTTGACATGTTCTCCAGGCTCCCCATATATTTCTGGGTCACACTAGTAGTGATGTCATAGGCTGTCGCAGGCCAATAGAATTGCTGTGATTAGATAAGAGTTTCAGACACCAGTTCACGTGGAGGAGTTCCCCAAAGCATCATGGACGCAGTGAGAGCGTCTTCTGAACTAATCAAAACCCTGGCTGCAAGACAATATTACAAAACTGGCTAAAAGACATAGTTTTAACATTTTGTCATCTAAACCATCAATGCCTAAATACAAAATAAGGCTGCACAATATATCATTTTAGCATCAATATAACGATGTGTGTATCTGCAATAGACACATCGCAGGACAGCTGTCACCGTAATACTTGTGAGAATAACAGCTCACTATGCTTCCAACTTTGCTGCCATCTTCCATATTCACTGTGACCCAACAACTACCAGTATGTAAAATCTGGAGTTGGAGTGACTCCCATCAGCACAGAATTGTGACAAATGTTGATCTGGAGTGACATAAAAGTCACATAAATTCTGATATGACTGTTCAGACAATCAATGTTTTCAATGTATTAGTCACAGAATCATTTATTCAAGAGATTTGTTCAAAAAACACTGATTCATCCAGTATTGAAACAAATAAAGCATTTGAGTGAGTCATTGAATCATTCATTCAAACCATTTTTTTTAAAAAATTGACTGCAGAAATTAATATTTTCTCAGTACCTCTAGTACATTACATGTTATTATGCTTGTCTACTCAGAATTGTGATTATTTCTTTAAAAAAAAAATCT
The DNA here is from genome assembly GCA_038021265.1 of Cyprinella venusta. Classification (NCBI taxonomy): domain Eukaryota; kingdom Metazoa; phylum Chordata; class Actinopteri; order Cypriniformes; family Leuciscidae; genus Cyprinella; species Cyprinella venusta. Next base: position 28,198,115 of record CM075867.1, read on the forward strand.
GACTCAGTTTTTTTTCCAAAATCATGCAGCTCTAATGTCCAGGCAAACAAAAGTAAGAAACTTAAGGAAAGATATATTTTCAAAGTTTCGTTGGCTTCACAATCAACACCATTGTAGTCAAACTAAATTATCCTTTCCATGATATATCAAAACAACAGAGTTCGAGCCTTAAGTGTGTGCGCTTCTTGCAAGTCACACACTCAGACTCTCATCATAATGGAAAAATAACTGTGTGTTTATCTGCATGTTTGGTATAATTTCAAGAAGGACAGGAAATCACTTGGATGTGTTTATTATGAAATCATCTTATCTTAACTTTGTAAGACTCAACCAACACAACCAGACTCCATTATGTTTACTGACACTGTGCTCTACATCTGCCAAACAAAACACGTCCATCAAGCCCACCCAAGCCAACCCAACCCACACTGATCAATTTTAGAGGGCTTTGAATTGCACGCTCTCGAAAAATCAACATGATTTTACGAGGGATACCTGAGGACAGTCCCACAGAAAGTGAGCTTTATGTTTGCTTGTCTAGGCTAAACTGTCACGCTGTGTGAACCGCAACCTAGCATTTACCACATGTTCTCCGACACCATTTGTAGGGCATATGTGAGCAACAATAGTTTGAATCCACCACTTGCAACATTTCCAAGCTGAACTGCATCCCTCTCTGTTCCCATAATTTCCTGTGAGTTTGTGTCAACAGCATGTAGCATTTTTAAGCTGAAGCAGCTTCTGTGGCACCAAACCAAACCATCCATAAGCAATTGGTCAGACAAACAGATAGTCCGGCCCCAAACTCATGCAATTGGTTGACCAAAGTCATCGTTCACACATTTTGCCGGTTTAGATTAAATCATTTAGATTAGATTAAAGCTTTAAAAAATCCCTAAAACATAAATGAATAATTTAATCCCAAAAATGAGAATGTCAAAATAACTCCTTCCAGTTCTTTTGGACTGTACAGGACAAAATATCTTTCAGTTAGCCGAAACTTGAAGAAACATGTTTTGCCCCACTGTGTGTGTAGTAACACTAATCAGTGTTCACTGACGTACATCTGTGTTTCCTCAATGTTAGCCTGTCATCACTCACTCTTCTTGTCTCTACCAGCCCTTTAACCTGTATTAAATGGAAATAGAGATGTTGCATCCTAGTGAAAGGAAAACCAGCTCATTGTTCCATCTAAAACACACAAACACACACATACACACACAAACACTGAGCATAGATTAACAGCACCACCTAGCTCCTGCAAGGGATAACTGCATCCCACCCACAACATTTGCTCTCTCTCAATCACACACAAAACACACACACACACACACACACAGGTTTTTCTGGGGACTTTCCATAAACACAAACATTTTTATACTGCACAAACTGTATATATTCTACACCCTAACCCTAAACACAACCCTCCTGGAAAACCTTCTTCATTTGTACATTTTCAAAAATGATTTATAAGGCGTTTTCCTCGTGGGGACCAAAAAATAAATAAATTAATTAATAAATAATTTTAAAAAAATCTATAATAATTTATATATATATATATATATATATATATATATACACACCCACATAAATTTACTTGATTTCAGCTTGCCTTGCCTATATTTCTCATTTTCACTTAGTTCAAAATGTAATGATATTGACACAAAAAATATGAAAATAGAAAAAAATTCTAATTCAAACTATAAAAACTCATAATATTTTAATGATATTAAATTCCCAACCAGCCGCAATGAGACAGATTTTAGAAGTAATGGTTTACCGTGTCTGGTGTGTAAGGACTTGACTGACCTGAACCCTTATTGCATTAGTGAAGAACATTAACAGAGAAGTGAAAAGGTACCTGATTATGAGGTGTCCACCTACTTACCATCCCAAAACTGTGCATCACTGTGCCATGTTGCTGCCATGGTATTTCTTGTCAGAGATCCTGCGGCAATCATAGTGCAACCAGTAAAACCCTTTGATTCTGTCTCTCTTAGTGATTGATGGGAGGTCACACACACACTCCTACAGCCTCTTTATGCCTCAATTCTGCTTTTGTTTAAATGTCAATTCAAAAATGTTTCCTTTTCTCTTCAGAACCTCCTTGACAGGATCGGCTCAGTCTGTAGTAAACCCACGCGCACACACACACACACACACACAGACAAAGCACATCATTCCCAGTGTAATTACCACGCTGTCTGACTGTACACAGCATTTAAAAATCCCTGTGTATCCTGCAGCGCCTGTATAAACCCTGCAGTCAGAAATCACTGTATGGGGAGTTTTCAACTATACGCTGGGATCCTTTTCACTCAGTCTGAAAGCATTACTTGAAATAAAAAGGCAAACAGAAAATATTGGTCAGAGCTGGTTATATTTGGATTTCTTTTTGTGGATGTGATGGCGGTTTCTGGGATGCCTGAAAATATAATGTGGTGATAGCAGGGTACAATGATAATATCTATGGTAATTCTTTTCATAAACGTGAATAGAAAATTGAAAACAGACGAAAAATATATGGGGGAAACGAACTGTGTAAACAAAAGCAACAATTGTCACAAAATAAATGTTCCCTTGGTTATACTGTGCTGCCAATTTTTGTTCACATTTCTTTTTATTTTCATCCAAAATGTTTTCTTAGGTATCTTTTCCAGGTTGTTTGCTTGAGACTCACATTGTGAGTACAGTTGTATGCAGAGCAATATAGGGAGTCACATTATATATATAAATATATCAATCAGTCAATCAATCAGTCAATCAGCCAAACAATCTATCTATCTATCTATCTATCTATCTATCTATCTATCTATCTATCTATCTATCTATCTATCTATCTATCTATCTATCTATCTATCTATCTATCTATCTATCTATCTATCTATCTATCTGTTCTCAAAAGTATCAAAAGTACCGACTTCGGTACCAAGACAGTACTGAAATTTTGAAAATGTGACGCTTTGAGCGCTGTTGTGCGGAATTATAAACACCTCTGATTGGCCAATTGTGTTCACGCGCTCATCGGACATGTCTGTGATTGGCTACAATGACCAACGCACAAGCGCATTTGAGAGCACATGGAAGTGTTTGAAATTTTTTTGAAAGCACAAGCAGGCATCTATCAGCGGACCGGTATGTATCTGTGCAAGCACTCGGTAAAGAGCGTCATTGATGTATAGTATATTTACGACAAGCTTTATACGTTTTAAGTGCTGATTACTGCAGCCAATCACAGACATATTTAATGAGCATGTGAGCACAATGGCCAATCAGAGGTATTTACGATTTAAAGCGTCACGTTTTTTTAAATTTCAGTACCGACTTGGTAGTGAAGTTGATACTTTGACAACACTACTATCTATCCATCTATCCTACTAGATTTCAAGATTCAAGATTCAAATAGCTTTATTGGCATGGTTAAAGAAATCTTTACATTGCCAAAGCATTCATAACACTATAGAATATAAATAAGTAAATAGTTATAAAAATAAAATAGTTTAGTTTTAAAAATAAAGGTTTTTTTTTCCGTGGAGATAAACATAGCAATAAAAATTTCAATCTACTAATATTTACACAGTGTCTCTAGGTGTGTAGTTTTTTCTACTATCTATCTATCTATCTATCTATCTATCTATCTATCTATCTATCTATCTATCTATCTATCTATCTATCTATCTATCTATCTATCTATCTATCTATCTATCTATCTATCTATCTATCTATCTATCTATCTATCTATCTATCTGTCAAAAACGGGGCCTGTATTAAAATATGAAAAGTAATGCATAATCTGCAGAAAATTCTGCAGAAAGCACTGCCGTAATAAGGTCAAAAGAAACACATGCCAGAACCAAAGTACTATTACCAGAAAACTGTAGTTGTGTCGTTGTTTGTCAGTAAAAGTTTGCTGCATTAATGAATAGATCAATACACAAGCAACAGAATTGGTGAACATGCATTTTTTTCAAGTGTGACTTAAAGATTAAAAAGCTAATTAAAATACAGTTGTTTCATGAGGAAAGAACAGCTACAGACACCAAAGACAACTGAGCTCCACAAGCAATGAATAGCCAGTATAGCTTTCCTGACATATTTCACTTTTTTTATGAATCTAAAGGAAACTGCATCGTGTGTGTGTGTGTCCTGATGGACTGCACACATTAGCAAGAGCAATCGACAGGTCAGATATTTGATTGTACAATAAACAGAAGATCAATGGTTCCATGTCACTGTGAGCTCCTGCACAAGGCCAAAGTCAAGCGCTTCCACCACATTCACGTTGGCAATCTCCGGAAATGCTTTTCCTTCATCGATTCCCTTTCCTTCTCATTAAATAGCCCAGAAAACAAGTCTATGAAAAGGTGCTTTGCAGCAAACTTCTTTTAACCCACCGGGTAGTACGTCTGTGTCTTGTAAATGGAATTCATTCAAATGCATCTAATCCGTGACTGGGTTAAGAACGAGGGTGCCAGACTAAAGTGAGTCTAACCCAGCCACATTACCAATCCAATCAAGGTGAAACCGTTTCAATTAACATAACTAAGTTCAGTCTTTATTGTCCCACCTCGGGAGATTTGATTTACAATAGGGTTAAAAAAAATACAGGAGATAAGAACATCCAACCTTTTTGTTGTCCGTCTAAGTACTCAATAGTTGAAATGGTAGCCTCAACAATCTATCGTTTTGAGCAGCAGCTCAAGCTCAGTACAAATTTAGGGCATTAATTGCCATGGGTGCAAAGGAAAATTTGTATCTGTTAGTTTTTATTTTGGGCAATCTGTATCTTCTCCCAGAGGGGAGAAAAACAAATTCCTTCAACAGAGGGTGGTCAGAGCTAGCTATGATAGTCTAAGCCTTACATATAACTTGTCGTTTATAGATGTCTGCCAAGGAAAGTTTAGTTCCAATTATTTTCCTGGCTACCTTAATGTTAGACAGTTTATTTTTGCTTTGCACCATAAAATTCCATTACCCAGCTATGCAACATTAAGTTAAAATTGTCATCAAAGTCATCAAAGTTGTCCACATTAAAAGTATTCAGTCTGTGCAGAAAATGAAGCCTCTGAAGACCCTTCTTGTAGACAGCAGAAGTGGTAAGGTCAAAGTTTAAACTTTTTGTCAATGACTGTTCCTATTTGTAACACTCCACTGTCTCAATGAGTGAGCCCTTGATTATTGTTGAAGAGGTAGAGTGGAGAGTCTTTTCTGAAGTCTATGACCTTTTTGGTTTAAAGGACATTTAACTTTAACAAGTGCTGGTCACCCCAGTCAACAAAGTTCCTTGAGCAGACTGACTAGTACTGTATCATCTGCAAACTTCAGAAGAAACCTGTTATTGTGGTGACTCCTACAGTTATTTGTATATAGGAGATATAGGACACACCCCTGGGGTGAGCCTGTAGCTGACAATCACTTCTGAGATAGAACGCCATTAAAGGGATACTCCACTTTTTTGGAAATAGGCTCATTTTACAACTCCCCCAGAGTTAAACAGTTGGTTTTTACCGTTTTCCTCTGTTCCTCTGAGTTCCTCAACAGCATTTTCAGTTCCATCTCCACTTCTCTTGTAGTCACTTTATCCCTTTTGAGGAGTGGCTTGTAAGTTGGAATGAGAGAGATAGTGCTACGCTATCTCACGACCAATTCGTACGAATTCGACGAATGATTAAAAAGTGTCTAATTCGTACGACCTCACTCGTACGAACTCGTACGATTTGTCTAAACCCACGTGATGGGTAGGTTTAGGGGTGGGGTAAGGGGTAGGTCATTCGTACGAATTCATACGAATTGGCCAATTCGTAAAATATGTACGATTTAGCAAAATCGTACTAATTCGAACGAATGAGGTCGTATGAATTGTTACGAATTAGCCACTTTTTAATCATTCGGCGAATTCGTACAATTTAGTCGTGAGATCGGGTTGGATAGTGTTGTGGTCAGAGGAACCAAGAGGAGACAGAGCTACGGATTTAAATGCACCTTTAACTGAACCATAACATAGGTTGATAGTTTTGTTCAGTCTGGTAGGGCATGAGATACACTGATAAAAGCTCATTGATTTGAGATTACAATGATTCAAATCACCAAGAATAAAACAAGGGGCATAAGGAGAGAGGGACTGAAGCTTATGCATCACTTTTTAAATACTTGCCACTGCGGCTTTTTTGTTAGCTTTGGGGTGTATATACACAACAGTGACAAATATTTGACGAAATTCACGAGGCAGATAGAAGAAGCGCACAGACACTGACAGCAACTCAATGTCCGCGGTACACACAGACTCTCTGACAGGGACGTTTTTACACCACCGTTGGTTGACATAGGCAGAACCACCCCCTTGGGATTTCCCTGTGATGTCAGCGTCTCTGTAAAGCCTGATTGGCGCACCAAAGCCACTGAGAGTCAACTCAGTCTCTAAATCCGCAGAAGTAAGCCAGGTCTCAATGAAGGTCATGATGCAAGCATCTCTGTATTTCTCTAAGTGCCTGACGTTAGCTTGGATCTCTTCGATCTTGTCCCTGATACACTGGGCATTACAAAGTAGTATGGAGGGGAGGGGTAAACGGTTAAGTCCCAAGCACTTAAACCTCTGCCTGACGCCTCCCTGTCTTCCCCGTTTCAGCACTTTGCATTTTCTGTCCCGTGTAGTAAAATTGTCATTGTAGTGGAAGATGTCTTTAATGAAGCGGTCTCCTTTAAATAAGTCCAAGTGTGTTGGTCTTTTAGGCTAAGTAGAAACCCTTGTGGTTGCTGAATTCTGCCCAAATGCGAATGGCAAGGATCAAACAGACTAACACAGTCTCATCCCAAGACGTCATACAACCGACGCTTTTGACCATACGTCAACATCCGCCGTTTTAGGGTACCCTTAAACGTCGGTTAGATGACTATCCTGGGGCGTAATCCAACTGACGCTTTACCTTTAATGTCAGTTAGGTGACGGGGTAGGTTTAGGTCTGGGGTAGGGTTAGGATTAGAATGTCATCTAACTGACGTTTAAGGGTACCCTAAAACGGCGGATTTTGACGTATGGTCAAAAGCGTCAGTTGCATGACGTCTTGGGATGAGACTGCGCTGAACAGACACTGCACCACAGCAAAGACAGTCCCTGTGACAATGAGAAGCAGTAATTTCATTTCAGTCTTTTAGAGCAACGAACAAGGCAGCCAAAGTAAAGCTTAACCAGATTGTTGCGCTTCGGCTAGACAATTACTAACGACATTAAAAGAAAAGCAACATTTAAACAAAACAAACAGACCAGACCACTATTGCACGTCACTACTCACGCAGTGTCATCTTGCGCCATCTTACTAACTCATTAACCAGTCACATTGATCTGGTGTACTTGATCATATCCACCAGCTTCTACACAAACATGTAACACAAACAGATTAGACAAATCCAACCCTTTAGCTTAACCACAGAACTCATGAGTTTAAAGGTACACAGTTTCATTTTTTTTCGTTTAAAATGAACCAAATTTAAATAATTGGTCAATACATTATCAATTCTCCTTCCAAAATGTGCTTTTGTCTTACCATGATTTAGGGGTGCGCTGATCCGATATTCAGTATCGGTATTAGTCCGATACTGGCCAAAATCACTGGATCGGATATTGTAGGAGTCAGCGGAGTACAACACCTGAGTGTCATGCCGTAAAGAGAGATGATCAAGCATGTGTCACACAGGGTTGCCAGGTTTTTACAACAAAACTCACCCAATTGCTACTCAAAACAAGCCCAATAACATTTTAAGGAATGGCGGTGGACTTGGCAACACTGGCATCACGTGAACAGTAGAACGTGAGTGAGAGGTGAAACCTGTCAGCATTTTTTATGTCAGCTGTGTGGAGTTATTTTAAACTCAAGGAAGATAAAACCAAAGCAGAGAGCAATTTATGCAACGTAAGCGTTTCGAGAGGTGGCAGCAACATTGGAAACTTCAACGCGACAATCTTGATTAAAAACACTTGCAGAAGCATCATGGAAAGGAGTATGCTGAATTTATACAGGTAACGAGTGGCAAGGAGAAAAGTGTGGTGCATGGCGACTGCATCGTACAACTGAAAATGAATATACTAATGTTTAGACACTGTCGAGAGGGGAATGTCACAGTGAGTTCAGTAGCTTCTGTCTACGAGTCAAAATTGAAACTACTGCGGAAACAAAGACACCTACATCTTGGATGGCCTCGACGTAAACTAAAACATACCAAGAATTCATTTCAAAGTGAACTATCCCTTTAATACCCGGTTCTGGTTAAGACTGAGAATGTATAGTTTCGTACATCCTTATTCCACACCATATTTATCTTTGTCTCTCTTCTCTTGTTAGGCTGTTAGATTCATGTCCTCTGAACACCACCAGTGGAGATCCACTAGATGCAGCGCTTCTGTTAACTGCTGTACATTACAGCTGTTGTTATTATTTATAATGACTCATAAAAACAAGAGGTAAACCCCTCATAAATCACACAAGCCAGGAGGCGTAGTGAGCTCCGGCAGGTCTTATTTCTTACATCTCACACAAAAACAACCACCCTAATTCATCACGGCCATGCAGCTAACACGTCGCACACCCTACTATATCTCCGCTCCTCCAATTCCGCCCCTTCGTTTCTTTGTTCGCTCGTTCGGCCCCTCTTGACTCTGCCGGGTCGTGTCCACATGGGCGCAAAGGAGAAAATGGAAAGCATGATTAACCCGTAGCCAGAGCTGATCCCTAACCTGTAGGACACCGGCAGCCTGAATGGGTGCTTTCACAGATGTCTGTGGCTGAGGAAAGCATGCTTTGTTTTTACAGCATGGGTGCTTTATGATGCTGAAAAAAAGCCTTATTAGCACTGGAGTAATTGACAAGTCATTTCCAGCAGTCCTTGGGCTATTTTTCCTGATTGCTCATGCAAGTTTTCTATTTCACTTTTTTTTTTTTTTTTTTTTTTTTTTTTGCCCTTCACCCTTATTTCTTTCTTCAACACTCTTAATGATCAAGTAAATGATTCGGTTTTCCACCAAGGTCTCACTTAAATTTTGTTATCTTGTAATGCAAAAAATACCTGGCTGCCAAAATTCAGGTGATTCTCAATGTTGGTACAATTGCCTCTTTTTCTTTCATGTAAATTAGACTGTTGGCATTTCTGGAAAGCAAAGGCAATGAGAATTCAAAATCCCAACTGGGTAATTGACTTTTTTTTTTTTAATAAACTCAACATTTAAAATGAACATTTTAGGTAAAATTGTAAATTAATGTATAATGGACAACTGTCTTCTGTCCTGTAACTAGTTAAAAAAAAATCACCACTTCAACTATTCAACTAATTTGTCTTCACTATCTCATTGACTTACTTATTTAAGAATTATTAATATGATTAAGTATTTATAATTTTGAATTAGGTTTCAAAATTATATTTTTATATTTCCAATTTACGTACCTTAGTGTTTTTGTCACTTTTTTCTATATATGTAATCTATATACAATTTCTATAGTTATTTTAGCACCATTTCAGTTAGTTGCCAAGGCAGCATTTCTAATTTAAATCTTTCTTCTAACAAAATGGATTTTTAATGGTTTTAGTTAATAACAACCACATTGGTCATTTTAAATGGTCCTGTGGTCTGTCTACATATGCCATATCCTCCTCTCAACTAATATGAAGTCAAAGCAGCTAAGTGCATAATAATTATTTCAGAAAAACTTTAAAAGTATGTTTAAAATTGCTTTAGTAAGTAATTTAGTATATGTACAGCATGTGTTATCTCATACCCGATTCAACAATCTTACTGTCAGTTTTCACTAAAATAAAGTCCAGAAGTAGAAAAGGGTTTTTTTTTTTTGTTTACTGCATCTGTTTTGGTGTGCTCAGCATCTCTGCATCCACAGGATTAATCAATAGAGCACAACTAATGAAATTCCAAAAACCTGTGGAACTCCATGCAACTTTTCATCTTAATCTTTAGTTTCATACGTCAGTGTGAAACAGAGATCATTCCAAGGCCAATCAATGAGTGAGTCCAGCAGCCGTCAGCATTCCACTCAGCCAATGCTTCATCTATTTCACTGGCATATTCTCAATATGTCTAATGTGAGGAAGATATATAAAATGTCAACCTTGTGAAAGCTGAAACTACAAAGCTGTCTAATCAGGTTCAACAAGCAATACAACATTTAAAGTGATGCATCCAAAAGGTTTATTGATTACATACAACAGGGTGATGCAGGGATGACATTTTTGTAGGCCGAAATCCAGAAATGTGTTAGCATTTTAGCACTTCCAGTTTCATTGTCCTGTACGTCAATTGTTTTTGTTGTTATTTTTTTTAACCGGTTTCTGGTTAAATGCTTGAAATAAGATCTGTGGTGAACACAAGCTCGAGATATTTTCATGTTTTATTCTAAAATACATCTGTAATACCCACATTTTTTAAGCTTTTACATGGTGGTTGCTAACAAGTAGCTAAATGAAAGATTGTCAGGACATTAAACATTATCAGACGAACAGGAAGACTCATCTACTGACTCGCTTTCACAGCCTCACTCTGTGAGGTGGTGTAGTTGGTTTATACTATGTGGTGTAGTTGGTTTATACTATGTTTAAATTTTTTATTCTGTAGATTGTATTTAGGCTTTAAATGCATAAAAGTTGTGTTCATTTGTGAAGATTATCACAATGAACTTGTAAGAATCAAACTTTTGTTTGGTCACACAGACCTTATTTTCGGCAATAATCCAAAAGCCAATTGGGTTTTTGACGAGGGAACCAGGTTGATGCCAACTTCCAGCGAGCTAGCATACAATTACATTGCACCACTCAAGCAAACTAAGTGAAAATAGGTAGAGTTTAACAACTATATTGAGACCCCCTACATGATAATAAAAAAATCAAGTAGCATTCATTTATAATCCCAGATAGCAAACTGACATTGAATCAACGTGGAAACATGACATCGAAACAACGTTGATCTGACATTGTTTTGCTTATCGAATTAACGTTGAACCAACGTCAGACGCGTCATTCTTTCAACGGAAAATCAACATGAAATCAACGTTGTTTCAACGTTATGAAAGCAAACCAATTTTGGATTTTCATTTAGCATTGAAGAATGCCGCGTCTGATGTTGGTTCAACGTTAATTCGATGAGCAAAATCAACATTGTTTTGATGTCATGAAAGACGTTGTTTCCACGTTGATTCAATGTCAGTTTGCTGTCTGGGATACCATTAAAACATTTGGGGTAGGTAAGACTTATGCATTTGCACATGGTTTTTCTTAAAGCATATTATTAAAACACCACATAGACATATAGTTGTGCTGGGCGTTATGACAAAAAAATATATATATCACAGTATTTTTCCAAATTATGACGGCTGTACACAAAGCAGCGCAGTGCTCAAAAAGCTGCTTTATCAGGAATGATAAAGAAAGATTCAATAAAAATAACGTCGAAACTTTTCTAAAGACATTTCTAAAAATTCCCTTGCATTCATAAAAAAAATGCGCGCCACATTTTGACTTTGAAATGTGCAGTGCTCATGTTTAATTCAACATTATCAAAGCTGTTTGGAAAATCTACTTGGGGCAGTCAGTTTTGATTTTGCGAACCAATGTATGGGAAACACTGTAATGTAACTTGACAGCTATCAATTATAGTTTAACCTATATTCACTTGTTGTGCCCTCACCACAGTGCAACAGTGAAAAGGGACCCCTCTCAAACAGTGCGTTTGCTCTGGGTTTGATCCGAACGTTTTACACCTGTATTGCAGTATATTAAAAATTCATATCATAACAAAAATAAACATCGGTATTCGGTATGAACCGGTATACCGCCCAGGCCAGCACTAATATCTAGACAAATAAACAAAATTAAAGGCTGGATTCTCACCACAGGGGGACTTTAAATAAGCAAAAGAATCAAATCCAAATTTATTGTGAGCATTTACTGCGAGATAAATAACCCTACAATAATCATCCAACAGCTGAGAACTAATATTGCCATAACAAAAATTAAATAACACCCTACATTAGGCAATTCAGTAAAAAAGACTGCACTTCATAATATCCCATCAAATACAGACAAACCGAAAGCCATTTCACAGCATCCTCTCTGGTGGAAGTTCACACTCTGTAAAGTTCACACCAAAGCATGGACCATAAAGCCCATCAGCACAGGACCCTTATTGAGAATGATGGAGGTGAGCTGGGGTCAGATGCATTAGGCAGTCTGGCTGCTCAGACATAAACAAACACTGCAGTATTAGCACCTAACGGCCCCACTCAGATCAGCGCGCCATTAACCTCCCCTTTGCCTTTTACTCTTATTTGCTGTTCGAGTGCAAATACAGTAGGGCAAACAAAACATCTTCTCATGTTCATGAAAAGAAAGTCCACCTGTTTGATCAGCACACTGGGTGGTTAGTCTATCGATGAGCGGATATGAACATAGTGTTATGGATTTGGCTGCCTAAACACTGGAGTGCTAAAGGTCAACACCAAGAATTCTCTCCATCAATAGACGTACGCTGCATCACCTGATGCTAATCAACCAGGTCACCCTGATGGCCCCGTAACTAATAACACTAAGCTGGTTTAACTTCTCCAACAGGTCACTAGTGTCAAAACAATTTTCGTGTTTAAACTGCTGAAGACCTAATAAGTGAGATAAAAACTTCTGTTGTTTGTTCATGCTGGTTCACATGAACTGTTTCCACTGACCTTGGCAGTGCTAATCCTTGAATGTGTGCAGTGTCTCCTTCGGGGTCAGATGATTGTTGTGTCTTTGGGGGTTAATGAATCCAGCAGTCTAAAAAAGACCTGACCTTCTCATGCAACAACAGAATGATTCTTTTCACACGTATATCCTTTAGGCATGCAGATACAGGCCTCACTCCAAATCGGATTCAACTAATGACATGAAAACATATTTCTGCAAACAATTTGTTGTGCCAAAAGACAAATGGCGGGCTTACGTCATTGTCTGAAAAATGTTTGGACATCTGAATGAAACCAAAAATAAACAGGCCTGTTCAGAGCAAGTCAATAAATATGCAAAATGTAAAACAAATGTTCAACATGTATAAACTGTTTGCTACCAACATTTTTTACACGGTTCAACGTGAGTTTGAGTAAATTATGACATTTTTGGGTTGACCATCCCTTCAAAATAAATTTTAAGCTCACAGTAAAAAAACACTGTAGAGACATTCTGCTTTATTTTAAAATTCAGAAATGCTGCAAATCTACCTTAAAGGAGAACTCTGGCGCAAAACGAACCTTTGGTCTAATAACACATTGGTACCTAGTCAACCGTTCTCTGAGATCGGTTTTCATGATAATCGAATGTAAAGAGTTTTATCTCTTAAAACTGTTTAGAGTATAACACTAGTATATCAGGCAAAGTGTAATAAAAATTAAAAATGGCTAGTTAATACCACTAACAAGGCTCAAAATAGCCCCACACTAACACAGTAACATAATGAGGGTCCCTAGATGAAAACCGAAGCATTGAGAACTTTGTAAATGTACAGACAGGCTATTTTGAGCCTTGTTAACTAGCGATTTTTTTTTTCCATTTCTCTTTGCCCTATACTAGCATTATACACTAAACAGTTTTTAGAGATAAAACGCTTTACATTTGATTATCATGAAAACAAATCTCAGAGAATGGTTGAATAAGTACCAAAGTGTTATTAGACCAAAGGTTCATTTTGCGCCAGAGTTAGTTTAAGGCATAAATCAGTCTACACAAATACATGAGTTTGAATTTCACTGCATTCTGAATAGGTGTCAGAATGCAATTCATGTTGCACTCTCAGCACTGCCACCAGAGGCGCTAAAGTGGACATAAGCACAAATTGTGTTTTTCTACAGTAAAAAAAACTGTCAAGGTGGAGCAACTCTTTAAATATAATCTCAGAGCAAGTATATATGTTTATATCCTACCTGAAAAACACCATGTACTGTATATGGCATAGACATTTGAAGGTAAATCTATCACCCACTTGAGTACCACCAGAGCATGTCAAGTGTATTAAATATGATGGTGTACTTGCAATATGTCAAGTATTCCCATCTGCATGCATGTGAAATGTATATTTATTCTATAAGAGTTAAAATGGTCAGTTCTTTATGGAAGGATTATGGCCCAAAATAAGCTTTAGGCTAGCCACAGTTCTGTATTATAACTTTGCTGGTGTTGACTGGGCTATTGCTCTGCTCCATAGCAAATCCCAGAGAATAACTTTTGTAAGGCTATTCAAGCTTGAGCTTGATAGGCATCCAAAATAATTGTATTGTCACAAACCAAATGCGCAGCCCGCTGTTTCCTAATCCTTGTGTTGAAACTGTATGCTGCATTAATGTGTACCAAATCTCTTGGCTTCAGTAACTCTTAAGCAAAGCAAACACTTGGGTTATGTGAAGGTTATGTGGCACTCGACTGCTGTCATTTCGTTTTGCAGATGGCACAACGAGTCCCTTCAGAGCCACATAGAGAGCATAGGACCAATCCGGGGTAAAATATTTATAAAGATCCAACCAAAACTGACTGAGTGAAGTGTTATAAATCTTACGAGCAATCTCTCTAATCGCCCTCATGCTCATGAATACATGCTGAACCCTAAAACAACCAATTAAAAGAGCTCATTCAAAATATATGCTGACTAACAGCTCATAATAAACTCTCCATATCCATTTATATCAACAGTCTTTAATGTAGTAATCAGGATATTGATGCATTAATTATGGATCAGGATCAAGGCGAGTGGGGAAATTACAGCCAACAGCTGTTCAGAGAGTACGCGCTGGCTGGCTTCAGTATTCATGCTTCAAAAAGGGCAGAGCATTCTAGTGCAGTCCACTAAACGTCTCCCCTCTTCCAGTGGTCCATGTTGCCTGGAAACTGCCTTAATAGCAAATCCATTTTAATATCCTTTCATATGTATTCCAAATGTATTATTCAAACGTTTAATATCTTTTTAAACTCCCTCTGGGTAGTTAGGACTATTAGAATCTGCCTTCATTCTGTTTTCGCCCCTCTCGCTTATTCACTCATTCCTTTGTTTTCTCCATCTCTTCCTCTTGTGCCCTAAGGGGAGACAAGGTGACGACTCGTTCTAGGGCTCTTTATCAAAGTCTTACTGGAGGAGAGAGTGTGCTTTCATTCGGAGAGACTGGAGAGGTGGGTATGAGACTGAAGAGATCCTCAAGATTTAGGGGCCGTTCACACTGGACAGAACATAAAAGAAGAATTTGAGGAATGTTGGTGACCAAACAGTTCCGGCTCCCATTGAAATAGAAAAATACGATGGTAGTCAATGAGAAACCAACTATTTGGTTCCCAGCATTCTTCAGCATGTTTTAGTATGTATTGCTTGTGGAGATTTTACTTTTAAATTAAAAGGATAATCCACTCCAAAATTCATAATTTCCACCTTACCCTCCAAACCTGTATGACTGACTTTCTTCTACGGAAAAAGAAAAATGCTGGTAACCAAACAGTTTCCGCTCCCATTGAAATAGAACAATACAATGGTAGTCAATGAGAACCCAACTATTTGGTTCTCACTACATGTGGTTTCTAATGATGTTGCGCGACGTTAATCATGTGTCGCCCGAGTGGATTTGAATAAAATGACATAAAATCGGCATATGTCAGATTGACCGGCCGGTCACGGCGAATCACATGAAAATCGTCCAGTTCTGTTCACGCGCCGGTCAATCGGTGCATCTCAAGGCACAATGCTGAAAAAAACAGCCACAAAAATATAAATATAGGTATAATATCAGCCACCCTGCTGCTCTCTCTAAATAAAGGTAATTAAAACCCCATATTGGTCAAACACTACAAGGGAAATAAACACAACAGGTATTTGAGACCCCAAAATCACTGTAGGGATTTGTGTGCCTGTGTAGATCTAAACTCTTCCAGGGATATTGAAGACAGGACGCCACCTGAGCCACAATGAAATGAATCTCAATAAAATGCTGCCTGGAGTGATCTAAAAAAAAAAAAAAACAATTGAGAGATGGAGTAATTACGGCTTATTCACAGCCGTCTACAGCGAGGGCCTCCTTCTAACCCTGCCATCCTTCTTGCCTCCACACAAGCTGTCTGTTGCCATGGTGAACAAAACTCGCGTTTACCACTCAGCATGACCCAGCTGTTTACATCTGTAGTGGATAGAGAAAGACACTTGTCTGCACACACACAGCCTAATATGTGCAAAATTAACAAAATAACTTGCTTTCAAGGGATAGTTCATCCAAAAAAAATGTAATTATGTCATGATTTACTCACCATCTATAATTTCCTCTACGACTCGTTTGGCTGGCTCGATACTAGCCTATATGATGGAAGTTTCACCAAATTCACAATTATCTCACATTGCCGCCCAACTAAACATGCCACCATTAAGGTTGTGTACTGGTTAAATCAGTCCTTTAAAAGGTGAAAAAAGTGCAGCCAGGTCCCAGGGGAGCCACAGAAAGGTAATGAGGGCGATCCTTTAGATGTTACCCTTCACTCTGCACTCTTTTAATTAGTCTGCTGATCAGACATAATGAAGTGGAAATGCCATTTGACATTTTTAAAGGTACTTCTACATAGCAAACCTGGGTAACAATGTCCACCCATCCATCTAAAGCATATATTTAGTAATAACAATGTCTGGTGAGATGATCATTACAGGTAAAAGGTGCAAAACGTCTGATTATTAAGATTCAAAACCCCCAAAAATGAAACCTTAAATGTGGTCCATGATCAGCAGCAGAGGGGTGAGTTTTTAGTCTACAGGCGAGAGAATCACACCCTCCTCAAGGTGAATGACAGGAATTATGGGCTGCTTCTTCAGGGCAATCCATCTGAGGTCAGGCAATTAGAAAACCCTCTTATCATAGCTCATGTAACTAAAAGGTTTCAGGCTGTCTGAGTTAAATTACCATGTCAATGTATGTTAATCTAAGGTTTTCTTTGCCACGTTTAAAGAGGATTCAGCCACCCTAAACCTTAATTTCCAGGCCTTTTTATTCACCCTTTCATATAGAAGAACACTGAATGGCCTGTCATCTAAAGCATCGTAACCTGAAACGTTCTGTCTGTCTAAAGTCTTGGTTTAATACAGGTGGTAAAATAATTTCGGTATAGAAATGCCCTTGAATTTCTACAAACCCCTTACGGAAATCAAGCGAGAGCATGACATAATTCACGTAAGCTTTTAAGGAATAATTCAAGGCCATAAAACCGACTTTATGACAGACAGACCAATATTTTTCACTGAAAATGTTGACATCCGTTCTGCTGCCTGTGTTCGAACCATCCATGTCTGAATAATGAATATGCTGTATTGTTTTTTAGTATTTTTTTTTTCTCTAAATCCCTGATCTGGTTCACAAAAGCGGTATAAAGATTTAATCATGAATCTGATTTGATGATTCAGTCGTAGCAATTAACAGCTCACTGGAGGGGAAGTAGCTTGCATTTCAGTCTGTTCGTGTTCCTCAAACAAAGCAATCATATGACACAGCAGATAAGTCGTATAAACCACTTTTAATATTCATTGCACATGTTTTGAAGCTTGAAAGATCCAGTCCACGTTTATAGTATAGTAATGGAAAACAGCAACCATCACATCTTCAAAATAACTTTTTGTGTGTTCCTAACGCCACGAGGGTGAGTAAATGATCAAAGAATTGTAATTTTTAAATAAACCCATATTTTTAAAAAAATCCTCGGGAGAGGTCTCATTTGAACTGTTGATTTGAAATATGACTTCCACACCCCAGAGATGATAATTCAAACTGGCAATTTTGATGGGCAACCATCTAATCAGGTGAAACCATTCATTAAGGCAATTAATTACTTTGATAGAGCCATCGGGAGATGAATATAATAACAACAGAGCCAGCTTTTCAAAGTAATGTAGACAGCACGGTCCCAGGTGCTGTTTTTCCCTTTAATTGAGGGTGAAAGACCATAAAGAGTCTACCTTTAACATTTCATTCACTCTTCCAATTAACCCTGTGTGCTGGTACAGGGTCGTACAGACCTCCTGCCTGCTGCTTTCAAGAAGTGTGACTTAAAGATTATTTTAGTCATTAATAAAGGGGAGAGAGGGGACATGTGGAGCAGTGAGAAAACACAGTGGCAAAGGTCCACACAGACCAGATGCAACGTTAGAAGTAAGCTCTTAAAGGAGTAATTCACTTTTAAAAAAAACTTTTGCTGATAATTTACTCACCCCCATGGCATCTAAGATGTCCATGTCTTTCTTTCTTCAGTCGAAAAGAAATTAAGGTTTTTGATGAAAACATTCCAGGATTTTTCTCCATATAATGCACTTTACTAGGCACCAAACAGTTCAAGGTCCAAAAGACAGGTTCAGAGCAAACTGTTCAAAGGGCTTTAAACGACACCACCAGACAATGAATAAGGGTCTTATCAAGCGAAATGATCACTCATTTAAAAAATAAATAACAAATTTTAAGTTTTATAACCTCAAATGATCGCCTTGCTATGTTCTGTGATGCACGTTCGTGACTCTCCTGTTCAAACACGTTCATCAAAATGAACAAATCTTTTTACCGAGTCAATTGGTTAATTTTGTTCGTTGAATGAATCAAATGATTCGAAAAAGATTTGATTTGAAAAGGAGAGTCACGAACAAGCATCACAGAACATAGCAAGGTGATCATTTGAGCTTATAAAACTTAAACTTTGTTATCTTAAACGATCATTTCGCTTGATAAGACCCTTATTCATCGTCTGAAATCATTTCAAGCCCTTTGAACAGTTCAAAAGAATGAAATGGACATCTTGGATGATATGGGGGTGAGTAAATTATCAGAAAAAGTTTGTTTGGTTTTTTTTTTTTCTAAAGTGAACTACTCCTTTAAAGCTGGATCATGTTGTATTTTATATGGACTATTAGCGCTATATAGGCTAGTGCATCATTTACTCAACCTTATGTCTTTTCAAAGATTGGGTGACCTGTTACTGGCAAAAAAAAAACACTGAAGCCATATCTAAAGACTTGGTGGTCGGGTAAACCACAGTATCGCAACCACAAAAACAGCATAGTGGGCTTTTCAAAAAAGCTTCTAGTATCCACCTTAAAAAGCAACCTGACAAAAAATTCTAATGAACAAATACTAAAGATTTTTGACAAGCACTCTAATATTAATTGAACTACAGAACAAAGTGGAGTGGAAATATAATGAAAAGGGCAGATTTGCGGTTTTTAGGTCCCAACTGAGACCTGCCTTTCCACCCGTTTTTAACATGTTTATCATTCATTACTGGAAGAGATTCAAACGTCTGTGGTGTAAACGCAGCTCTATGCATTAACCAGATGGTTGAGTCACTTTCAGGGTAGTGAAAGTAACTGCACAACATTAAAATTCACAGAAAATTGAATTAGCTTTAAGAATTATTCCACTTCATCGCCCCAGGATTGCGCATAACACAATTAAAAACACCTTCCCTTTGGCAAACCCAACACAAAATGGGTCCATGAATTAGCACAATGAATTAAAACCTCCATTTAATATAATTTCCTCTTATTTTTATTGCTATTACCCCAGATGCAGGGACGTAAGCAATCAAAGTAATGGAACATTACAATTGAATCTAAAAGTCAAGTATGGTCCCTGTCTTCAGCGTGTAAAGTTACGGTCATAAAATGCAATTCAAAAGATTTAGATAGACGCTTCGGTGAAGGTGACGTGACACATATTTCTACGGCCATTAAAAATCACGGTGCCGAACTCTAGTGCGATGAACTCTCAGCGAGAGATAATGCTCCGCTCACCTCTAACATCTCCCTCCATTAGTGCGTAATGAACAGCGTGGTTTGAAAGCGCAGCCATTAGATGGAATGTATTTCTCCCCGTTCTCGCATCCCACAGACGACGCCGGGTCAAAGGGGGTGGAGCCATGTGCTCCATCGCGTTGATTAAGAAGACGAATAATCATCCAGAACATAACATCCTAGTGTGAAGCAACTAACGAGGAACATGCTGTTTTATAAGGGGTCTCTCATAAAACAATTTGATTTGAATGCAGTCATAATCTCCAGCATTTGCATCTTTTGAAAAAATAGGAGATATGTCTGCATTATGATACTTCTGCAGCATGTGGGTCTAATTCAGTAAATCAACGGCAGGGTTAAGCAAGGTTCAGCCAACACAATAGTGTAACGCTAAGCCATTACACTGCATTGCCCATGGCGACCAGCTAGTTTTCATTGGCAATGGTTCAGTACAGCCAAACCGCAGTCCATTTACATTGAGGGACAACACATTATGCCCAGAATATCCATAATGCTGCAGGTTCTAGACATTTAAGAAAGCAATAAAGAGTGTCAGAATTGAAATGTCACTCTGCGGCTGATCAAAAGGTTAAATCGAAGTTTTATGAAGCTTAAAATAAATAAACAAGATGTATAAACAACAGACACAGTGACCCATCTTAAGTCAATAGAGAACTGAAAACAACATTGTCAGTAAGTTACCATTTACCAAGATATATACACTGTATACACATATATATACACTGTATACACTATATATATATATATATATATATATA
This sequence comes from Cyprinella venusta, assembly GCA_038021265.1. Classification (NCBI taxonomy): domain Eukaryota; kingdom Metazoa; phylum Chordata; class Actinopteri; order Cypriniformes; family Leuciscidae; genus Cyprinella; species Cyprinella venusta. The sequence goes on from CM075867.1 coordinate 28,218,698, forward strand.
TTATTTTTTTTTAACTTAATACTTTTATTCAGAAAGACAGAGTTACAAAAGATAATGTTATTTTGAACTTTCTATCTAACAGCCCAATTTATTTATATATTTATTTTTTCAGCTTTGCCATCACAGGAATGGATTATTTTTTAAAAATATATTAATATATGGCTCATTTCCACTGCACGGTATGATACGGCTCACTTCGGGTCGCTTTAAATGGTACCGCCTCTGTTGAGGTTCCAAGCATACCGTACAGATACTAAAATGTGACGTGAACACTGCAGATCATTGATTGGTCAGACAAAATCATCACTAGCATCATTGTATCTACAACACATCAAACCCACTAGATTTAAATAGCCAGTAACAGCCAATGCTGTAGCACCTGTTTTAAAACGACTCGCTTGACCGTTTTAAAGAAAAAAGAAAGAAAGAAAAACGTCCAAAAAAGAAATGAATTGTCAGACTGATCTCATGAAGTAGCGTGTGTATGACACGCCAATTCGTATTTCCATTTTTGGCATGCTATGAACACGCATAATCGCTTTTCAGCGTGTTTATGAACGTTGTTGACTTAACGTTATTACTGTATATACCTCAACCCCGTCCCTAAACCTACCCGCCACTGGGGTTAATGACATTTATGAGTGTTCCCCTACCATCCTAGGAAAAAAAAAAAAAAAATTTGCTCCCCAGATGTAGATCTACATTTTGCTTCGCTTCGCTCGGACTTTTGACGGCGTGTACTGACACACGGAATCACTCGGACATTAATGGCGTAGACATACACGCATACATGCGGATAGCTCAAAATGCATAGAGATAACACGCCACTTGACTCGAAAGTGCCGTGTATGTTGACACAAAAGTCATGATGTCATGTTGGAATTGTGGTCAGTGGACGAAGTGCTGACGATTCTCTCATTGGTTGCCGAGGAGCGGATAAACTATAACGATCAGTCTATAACCCCACCCACTGCGGTACTAACCGCAGTGGAAAAGCGAAGCGAGCCGAACCGTGCCACGCCACGCCAAACCGTACTGAGCCATACCATGCAGTGGAAAAGCACCAATAGAAAACAGTTATTGTAAGATGTAATAATATTGCGCCACATTACATACATACTACACCAAAGTCTTGGTGAAAATAAGAGACTGCTTTCAAAAACCTTATCGACCCCAAACCTTTGAATGTTGGTTTATGCCCTAAATATTTACTCTTACAAAGAAAAACGAGAAGAACATGACAAAAAAAAAAAATCATAAAAGTTGCTCATGAAAGAATACAAGACAAACAACCGCCGGTATTACCAATAACAACAGAGTGAGCCTGATGAAATGAAGGAAATTATGTGGCATTCTCGATAATTGCCATAATACTTCTCATTATAGCTCTCAGCCTCATCCATGCTGTTTTTTGTTCCAGAAAATGAACATGTGGGGCCCAACATAAATGAGACCAACTCCACACGGTCCCCCACATGAAGGCTTCCACACACACACACACACATACACTTTCTCTCTGCTCTGAATTATGTCTATTTTCAGGGGAGACTCATGAAGAGGCCAATTACCCAGCGCTCCCTTCTCCCTACCTCCCCATCATCATTCTCAGCGGGAGGAGCGGACTGGCTGTCAGCCTGACAGAACAGCCTCTCAGCATCCTGGTGTGTCCACAAGTTCCCTGGTCCTTCAAGCACCCCCGCCGAGAGATGGGGGGGGGGACTAGAGAAGGGGAAAAAATCCATACAACCTATTCACAGTGACGGAGAATGGGAGAAATGAGGAGAGTTAGTCATAGGACTCATTTCCTAAATGAGTGACAATTACCCGAATTATCTTAACAACCCAACATCAAACCCAGTACTGAGTCTTTGTGCGCCTGAATCAAAAGGTGGCATTTTGGCAGTTTTTGGTAGTTTTCAGGTTCAAAGCACAAAATAAAAGGTGGAGTTTTTTTTTTTCTTAAAGGGGCCTGGTCAAAAAAAAACACCCCTCTATCCCTTCAAACCTAGACATTAATAATTCGGATGAATATGTTTGTTTTAAAGGAAAAAAGCCATTCATATCTCATCATTCTTAATTTCATATATACACCAATATACCTGAAACATTGTTAATATATGTTTTGTTTTCTTTTTTTATGGTGAATTACTGGCAACCTTAGCTTCTGGTTTTCGACCAGAGAATATGTTTTGCATATTCTACTCCAAACTTACAGATCAATGGATTATTATCAAACAAATAATGTTAATTGTACATACTTAATATTAAAAGCCACCATATTGTGACATCTCTGTTTGGGATCCACCCCAAACTCTCCCCACTACTTTCAAAACAAAGCGATTTCCCGATTTCTAATCAAATTGCTGAAAGCCACGAACATTCATCTCCTCCACCCTTACTAAACGAACATTTTCCCAAAGCTTAATGGACTAATTTATATTAACACTAATTAACATGAGCACTGCATTATTTATAAGGTATACATTACAAGCAGGACAAAGATACATGAAGGCCTCTTAGAGGAGAAAAAGATGGAAACCTTTGATGCACAGCTACAAAACGCCACACTATTATTTACAAATTATCAGCATCATTTTTTCCTCGACGGCTGTGGCACTTGCTAATTAACTGGCGCATACGGAGAGGTGGAGCACTCAGATAGGGCCACAGTTCCAAAAGCATTTCTGTGAAATTACATTTCTAATTTCTTAATTACTGTTATTTTCTTTCTCACACATGGGAGATATCCAACTCAGAAACACGGATGAACGCAATTAATTTTACGCCTTTATTTTTTTCAAAGCCGAGCAGAACGGAAGCCATTTTCCGTGTCACCTGCGCATTTCAAAACCCGAGATTTTATTCTTTCAAAGGGTTTTGCCACTTGTCAGAATCTTAGTAATTTCAGTCATATTAATCAAGATGAGTGCATAAGGTTCAAAGGGCCCAGTTGCAGCCTTTTTACTGATTATAATGCACTAGAAAACCTGCTTCTGCATATTTTAAATATATATTCAGAAATGAGGTTATAAACAATACGAAACCCATTCTCTTATTCTCTTCACTGATGTTGGGGGAAACCTAAGGAATTAATTCAAGAATGGTAAAATGTCTAAACAGAGCTGAAACTAACACATGCTTATTGGTGGCTGAAGCATAGTTAATAAGTCAAAATGGGATTGTACAGCTTAGTAAAAGTTGTACATTCAAATTCAGTCGAGATCTGTTAAAAACAAGCATGTGTTTTAGAAATGTAAGATGGTTATACTATGTTTTTGGACACCTATTTACTATATTAAGGAACTTTGGTGTACCATGCAAATATCATTACCATCCAAAACCATTACTGTATCATGGCACCCCAATTCTGTTTTGTAAAGGAGCACTTTCAAAGAAAGGTCCTCAATCCAACAGAGCACTTCACCTTCCCTTGGTTTAAGTCGTCACACTCTAGCGTTTCTCCACAGGCCTTCAAAACTTCTCTAATCTTCTGAAGTGGACAAAAAGAGACGGAAGGAGTTCGCAATGTAGAGAGGATTTGGACTGAGACAAAAGCCTGTGAGAATAAAGCCCTCCTCTCTGTCTGGACGTCTGGCGGGTCTCAGACACACACATCCTGAGCCCTAAAACTCCTGCCAGCTCATACTTCTGCTTACAGCCGAGCCCTGGAGTGCTGAGTCCATTCCAGATCCACTACACTAAACGTCCCACACACTCGTCTGCCAGGCACGAGACACTTATCAACGATTTGAACTCGGAGAATCAATTCCCATTGAAGTGCTGTTGACAGGCATGTGAACCTTGCTGGATTTAATTCACATTTAATTTAGTCTAACGTTAGACATTTATGATAATTGATCACATTTCATTCAAATCTCATGTCACATCACAGACAGTTCAAAGAGAAGGAGATGTACCACTTGTGAAAGGGAACTACTGCAATGCTCAATACTGTGGCTGTAGGAAAGGAAGTCACACCTTCAGTTAAAAAAGCCAATCAAATTTTTGGTAAAGACATCATCCATCACCTGGAGCTAATAAACATTAGCTGGTCCAACCTGAAAAATACTGTTTTTAAACCTGATTTCTGATACAGAGAAATAATATTTAATTAAGGCTGTTACAAGAGCAATTTATTTAATTGTGCTAAAATTTTTGATAGCAACACGCTAACACATGCTAACATGCTTAACACACTCATATAATACTTAAAAATCCATTTAAATATTAAATAAAAGAATAAAATGGCATATAGCCTTTAATTATAAGTATTTTTTTTCTATTAAAGGAGCCTTATGCAAGATTGTAGCCAAAACTGGTACTGCAATCACTTTTAAATTACTGTAGAGCGGTGGATTTATCTATTCTTATCAATATTGTTGTTGGATTCATATGTCAAACATAATAAAAAGGCTGATATATTCGACTGCACAGGTTCAATATTTCCCATCTGTTTACATTCACTTCAGGAAAGAAATATATACTATGGAAGTCAATGAGACCAGAAACTGTCTGGTTACTGATGTTCTTCTAAATATCAGAAAATCGTCTGAATGGTTTCGAAAACGGTAAAACCCAACTGTTTAACTCTGTGTGTGTTATAAAATGAGCCTATTTCCAAAAAAAGTGGAGTATCCCTTTAACAAAGTGTATACTATTCAGGTACAGCTGTTTAAATGGTAAAAGTGCACAGAAAACAAATATACTTCAAGTGAGGATTTTGCCATATGGAACATGTGCGAACTGCTAGGCCATCCAGACTCCAGCAATAGAGCGCTCATCTGGTTTTCATCGATGCATCATTCTACACATTTGCACACATGACACAACCTGACTCCTGTCAGCGATCACAGAAAGATTTCACAACGCACTATTATTGACTCAACACTTCATTTAAGATGGCTCCATTTCCTCAAGTCTCATCCCCAGAAAAAGAGAAAGGAGGAATGGGAGGGGGGTCTCTTCCATTCCCTTCACTGCTAGACCGTGACCATATCATACCGGCTCCATTATCAGAGTTCAAGCCCAGAGTAAAGTCACGCTCACGAGTCCCTCCCAAATCGCTCACGTCTGTTTCGCTTGAGCAGATGATAAATTAAAGCCTCAGAACAAAAACAAAAACACTTCGGGGGGAGAGCACAAGGAGCAGAGTCAATACCCATCCACTATCGCTCTAAACGACCATAAATTAAAACCTACGGACCACACAGGGGGGTCGGGATCTCTTCAACGGCGTTTTTCCACCCTCAACGCTTCACAGCCGATTGCTTTGAAGGAATCTTTGAATTTATGGCCGGGATGAACCCCGCAGTATGACGGGTGGCAGCCCAGAGGCCTGTGGGAGGAAGATCACGGCTAAATTGCCAGGACGAGACGAGATGGCCTCTCTGGTCCAGGCCGGCTGTGCAGTGTTAGTTCCTGCTGGGCCTGGGTTTCAGATGCCGTCGCCCCTGCCAGCTCCAACACCATTATTTCCATCCATCAGCTCCTGCTGAATATTCATCAGCTCTCGCATGCGGCCCGACCAATGGGGCAGTGAGCCTGCTGGGGGTTAATGGCGATTGGATGAGAGCGAGTGCGGTAATCAAATCAAATAGCTTTTCACGTCTCGGCTTCTGCAGCGAGGAGACAGCGGCACTGCTGAGAAGCAAGAATGGCTGTTAATTAATCTTGATTAACCTATTTAATTAGCATTAAGTGAGATTTTAAGGAGGCCTCACTGTAATCAGTTTAAAAGAACAATCCCCATCTAAACCCAACAAAGAGAAGGAAGAGACTGACGAAACAGGGCTCTCATCTTACATGTTATCTTTTACACACACGCTATCTCTCTAGCCCTGAAGAGGGCTGATTTATGGTACTATGGAGTGTTTAATTACTCCAGATGAAGCACACAGACGTTCTAATCCCTCCAAATGTCGAAGATTTTACCCAGCGTACTATTGCCATGGCTACCCACTCGTACACGCATACACTGTGTCTAAGTGGTACCGCCTCAGGCCAAATACATGCAAACCAAGTTATACACACTACTGAAGTCTTTTTTTCATAACTGACATACAGTACCATATCAAAATTATCTAGACTGGTACGCAGCATGTTTTAACATAAATAATAGGCACAGACAGATCGCAACCGTTTAAGGATTCACTGTTCACTGCTGCTAAGACCTACATAATGAAAGGATCTTCATTTACTTGAAATTACTGGCTAAGACATGAACTTATCAATGATTTGCCATGCTGATATCGATGTTTAGCAAGCCGAATTAGACAATTACAACACAGATCCGTATATATGACACAGTCGTATGATTTTACTGTTAAATTATCATAACAGGAGGAATTTGTCACTCTCACACAATCATCGTAAAGTACTTTATAATAGAAAATAGACTTTTTCCAACAAATATATTTCTTGTATTACACTGTATTATCTATTATATTTTATTAATATTAATAATAATAATAGTTAACAATAAATCATATATGGCGTAAATCTTATTTTTTTTTACAAAATTAACAATAACCATTATTATTAATAATAAAATAAAAAAATAATGGCAGGAATACACGATGTTTACAATATACACATACAACTATTATTAATAATAAAATAAACAGCAATCAATAAGAAATAATAATAATATATAAATAAACTAACAATTGTCAAACATTATACTCAAACATTATTAATAATTAATTATAAATAAAATGGCGCAAATCAAATTTTTCAACAAAAAATTAATTATTAAAAAGATGCAAATAAATTGTGTATCCCGCATTTATTTATTTGTAATTATTATAATAATTTGTATAGCATCATTATTATTATTAATATAATTAAGAATAAAAACAATAACAAAAAGTATTTTAAAAAAAACAATTTTTAAAAAGTACAAATCACTTGATAAATTAATTAATATAATAAATTATTTTGGCCTTGAGTACCTCTCTAATGGGAAAAGAAAATCATTGAACACTCATCAATCATATACTTTTAAAAGGAAATCAATTCTGGTCTGGTCGATAGGCTGTTCTCTCCAATCAAGACACTGATGTGAAAGTGCAGAACACTCAAAGTCAAGATAAACACCAGAACATTCAGTTCAAATCAGAAATGCAACAATCCACCGAGACCTAACAACTTCCTACTTAGCAGTAAGCACACGATTACATCCTCACACTCAGATATCCCACAAGACAAATCGACATAGATTTAGACAATGGTAAACTTTCTGATCTTCAGTGAGTGAAACCAATGTCACTGTGAGCGGTTTAAATGACTCCCCTAATGTGAGCCTCAAGAGCCGGAGAATCAGAAGATGTGAATGCCATGGACCGATATAGCCAGTGTGACTCCAGTAAGACAGTGCGACTTACTGGAGTGGAGTCACAAATGACAAGTGCCTTAAAGCGCTAACACTCCACTCAGTGCGAGATGAACATTATCAAGGTTTCAGGCAAGACTAGACGGAGACAGCCTTGAACAAATCTTAACACGCTCAGACAATGTGAAACACTTCGAGTTAAAAAATAAATAAATAGAAGACAAGAGTTAGTCTAGCAAAGCTGTCAAGACACAGTGAGCTACGAGAGCGTGAGTATCTGCAGTACAGCGAGCCGAGAGCGTGATTGATTTGAGGCCGGTCAGTCCGTCTGCCTGCCCTCGGTCCGTGATGAATGACTGGAGCTTTTAATTAACCTCCTGCACACACATCAATATTATTCACACACACATTACTCCATTTTCCCTGCTCTCCCATTACACCGTAACCTTTAAGATACAGTTTTGGGGCTGTTTTTGAAATACCATGAGAAATGAAAAATTGTAAATACGGTGTAAAAAGTGTAGCGGAAAATCTATAAAGGAGTGTTTTTGCTTTTGCCCTTTTTGCTTCGTTTTAATCTTGTTTTTGCACAAGTGGCTAATGCAGAATGTTTAAATCTGGACAAGAAATGTCATCTATGCTATGAATGATCTGTAGAGGGCAGAAAGGAGCGAGTGTGCCAGACTACTCAACACAGAACCATAGACACGGCTGTAAAACATGTCGGCAGCACAGATTCAGATGAATATTCTAACATTGTTCTCTGTTCATATATTGATGAGAGTGTTGACTAATGTACCATCTTTTGCCTTCAGTTGAATGTGAAGAAGAGCTGTGAGAATATCATCAACACATTCAGGCATCTGTGAGTGTGTGAGAGTGTGTGTGTGTGTGTGTGTGTGCTAAGGAAGGTTTCAGAAGAAAACTAAATATGAAATATGAAACCAGAGCAAGCACATCTTCACACCAGTCAGACTAAAATAGCTGATTCGTTCTAAAACCTGTCTGATATTTTCTAGACATTTCAAACAATGTTCACACTTGAGTGAGGAACAGATACTTAGTTCACCCAAAAATTACAATTATGTCCTAATTTACATTCCAAATCTAAATGACTTTGTTCTGTCAGGAACAGAAAAGGTGAGTTTTAAAGGTGAGGAATGTTGTACTATTGTATTAATAAAATTGTAATATCAATATTGTAGGAAGGAATAACTCTTCTATGTAATAAAAGCAAATGGAGACTGAGACTGTTAAGCTCTGAAAACAACAACAAAACCACTATAAACCTATAGTCTATATAACTTGGGCACTGGATTTAACTTTCCTGTAGCTCAAACAGTAGAGCGTTGGCACTTACAACGCCAAGGTCATGGGTTTGTTTCCCAGGGAAAGCAAAAACTGATAAGACTATACAAATGTGTACCTTGAAACGCAATGTAAGTCACTTTGGATTACAGCGTCTGCCAAATGCATAAATGTAAAGGTAAATTTCAAGTCTTATACAGCAATAAGTTCTTTGTTTGAGGAACGGGCCAAAAATGCTATATTTTCTCAAGATTTTCAGTCGAAAGCAACTTAAATTTCAGCATGTTCCTCACATAAATCTATCATATGGCTTTAGAAGACTTTGAATATTGTTGTATAGACTGTTTTTATGGTGTTCTTTATCTTTTTTGAAGTTTGACAGTCCTGGTCACCAGATGCTATTATTGTATGCGAAACTACATCACCATTCCTCAACATGTCTCCTTTTGTGTTAAATAGAAGAATGATGTTTGGTAAATGAAAACATTTTTAGTAAAGGTACTAGGTAATAGCTTTATAAAGTTTGATCAGTGGTCATAATAAGTTGTTTTCCTTTTCAGAGACATTGCAATGACAGCAACCCTACAGAAATGCGCATTCGTTCCTCCACAAAAGTCAAAACTTAACGTCCAAATCAGCTAGATCATTGATTGTCATGAAATGCAATCTACTGTTGCTAAACTAACAGGACATGATACAAAGAGATGAAGAAAAAAAAAACAAAGAGAAAAAGAAAAATTACTCACTGCTCTTTAGCAGATTTAATCTGCACTTTTTACAGTAAAGTGTTGTTTTACATTGACTACTTTCTGTTTTTTGTTGTTGTTTTTTTCACAAGAATACTTGCTAAGCTTTAAGCTGTTCCTAATCACCTCAAAAAGCAAATGGAATATATTGTGCATGTTGCTCACCAATAAATAATACTTTAGTTCATCCAAAAATGAAAATTCTGTCAGTAATCACCCTCATGTTGTTCCAAACCTGTAAGACTTTCGTTCATCTTCGGAACACAATTGATATTTTTATTAAATCTGAGAGTTGTCTCACTGCTCCATAGGCTTCTATTGTAACTGAAACTCGCATACCCAGAAAGTTACTAAAGACACTGTTAAAATAGTCCAAGTGGCTCAATCACAAGTTTATCAAGTGACGATAATACTTTGTGCGCAAAAATAAATAAATAACTTTTTCTTCAACTATTCATTTTCTTCTATGTGGTCCTCTGATGCGAGTTCACGTAGTGTAACAGTGCAGCGCTTCTGTGTTGTACGTCAGAATGTAGACTCACTATTGACCAGCATCACAAATGACCAGCGTCGGCCAATAGTCAGCCTACAAAAACATGAAAATATAGACTATAGGCCAAAGCAAGCATACCTTATAATCTGCCTTTAGGTTGTGTGTGTTTTTAAGCAGTCGAGTGGTATGCTAGCTTCATTACAGAGGGAGTGGCAGAGTAATTACAGGAATACGGCTTGTGTTGTTGTTGACAGAGGACGATCTGACACCCTAACTAGACGAATGGCACATTCCACAAATGGAAACACACACCATATGTGACAGTTCTGAAAAACTGATTTCAAAAGTACATTTAGCAGCACATGCTTTAAAGTCATTACTTTATATAAATGCTGCTCTAAAATGATCAAAAATGCTGCATTACTGTACAGAATTATTCTGAAAGAAAGAAAATCGTAGTCCTGGCTTTCAAAAAGCAAAGAATAATTATTGGATCACCAGGATACAGTAACGCAGGCGGTGACATTTAGGAAGTTGTCACCATGGCAACATCACTACAGTGAGAGCTCATTCCTTATCCCGGTCTGGATTTATGAGTAAATACCCGCTCTAACAGAATAAAGGCACAATACCAACAGGGGACTGTGTGCAAGTGTGAGAATGGAAAAAGAGTGAGGAGTGAGTTCATGCTTGTGTGTGTGTGTGTGTGTGTGTGTGTGTGTGTGTGTGTGTGTGTGTGTGTGTGTGTGTGTGTGTAATGCAGTGAATATTCAATTACAACACAGAATATTCCTACAAATTAACGTTAAAAAAAAGACACCACCAACATTCCCAGCACTGCTATTCTCCACCTAAATACACAACATGTCAAAAAAAAAAAGAAATCATAGACTATTTTACCCGATCTGTGAGCCTAAAGTCTGAATTGAATGCAATGGTCTTTCTTTTATTTCATGTACTGTGAAATAAAAGCAAGATCCCGTCTCAGTTACTGAATCAACATCATATTCACCACAGATCACAGTTTTGTGTTTTCTACTCTCTGAAGCTTAAATCAGTATTATTTGAAGGACACATTTGCAGTTTTTGGCAATAAATAAAATGTTCATTTTATAAACTATTTCAACATCAAATCATATGCAGAACTCAACACAATTTTTTGGCTCAGTCCATTCATTTGTTTTTACTTTAACATTTTTAACTGGTCCTGCCAAAGATTTCACAGGCTTTTTCTCGTTTAATGACACAGACAGTATATTGTCACAATACTGGAATTTCTAACTTTGATACATTACCTTTAAGTTAAAAGAATCAGTATTTGATACCATTTTCAATAACACGCTGAAAAAACTCTGCATATACGGTCATATAGATATTTTCGATTTTTTTTTTTAATTTTGTCCATCTATTGAAAGTCTATAGGCAATCAAAAATGTATTCTGAAGAGATCACTTTATATGATAAATCTTAAGGGTTTTTTATATATAAATATTGATCAATTACCATTACAATTATCTCACAAATATTTGCTAACTCAATGGATTAACAATGGGGTAATTTGTTGCAATAGCTTACACACAGCACAAGCAAGCTTGATTTCAAATAGTAAATTGAATTTTAAAAAAAATTTAAAAAGTTTTTCTGTTTCGTAAATGTGTCGGAAATGGGACTTTAATTTTGACAGCACTAAGAATACCAGCACCTGAATACACAAAGCTCCCCGTCTCTGTCTTCATTAGTTTTCAGTCTCTGTTTAACAGTTCAGTCTTATATGTTATTAGATAGCCTTTTACAATTTTGTCACATGGTCAACCGATATATCACCAAGGCCAATATAACAGCGGTTAAGTTTTTCTGTGTGGCCGATGTGACGAGAGAAAGTAAACCGTATACGAAAAAGTATTATAGTAATTGCTTTTACATTATTAGTAATAGAAAGGCAAACTACATTACATAATTTGCTTTTATATCATTAGTAATAGAAAGGAAAACTTCACATCCACTATCAACATTCAGTAAATTCTGAACAAAATTCAACAACAAAAAAAACAAACATTTATGAGAATTGTTGTCAGATTTCATTGGTGATTTCTAATATGAACTGTATTCATAAGCTTGGTGAGCAGCTTTGGAGGATTTGATTCAAAGAGTTGCACTTGCATGACTGAAATAGCTGCCAGAGAGGCGTTTCAAAGATGGCCGCCAAGTGAAATTACTTGTCTTAAAGAAACTTTGGCAATATCTAGTTGGCCACTATTCATGTCATCTTTACTGTTGTGTATGTAAAATGAGTGTTACTTTGTCTGCACCAGTCATCAAAAAAAATCTATATTGGTCAAACTGTCTTGTGTCCTTATTATCAAAACCTTAATATGTGAACAGTTCATTATTCTGTGCTGCCTGCTCTCTGTAAGTGTGGTTTAAAGAGGCAAGTTTCCTGAAGCATATAGTTAAGGAGGCATAATTAAATGCATTCATTTCTTTTTAAAGTATTACTTTTTTATCCTAAATATGGTACCAAAATAGTATTGTTTTTATAGACATAGTTAGGGCCAATTATAGAGGGTCTGAATGCTGAAACATTAGGCACTATCCTTAAGTTAATAGTCCCACTCATAATCTTTAAATCATGACAAATTTTCATCTTTCATATGCAAATTATTCCTCAGAAATGGGCTGCATTCCCTGTGGCTAAAGCCTATAAAACACTTCCACACTTTGATTATAAAGCGGTATCCCAGAAATCATCTTGCTCAGAGAGAGAGAGAGAGAGCGTGCCACATATAATGCCTTGTGCCTTCACTTCTATTAATTAGTGTGCAGAAATCAAAAGCTTTGCATCTGATGTCTGAGAGAATTCAATTAGGAGGCAAATGCCCTTTTGTGTTATCGAGTTAGGAGCAGCCACACAGCTCAATATAATAACCTCCATATAGAGAAAGGACAAACAGAATACCCAAGGGCTCATTGAAGAGACCACTCTTTTCTGAGAGAGGGTGGTCCAAATGGCCTCCTCTCAGGCAAATGTCAACGATGCGCTTTCCATATGAAACGGGGAACCTTATGCTCGGTTTCCATTACAAACAGTGAATGCGCATCATGTCCATAAAAAGATATAAATACATTATGGTTGCAATTTATCAAAACTTCCATTTAAAAAAGTACTTTATAGTAATGGTATATTTAATATTTTCTACTTTTTTCACAGCACATCTATTTGGCACATATGACATTACAACCTAACCTGTGATTTTTCATATTCATGTGATTTTGTTTTCCATAAATTCACACATTTTCTCACAACTTCTCGACAAATCTTCTCACATTTGTGAGAGTAAATGTGTTCTGGTGTTCTTTCCTCTGCTGTTTTGTTTCTCTGGAATTACTGACATTGAATGGGGTGGACTATGAAAAGCAAAAAATGCATCTTGCTAATGCTTCATAGTTTTATTATGACACTGGACCAAACGACTACTTGAACTCAAGAACAAAGCCAAAGAAAACCTTCCATTTGTCAGATTTCTTAATGAATTTATGAACTGGATACCATAAAATAAAACAACACATAAAGCGTCTTCACTACAATATAAAAAATAAACATTCATTGTGAACACTGCAATTCTATTCAAAAGAATAACTCTTATTAACCAGTTTTATCTAATCATTCTTGCAAATTATTCCTTGAGTTCACAAGTGGATACTGACTTAAATCCCATTCACTTACCAAACTAATTTAAATAACAATAAAAATGTTACAAAACAGTATTTTTGTTTGAAGTTAAGAACAGCTATAATTTTGTAATTTACGTGGGTGGAGGAAGAACTCCCTAAATTATATAGTAAACACTGAATTGGGTTTAGGACCTTAAAGGGATACGCCACTTTTTTTGGAAATAGGCTCATTTTACATCTCCCTCAGAGATAAACAGTTGAGTTTTACCGTTTTCGACTCTATTCAGCCGATTTTCTGATATTTAGAAGAATATCAGTAACCAGACAGTTTCTGGTCTCATTGACTTTCATAGTAGGAAAAAAGTCAAAGAGATCAGAAACTGTCTGGTTACTGATATTCTTCTAATTATCAAAAAAAATTGAATACATTTAAAAACGGTAAAACCCAACTGTTTAACTCTGGGGGAGTGGTAAAATGAGCCTATTTCCAAAAAAAGTGGAGTATCCCTTTAACATTTCCTTTTTGCCGCTGAGGGTGCAAAATGCATTCCAAGCTAAAATCACTAAGTAGCAATATTAGAACAATAAGGCCACTTTTTGACAATCAGACTATGCTTTAACGTTTTCTTACCATTATTCTTCATAGATATCAGGTATGGAAGTCAGATAACATAACATGAACCTTGTGGATTCCAATATTTATACCCAACTGTTGCCCTGAGCCTTACCTTGTCCTTGTCCTCCACCAGGTCTGTTAGCACATCATCAGGGTCAAGAATACCCCCATCACAGTATTCGACATGGTGGGTTCGTACCAGGAAATCTCCCTCCTATAAAACAAAGCATCAGTGTGAATTATCAGCAATACAACATGTGTATTGACCTCAGACTTATCAGTTAATCAGGTTTCCCACCGTGATCTCTAAACTGTAACTATGCTCTATAAATGCAATGGCTTGAGTCTGCCCATCAGGGCTAACAATACTCAGTGTGTCTGTGCTCACATCAGAGCAGTGTGTAATCAGGAGACTCTGGTGAACAAGCATCACGGGTCGTCTTTCATTGTTATAGTGCTAGTCTTCCCACACAACTCATCTACAAGGGGAGTGCCACAAGGCTCTATCATGAGCCCAATGGACTTTTCTGATTAAGGCTTACAAAACACAAAGCAGAACACAATAACATATCATCAAACCCTTGTGATTTCAAAACCTTTTCTACCAGGTCCCAGAGACTGATGTTACTCAAATCTGAGCTCCAAATGTCTCCAATGTGAGGTGAAGAATAAACAAGACATCTGCACAACAAATGGCTTAATTCCTTCTTGCACCTGATCTTATGTCATTACATCTCACTTTTTGGCTGCATTCATGCTGCAGGCTCACTCAACACAAAACAACTTAGAGTTGATTGATTTCAGGCAATGCCATGTAGAAAAGTAAAGGAAATAGTAGTGGGAGGTATGTTGTGCATAAACTGTGTTTGCCTTGGCTTGGATACCTGTAAAACTCCATTGACAGAGTGAAACATGGCTTTGATATGGGCCTACCCTGTTTAACTTGGCTGTTGCAGGACGGCAGAGCTGTCAGCTCTCAATAGACAAACTGAGATCGTGTGCGTGAGTCATACATTTACACAATGTTCATTTAAAAGCCAAGTCACTCAGCACTACAGAAAAACAGTCACCAGATTTGACCTTCTCTCAGTACATACTGACATACATGAGCACAAACATGACTTGGATAAATATATAATATCTTTAACATAATGGAGATAAAGAAAACTAATCTCTTGGATAGTATGAGAGGCAAAACCTACCGCTCCAAACAACGTTCCCCTAAAAAAGGCTAACGATTGGCCATTACTGGCATGATATGATGGCTCAATTCCAAATGGCGGATGCACTAATTGCAAGTATTTATAATATGTTAAATTAATTGACTCCTTTTGCACTCAGGGGCAAAGGCTCTCAATAATGAGAATGCAAATATAATTTGTGAACCATTTGAACTGATCAGATGAAAGGTTAGCATACTTTTGTTTCAACTCTCTTCAAATTCGCTAACTTACAAGTGAGCTAATGTTGACCATATTTCTTGGAAACATTATGCTTTAACACCACTGTCATAATCATTATCTAAATAAACGTATGCTGCAGTATTGTTGCTGTGAAACAGCAGTCTAATTAACAAGTTCACAGTCTCAAGAACATTTGAATAAGTTCGAGAAAGTGAACCTTCACTTAAATAAATGCAGCACAAAGAAAAGCATATCACGTAACAATCTCTTTTCAAGTATCACTGCTGTGGGGATATGATTTTTATGGGGATAACATTTTGATTTATTTGAGTTTTGTCCAACTGTGAACCATGTTCTTTATAAGAATAATTTCACAACAAGAGTCATCAGTTGCACAGAAGTATATTTTAAACAAGACACTTTTTTTAGACACACAAAAAGGATTTTCTCTTGTTACAATGGGCATTTTTGCTCACGCTTTAAGCATAAATCAAAATGGCAATCCAACGAGAAAACATGCAATTATATCGCAGGCAGATTTTCTGTGTTAATAATTTATGCAGTTTTGCTGCTCAGAATGTTTAGATATTTTTACTAAAAAAGACAAAAGAAAAACACAGACATAGCGGGAGGGTTTGCTCGCTTTTGGGTTGACCTTTCCGCGACTGTGCAATTGGGGTATAGGTTGCCAGGTTGAGATGACAATGAGATTGAAATTGTATATGGTGTGTGGATAATGCATTTAATACAAGATCTGGCAAATGATCAACATTAGACAAACATATTGGTCCAATTATTCATAAAGGAGTTTGGACCATGCAAAGTTTCCCGGGAGAAATAACAAACCGGGAGTGGTCTGGGAGATAGGGCTAAAAAAACGGGAGAAACCCAGGAAAAATGGGAGTGTTGGCAGGTATGCACCATACATACTATTTATGCCGACCGAGACTTGTTCCTTAATCTGCTGTCTCTTCTATGACAGCGGTGTCATTTTAGAATACTAAAGACCCCCAATGCATCACAAAAAGCTTGTATTTCACTCAAACAATAAAACCCATGACACTGGATCCCATTGGATCTCATCTCACACAACCCATGAGCAAAATGACATTTGACAGTGAACGCACCTGTTTAATCATGATTTCATCTAAATGAGCCCAGAGCTTTTCAATGCAAGCAGCGAGGCAGGGTGAATGAGGGTGAGATGAAGGCCGTGAGCCTGGCAGTTTCTGGCATTCAACAAAGGGCGACAGTGTGCCAGTCTATGGGAATAACGCTGTATTACATGCAACATTAAGGCCTATTCCCAGCTATGAGAACATTGAATGAGGATATGTGTGTAGTGAGAGATAGCGAGGCTGCACTGTAATGAAACGATGGAAATCTCTGGAACATTTTGCCATTTTTACCCTGATGACGGTGAGCAGTGGGGTTCCTGCTGTATTTCTATGATTGCTTTTGTTGGTGCAGGGTCCATTACCAAGCCTAACATCATTACCAGACTCATAAACAGTAATGATGATCGTGATGGCGATAATGATGCAATAAGACGTTGTCCATCTACGAGAAAGATCTTCCACCTCCGCACCGCATTCTTGCACATTCTGGTCAAATATGAAAATACCAATTTTGCTGTGAATTGAATTTAATAAACATACCATTTTCTGACCCACACCTCATTTTCTGTTATGGACTGTAATATAGCCTGAATGAAATTAGATACTTTTTATAAAAGGTAGCACAATTGAAATTAATATTTTCCAGGGCACAGAGGACAATGTGAAGGGGCATGTATGTGGGTAATCAGTACTTCAATGAGTCTAAGAAACATAGAGTCCTGATCAGACAGCGTGTCTGGATTTCTGAGTCCTATTCAAGCATTGCGTTTCAAGTTCAGTAACACTAATACAAAAATCAGGAAACCAACCCACATTTATACACCATAGCACACAATATCACTTGAAAACACACACACACATACCTTTCCATCCGGCAAGACTGGAAAACACGGTCTTGTCCACAATACACAAGAAATGGTATAATGCCAATAGTATGTGGATACTAGAGATGTGCAAAAAAAAAAGAAAAGTTGACTAGTCGGAGGGTTGGTTAAATTAATAGTTGACTATCTTAAGGAAGGCCAGTGAGATAAGTCTGGTTTCAGATATGACTCCAATCATATATCACTCCCAATAGTGTAATATATGCATGCGGACATTACTCTATTGGTGTACTGTTTTTTGCATACCATATTGTAGGGAAGTATTCAATTTCGGATGCAGCGATTTTCACAGAAAAAAAAATGACCCTAGAGACGTGTTCTGGAAGCAAAAGAAAATGTTGATGTGATAGCATGCTTATAGAAAAAAAGCAGGTTAAAAAAGGCACAAAAATCCAAAACCCAATCCTAACCATAACAACAAACGCTAAACAAAACCCAAACACAGGCTTACTTTAATTACACATTGCTTATTTGGTTTATTCCAAGAAATGTCTTCAAAGAGAGCACTATCCCTCCAAATGTCACAGTAAACAATGACTACAGACAGATAAAACCACAATGGTGGATGTGGATCCACGGAAAATACCACATTAAGGTTTTTAGAGCAAGTTGTGCAGCCAAAACCGCCTGAATCGCTGAAGGCTGAAACGGAGGTACTTCACAAGGACTTCTTGTCCAGAGGTAGTTTCCATCCCAAACCTTGCACCTAGCATGGGATGCTTCTCACTGAGAGCAGATGCTAACCGACTCGGTCTCTGAGGCATGCTGATTGTTTTCTTACTGGCACACGTCCAGGCTTTTCCATGTTATCAGCTGCTTTGGCAGCCAACTCAGCACTCGTGCATCTGGCATTCCTGAGCTTAATGAAAAAACAGCAGCACAACTCCGGCCTACGTCTGCCTGGGTAATTAAGTGTCCCTTTTCAATGGCCTGATAACTTCCTGAGTGACTCCCAAGCACTTCCTCAAACCATTTACTGCCTCTGAACAAAGGCTTCCAGACATGCTAAATATGTAGAACCTACAACTCAAGCACATTTCTTAGTCCGGAACATTCTTGAGAGCGCTGGCTGAAGATCACAGGCGTCTTTTCTTCTCGCTGGAAACCGTCATGTCCGGGTCAATGGAAAACACCTCGTTGAATATAACTAAACACAAAGCAATACAGAAAGCGGATGGGCCGTAGTATGCACGCGGCAGAAATTAGACAGCAAATCCTCAAAGTGGTAACCACACTCTTTTCAAGTGATAGCTGATGTGTGGCACCATTTAAAAGGCTGAAGATTAGCGCAACTAAATCTAGGGCATTTCTCGTTCACTTTAATCCTGAAACGCATTAAATGCATAATTACACAGCTGCAGGAAAATGTTTCAGATTAGCATAACAAAAAAAAAAACACACAAGAATGTGAGCTACAGAGACTTCAATGGCGGAGAAGGAAATCTGGTAATTAACAACACTTCTCGTCGCTCTATCACGGGTGAGATAACTCGCAGCCAAGGCGTTGTGCTCCAAGCTGTGAGAGCTAGCTAAGAGGTCGAACTGTCCACAAATATGAAACGCAGAGAGCAAGGCTACAGCTTAACCTCTATTAACTTGCAGGCATTTGGACAAGTTGAGAGCCTCCGGTGCAACAATGCCTACACGCAATTATCCCGTCCATAAAACTAGGCCAAAGTGAATGGGAAAACATTTGGTAGAGCAGTGGTCTGCAACTGGTGGGTCATGACCCAAAATGGTGGCAGGTCTGTTCTGGTCATGGACTGCGGGTGAAAACAATGCTCAATACAAATAACCACTTAACCATGCAAAACAATTAGGCTTATCAACTTTTTAAATGAGCACAAACTGTTACTTTATGTATTGTTGCTGCTGTCAAAGGCCATGTGACCATGTGTAAAACGTATTGCAAGGTTCAAATAAATTAGTTGACAATTGCAAACCAACACAGTGCCAACATTGTATTTATTTTAGGGCTGGGAAACGATTAATCGCGATTAATCGCATCCAAAATAAAAGTTTGTGTTTACATAATATATGTGCGTGTAGTGTGTATAATTATTTTGTATATATAAATACACACACACGCATGTAAACATTTAAGAAATATTTGCATGTATAAACTTTATATATATTTATACAAAATTAATATTATACATAAATATAAATATTTGATAATAACACATTTTTCTTAAATATATACAAGTACATGTGTGTATTTATACAAAATTAATAATTATACACACTACACACATATATATTATGCAAACACAAACACATATTTTGGATGCGATTAATCGTTTCCCAGCCCTAAAATAAATACAATGTTGGCACTGTGTTGGTTTGCAATTGTCAACTTTAAGTTTAATATAAAATCTGGCTCCTGAAACAAAATTAAAGGAATTTGCAAAACTACATTTCAAAACTGAAAAGTCATTGAGTTATCTAAACAATTCATCAACTAGTTGGTCATAATGAGGCTCTGTATAATTAGGTTAACATTCTTTGGGGGCGTTCTTGTGCTTACAGTGGACTATATAAATGTCCAACAGGAATGGTCTTGAAATTGATCATTAAACGCATTCTTTTCCTAAACAAGCAGTGCTTCGCAGGGGGAAAAAATTGAGAGTTGCAGCTTCTTTGAACGGGTTTAACATACTAGTGCCATTGAATATTTCAGGCTTAGCCCAGACTGGGTCTGTTTAGTGCCATGCTTGGACATGGCTGTGGTAACAAGAGGTAAAAACGATATAAATACTTTTTGTTTTCTCACACAAACCGCTCGTTTCGTGTCTTAGCCATCAATGTGTACTTGAATTTACGAGTCATTAAATCATGTTTAATTTGGACTTCTCTGCACAGGCTCTTTGAGGTGGGCCCCATAAATCCCCATTATATGACTGATAGACAACAAAGGTTTGACCAAAAAATATCAAAATTGAAAATACTGTGGAAACAAAGACACCTACATCTTGGATGCCCTTGAGGTAAGCTAAAATGTATCAAAAATTGATTTCAAAGTGAACTTTCCCTTTAAAGTGCCAAGAGAAATAATCTACTAGGCTACATTCTACAAACCGAAACTCAGTCACCACTAACATGCTGAAATCCTGCTAATGTCCAAGCATTTCAAACAGATAAGCAGAGATACTTAACTCATCATCGCTAAGCTTTCTGGTGTGATGAGATGAAGCCTTCACTAAGCACCAGTAATTAAATAATTATGGATCCCAAAGGCTAAATTAAAATTTACAATATGACAGCACAAAAAAACAAGTTCAAAAACAAGGTATTGCGAAAGTGATATTGTATTCAAAACACATTTTATGAATTTCTATCCATCAAACACTTCTTCAGAGCTTTCTCCAGCAAGTACAAAACACCCAAAGTAAACTCAGCGTGTCTGTTGCATGTCTATGGTAATCAATGAATAAGCTATAAGACGACACAGCAACCCCAAATCATTCACGCGTGTTCAGCAAAACTTCCCGGCAAACATTGAATTGTACTGGCACTGAATTCAAGCTTCAGATTGCGTGGCAGAGCCGTGAGGTCCGTGAAAGGTTCAAAGACCACACTGATTGATGAGGGTGTTAGTATTCCTGCAAACATAATGCTCCGTTTGTTCTGCATTTTGCGCTGTAAGCGCAGAGACGTGATTTGTGAAGCCTCCCTGCATTCATGAATAAATGCAACATTATGATTATTAACTCTATTAATGAAACTTCAAGGGAAACCTGAAGGACATTAGTTACCAGCAGCTCTGAATCATACAGTCTCAACAGGGAAAAGAACCAAGTAATGAAAACAATCTATCACAAAGATCGATTATACCGCCTTCTCAGTACTGACAAACCATACTGCGGTACAACGCTTCCAATCATAAACGGAACACAAGTAAACTTAATATTACTGCGCTGCATAGTACTATTCATGAGCCTAATACCATTATACATCACTGTTTGAGAGTGTGTAAATTGTGTGCATGCTTGCATGGACCCTCTTCTTTTTATTCTGGCTATTTAAATCAAAACAAAAAATTTTGCCTTTGTTGCTGTATCAACCACTGGTACTTTTTATATCAGTACTAAATCAATATCCTACGCTACAATAATGGTCCATGACTAGAGAAAATCTAGTTAATCTGCCATATTCTTAGAAATTTATAATCATGTTGGTGTCATATACAAATAAGAAAAATTTCAATTTAAAAAGAAAATGTTAAAAGTGTCATGTGGATTAACCATCAAGTAAAAACGTGTTCCTTACACTTTGAACATTTCAGGAGACTTTCGTTATTTTGTTATGTCACAGACAAATGTTTATTAATCAGCACTAAAGCAATTTGGTTAAAAAAAATTCAATTTCAGACATTAAAAAGATGATAATCGTACCCGTGTAATTCGCCATATGGATAAATTACATTTGAATGTATTTTTGAATAAATTTGTTTATGCTATGTTCAGGATGCAGGTAAATGTGGCCATATGGTCATATATGACTCATATCTGTTTATGTCAGTGTGAACAGCATGGAATCTGATCTTTTCAATTCTGATTTGGGCCACTTCCATATGGTACTAAATACGAAAGGTAGTCAGTGAAGGACAGCGAGAACTCATAAGTATTACAGTGACACCTCTATACAAACAAATCATCACACATGTTTGAAAACTCTAATCTCTTTAAAAGTTTTCTCACATCTTCATCGTTGTTTTTTATACTACCTGCGCATAAATTCACTGGCTTCCACGGCAGATCACACAATAAATAAAAAAGCGTGTAATCGCTTGCCTTAACATCCGCCATGTTTACATCCGTATGACGTTTTTTTATTGTTCCTTTGCGCATTCAGGTCAATTCAGGACCGTGATCTGTTCACACTGGAATCTGATATTGGCCACATTTAAAATAACAATGTGAACAAAAACAAAAAAAATAAAAATTGGACGTCAACAATAAGTCGGATTTGACCACTAGGCTTGCGGTGTGAACGTAGCCTAATAGATCCAGACTAGGCCTGGAACTAACAATTATTTTTCAATCGATGAATCTATTGGTTATTTTTCCCCGATTAAATGATTAATCCAACAATGATTTTTTTTTTCTCTGGTTACAAATAAATAATAACTGTAACTAATCTACGCATATGAAGGTGTTTACTATGGCTGTGTTAAGTCACTTTTAGGTATTTATATTGTGAATCCTGAATTTTTTTTTTTTCAGGAGATTAAAGTAACTGCTTAAATGTGTCCATTCAGCTGTTTGATCAACTGCAGTCTAACTAACTAACCAACCATAGCGGTAACGATAGTGACAGTATCAAGTATGGCGGTGTCCATAAAACCATGACGTTTTACAATTATTGACATCGTGGGCCAGATATTTTTGTAATAACGGCTGATTTTCAGCATTCCCGGGAGCCAGCATCAATGTGGAACATAAACAGCACGACAGTCAACGCATTTCACTCAAATTGACTAATTTATATAACTGACGTAAACAATTTCATCAATGCGTCGTTCCAGTCCTAATCCAGACGAACAAAATGAGCATAATGTCATTGACCCTAAAGGTGCTTTCACATTTGAAGTTTCTCAGCAAAATTTCACAGCTGAAATCCAGTCATTCTAATAGGAATCCATAAGAACAGGTTTTGCGTGAGGCTGAGATCGGATATTGATCGAATCGTGAAATTTGCGTCAGTGCCCAGCCCTAATATTTAGAACAGTACAACACTTTTCGTGAACCTCAACCGTCTATGGCCAGATCAGAGAAACTGTGCAGGGGCCAAACAACAGACATTCACCCTGGCCTGGAAATGAGGCCCCAGAGACAGCAGCCAATCAGGATCCCTCAAAGAGCTCCATCCATCCTCACCGAGGCCTCGTGTGCGTCACTAGCCCACGCTTCCATTCCCCTGAGACTAACAGCCAATAACACTGAGCTGACGGGAATAACAAACACACAAATAAAGTCTAGGCACGCACATATACATGTCTGAGAGAAAGGACGTGCCCATCCGAAATAAAATAAAAATCGCCTGAGCTTAGCTCGACACGCCGTGGCCCCTAAGAGTAAACTCCTGATAAGATCTCGCACATCGATTGCCTACTAAAACCAAGCAATACCTCGGTCCAACTGGCAATCTCTTGTCAGAGCCCTGACCTGCCAAATCCATCGCATGATATTACGGGGCAATATGCAGTACGAGGCCACCGCCACCCCGGGTTTGATCACTAAACAAGCTTCGGAACAAAACGCGAATGCAGTCTGCCATCAGTCAAATTGACCATTCTAAAGACAAAGCAATAACACAGTAAATTGTAAGGCGAGGAAGTCGCACAGCAATCTACGGGCTCATTTGGGCCCAGCGACTCCTGGAGCGATGCAAGATGAAAAGCCTGTTGTTTATTAGAAGCCCATCTAAACCCTAATGCTCCGGGAGAGGGCCGAATCCACGTCCGCGTCAGCCCAGGGGGGGATTCGTGGTAGCCGGCGAGAATGGGTGCCACTCAAACTGATGTACTATTTAAATAATGAAGCTCAAGCAGCAATGAAGGAGATATCTGATGAGGGGGCAGAGGGTCAGCGCTCAGGGGGGAGAACGCCTGACACGTTTTAACTCTGATTTGCATTTATCACATAGAAAAAAATTGGACACGGCGCATCTGCACCCGACTTCATAAAATCAGTTTTGCGGATTCCTGTCATCAGAGAAAGGCACTTATGAACCCTTTTTAAATTTTACAATAATAAGAGTGAAGGTCGACATTTCAGCTCCCAGGCTCAGAGCACGTGACTAACAGGTTTAAAATTAATGAATGAGGTCTTTACAGTTCACTCAATCCCATAAGATAAAGCATACATTTTTGATCATCCTCTAATTAAATGGAAAACCAAATATAAAAAAAATTACAATAATGTAGCATGTGCTAATCCCACTGTGATTTGAGCTGTAGCCTACTGTTAAAGTAAGGCTTAATTAGCAAATCACAGAATTATTATTAACCTTTATAAAGATGAACAAGATGTGGAACAAAACACTTTAGGCCTAAAGGACGAGTTCACCTAAAAATGAATCTTCTGTCATCTGTGTCATTCTTTGGCTTTTCTTTTCATTCAGTATTGTGATATGGTTACCCATTTTAGGGTATGATGGTAGGGCTGTGCAATTACTCGTATTTCGATTTCGTCGTACAACGATTATGAAAACAAGATAATCAAAGTAAAACGATGAATACCACCATCTCCCTGAAAACCTAAAGCACTGTTGTATGTTTGGCCGGTTTTGTTTGTACCGGTAATTATTTATTTGTTCTTATATCATTGCTGACTGTTTAATAGTCTTTTGTAACGGTTTTGAGGAGGATTTTGAAAGTTGTTTTCAAGATTGTGTTTTTAGGCCCCCAAACTGCCAAATCGCAAGAAAAAGTTTTACGTTTTTAGTTGAGAATGCTGTAGTGTAAATGGCCCCTTAATGAACAAGCTGGACTTTCATAAGAAATAAAATATAATTCAATACCTATATTTGGAAATTCTTAATACTTATATTTAAAATCGACAGTAAAAAC
Organism: Cyprinella venusta; assembly: GCA_038021265.1. Classification (NCBI taxonomy): domain Eukaryota; kingdom Metazoa; phylum Chordata; class Actinopteri; order Cypriniformes; family Leuciscidae; genus Cyprinella; species Cyprinella venusta. The sequence continues at coordinate 28,243,841 of CM075867.1, forward strand.
TGTTATACTGTTTAATATATATATATATATATATATATATATATATATATATATTAAATAAATGCTGTTCTTTTTAAGTTTCTATTCAGAAAAAAATATTTAAAAAATCTGAAACAATAGGCCTATTAAGCAGCAAAATGTATAATAATTAGAAATATTTCTTGAGCAGCAAATCAGCATATTAGAATGATTTATGAAGGATCATGTGACACTGAAGAGTAATGATGCTGAAAATTCCTGAAAATTTTTTGAAAAAAAAATTTACATTCTAAAATAGATTTAAATATATTAAAGTAGAAAACAGTTTTTTGAAATATTAATAATATATATATATATACATATATATATATATATATATATATATATATATATTACATTTTTTTAAATGCAGCCTTAGTTGGTGAGCATAAGAGCCTTCTTTCAAAAACATTTCATTTTTTGTAATGATGATACAACATTTTGAATTATGCATTTTTGGTTATCCTTAGAGTCTGCTGTAGGCCTACTCCAAAAATCTTATTTAAAGGGATACTCAACCAAAAAAAAAAAAAAAATGAAAATTCTGTCATCATTTACTCACCCTACCTGTACAAGTTCTGCTGAACACAAAGGAAGATATTTTGAAGAATGATTGGAACCAAACAGCTGTTTGGCACCATTGACTTCCATAGTAGAAAAAAAATAATATTATGGAAGTCAACGGTACCAAAGTTCCAGTTGTTCTTCAAAATATCTTCCTTTGTGTTAATCGGAAAAAAGAAACTCATACAGGTAAGATGAGTAAATGATGACAATTTTCATTTTTGAGTGGAGTATCCCTTTATCCAACCTCAAACTTGGTCTCTTCATCTCGGTTTGCGTTTCATTAAATAAAGCAAATTCGGCCATCTCTTTATAAATACCTGATGATAATGTGTTACTCACCTGCTCTAGTAGCTTTCTGTATCTCTGGGTGGCTTGCTGAATGAGATCTCGCACTGTCCAGCCTTCCTTACATGGGACAACAACACCAGTCCTTCCAAAACTCACTGTCACTTTCATTTTTAATCCAGAAAGGGGATGATGAACCCAGTTGTCTCCCTAAACAAACTCCAGCAGCAGGTGTGTGCGTGTGTATCTTCAGTCAGGCAGGCTGCACACTGCTTTTCTGCATCAAACTTTACTGCTTCAAACACGGCATTATACTATAGAAAGAAAAACAAATACTGGAAGTGTAAAACAAATAAAATCAGATGTTTTCGTAAGATGTTTACTAACTAAAAAGCATTGTTTACTAAACTGTTTAATAAAACAGCACACGGTGCGTTAATTAGCAACAGCTGGTTTGTTGGAAGGTTAGACAGAGTCGGTGCACTTCGATGTAAATACATTTTCGGGCTGGTTTTATTTTTACAGTTAGAGATGAGAATGGTAAGTTAGTGTCCCGTTGAACCCAGATGGCTAACGGTTAGCTCTGAGGGCAACACTTTTACTTTGTAAACTCACCGCAAACTCTTAAAATATGAAAATGCGCCGAAATCAAACGCTAAACACCTATACATTACGCGTGCGTGTATTTCGATTTCATATCAAACCTATTTTGCACTTACTTGTCATATTATGGAGAGGCGAGAAGGTTAGCGGCAAAAAAACTTTGTCGCAATGTTGTTGAATACCCTCACAAATCATTATGCAGTCACGCTGTCTTTATAACGTTACAATCTCCCACTTTATCGGTGACCAACGAGCATTTATTTACTGAAGACACTGAATATGTGTGGATGGCGTTTGCATCAGTATTTTGCCCGGATGGAGTTGCGCCATTCCTAAAGTTCCCGAGCAGCTTCCAGCAGTGTTATCCCAACATACAGAGCGGGGCCACACAACTTTATTAAAGGGCCAGAACACATCTGCTCGTGGACCACTACAGGACACTCATCACGCTATGCTAACTATTATAATAATACCTTAAGTACACATTTCACATATTTGCCTGGATCACTACAACACTGTGCTGTTTCTAATGGTAACAATGAGCCATATCCTACTTGTTGTTATGCTAACAAATAAATAAAATGAGGATAAATGTTTAAACCCGAAAATAAATAAACAGCATGTGCAAAAAAAAAAAACTTTTAAAATAAATAATAAACGAATAAATAAAATGGGTCTTGCTGAATAAATAAATAAACAAACAGCATGAGTAAAAAATAAATAAATAAATAAATAAATAAATAAAAATAGGTCTGTAAATATAAAAAAAAACTATATAGGCCTAAATATTGTTCGTTTTCTCACACAAACCGCTTGTTTCGTGTCTTAGGCCATCAATGTGTACTTACATTTACGAGTCATTAAATCATGTTTAATTTGGACTTCTCTGTGCATGCTCTTTGAGGTGGTGACCATAGACCTGCATTATATGACTGACAGACAAGAACGGTTTGACCTAAAAATATCACATTTGAAACTACTGCGGAAACAAAGACACCTATATGCCCTTGAGGTAAGCTAAAACATACCAAAAATGTATTTCAGAGTGAACTATCCCTTTAAGCCTCGTCTTTGATACTGGGGTTATGTCACAAATAATTAAATAGCCTACTTTAATTTCCTATCAAGTATAGTATAGGCCTATGATTTGTTTCTGTGACTGAATTTGGAATTGCATTATTTCTGACATTTAAAGATATTTAACCAAACCAAAATGTTATGACTACAAAAAAATGCACGTGTCATACTTAAAGGGATAGTTAACCCAGAAAATCAAATTCTGTGATCATTTTCTCACCCTCAAGTTGTTCCAAACATGTATGTGCTAGTTTCTCTCGTCTATAGGCTCTATGCACAACTGCACTACTTCCTGAACTTCAGCCAGCTCCTTGTTTCCTGTATACCATTATTGGACAATTTGATTAATTCAGGTGTGCTTGACTTCAGTAGTCACGGCAACAATAATCAAACACACCTGAATTAATCAATGTGTCCAATAATGCCAGACAGGAAACAAGAAGCTGGCTGAAGTTCAGGAAGTAGTGGAGCTGTGCATAGAGCCTATTGGACTCAAAAGGAGATTGTTTTGACAGCTGATGTTAGCCATTGACTTGCATAGGGGAAAAAATACTATGAAAGTCAATGGCTATCTGAACTATAAGACAAGTGTCAAATATTTAATTAAGATACCTGAAACAAATTCTAAGGACAAGAGATATTTATCAAAAATGCCAGGTCAAAGGAAGTTCTGACGCATTAATAGTAATTTTCTGATTTATTGAGAAATCTATCTATCCATTCAGTCTATCCATTCATCCACGTTTCATCCATCCTTCTGTCCATCTGTCTGTGTGTTGATCACTGCTGGAGAGGAATAATGGGAAAGGGGGAACACGCTCTCTCTCTCTCATAAGCGATAAACATTGTAACACATATAATATCTGTTTTCTGGGTCACGAAATAAAACTTTCACTTGAAAAACTTTCAATTGCTAATGAGACCCCGAAGTGAATGCAGAAAACTTGGAGGTTGGTGTTGAATAATTAAAATGTGTCCAATGAAATAATGATATGTAATGCAGACATAATATTAGCTTGAGAAAAAGATTTCATGAAAGAAGAATCAATGATAATCGTTAGACACCGGGGGCGGTTGCACCTGGAGCTTACAATATTTTATTGAACCTTGATGTTATGCAAGAGTTAGTTATTACAATACGAGGTGCAAGGAAGCTGGGCTACGTGTTTTAATTGTGCAAATCAATTAATTGAGCAGCCTGTGTTTTCTGCAGTGATTCTTCGTTCTTTAGGGGCTTTGCATATGATTACACCATCAGCACATTTTATTTTTAGATCCAAAACAAGCCACGATCCCAAGATAATAGTCTTCTACAAAAACAATTTCCATTCCATTGTGTTTCCATTATAAACACAGCCCTCGTTTATTTGCTGGAGTTGAGATGGTTGAAAAGATTTGTTCTGTTTCTTCCTATCACTCATTTCTTTACAGCAGTCAAATAGCACCTTCTCCTGTGTTAATAAAACTGAAAAATGGCCCTTTCCTCTGCTATCTCTGTCTTCATAGCACTCAATAAGCAAAACATTAAAGTAAAGGTTAGTGTTATAGGGCGTTGCTATTTAGGATTACAGGATTATAGTTAGATAGTACTTAAGATCTGGTCTAAATTAGTATGCATGTAAAAGCCCACATATCATAAAAGCATCAGACGTTTGATTACCAGACAGTTCCAAACCTGGGGTTAATTGGTGTGCTTAAAGATATATTTTAAATTGTGACATTATTCATTATTCGTTATCATTCAAAACTGTGATTTTTTTTTCTCTCTGTGGAACACAAATAGAGAATAAATACTTCAATTTAAAAACATGGATGTACACAATATGTGCATTGTATCAAATAATTTATATAAACGTTAGTAAAGACACCTAATATTTCATCTTTTTTTAATGAAAATTGTTGTTTTATGGAGATGATATGGAAAATGATGTTCCTTTTTTCAATCAATTATAATCAGATATGGCTTGTCCACTTGGTATAGTAATCTTTCTGTAAAATCTAAATCAAAGATACTATATATTGTTCAAACTCCTATGAAAATGATTGGACTGAAAGATTATCCCAGTATTCAGAGTCTGCATGATACATTAAATTAGACTAAAGGGATTTTAAGTGACCCGTCTCATTCCGGTTATGAACTCTTGGCACCTGAAAGAAGGTTCAGAACTCTCCATTATAAACTGAACAGGTTTAAAAACTAGTTTGTGCCGGTATCAGACTGTTGAACATGGATTAGCGACATCTACATTGTGTGTATGCATATTTTGTGTAAATATATCAGGTTCAGTCGAAATGCTGGCTATTGGGTCCTTTACAAATTTCCCTATCAGGGACAAGAAAGTATATTTCAATATAAAGTTGGCCCCTAAATTTTAAAGAATACTATTTTATGCTGTTGTTGCCTCTCACTGTAAAAAAATATTGTTGGTTTAACTTAAAAAAGTAAGTAACCTGTTTGCCTTAACATTTTAAGAAGATTGAACTGGAAAAAGTGAGTTAATACAATGAAGGAGATTCATTTAATCGTCAGAAACTCAAAATAATAAGTTATCTTAACTAAATAAATTATTTAAGTTGATTTGACAAAAGAAAATATGTTGTGATAACAAATCTTGAAAATATTTTTTAGTCCAACTGTCAATTCTTTAATAACCAAGCTACTTTATTTAAGTATTATATTTTTACTTTATATTCTTACAATTGAGGAGGAGAGATTATTCAGAGAGTATTCATACACAAAGCAACTACTAAAACATTTGCGCACAAGGCATGTCATGTATAGTATTAGATTGACTATGTGAATGATGTCAAATAGATATAATAATTCAAAAGCAGTTATTTTTATTGGTATCAGAAGTCACTGAAAATGATCAGTGTAATTTCATTCAGAGACATTTCCCATCGACTGAGTGTCATAATAGGCTGCTTTTAGACCTGATATGTAAATTTGACCTCCCATTTGTATGCAAATTACCAGTATAGCCTATTTGCCATTGGCAAGCAATGTGTTTACATTTGCTGGATGTGCAATATCACTACCACTTTACAGTATTATCAAACGGCCATGTCAATACCGCTGAATAAATGTGCGAGTCAGATGACTTACACCTGCCTTAACAAAAAAAAAACACACAAGAGCGAGATAAGTGTCAGGTAATAAGCAAATACAATCTCAAATTTAAAGCGGTGCATCTCAAACGAAACCATGACAAATATCCATAAAATGGAGCTTATGTGTTGTGCGTTTGAGAGGTTGCATTATCATCCAGAGAATCTATAATGGAAGGTGTGATTGACATGTATGGTAGGTCTGCATGGCTGCTTGTCTAGACCTGACCCCTGCAGATCCATGGCCTGGTGTAAATGCATTCCCACTGTTCGGCAGATACGGCGAGAGCAAATCAATGTGTGTGTACAACATGTCCAAGCTGAGGAGTTGCAATGGGGGGTCTTCTTCAACGAAGACTTCCCACTGAAACATTAGATTTTCCCCTTTAATTTCCAGTTATGTGGCGTTTTAAAGCGAACCAGCATCCAATCCTTCCCGGGATTGCCCATTCAACGGAAAATGGCTTAATTAACCACACGGTGGGGGGGAGAGGACACTACAAAGAAGGAGGGTTGACTATATAAAGTCAGGTTGTTTTTGTGTTTTCATTGGCTGTGGAATACTAGGCCTACTGCTTTCTGAATACTGCACAGTAGAGGCTATTGTCTAAAAGGCTATGTTTTTTATTGATATGGCAGATTGTATTAAAAATGAGTTCAGTTAAAAAAAACAGCTGAATAAATTAACATACACTACCGGTCAAAAGTTTTATATCAGTAAGATTTTTTTTTTTTTTATGTTTTTAAATGAAGTCTCTTCTGCTCACCAAGGCTGCTTTAATTGACGAAAAAAAAAACAGTAATATTGTGAAATATTGTGACAATTTAAAATGACTTTTTTCTATTTTAATATATTTAAAAATATAATTTGAAAGCTGAATTTTCAACATCATTACTGTTGTTGATTACGCATCAGTTTTCAGTGTCACATGATCCTTCAGAAATCATTCTAATATGCTGATTTTATGCTCAAAAAACAAATTATTATTTTCAATGTTGAACACAGTCGTGTTGAACTCGTTGAAATCTTGACGGATTTACAAACGGTTTGGTTTCTTACAAACGTTATTAACGTGGCTATAATTATCTGGATGATTATTTATTTATACACTTTTTATTCATAAGTATGCTGTGTCATAGCTACATCTCTGACGTTTACAACAAAACAAACCGTTTGAAAATCGGTTGAAAATTGAGCGAATTATGGTCATTTAAATAGTACATGTACCATTAACACAATGTTACGAGTGAGCGAGCTGCCTGAGACAAGATGGCCGCCAAGTGCAGACAACGACCTCCATTGGCCAGCAGCGCTGACGACACATCTAGCCTTTATATACATATCTATGGGTAACTCTACCAGTAATATATTAACTTAATTCATAGTTAACGGTTCCTGAACGCTGTAACTAAAAGCTGTAGTGTAAAGACCTGTCTACGTGATGTTGGTGAGCCTGGGTCAGGTCAGTTAAGAGTTTTAATTTAATGGAATTTGTTTACAGTAAAGAATATTTTGGTTTAATACACTTTATTTAAACTTTCGTTTAGAGTTAAGTGCACACACTCTATAACGTTTAGTTTAAGTTTATTCTTACCGTTCTTTTTGTTTGTTTGTTTGTTTGATACGTCCCGTGCGGGTCCCGTGAGCTGGTGCACCATCAATAGGGGTTCGCGTGGAAACATTAGACGTATTTATATGGTTCTGGCCGATGATCGGGCCACAACCATTCCGTTTTTTCTCTGGTGGATAGGCTATATATATATATATATATACACACACACACACACACACTATTATTATTATTATTATTATTATTATTAATGTTTGTTATGAAATATTGTGGAAACCGTTTTTTTTTCTAAATAAAAATATTTTTTATAATTATGTCTTTAATGGTTTATAATTATGTCTTTAATCAATTTAATGCATCCTTGATGAATAATAAAAAAAAAACATTATTTGACCTTAAACTTTTGAATGATATACTGCACCTTGCTTCTTTTTTTTTTTTTTTTTTTTTTTTTTTTGTAAATTGATCTACAGATTCTACTTAAAACCACCAAACATATCTCAGTCGGGAATCAATGTTGCCACTTGCTTGCTCATAGATTCAAGCCTGCCATGTCTCCATGTGCAGCCAATGTGAAACAAAATGGACTTATTCAATAACAAATTCAATAGATAATCAACTTTAGAATGATGCGGAATACAGGGTGCCATCATTCTTTTTGCTCTCCTCTTTGTCTTGTCAAGGTGGTGGATACAAAATAATCTCACTTACTCATGAAGACAGAATGTGAGAGTGTAATGCAGTTGCTTATATAGAAGAAACACTCTCAGTTAGAGCCAGCATTAAAGCAAGCAGATGCATCATTCAGATCACGTCTGGAAGGAATCAAATCCGCAGTCATTTACTAGGAGGTCGTTAACCACCTACATATTATCTGGCTTCCTTTAAGAGTCAACTAAAAGTTAACATTAAGAATTTAGCAATGCTAAATATCCACAGTTAACTGCAACCTCACTTTCCACCTCACATGTGTAGCCATAGAGATGCTGCATACCGGAATATTTCTCCAGTTAATGTTGGCGAGCTGAATAATTTCAAATAATGAATGCCATACGTCTGCATGTGTAAGGACACACCACTGAAACAAAAGACGATGAAGGGGGGAAATGTTTGTGACAGAGCTATGCAATGTAAGCTAAATCTAGCATTACTGAAAGGATTAAAGAGCATGGAGAAACAGCCTCATATCTAATGCTCCAGGAGTCTGACGCAACACTGCAAATAATCTTTCCCTTAGACATCACTATACCTCTGTCATTCTCTTCTTATTCAAGCTGAAAGGCACTTTTCCCCATTGTTTTAGCATTAAGTGGGATGTTATTATTTTCCACCCTTGTCTCGCACCCAACATCATGCATATGCGCATGCAGAAGCGAGGTCCTTCAGTTTTAAATGTCCCCTATGCCATTGACTTTTCTTCTTGACTCTTCATCAACTAAAATAGACATGCGGTAGAATCACATAAGGTTTCTCACACTCCGAAACACCGCCTGAGTGTTACCAAGGAGTTATATTCACCGGGAGAATTGCAGGAACACGTATGCTTGCACCTGTGCCTAATAGACCAAATTAGCACCTTGTCACATAAGACTGAATTTTTTTTGTGCGCATTTCCGACTATCACTGAAGGTGTAGAAAATAGGCAGTAATTACGTCTATCGGCAAAGGGGGCCTTTATGCAATTAATTAGGTGTATCATAATAGGAAAAGAAAATGGTTAAATCATCTTCTTCTTGATTTAGTGGTGTTGAACCATGGCAGTGAGTCATATTAAACAGGCTGCCACCATATCAGGAGAAAGGAAAATGGTGCATAATAATCAAGAATGTTTGATGCTTTGAAAAATGGATGTCAACGTACCCAGCTGAAATGTTCCCCAGACATGCCCTCTTTTTACTGTGAATTTAAATCAGGCTGGAAGTGAAACAATAGCTAATTTACTAGATTGTTCAAAGCATTATATAATCACAAATGTTTATGTCTGGCTCTGTGTATAGTAGTAAGCCCAGGATTACAGTGGATAACAAAATGAGTCTTCAATTTCCACCATAACCATGCCAGACAAAGGGATAGTACCCCCAAAAAAATCTGTCATCATTAACTCACCCTCAAGTTGTTTCAAACCTGTATGAGTTTCTTTCTTTTGCCGAACACAAAAGATATTTTGTTGATTATGTGTAACCAAACAGTTGATGGAGCCCATTGACTTCCATAGTATGGAAGAAAAATACTGCTGTATGGAGATCAATCGGGATCCATCAACTGTTTGGTTACTGACATTCTTCAAAATATTTTATTTTATGCTCAGCTTAAGAAAGAAACTCATACAGGGTTGGAACAACTTGGGAGTGAGTAAAAGATGACCGAATTTTCATTTTTGGGTGAACTATCTCTTTAAAAATAAGGGGAGTAATCAACTGAACAGAAACAGGAACTAATTAACAAACAAGGATAACAGAACCAAAACAGAAAATACATGTTACAGTGTAATTGCAATTTAATCTTTTTTTTAAGTTTTAGAAACTTAAAATAAAATTGTATAAGTTAATTGCTTAATACTTTACAGCAGCATTAAGCATCACAACCGTTTTCACTTTTCAACATCGATTATAATAACTAATGATAATTTTTTGTGTGCATCAATATTAGAATGATTTCTGAATGATCATGTGACCCTGAAGACTGACACAATGAGAGAAAACTCAGCTTTACCATCACAGGAATAAATTATATTTTATAACATATTTAAATAGAAAACAGTTCTTTTAAATGGTAATATTATTTCAAAATATTGCTGATTTTACTGTATTTTTTATCATTAAACACAGCTTGGTCAGAATAATATACTTCTTTAAAAGACACATTTCTTTTGTTTTAAACCACACTCTACTTCATTTTTTTTTTTTTTCAAAAATTGACTTTTTCCCCCTACAGTGTGTCATTTTTAATTCATAGATAATAAGAATGGAAATTTCAGTGAAATATTGACCACTGTACTGGCAATATATCTCCAGTCCCCTGAAGCAAACAAATATAAACAAGTAAACCCACAATAAAAAATGACACACAGTAAATGCTTTTATTATTGTGATCTTTGCAATATCTGCAATATCCATAGGAAAGAATAACAGAATAAAGGTAGCTTGGAGAGCTTTATAATCTGGTGAATGGGAAATGCTGACTTATTATTTTCCTCCAGGTCTTTCTTGTATCCACTGGGCTGAGAGGTGGCCACAGGAGATCTTTGGTGTAGAGCAAAAAATAAAATATATAAATAAATAAAGGAGTTAATCTGTGGGCCAGAAATGAAACACTTACTTCTAAGGTCACCCCTCTTGCGCTCCACAAACATATTACACATTCTCATGCATGAGGCAATTCACTTTTCTGTTTATAGAGAGGCACATGTGGACCTAAAAGAATTAAAACTCAGATTTTTCCAACCTTCCCCCCATCTTTCTATATTTCTCCCCCCAACCTCTTGAAGAGGTCACAATCATCTTGATCCATCATAAAATGATTTTCTCAGCTGTAACAGCACCAAACAGACTGTATTAAGTTATGCAAATCTATTAATTGAAATCCCAGACCAACCTGACATTCCACTTGACCCTACTGGTCTATGGAAAGGAAAAGCAATCCTCATGAAGGGTGGAAATGTGTTTTTCCATTTGCAAAAAGTTATTAAATGAGAAATGAGACTTGAAATATGAAAAATATTCAGAATATATCAAAATAATAGAAGAATCTAGTTTCAGATGCTGATTGTTTTCATATAGGCCTACTTTATAGCCTCATATTACTGTTATATGATACGGTATTGGAATAGTGAATGAGGGTAAGGGACGTACAAACCCAGGGATTAAACAAAGGAAGAGAAACTAAACTAAACAAAATATATATATATATATATATATATATATATGTAACAGTTATACATTTTATCATTCACATCTGAAAATGTCACCAATTCTTTATTTCCTTCTTTGCTTTAGTGTTAGTAAACCCCTTCACAGTGGCAGTTGCTCATCCTCACAAACTGTGATTTATGGCCTGCACTGTTCCTTATAGAGCTCAACGTCTTCCTCTGTGAATATTGACCTGTGTGTGGTGACCTGTGGATGCGATATTTCTGGACTTGCTCTGACGCTCAAGTAATCACAAATGGTCAGGGACAATATATCGGTTTTGATTACATTGTGGGTGTGATAGCTAGCTATCAACTACAACTCAATAAAAACACTTCCACTGTATGTGTTTAAATTACACGTCGCTATGAGTGCAGGGTTGCTATGGTTACAGTGGATGTAACAATATCTCTTCTGTGTTTGTTCCCACATATTTGCTGTATTATTTTATTTTAAATTGTGTCATGCACAGTTTACCAGAGAGTAGTAACATGCTAGAAATTCATCTAGCACAAACAACACAAAAACAGCTAAATTAATTTTAATTTGAAAACGTAGATGAGCTGAATTCAAGTAATTGTCTCTACGAACTGCGTTTTAAATTATTTTTAAATAACATCATAAATCACGTCATTGACCACATGTAGCAACGAATAATTTGACGTTTGATCCTTCAGAGAGTTAGCCAGAGCGCCCTATCTTTATGGTAAACAGCGCCCTCTTAAGGTTACTGAATCATTATCATGCCAAACAAAACAGCCAGCTGTCAGAGCCAAGAGAACCAACACATACACATTTTTTCCCCCCATTTACATACATTAAGAAGCTCCCCAAAAATCTGTCATTTGCATGCATGATATGCTCACATATCTCATATGAGTGCCGTTGTGATGCTCAGGTGTAGATGTGAGAGGAGAGAGAGCATTGCAGAAGGTTTTTACTTAATTAAACATGCGATGCAGTTTTTTTTAACAGATATTTCCCTTTGTTTCCCCCTGATCTTAATTAGTCTCCCACACATGTATCAGAACGCATTTGTTTCTTTCAGAGGATTCATGAAAGTAAAGTGACACTTCCAGCAGTGGTGTTAAAGTCACGAGTCGTGTCAATGGACCCAAAGGGTTAAAAGAGAGCAGATCACGTACAACTAATTGAAGCCTTTAAAAATACAAGAGCTGTTGGAGACTGGAGAGGTGTATGAAAATAATTAAAAGTAAGTTATTGCAATTGCTCTACCTTGTGTTTATGGTAGGTATGGTTGCCTAGTTTTACACACACACATGCGCACGCACACACATATTGTATTTTCATGTTTTATGGGGATTTTCCATAGACATAATTGTTTTCATACAGTACAAACTGTTTAGTCTATCTCCTTACAGTAAAGCTACCCATCAGAGAAAACTTTCTGCATTTTTACATTTAAAAAAAAACATCACTAAGTATGATTTATAAGCTGTTTCCCTGTATTGCTATCTTATTTTGTCCCAATAATAGGGTTTACCAGGCCACACACACATACACACACGTCCCCACACCTGGTGTACTGAATGCTAAGACCTCTTTAATAGTTTTAAGATCAAGATTTTTTCACTTCAGCCTCTGCTAACACACAATCAGCAAAAATCTCTTCTTTCTATTTGACTTCTCCAGGTCCTCCTGGGACAATTTCCAAAGATCAGGTTTGATATCTTTCCAAACTGCATGAATAAACATTACAGACTGTATGAAATACATTTAAAATACGGAGCTGAAGTTCATAATCCCCCTGTGCACTGAATACAGTGTTTACCTATTCCACTGAGCTTTAGAAGAGTCTGCCTGTTATCAATCTGCATTTCCTAAGCCTTAAATTCCCCACCCTTGTTCTATTCACTGTGCCTAAGAATCCAGATTATGAAGTCACTGTACCCTCCTTTGAGTAACAGTATAAAAAGAATCTGAGAGGAGAACTCTGAAAAACTCAAACTCTATAAAAAGCAATATTTTCAGCAGAGACATCTCTTTTTTGACACATTTAGATACACTTCTGGAAGAGCATAAAACATGCCACCACGGCGAAGAGGGTTGTCACAGTGCAAGCAATTCAACTGAATTTTAAATCTGACCTGGTCAAAACGGTCCTAAGACTTCACAGTTGGAGAAAATCACTTTGACTTGGCATTCAGGCCTGTTGTGACCTTTTACTGTCAAAACTGAAAAGGTTTTCCAAACACTGTAGATATAACAAGGACCAAATGGCTGTAGAAAAAAAAATGTTTCACTTTGCTTTATTTTAAATGAATATCAATGCATTATATGCATACTTAAAAGATAATTTCTTAAACATCACTGGCTCCGTTCCAAAATCTAGTGCACTACTTTGCTGCCTTCTGTCTTCACAGGAAGCAGTTTTTAAATAAGCAGTGAAATGAAATCTCACAAGTACTGTACAGTGTGTGTTTTGGAGTACTCTGAATAGGCAACATCTCTGTAGGCTACATCACACAAATCCCTGTTCTTGCACTCAACTCAGAGCTGATTTCAAATTTTGAAATCAGCTCTGAGTTGAGTGCAAGAACAGGGATTTGTTCTATTCAAGTTTACTATTCACCAAAGTAGTGAATAGTAAACTTGTGACTCTTCTTTTGAAATTCAAAAGAAGAGTCACAAGTTTACTATTCACTACTTTGGTGTGGGCTACACATTTAATAATGTTTTTTGTCATCTAGTTTTGGAGTCTGATAGTTCCTCCCCTTCCACGACCAAAAAACAAAAGCTTTCAGCAGTAGAATGCGTGTCCAACATTCAACATGAATTTTCAGACACAACTCACACTATTCATACAAGAAAATTTGGCGTTAGCATGTTGCTAAGCTAACAACAAACCACAAATAAGCAAAAAATTGCACACAAAACCACAAATATTGGTACACTAGTCCAGTTGGCGTTACATTGAACATTTTCAGTATTTAGTTAAATTTCTCCCGCTTTCTCCGCCATCTTGAATGAACTTTTTCGACTTGTCACAGACTAGTGTACTTATAAGATTACCTTCTTTGTGAAACTTCCACTTCCCTCTTTGTTCTCCTCTCTAAGGCCCTGATAACTCACAGCAAAGTTGTTTTTCGTTCTTCCCTTAGAGGTTAAAAGTTCAAGAACTTTTCAGGGGTATACTGTTAGCAAACATCTGACGCCGCCTGCACTGAAAGCAGGATGAATATGTTCAAATGTGCTGTGTCAATAACAAAATAAACAGAACAGTTGAGAAAGCATCTGATCATAGCAAACTCTGAATAGAGTGCCGAAGTGATGACGTCACTTTGTAGGACAACTCGGAAGCTAGCGGCGCGTGTGTTCCCTCGATCGAAAAGCTATGCATTTTCCCCACAGACTTTTGGAAAATCGCAAAAAAAAAACAAAAAAAAAAACAAGATCTGTGTTCAACAAAGAATCTTACACGTTTTGTCTATCAAAATAATCTTTACAAGTTACTCCAAAATGTATACATTTTGAAGCCTATATAAAGTTTTTTTAAAAAACACAAGCAGATTATAACTGTGTGTTCTATGTCATAGATCAAAACGTGAAAATATTTAGAGGCTTTGTTCACCACAGACCTTATTTCAGGCGATTTAGCAAAAACCCATTCAAAAATCCCATAGACTTTAGAACAAAATTATATGTCGAAAATAAAAAAGGCATGGCTATTCTTTTCAGTGAGAGAGAGAGTTTTGGAGGGCAGAAGAGTTACACTTTCAAAGTAGCTTTAAAATCATCTCAAGTGATGCTGTTATTATAGCTCCTCAAACCCTGCTTTGTATGCCAAATTCAGTTCATGCATCGTTCGGCCAACATGAATTTTAATGTGACATCTTTTTTTCACACATGCTCAATATCTCCCGCTCTACTAGCATAATCTAAACAAATCTACCTCCTCAATAGAAAATCTTTGGATCTGGCTCGACTATCCAGTGGTTTCCGACTGTGGTTTCCATGGTTTCGAGATGACACCATCTTGATCTTGGCATGGTGCTATCGCAGCACGGCCCTGGGAGAGGCCCAGGAGTGGGAATAGATAATTGGCTACAATAAGAAAAGGTAACATGACATTCTAAGATGAGAGCTCCAGCCACGTCCATAAAAATATGACCTCTTCAACGAGGCAGGACCTGGATGTACCAAATGAAACTCGTTCTTTTTGCCTTGCACCCCTCTCAGATTATAAAAGAAAAAAGGGGGAGGGATGTGGTGATGGTGGTGGGGGGGGTTATGGATAGTTCTGGCAACCAAACATATTGGCTTGTCACATAAGGAAAACAAAATCCCCTAAGGCAATTTGGCTGTCAACGGATAATCCGTTATAAGTTGTAGGATTTGTGTGAGGAGAGGAGCAATATCACGGCCATGGTCCAGGAAAGGGGCTCAGGGAGTCTTAATTATGGAGCCTGAGCTCTCCTGAATGTCAAATGGTCCCCTCAAAGACCCTTCTGTGTGAACCAATGTGGGCCGGTTCGGCACACCTCAGTCTGGAAGCAAAAAGAAAGCTGATGCTAAGAAGAGAGATTCAATTAAATGAATAAACAATTTCATTCATGTGGTTCTGATGATGTCATTTCCTATGGCATCAGAGCTCATGGGATTAGCCAAAGCCACTTGAAGGCAAGCCCATAACCTTAGCCTAAAATAAAAAGGCGTAACACCAATGCTGCTGTAAGCAGGGAAAAAAGACAAAAGAACGTTTTTTTTAATGGATGTCAATGGAAGAGAGGCTTCACTACGCTGAATAAACCAATTCAGTGAGGAAATAACTTAATTAATCGAAAGCCCAAACATCGTTTTGCATTGATCTGTTTATAGAATTTACATTGAAAAAAATGCAGTTTTATAAGAGAAGTCATGGACAGTTGCGCAACAGGTATGATTCAGTTTACAGCACTTCCTATTCATTTCTATGGTATCTGGAAACAGTGATTGACTGTCGCACAACTCTGAATGAAATTCAGGCTGCATCCCTAAACTTAGGCAGAGAGTCAGTGTTTGTGCATGAAGGTACCTCACGAAACTGACATCGGAGGCAGCGTAACAGTTCAATGATCAACAGCAAAATAGAGCGAGCTTCAGTGAAAACTAAGAGAATATTTAATGACTAGTAATTTCTCGCTAGAAATGACACCATAAGTGGAAAACGTTCAACAAAAATACATTCACACGTAAACTGACCACCAGCCGCAACTTTCAGACGCCATCTTTATTTTTCTAGCTCAACTGTCACAGAATGGAAAGCACAAGATTGCGGAATATAAAAGGCAGTGATGGATACATCTGGTACCTTCAAAAATTGATCAGATGAAGGTCTCTCAGGAGACAGGAAGTGAAACTAACACTGAATTCAGACGTGCCTTGATGCATACCTTGGAATGCGTCCTCCGATGGCAGCATTTGTAAGTTTTGTAAGTAATGTGATTGTTTATCAAGGCACACTTGTTACAATGGTAGAGCCACTGACCCTCGTATCTCCCTATAATAAGACCATCCCTGGATTGACAAATATGGAAGATTTCAATTGAGAGGTCCCTTTCATTTCATATTGTTTTTAATAAAAAAAAAGTTTTAAAAAACGATATAGCAGATAGAGTGTGGCATTTCTATTGAAGGTGTGGTCCTTCAAAATCCCTTGCCTCTTCAGCATATATATCCTTTTGAATGCTATAGTTCTTTCATAAAATCAGCAATTAAGTATATTCGGCATCACTTAATCATTTATTGACATAAATACATATATTCTTTGTGCTTATGCTTGTGAAATCATATTCTTAAATGCATGCTGATGTAAGTTACCAGCTATCCTTGGGAGAAAGAAGGCATTATCTTGATGTTTTGAGACGAGTCTCCTGTTTATAGAGCCTGGCCAAATCCAACCTTGGAAAAGCAGTGTGTTGGTGTGTGTGTTAGTCTTCTTGATTGCAGGTTAAGGAACCACTGGCATTATTGGAGATTGAGTTGTTGTTCTGGACTTACTGGCGCCCAGCAACCCAAATCTGCGACCTGGAAGGTCATGACGAGCCTCTGAGTGTCAGATATGCTTCCGTCTATCTGTACATGTGTGGAAAATGACTGTGTTTATCTATTTCTTAGCCAATGAGAATCATTCAACCTGTAAGCAATGACGTATCTTAGACTTTGGAAATGGTATAACTGCTGTGATCTTTGTAAGGGGGCGGTCTATAGGCAAGTAAAAAAATAAATATTTTAAAGATTTGTTAACACAACATTTTTTTCTTTTGTCAAGTCAACTTAAATAATTTATTTAGTTGAGATAACTTATTATTTTGAGTTTCTGATTATTAAATTAATCTCTTTCATTGTATTAACTCAATATTTCCAGTTCAATCAACTTTAACATTTTAAGACAACCGGGTTATTTACTTTGTGAGAGTCTTGAAGCTGACTTCTGCTGATGAAACTGCAAACTATATTTAGTAATACTTTTCTTTAATTTTTTATAATTGACTGTATACCCCTTACACTATCATATAAGTCAAAAGCAACAATATGTTTTATTAAAGCTGTTTAGAGTCTGTCAAGATATATCTAAGTGCCAGATCTTTTACTCTGTGCAATAGAGCTTGAAAAATTAGACATGCATCCATATAAAAGTGATCGTAAAGTGAAATCCAGACCCATAAGTGAAGCTGGTATGTGGCGATGCGCACATTTCACAACAGCTGTCGCTAATTAAACATTCATGCTTAGGTTCCTGTGAAAATCCTGTTTGTTGGTGAATTCTGGGGAGGGCTGGAGAAACGCAGCGAGCATAAGGTGCCGAGAATGCGACTTGTGGAATTGTCAGTTTGCGTCCTCCAGTAGAGCCATGTGGTAATGAATCACACACACACTTTTAAAAGGAGCTGCTAAATAAAAGAATGGTGTGAACATTTATGACAATTTTCATTTACAAACCAGTTAAAAATGTAGTTGTCCCTAATTGCTCCAAGAAAAATATTTATGAATTATTTTAAATTACCTTTCAGCAGTAGAGCTGGTGGTTTCAGTTGTATATACAGGCTCAACCCAATGTAATATTTACGATGTTAATATCTAGTAAGGATGAAATGGAAATATAATAGAAGTAACAGTAAATGGATTTAATCTTTCAGCTGTTGTAAATGTTGTTTAGCAATATAGATGCAGTAGTGAAACAATGATATGGATTGTATTATTCATCTGTAGCATGTTACCTGAATACATCAAAGTACCCTTGGGCAATAATATAACAAAATAAAAATAAAAATCTGCAAAAATAATTAAAAGTATTTAATTATCCAAAGTGCAGAAGCACTTACATAATTCTGTAAAAAATAATTTAACAAGCTTCCAAAAGCGTTTAATATATTATCTTTTGAAACAGAATATTACATATTTTTGTAGGCTACATGTAGCTAAAACTGCACATTTAAAATTGAGTTTTGAACAATCCTTCTATTAAGATCTTTCCATTTTAAGTATAGGCCTACTTCCAAGAAACAATTGCATTGCACTTTTACTAGTTTTTTTTTTCTTTCTTTTCTTATGAGCAGGCAGGTGTCGATACAACTCAGTGCTTTTTCCAGATTACAAGCTGGACTCATTAACAGAGGAAACAAGACAAATGGACTGGAGATCAGGAGGAGACCCCATGATGTCTCATTCGAGCTGTTCAAATCATTTCTGGCACAGTGTGAGTCATTTTATTTGAAATCCAGCAGTAGCGCGCAGCAGCATGTCCAGGTGTTGGGGAATAGGTGAGTTAAAATCAAAGTGGTGGGTTCTAGTATGAGGTCAGGCATTTCAAGAAAGCTCCGTATCTAAAGCTGTAAAAATAGTGTTGGTTTAACTTAAAAAAAGTTTCCTGTTTGCCTTAACATTTTGAGTCCATGGAAATATTTCTTTTGTTTAGTTAATACAAGAAAGGAAATATGTTTCATCAACAGAAACTCAAACTATGGTATTTGAACCACATTAATCATCTAAGTTGATTTGAAAACAAATAGATTTGTTTTTTTTTACAGTGTGTGGATACCAGAGAACAATCACTGTCCAGTTCAAAACCTAAAAACTGTTTTAATTAGACATTTTGTAATAGAGCACTGAAAGTGCATTCACATTTAGAAATATGTTACAATGCACTTTAATGCAATAGTTTAAAGTCTTGATTTTGCTCTTTGGGTGTACTCAAATATGGTTTTATGCTTGACTGTTCAAAAAACACATTATTATTTCATGTATTCTTACATTATTACTGCTCCTCTATCCCCAGTCTGGGCATACCATGGGCCAACCAGCCCATTCTCATCCCAAGGCGTCATATGCTGACGCTTTTGTCAATGCATAGACATCCAACGCATATGGCACCCTTCAGCATCAATATGAGACGCAAATATATATGGGGCAGAAGGCGCCTCCTAGTGGTTTAACCCTAACCCTCCCCCAGACCTAAACCTACCCATACTCTGTGCTTGTTATATTGATGCCAACGCATTGTATATGACGCCTTGGGATGAGAATGCGTTGGGCCAACACACACCGTTTAAATGAAGCCCCTCCTTCCGAAACAGGAAATGTGCTGTGATTGGTTAGCTGGCTCAGTGCACTGTGATTGGCCCAGCTTTGATTGACACGGCTCATATCCCCCCTTATGACAGCCAGCTCTACTCAGATGTAAATAGCCCATTAAAGGTGGAGTTAATGTCAAACCAATTCAAGCCTGTTTTAGATTTTGTGATATCGTGATATTTGTCGTAAAACTATAATCCAAACAATAATTGACACCTTTTTGCAAGAACCTTTTGTTGTAGTTCTTGAAAAGTGGATTCTAATAAATAAAATATTTCCCTTTGGAGTGGACTTTGAGCTTTGTAATCTTGCAGATCTTTTTTTATGTTCAAAACGGCAACATCACAGACTATCTAAAGTAAAAAAAAAAAAAGTGAACAAGCATAATAGGAACCCTTTAAATTGTATCGGTTATGAAATCGCTAACCCTCAGTATATTTAATCGTGTTCTCCTTTCACAAGATTATTTCCATCACGTAAACTATTTTTTACTCATAACAATATTTTATGCACATTTTCTCTCATTTATTATTAGACATGAGGAGAACAGAACAAGATACTGAATTATATACTGGAGAAAAAAGCAGCATTGATTAGCCAATTCAATTACACTCCTTTCAAGTCTGATATATTGATACACAAATATTTTTACTTAACTTTAAATGCATTACCCCCGGATGCCAGTATTCTTTATTTCCCACGCTAAAAAAATCCTGGAAAATCACTTACAAAGGGCTCCGGTTTCCGTAATGATCTGTTAAAATCAATGGTCTGAGACCAAGGATGAGAAAAAAAAGAAGTTCTCGATTCTTTTGCTTCGTGGACCCCGACGCGTTTCACAATGATTTATTAAACCGGCGGGAAGCGTACAGCTTCGGTTTAAAGGAGAGCATGTTTGTCTTTGAAAGGGCGCCATTTTACAAAATAATTAATGCCGTTTTAGTTGGTGCACCCGGCCTATAGGAGCACCATTCGGTTTAGATCTTTGCTATGGTCCATTAAATATGAAACTTTGCTGGATCCAGGCACAAAACTCCCTTTAATTAAGCCTACATGCTACATCACACCACTGCTAGCTGCTTTTAAAGGACAATTCCGTTTTTACTCCGTGACAGACGACTAATGCAGTGACATGGAACAGCGGTACTCTAATGCATGAAGGCCGGCACCAAAGAGAGTGCACAACACAGCACATTTTACCTTTCTTTTGCAAAGAATGGCCTTCCCATAATGGGTTTTGGAACATTAGGAAGAAAATAGAAAGTGAGGCCGAGATGGGAGGGAGAGACGAAGAATATGCCACGTCTGCTTGGAAGAACAAAGAGCTGATTAAATTACTTTAAGCTTTTATCCCTTACATCTAATCAGAGATGAGAGGTGCTGTTTTTCACACCTTTGTCTGTGTGTGTGTGAGTGTGTGTTTTTTGTGTGACATTTGCGTTTGCCTTATTTAAATTTGACAGTCTAATGGCTCGACGCGGCCACTCTCTACACCTTTCTGCACCCTTTTTTCTTCCGTTCCCCTCTCCACCTCTCACACGCTCTTTTCTCATTAAAGCTCTTGGTCAACATGCTGAGATGCAGGGCCACTGTAATGGTTCCAGCCCTCAGGAAATTGCAAATGCCCCATAATGAAATATCGCAATCCCTGGACGTAAATCAATGGAGTAGAGGATGAGGCGTCCTCCATCAAAAGACAGTAATACCATCCTCCTCCAGAATGGCTGATTGGTGATGATGGAGAAGAGTCCTTCTCGTTTTGTTAAGTTCCTTTTCATTCTGTCCTCTTATCCGGCCCGGTGGCCTGCCGATAATGGAAAACAGCGCCCGTGTGTCCAGGTTCATGATGATGACCAGGGACAAACAGAATGAATTAGGACCGCTTAGACAAAAAAAGAAAAACTCTAGAATAGTGGCGGTTGTGGTTATGTGAAAAATAAGCACTTCACCTTGAGGAAGATGGGCGGCACGGCTGAAGGACCAATGTTACTGTAAATGAGCAATTCGCTCCTGCTGAATAAGATTTCAAGAGATCTGTCCATGAGGACACACAGTACTGACGAATGAACGGACACTACAAATGA